>OX465282.1:139986059-140691906 GCA_949987705.1 Thereva unica | reverse complement strand
AAGCATTTCATTACGCTAAATTTTGGCATGTACTTTCTTGTAGTACTAAATTCTAATGGTCTTTTCGCGGTTCAGTGTTGCTTGGATCGTACTCTGCAGCTTTGGCTAGCCCTTAGAGGCTAAACAATCGAGTGTAGGACTTACCCATATCTTAAGGCCCCAATTAACACACTGTTCGCTGGCAGGCCGTGGCCTGAAAGTTTTAGCCTTCAGGCCAAGTATTACCATAGACTCACCGGCCGCCAACTGTATGGCCTGAAGTGCAAGAATGCCTACAGCTCAAGAAAGCTGACAAAATTCGCATTTATCGTCAGTTCGGGCCTGAAGATCTGAGCTTCTATTCACTCTCGAGCCGTGAATTTACGGGAAGAATTCATGCCGTATCCACTCGTAACAGAACGCAAGGCGCGAGCTAAGCGTGAAAAGGTGAAAACCATCCACACTCGCGTTCGCGCTTGTTTGCGGGTGTCACGGCGTGAGGCTGGAGCCGCCTTGAAGTTTTCGTTGAGGGCATGAACATTTCTGCGCTTGAATTAATAACTTGCTATGCTAAGCAGTCGTTTTCGCCTGGGTGTCTGTAGGGAATCATGATTTCATCTGCATGCCACGGCCTGTCTCGCGGATACCTGAAGTATCATCCCTAAGTTAGACTGAGTCAAGCTTAATCGTGCCGGTCGACCAGGTCTGACAGGCCACTGCTTACCGGCGGCCTGTAAGTGTATGGAGAAACATGTTTTACTTAATTTAACCCAGTTTTCTTACCATTTTACACGGTTTCTTTAAAAAAAAATAATTACGTGATATCTGCCGAGACCCCTCTCTCCCCCACGTGAGATTTTGTGAGATTCGGCTCGACCCCCTCCCTCCCCTAAACGCCTCACGTAATTTATGGACGACCCCTTATTAGTAGACATAGCATTACGACACGACCAACGACCAGAGGGACTGATAATATAATACAAAGGGTGATTTTTGAGCTTTGTTCTGTGACATAAAAGAAAATTCGATGACCACCGATTGCAAGTGCAACCCTCTTCATCTAGGTTATGGTACAACCCAAAGAAATTTATTTATTTTCCTTCTATTCGTGAATGATTAATTGAAGACGACTCCGTAGAACACCTACAAAACAGCTTCGTTCGAGAAAAACTTACAACACGAGATCACAGCTTAAGTTAATTTTAGAATTGTTACGATGGCTACGCAAAACACGCTTAACTTCTTCCCTTACATCGCCAACGTGAAATCTCGAATTGGTAAAATTAAAATTAAATTTAAAAAAGGTAAAAAGCCAAGACAGAATTATCATAAAAATAAACTTTTATGCGGCTCTTCACTTATCTAGATTTGAATAATCCGCCTGAATAGCCCCCACACACGAGGGTGTATTTGGGGAAATTTTTATGGAGCCTCCTCGTAGCGCGCACACATGCGCACGCAAATTGGTTAAGGCTACTTTTAACGATATTAAAATAACTCCTTAAATTGCAGCTTGAAAGTCATCCCAAAACCATTTCCGCCTAAAAAATGAATAACCCCAAATTCGGAAGGCGTATTCAAAGTGAAATCAGCAAATTGTGTAACACAGTCATAGGCAATTTCAGCCCTACATAAACATGATTCCCTTTGGCCCTTAAAAGACCAACAGATGGAGCTGCCGATGCGGAGGGATGATGTGCGGGGCTGGGGGGGGGGGGGGGGGGGGGATTTGCTGCTCTGACTACGTAAACGGAAAAGGACGAAATGTGTTGGGGGTGGGTCGGGGGTGGAAAGCTGGCGACATAAATTTATTTTATTTTCCAGGACTCCACTTGTGCGCTACCCCGTTGCTGTGTAGTAGTTCATTCGTGGAGCATTCAAACGAACAAATATTTGCGGTTTTAAGAGTGGCGGGCGGCAGGGTCTAGGGCTCGGAGCGGAGGATCCTGTCAAGCTGTACTATCGTATATTTCTACATACACCCCCGAGCTGCCAGTGTGGCCCCCCCGCGCTGCTGAATGTGCGCCCTTGATGAGTTATTCACTTTGTTTGCGTTGATGATTAGGTCCTCGAATCAGATGTTTGTTGTGGTTAAACCCCGCAGCAAATTAAGTACGAGTTCTATTCCCAGATCCTTAAAATTTGCTAAATACACACGCAAGGACCTTTCAGCACGAATTTCTTTGAATGCGAGAGCACGGAGGAAACAGCGCCGGATTGCAACCTGTTGAACTAGGATATCATTATTAGTGCTAAGTCCTGAGGTTTTGCAGACGTCTTAAGAGATCTGAAATAAGATTTTAAATGCGTCGTTTTCCTCCTTTCGGTCGTGGTCCTTTAGCCTCCCGAAAACAGGAGCTCGTCATTACGGTCCCCACAGCAATTTACATTTTAATTTCGTCCTTACACCGACGACGCGGGCATAACACAGAATAATATCGTGACGCACTTGCTGTGACGTTCGTCCTTACTTAATCGTTTAGCGAATAAAGAATTTAAGGCGAGCACAACTTAAGAGTTTTTAGCGCTTTTGTTAACAAGAATGTTTTTAAGAGTTTGATTAAAATCTTAAGGATTTTTGCATGGCAATAAAAGATTAGATTAAGATGAATGAGAGCGCGCCACGACGACTGAGAATAAATTGGGAAATTCTTAAGTGGCCTTTATGCCTTAGATTAGAAGAATATATCCTTATACCCAGGATTACCAGGTTCAAGTACAGATTTACGAGAACAATAACAAACAAGACATTCTCAAAGAACATTTCACAATCAAGGAGGAATGTGTTGATTATTTTTAGTTTCAAGGAATTAATTAAGTGCCTCAAGGAGCAAAACGACAAAAATATGCGTAATTGCTAGAAGCATCGAAAGGCAAATAGCGAAGATCTATTTATAGCCAGGACTCTTCTGTAGAATGCAGGAAACTTTTCTTATTTATTTGCGGTAGGAAAAGGACTATGCTCTAGAGGTCGAATAGCTTTCGAATTCTTCAAAGAATTTTGCACATCAAAGAGATTGATGTTGCCGTAAATTTTATGATTATTTCGCGAGGGTTGGCAGTTGGCACGTTTTTATAGGTAGCTTCAAAGTTATGCTTTTTTCTGGAGAATTTCATAACCCTATAACAAATGGCAACTTAGTTGAAATTAGTCCTTTTGATGAGAAAGTTGAAAATATTATATTTTATTTTTGTCAAAAAAGTTTTTAAATTGAAAATTTGTTCTGTCGGTATTTTCTGTTTTTTAATTCTCTCTTTGAGTTTTGTTTTTATTTTTTCTGAAACCTATGCGCTTCAGTAATACTGGTGAAAAGAAGTTACACTTTGTGCAATGGTGTTCATGGTAAAATGTTTGTGCACTTCGTCCTTTGTCTGATTTTCTGATTTTGGTAACGTAATTAGCTTATTTCTGCAGTTGGTTTAATTGCCCGCCTCTGTATTATAGAGTTTAAGACAGCGTTGCCAACTCTTTCCTCCAGAGACCACTAAATGTGATCTTTAAAACCACCAGAAAAACACTAAAATATTTTGCTCTTCGCCAAAAGTAACTAGATATTGCACTTAATCTTAAATTCCTCAAGCATTGGTGAACAGAACTTTAAAATAACCTCAGTTCGGATACGTTTTCCACATATTCATCTGAGAATAAAACATACCCCAGTTCGCCCAACTGGACTAGAACTGAAGTTAAACATAAAAGCTCATGGACAAGAGAGTAATCATCTGGAATAATGCAATGCAATTCCAGTGAGCTTTTGCATTTCTAGCTTCTGGCGGAAAAGTAACAACCATTTATGTGGGTTGAATTGAACATTATTGAACTGAGGTAGGTGAAACCGGGGGCATTAGCTGGCACTCGTAAGGGTACACATGGCTTTAATAACGCATCTTGATGGCTTAGCTGGTTGATGAAGATGAAAGTGTGGCTAGAAAACACTGGTATGAAGCTTGCTGAACACAGAACAAAACTGTACTGATCAGCAAACGGAGAAAGCCACTGATCGTAAATATCAAGGTAGATGAGCAGATCATTCAATCACCTTCTCTTAGGTATCTAGGAGTGATTATCGACCGGAGGCTAAATTTTAAAGCACACTTAATTAGCGTCCGTTATATGTGCAGGCCGTGCAAAAATGGTACCCAACGTGGGGCCCTAGACCGAGTGGTTGCCTCCTGATGGACAGGGTGGTTAACTTACTCCTTTTATATGCAGCGCTAGTATGGGCACCAGCGTTGAACAGGACACCTAACAGCAGAAAATGAAGGGCCGCATACTTTACCACATAGAACGATAGTGATTGCGGGGATGAATCCCACAGACATGCTAACGAGTGAAGGCATGCGCCTCTATGATCCACAATATGTCACCATGCACGATGACAAGCGGATGTGCCCGGCAGGCCCAAGGAATCACGATATTAGCCGATCACAGGGCGGAGTTGTAAGAAATGGCCTGAAAGACCTAAAAAAATCTCTAGACTAGATAAGTTCCGTAACTTCATCGGATAGCTACAAACTCCCACCATATTAAGTTAAGCAACATCGCATCATACACCGCGGTCCTGGCCTCTCGCAACAAATGTCTCACTGCAAAAGCGGGGCAACTCCACACTTCAAAACACTAGAGGTTGACCCGCTTTGGAGTCATGTTCCATCGCATCCCCCGCTACAAAACCAGCTGAAGCTGCTCCCCCCCACAACTAGAAAGATATGACTAAATGCGACTTCAAAGCAAATCAACTTCCAATAACCTAAAATACGGATCCACACCACTCCTACAGTGAACGACACAAATGCTGCTCGTTCCGTAACAATTATTTTTTCTGGGTGAGGTTATTAGCCTCACGCCAACCTTACGTGAAAGAGACAGCTCGATCATATCCTCTCTCATAGGATAGTTACCAGTAGCCATCGCTAGGAGGTTATGATCGCACTTCCATCAGTCCGAAATATTTGCGGCACGTGCAGGTTATGCTACATGTAATTCCGCCTATTCCGCTGATGACTAACCACCAAGTCATATAGAACTACCAGTGGTTAATGGTCTTCGTTATTGTCTGACAATGATTGACCGATTCTTTCGTTAGCGAACATCGAAGCAGACACCGTTGCTTTCTCCAATCATTTGGTCGCGGAGTTTGGCACTCCTCTCGTGATATGAGAAGAGTTTCCGGCTGATCGCAAATTTTTTTCTGAAAAATTTCAGGGACTACATTGGAAGGGTGAGACCTACTCCTACAGCATATCACACCAAAGAACGGCCATTCATTCTTAAAGATCTATATACATCGCACCTTTAGAATTATACAGACCCAGTACGAAATTTTGATATTTTGACTTTCCGCCACAGAACGACCTAAAATGATCATCTGCATCAACTTTAATTAAAACAGTGACCGATTTATGAGTAGAAAAGGACTCTCGGGTTTAGAGTGAAGAAAGAGAGTACCAAAAATTTGCGTTTCCTTGTTGAGTCTCTATAATTCTAAGGGTGCGACATGTTCTCATGTCTTTTTTCGGATTGATGCTGTCAAAGGACCATTGGGGTCCGCCTTATTCTGGCCCTCACAGAATCGTTGGCTGACCGTGTTTTCATCATCGACATCAAGGGGGAGAATAAAGCCCTACACTTTGATCGGTTGAAAAAAGAAAAAAGTGTTTAATGTAAAAAGTGATCCCTACAACCAACAAACAACAGATGATCAAAATTCTCAATCGGATCCTTGTCCCTCAACTGATCGTAATAGACCGCTTTGCACCTACGTGAACAAGAGCAAAGTATCGTTTCCTGTCAACCAGGCCTAGGACACTCAGAGTTCTAAAGGCGAGCCAAAGTGGGCAAGTCAGTCGGCATGGTATAATCGATCTCTGAGGACCAGATTGGCACTCTCGTGTAATATATTCTAACTTTAGTTCATTGAATGTTTGTTTTTTATTAAATACTAGCATAAAACCCGCGTGGCTTGCAACGCCTTTAAATAAAAACTGTTTATTATGTGCAATGTTTTAATTCAAAAAAAAAAAAAAAAGTCAGCTGTTATTATACCTAAAAAGGGTTTATTATAATGCATATGGTAAACAAATTGCTGCGTATATCACCTCTGCTCAACAAATTTGCAAGTTTTGAAGCAGATATTGGCATGTATATGTCATCAAGAGAAGTGACATTTTAGGGTTTGACGAACGTTCGTTAAGTTTGTTCGCTCATTTACGTGGGTGCAAGAAATTATGAAGCAATCACAAATGAATATTAAATAAAGCGAATTTCGAGTCATTCATTTCTACGTGATTATAGGGATGGACTGTCAAAATTTCAGCCCTTCAGCTTCAGAGGATTGGGTTAACCCCATTTCACCCCTTTAGGGGATGAATTTCGAGTAATCGCTTTTCAGTGGATGTCCACGCCATTATAGGGATGCACGGTCAAAATTTCAGCCGTTTAGCTCCAGCGGTTTAGGTTAACCTTATTTAACCCCCTTAGGGGATAAATTTCAAAAAATTGCTCCTATGTGGATGTACACGTCATTATAGGGATGCACGGTCAAAATTAAAGCCCTTCAGCTTCAGCGGTGTGGGTTAACCCTATTTCACCCCCTTAAGGGATGAATTTTGAATAATCGGTTTTTAGTGGATGTCCACGTCATTATAGGGATGCACTGTCAAAATTTCAGCCCTATAGCTCCAGAGGTTTTGAGTTGACCCCATTTCACCCCCTTTGGGGGGTGAATTTCGAAAAATCGCTTATTAGTGGATGTCCACGCCATTATAGGGATGCACTGTCAAACTTTCAGCCCTATAGCTTCAGCGGTTTTAGGTTGACCCCATTTCACCTCCTTAGGGGATGAATTTCGAAAAATCGCTTCTTAGTGAATGCCCACGTCATTGTAGGGATGCACTGTCAAAATTTCTGCCCTATAGCTCCAGAGGTTTTGAGCTGACCCCATTTCACCCCCTTAGGGGGTGAATTTCGAAAAATTGCTAGGGATGCACTGTCAAAATTTCAGCCCTTTAGCTCTAGCGGTTTAGGTTGTGCGTTGTCTGTCAGTCAGTTACTTTTTATACAATAGAAAAAAAGTAAAGAAAAAAAAATCCGCTTGCAACTTATTGAACCCTATTTCACCCCCTTCAACCCTTTTTCTCCATAAAAAGACTATGTCCGTCTCCAAGGTCTAAACTATGACTGTAGCAAATTTCATCAAAATCGGTCCAGTGGTTTAGGCGTGAAAGCGTAACAGACAGACAGACTGACAGACAGACAGACAGAGTTATTTTCGCATTTGTAATATTAGTAAGGATTAGCTGGAACCCGATGCGCATCGCTGCACCCATAAGCCAATAGTATGGCGTGCGCCAAAACAATTGGGAATCTCAAAATCACCTTTTCAATGGCCAGATTTTGGGAATCGTTTTTCTTTTTCGGAGAAAAAATGGAGCTGAGTTTTTTTTAGCAGTAATTTGAAGAGTACCTCCCATACAAAAATTTCGGATTTTACCATATCGGTATACTACAGCTACCCGAAGGGTTCGAGATAGAGCAAAATAGAATGAAAACCCCTATATACAAAATTTCCTGCCAATCGGAAGAACGGTTTCAGAGTCTATAAAACATTTATAAACACAGGCACGCAGGCAAATTTTCTTCTTTATATATATAGGTTCACATATTGGAAAATGCTTGTTCTCTAGTTGTTCTTCTAATACCTTTAGACTCTATGCCATACCACGCCACCTATTTCTGATTATTATATACTCTTAAACCTTATCTGTGTATATAGCAACTAATTCCCTCCAATTATCGAGGATTATTAAATCATTCCATACCGGAAACCGAAGATGCTAGAGCCAGACTTAGAACAATAGCATTTCTCTTTAATGACTAATTGGCTGAGTATTATCAGACCCAGCCATTTTAGAAGGCAGGTAAGCTTAGAACTTTCCATCTTGCCATGTTCATCTCTTGTGGCCTAAAATCACGTATCCTATTACAAGAAAACAATACGCCTTCTCCAGAGCACTCAACTGCTTCCTGCTTTTTATGTGCGGGCTTCTTCGATGAACTTTCACAATTTCCCTTAATTCAAATTCAAGAGTCACTTAGTGAAAAACAAGAATGATGAAGTTCTACACTTTTACAGAACGATGCAAATGCTTGAAGTGAAATATGGAGTTTCGGTGGAAATGACGAGTACTTTGTAGAATGTCTCGAGCTGCATGAGAATAAATCCTCTGTCTTGGAAATAATAGAAAAGCTCCTTTAACACTCCTTGAAGCCAGTCTTGAATTTATTTAGAAAATGTAAATCTTCTCTTCCAGTTTATTATCGCGACAAAGGAGGGAATCTTTTACTTATCAAAGCTAAGCACCTTCCCACCTGTTTGAGCTGGCAGTGTTCGCTTCGCATGTGTGGGGATGATTGTCAACTTTGGATTGTCAACTACTTTTCACATACGGATAGGCTGTACGCGTGTGTGGGCTGTAAGAGCTGAGCCAGAAATCTTTAATTCAATCCACCCCACCGGCCATGTGCTGAGAGAGAGTGCTACACACATAAGGGATGCTTATCATTCATAACGTAGCATTCGGTATCTAACCAGGGCCCCAGGGGGAGCAAGGTGCTGATATGATTTCCTCAGTGCTCATTCTGAATTATTATTAAAGAATATTCCCTGGTGAACGTGCACGGATATACATTCTCACTCGACATTCTAGAAAGCATTTATCTATTATTTTTCTCTTCTGCCTCGCACAATGCGAGTAATTTGAGGAAGTCGGGATGCCGGGAATTCAGCCAGATCCTTTTGCACGTCCTCCCCACTAATTTGATAGGATCCCATCCGAAAAGGTGATATATAAGACGTAAAAATGCGAATTTCGATGGCGGGAATTTGTGCGGTGGGGCGTCCTTGTTAAGACAATTTATGGGTATCCTGTCCGACTGATATTGACGATAATAACTTGGCCAGGTTATGGCTAGGAATCCCGAACATTACCATTCTTAATACACGGGGACGCTCCGATATGGCCCGGAGAAGGACGAATCGTACACTGGGCCCTATCAAATTACCAATTTGTCTCGTGTTTTATTAAAATTGCTCCACGTATAAATAATTCACGGGCAAAACATGCTCCTCCAGAGTCGATTAAAGGGGATGTAGGATTGCGTCCCGGTATCCTTCTGGGGTAAGCAGATCCTTAATGAGTTGTTTGGGGAGCATTCTCGAGCGAAAAGTTTGTCTTCACCAGCGAGCGCCAGGGCTTAACGATGGCCTTATGCTACCATGCAGATGACTACATGTATTTGTATGTATACCGGAGGGAGGACTCCTCACTTTCATGGGAGGATACCAACAGCAACAACAACAAAAACAACAACTCACAACGAACAAAAAATCAAGTGAATTTTCTCTCGTAAATTATTATTTACTCAGCCTTTATTTACTAATGGAGTTTTTCATTTCGAGACATAGGAAATGGGCCTGCCCTTATCGCTTCAAGTGCGTGTAAACTCTTTCATTAATATTTAATTGTGTGAGCCCTGCATGCCCTGACAAAGGCGTTGATTGGCACGTCTGGGATTGATAAATTATTTTCGCGTCGAGTGGCAGGCATTTTTTTCCGTGCCTGGATTCTAGGGCGAAATTTCCGCCTTTTACTTTCTAATTATGAGAAAGCGTTGTTTTTTTTTCATTCATTCTTTTGGCAGTCATCTTGTAATGGAAGTTTCGTGTCGGCAATGGATTGCGAATTTTTTTGTGTACTAATGCCCTTAATGAATTTTCAATATAGAACATCGGTACAGCGTGGGCTATCGGGGGAAAAAATGTGAAGTGGATTTAGATTTATTGACACCCGGATTTGAGAGGTTTATAAATCGTTCAAATTTGTCATTTATTGAGGATATTATTGACAATAAAGAAACAAAAATGTTACAAACAAAAATGACTGACACTTCTTCTCGATTGAACATGAGACAGCTTCCTCGCTTATTATTGTTCGTACAGGCATGGGTGTCTCTTCGACTGTTCTCGGTCCGGGTTTACAACATAAAAAATCAACTTGGAAATCGTCTGCAGACAGCCACACAAAAGACATGTGTTTAATAAGTTCGTATCCCACCGCTGCCACCACTTTTTTGTATAAAACTATCGTGCTCTTACGGGTGCAGTGCTTTAGGGTCAAAATAAATTGAGTTATAGTTTTGATGTAAATGAGTTATAGTTTTCGGAAACGAAATTTTGAACAAACAATCAGAACAGGGGTGGTAAAATGCTGTAGAAGATAACGGTCTGATAGCAGAATATATGACTATTCTAAAGCTAGTGTAGAGTATACCAAATGGTCATTATATCTGAGTGTTTCATTTAAAAATGCTGAAAAATTCAAGTGCTTGTGCTCAATGGCATTATCACATGCAAGGACAGGCTTCATTAAAAATCCAACATGACCAAAGCCGATAGCATTTTCAGGAGTATGGTATGATAACGAAGTATCAATAACCATCAAATCCAAAGTTTATGAGGCATGCATTAAGGTCAGTAACGGACGGTGTTTTACAGGTCAAAGGGCTGGATAGCAACTTTATACTACATAAATAATGATACTCCAATAGTAGTAGGGTCATGGGATTGGATAGAGTAAAGAAGGAAATCATCCGAGGTAGGTTTAAATTGTTTCCTATTGATAAAAAATTATGAGGATTAATTGGTGAAAAGATCACTACAGTCACAACCTCTATAGAAGACGACGGCGGCGACCAAAGCTGCAGGAAACGTGGAGGGCGACGGTTACTAAAGACATGACTAACCTTTTTTCCAGTTAATCCAGAGATACATCAACAAACGGCACTAAATTACCTGCTCTGACATTATATTCATCGGTCCGGAACACGCTATTGGTACACTCATCAGTTTGGTGACGGCCGACCACTCCAGTCTAAGCGAAAAGCCATAAGGCAGACTACTGTTTTCAAGGGATGTAGCCTTCAAATATAAGGTAATAAGGGTACTATAGTACAAGAAGTAGCCGCAGTACTAATGAAGTCAATACGTCACAAAAAAAAGAAGAAGAACATCTTATCATGCTCCATATACCTTCGCAGTGTCGGCGGATCGTGTTGAGTCCGGGTGGGTAGTCAGACAAACACACCCTCTTATTCGAAACTGTTATTTGGTAACAATCTTACCTAAAAGAATAAAAGAGAAAAGGGTCGCTTCATTGTGAATCAGAAGATGAGCCGACGGTGTACAGAACAATATGGAACTTCTCCTGTGGATTACAATGTATAATCATGTGTTGAGGCTTCTCCTCGATGAGATCGAATCATGCTCGAACGAAGCTATCTGAGATTTTAAAGCGTGGTCTGAAATCTCTGGTCTGAGAAAACAAGTATTCGTATGAATCAAGCTATGGTAACAGATCATTCACATACAGCCCCCCTTAAGGATACCTGGGAGTGATGATCGACCAAAGGCTTAATTTTAAAACACACTCGGAGGATACAGCGGCCCATCGCAGGGGCACAAATCGATCCGTCATCTCCTGAATGGCGAGGGTGGTTAGCTCAGCCTAGCTTTACGCAGTGCCAACTACAGACTTAAGTCGAATTTTCGCTAACAGACAGTTGCGTACTTGGGTTCCGTCTAGCCTTTTACAAACAACCAAAAATCTAAGCGACTAGTGCATGTGTAGGTTGTGTGTGCTTGTTTTTGGATATTTGAAACTATGGCGAATGCCGCAAGCCGAAATAGTTGAAAGTAGACCAACTTTCTAATTGCGTGCTTTCCATTTACGTAACTATAATTATGTCAGTTTGCATTTGAATGCAAGCACTTCTATTATATCAATCACTGGACGCACTAAAGTACGCATGTATCTGTCTCCAGCTTAAGCGTCCTTCGCGGCGTGCATGATAGCGGGATAGCGGGAACTGGCGAGAGAAGGCATGGGTCTTTATGATCCAGAATATGTTATAGGGGAGATAAATTCAGAGCGGCTTCAGATGACGCACTGCGATTCTGAAACGTAATGGCAAGGGAAGTGAGACGATCCTGTAAAGAGCCGGTGGACCTCCAGACTAACCCCAAATGGGGATAGATGGGATACGAGGGAGTATGGAGTATTGAGTTACGACCTGACGCAGTTCAGTGGAAATATAGGATATAGCAAATACCTTCATCGATTGCTTAACGCTTTGGCTGGTTTGACTAGGTATTCAGGATAGCTCAGAGCACGTTTTCTTTTATTGTGTGAGATTCGGGCTATATGGGCCAGAACCTGAGGCATTCTTAATGTCACAAACTCAGTTATTCTCAAATTCTGCTGTTAAGCACTATAGCCACATTATCTGCCGGCTATGTACCTTCCACGAAGCTTAAATTAGCTCATCGGTTTGCCTAGTCCTTGGTAGAGCCAGATAGTAGTTGATTTTGTCTTTGGATGGTTTCTTGCCACAACTACGGTAGTAGGCAAGCCCTCCACATAAGCTTGCGGCGATTGAAATTTCAAAAAACCTTTAACTAAAAAAATATTTAAGTTTGTATGCTTCGCTGTCTATTCATGAACGTAGAATCTATGTTCATGTAACAGTAAGAAAACCATACAAATTGCTGTGCGATAAAAGAGCTCCAATTTGTGTTTTCACTTTGCGTTTGCGATGTAAACGGTCATTTTTAGGTGTGACCATGTAAGCTACATAAGTATTTGCAATCTTGTCACAAGCAGAAATCGAGTAAGGCATGCGCTAAGGCAGGGTGCAGGTAAATAACAACCCTTCGTTGAAGGTTATCAATGATGCCAAAGCAAGGATTAGCAGATTTGCCAAAATATTTGTTCCTTGTACCCTAAAAACATTCTCTGGTCAGAGAATAGATATATGTCAGAAGAAGTACTCATCGATACTCAAGGAATCGAGTACTTTTGAATGAGTAAAAAGTACATATTGAGTAATTTTCTTTCGATTTTACTGGAGTATTCACTCGAGTACTTTCTTGACGTTTAGGACGCAGGGATAAACGGATTTTAACTGTGTTATATGGTAACCTCAATCTGATCGTTTTCTCAGAGATTATCGAGCATTTATTTCGATGAAGAGATCGAGCTATAGATAGGATCTTGCACGGCTGCTACATTCCTACGGTGGCTCAATCGTGAATCAAACCCTGTGGTCTTTGATAAATTTGTATAAGTGTATAATATTATGGGTAGTATTTCGCAAAAGTCACAGGTCCTGGAAATGTTGTTTGCACAAGTGAGGCACTAAGACCAGCTGTACTCTGTGCCTTTCTTTACCCAAATTCTCATGGTGTGAAAGAAATGTCTACTTAACAAAAATTGTCATCACAAACTTTGAACAATCCGTTCTAAAAATTTTGAATGAGACCTTTTAAACCCTTTTCGTAAATATTCAACCTAATCGAAACCATATTTTGCTTGCATCCCTTCCCCACCACATTGTGTTGATATTTCAATTTGGTGATTACTTTTTTATTAAATTAAATTCCTCAACAGGGCACCATGATAAGATGTCATCAAAGCCTTAATAGCAGCAATTTGTTGTGGGCTGTGAGTAAATTTGGTATGCGATACTCCACAAAAAAGGTACAAAGTGTTGTGACATTTCACCGAAGAAATAATCCACTCGACATCGTTGCGATAACAGCGGTACACACAAGAACATATCCATTATCGTCATAGATATAATTTGCAACCCATTTCTGGGAAGCGCTCCCCAGAGCCGCAGGTCTGCGTTCTTGATTACCATACGTGACAGAACTTTAAACAGGACACACCATCGCACACACCCCGTTCGCAGCGCCGACGACGACGGTTCGGATTTGAAGTATCCTAGGGGATGGCGCCTTTAAAGTGACTATAGCATAACAACTGAACTTTTTGTATGGTCTGGTTTGTTAAGGGGTTGGCCCTCGATGGGTTTGCTTCCCTGCACCTTCAATTCGTACGTGCCAGCGAAATCCAGATATTTGGATAAGGAGCAGAAAGATAAACGAAGGATCCTCGAGGGCCAATGCTTTACTTAAAATGAAACTTTAAATTACTTCTCCTTTTTCGCTTGACGACAATGAAGGCAGAAGATTTGCTTTGTTTCGACGTGCAGAATTTCAAATCGGTTAAATGCCTTCAAAGTTCTTGTTTCGTTGAAATAATTTTTTTTTGTTTGTTTGTTTAAATTTACTTTTCGCTGTGTTTTAAATTTATGCAAGGAAGTAAAAGTTACTGATTCCAAGGGGAGAGATAAATGGGTTGTTCAAGAAATTTAAAAGCATCCATGTATTTGAGAATAGAACCTAGGATAACTAGAAAGTAGCTAAGGTCGGAGAGAGGCGCGCTTTTACAGCTCAAGTGGTTTTGTCCATAATAATATTGTTAAGTGCGCCTTTTACTAGTGACCCGAGCAGATAGAAACAATTCTGGAATTTACGGAATTATTTAAAGGATTCTGTTAAAGATTTTGGAGGTGGGTAAAGTGCCCTCGAATAAGTGTCAATTTGAAGACGATTTATAGTTGTTTGTCTTTATTAAAGAGATATCGATTTTTAAAAAGCGAAACATTTTAAACCCTTCAAAAAAGTGTAATAATAGCATTTCAAAAATATACCGAATCCCACCGCTGCCACCAAAATTTGTTGTGAGCTTGTATTAACTTATCACAACAATTAACTGGCAAGTAAATGTAGGTATTTCAGGCTGAATTGGCTCTATTGATTTCGATCGAAAGTTACCTGGCGGAGAGAAATGTGTGAAGACGAAGAATCTTTTTCTTCATTATCGGCTCTACAACTTGGGCTCTCGCAACAGTTCTCTCTACCGATCCCGATTCTGAGCCGATATCATCAAGTTCGTGCAAAGCTGGACTATCACTGAGATAGGCATGTTGAGCTGGTAACAATAAAGTCACATCTACCGATTGGCGGATGTGGGAGTCGATGACCCATTCTAAAGTGCACGAAGGATGTTCAGCTAGTCGGCCTATAGTACCCGCCCGTCTCCATCTCAGAGCATGACTGGTAGTATGCTATTCAGGCCCAGTGCTTTGAAGGAGGAGAAGCTATTAATCGCCCAGAATACTTTTTCCGGAAATCTCCTCCCAGGAGTATCTCTGTGTGTTCTCTGATGCTTCGACCTCGTTTTCGTTCTTGCTCTGTTCGCCTTTTTTTATAAAGGATGGACTGGAGTGTTCTTCGGACAGAATCTTACATAATCTTCAGACTCTCTATAATTGTCAATACGCCTGCCAGGTATCTCTCTTGCAAAGAGCTTTTTTGTACTATTTAAGGCAGGAGGCAGGCTTTGTAGGGCTGTGAAAAGCCTTGTTTGTAACATCTATTGAAAGTCTCTCTTGTTAGCTTCCTCAGTTTCGATATATTTTCATTCAACCACCAGGGAAAAGTTTTTGTCTCCGCCTCCGGTCTATACTTGCATGTGAGCACTCTCTAGAGAGCTTAGTTCTCAGGTCTTAAGCGCACTTCTTCCAGCCGCTCCTTCTTGGGTTCAACACTTGGATGCTCAACACTTCCTCCCAACCTTGGAAATTCTCCGTGCTTGGGAATACGAAGGTTGAGGTGTTGCCCCAGTTACAAACCGCTAGGTATAATCAAATAGTGACTCTCCTCTCTCGGTATTCTCGGTGCTTCCCCAAAGCGTATTCCTCGCATTGGCGTCCCACCCTACGATCACATTGAGTCCATTTGATTTTAGTGCTATTGTCATCTGCATGAACTCCCCTGGAGGTTCAAGTAGGTCATGAGCTATATAGGCTGAAGCTAAGTAAAAACCCTTCCCACTCCAAACTCCAATCTAACTACCGCTTACTCTGTTGAACTGAAGTTCGAGCAGAGCAAGGCTTTGATGTTCCTTTTAACCAAAATACTGGATCTTGGCTTGCTTTGATCCAAGCGGTGGTAAAAGGTGTTGTATTGCCGAGAGCTCTTTTATGCTCCGTTCACCTACCCAGGGCTGGAAGTTGTTTGTGGCTATTTTGGAGTGTTGGAAACTGATCTAAACGATCTCACGCATTTTTCGATGCCCCCTGAGCGCCATGTCGAGGATACTAATGACCTCTTAATCTACTGATCGGCAATGCGGGATTGAAATATTATGTCGCTACTCCTAAGCACCGCTCCGTAGCCTTTCATGGAGATATTCACGATGAAGAAAGAGGTGGCCGTTGATGTCTTGACCGCTTGGTGATACTGTGCTAGTGTTTCGTTGCTAGTGGGGCTGGAGGACCTGATCAAACCCCTTGGACAGACTGTGAGGGAGAGTCTTGGTGGAGGTTGTCCCCTTGTTGTTCTTCTGACATATGTCGTTACCAAGGCAGGGTTGAGGGCTGTTTTTTTCTTTGGGCGGTGAATAAGTATTCGTTGGATACTGCAGGATCTGGGGTTTTATTTGCCTTTGGTTACGCCTCAATTAAGACTCATTGAGTTTTTCCCAGCACTTTGCACCAAACTTTTAACGTAGACTTCTTGCCTTGTTTGAGATTTCTACAACAATCAGAGAATATCTGCCTGGAACTACCTTCGAGGTACCAAAAAAAACCTGGGCATATTGTTTACGATGCTTTTCTCACAACCTGTGCTACAAGTTGCGCGAAACTTCAACTTCAGAATTATTAAAGCCGTTGAAGCTGCGTCTTCTCCTATGCTTAAGGCTCAGGTTTGAGTGTATTTCAAATAAACTTTACCTAAATTTCTGTTGAATTCTGATACCGATTCACTGATGCGCCGGTATTGCACTGAAGTCGCCGGCAGATCACGGATATATGTGGGTTGACCTTTACCGGGAAAATGGTGGCTAATTTTTTCGATTTATACGGTTGTTATAATATGGTCATATCGGGTGCATTTTCTAAGTTTACAAAGCGGCCGACTAGTGATAGGTGGTTAAGCTTCGTTAAGTGGTTAGAAGAACAAACAATCGTATTGGTGGGGGCGCGAATAAGTCGTAGTGGTTTAGCCAGCCAATGGAGCCGTTAAACAATGTTTGTTAGAGTTTTACATTTGGGATAATGGGAATTCTAGGCTACTGAGGCCCGCAACAATTTGTCGATTTTAAGACTTCTGCTGATATTCCCAAAACAGGTCAACATTACATTAGTATATTGCCTGCCTACCTCGCAACTGTCGAGCCCTTACACCTCTATTATAGACTTGTTTCCTGTGCCCTGGAGCCGCGTCAGGAATTTGGGGATATCCTCGCTTTTTCGTGATATACTAGTTTTCTATGGTCTAACTGCCAGGTGCACTAGTGGACTGTGATATGCATTATCAGCACTGCCTCTGCAATTCTGAGAACATTTAAGTAAAAATTGTTTAATCTTTTGTGTAATCTAATTCACGAATGTTTGTGGATATGCATTTTAAAATTCGTGTCTAAAGACGGACGGTCTTCGAGACCGTGTCTAAAAACAACCATCTTCGGAGGAGGTTCAATCATATGGGCTAATTTAAACTAGTCCAGAAGAAGCATACGTAGCCTTTATATTGAAGGTGCTGTTGAAAAGTTCCTACCTGGGTGATTTAATTATTACCTAGTCGTGCAGCACATCCGTGACTGAAATCAAAAACAGTCTAGGTGACACAATACACTCTTCCTTCACCACATGGCAACCATCAACAAAGCGCCATCTACGTGTATTCTATAAAACCATACGAAAACACCCCAACAATAGGTCGGAAAATTGCACCTTTTTAGTAGCTGCAGTAACTTCGTTATCGTGTTGCCCCAATGAAATTCCAATGAGTGTCGAATTTCTTGCACTACTAACAACATAAAGCATTGACCGCTTCCTTCCTGGTCCTTTGGCGCTCTGCTCTGATGTAAATTGAATTGAGAACGACGGGAATTGAATCAAAATTCTTTGGTGTGGAGGGGTTATTCAAAGCGTTAATTTAAATTGAATCCCAATTAAAAGGCGTTTTTAAAGGGACAACGCAGAAAGGTCGTTTTCCCACTTTATCAGTGTTCACAGCGGAAATTGTAGTACAATCCTGTGGAGGGAGATTCAGGCTACGAGGGCTGGTGTTTGAAGATAGCTATGCCCTTAAAGGTGGTAAAAACGTTAATATTGGTGTGTGATGCTCTTTGGCAGTTTTTTTAAATGATTTTTATACTATAGTTGAAAAAAACGCAAAAGGTGAAAAATTCCTTCTTTAAAGCCATATCTAAATTAAATTTTACCGAATTTAAATTCTAGTTGCGAAGCATCCAAGGGCTATTATCATGAAATTTACCTTGCTTTCATATTTTGTCTCTAGTACAAACAAACTGAATGCGGGCCATCTGCTAGCTTTAGGAGAATTCTTGGAAATCTGAACAGGGCCAGCCAAAGCCTTGTCGAACTGAAAGTTTCGGTGCTATAGCTTGACATTCTTATCAAGTTAACTAAATTTAAGGAGACTTCATATAAGTTTGCTTAATTAAATTTCTGTGTAATAACCGTCACTCTGCTTGAATAGTTTAGCAAACTAGCCCGAAGGATGTGTCTTTATCAGAGTTTATCTTTCAGTTGTGGATATATGTCGAAAGTTGTGCGCCTTCTATCGATTTGGGAGTTGAAAAAATGTTGTTCTGGTTAGGATTTAATAGTATTTTTATTGTAAGTAAGCCGCTTGCTGTCTATTAAATTTTTACAAGGGCGTAAGTTTATCATTAAACTTTTTAACAAATGAGCCTACCAGAGATAAGACACTTATACCAATGGTGTGTTCTGTAGTTTCAAAGAGGAAAGAGCATTCTGTGAGAACATTTCCTATGATACCCAAGCTAACTAAGCAATTGCCCAAGGCCCTGGCCAATTTCGTCTACAGAAAAAGAGCAAAAAAAGTGGAAAACAATATTTCTATATAAAAAGTAAAAGTTTTTTGTTTTCTATTGAAAGAAAAAGAAAAAAAAACAAACAAATTTGACTTAAAGAGAAAGTAGTCATCATTTTCCCATCCTACTTTTTTATACGAGTTTTGACATATAGTCCCAGTCAAAACAGCGAGATAATAATTCTGAAGTTGCTGAAAATGGGTACAGCCCTCAAAAACATCATTAACTTCTTTATTTTTACATCGTGATCCCACACAGATTAGTAACTTTCAAGTAAGCCAACAACAACAACTTGATAAAAAAAAGATTTGTATGAAAATCTTACCCCGTTTATGACTAGGTTCAATCTAGGTTCAACCCAGGTTCAAACCAGTCATAAACGAGGATCGACTTTAAACTGGATCCACTCAACCCAACTTAGCCCTCCTATCTAGGACCTTGTTTATGACTAGGCTGAAAAGCTGAGTCGAGTTTCAGTTGAAATTTCGACCAGAGCATATGATGTCGAGTCGAGTTGAATGTGCATTAAAGTCCCCCTCAAATATATAATGCATATTAGTAGAGTTGAGCCGAACTTACAAGAGGCAGTTCGTTTGTCACGTACGCGATAGTAAATTGTACTGAGGTCTCAACTTTTTTAAATGTCCCGGTTCAAAAATAATATACTACTATACTATATCCAATTTGAACTGCGCCGAGGTGAGATTGTAAACAAGAACTGCAAAGACTGCTTTTGCCGCAGTAAAATATCCACTTTAAACCGAGCCGTGGCAAGATTGTAAATACGAACTGGAGAGAAATCTCTTACATTTTTTGAGGGAGTGAAGTTTTGTATTCGAGAGATATTTCTTACATTTCTTTCGAGGGAGATAAATTTTGTACTGAAGAGACAACAATTGTCCGTACCGCTTATAAGATATTCTCCGCTTCTAGAACGCCAGAAACAACCGAGGCCATTAGAAGTGCGGCTTCATCTTAGGCAGGGAACCTCAACCACTGATCAGATTATCACCTTCAGGCAAGCTATCGAAAAATGCTTAGAGACTATTCAGGAGAATTGAGCGTGCTTACAGGACCCGACCATCGGGCGACTATGCAGCAAATGCGCGGCGTTCGCAATACCTAATGATATCGATGTAGAAGAAAGGAAATTATCGGGGTAAATTGTGGGGTGTACACCTATCCGTACACGGGCGCAGCCATGGATCTCGGACAGCTGTCTGGACCTCGTCGATCAGCGGAAACGAATGTAACATGTCGATTTCGAGCAATACTGACGTTGAACAAAGAATTTCGGCAGAAAATTAAATCGGAACGAGAATGGAACTTCCGAGAGAGGAGAGAATTCTTCCACCTGTTGTACAGCCACGATCTGCTAGGAATAGATCAAGTTACCGCCAAGATGATCAAAGCCGCACACACATGTGGCTATGGGATAAAGTCCCTTCGACGTTGTACCAATTTTGAAGGAAGGCGACAATCGAGAATGCCACAATTCTTGCGGTATTAGCCTTTTTTCGACCGTCGGCGAAGTATTTACGAAAATCATACAATCGAGGCTACAAATACAACGAGTGCAAACCAGCCAGAAAGAACAAGCGGGTCTTAGAGCACATCAAGGATGCATTGACCAAATATTCGCTCTCCATCAACTAATGGAAGAAAGAATTCGTTGCGGCAAACGAACTGTCGTTTTCATTTAACATTCGCTTTGGTTTGCATCGATTGGAGCAGCTTGTGGAGAGCCTTGGAAGCAGAACAATTTCTTCAAGCGTCGGACCATGGTTCAACCAGCAGCGTTCATATTCGAGGCGACTTATCCGAGGAATTCCCGATTCAAACAGGTGTCCGAGAAGGAGACGTCGCTTCACCACTTTTGTTGTTGATCGACGCGATTATGCGTAAAGCATTCGATGGGTGACGCGGAATTCGATACAACGCCAACAACTTCGTAACCGACTTGATGTTCGCCGACGATAGCGCCGTCTCCGCCGACACGGATGCCGAAGACATCTTATACGACTGCCTCACCCAGTCATACGGATGAAAAATCAATGCGGAAAACATAACGGACGGACTGTAAGCCAGTGTTCACCTCGATATTTGGGATCATTGGTTGAGGAAAATAAAGTGGCAGCGACGGTCGACGCTCATAGCCGCATCGGCCAGGCAACAGCAACATTTGCCTCGTTCATTTCGTGCATATGGAAGCGAACAAATATTACCATCAAAACGAAAGTACGCCTTTACCGAACGTTGATCCTTCCGATTCTTCTTTATGGATCGGAAACGTGGACACTGCTCAAGCCTGACGTAAACAAGCTCGAGGTCTTCCAAATGCGATGCTTGAGGCAGATTCTCCGTGTCCCACTCCTCGAAGCGAACCAGTTAGACAAAGATGCGATCAACAAACACTGATCGAAGAAGAAATACAAAAACGTCGACTACGGTGGTTTGGACAAATTTCCCGAATTGGTTGATAACGGCTTGCCACGCAAACTTCTCTGGTGAGACCGTCCGGCAGAATGGATCTTATTCTATTTGAGGAGGAGTTGGTACAAGCAGAAGTGTTCCGAATCATTTGGAAACAACTGTTGTTTTTCTATATTTATGTCAGGAAATGTGTGGTATCCGTTCTTGTTTAAGAAACCAATGAGCGCAATGGCTCTGGTGGCGGGACAATTGCGACTATTTCACTTTGCCACTGGCGCAACCCAATCCAGAGGTTTCATTTCTGAAATTCAATGTCTTACAATGTGGAGCTACGACGCTCATCGATTCAATAGCTCTTTCTTCTCGTCTACGTGCCGAACGTGCTTGTCCTCGATTCCGTTCAATTTAATTTCGCTCTTCGCGTTGTTCTCCAGTTCGATTACATCGAAAATTCGTTTGGTTTTGGCGACCTACACTGCTTTATCTTATTGACGGTATTGCAATGCGATTAAATTTAGCATAAAATATGTAAAACTTCGTGTGACAGACCCAGAGCAACAGAGAATCGAAATCTTTTTTGAATAATACATTAAAAACAAAAGCCAATTTCAATAGAATACAAATAAGGAAAAACAATTTCCCTTCCAAAAACTGGAATTGACTTAGAAGAGAGCACTTTATACCTGAAAAACAGTTCAGCTTCTTCCCTAGAATTTTACTCATGACAGAAACTTTGCAGAAAGTCTTTAACATCTTCTTGTTGATAATGATTTTATAGAAAGACGAGCAATTTGCTCCGGTCGTTTCCACAAAACAATTCGACAAGTTCCTAGTACTAGGTAAAAGTCTTCTTAAACATTTCCTCCGAATATTGTACATTAGAAGTCTCAGAAAAATGACGACAGCATTTTGTGCAAAAGGTACCAAACAAAGAAACCTAAAAGCACAAATTGAAAATACTGAAAATCCTCTTCTTAGTTATTCCAAAAAAAAAAGGATTTCGCCTGCTCAACCAAGGGGAATATCAAGAGTAAGTTACACAAAAGCCCTTTATAATATCATCTAAATCTAGTCCCTTCCAGAAGTCAAGGACCGAATACACCCAAGATTGTTTATCAGTTGCTAGAAACGTAAAATTCTCTTAAAGATGTTATCGCAAGACATTATTCAGTAAATTGTAACGAGTATTCGGGAATGAAGAATATTGTATAGGTTCTGTGGTGTCAGCTGATAAGGACACAAGATAAACTCCATTTCACCCAATAAAACACTAGTAAAAATATATGCTCTTGTAGTGGAGGTCTATAAAGAACAATTTATGTGGGATTAATAAAGCACGTTTTGGGTGGGAGTAGTCTCGAGCGGTGCTTATCGATAGAAGGTAGATCGAAAAACAGAAGAGGATTTAAGCTAGAAATAATGTCCTTGTTCTAAAACCTTTCATAACGTAAACTATAGTTTAATAATCGGAGAAGTAAAATCTATATCCCCTGCTCAAACAGCACAAAGGTATTGAATTTGTATTGCAAGGAGTTATTGAAAGTTATTAATAATCTTCTTCCTTTACTAGGAGCTGTAATCTTGAAGCTCTCTTATGGGGGAGCTTCACCTTGTCCAATGCTTCCGTCGTGGAAGTGCGGATGACCCCGGTGATGGTAAGGAAGGAACATCTATATATAAGGTAATGTATCGTTATGAAATACAGGTGAGTTATAAGTGTTCCCCTCGGATGCTGGATGTTGACAAGAATGTAGGAACCTGAGGCAAACGGAGAGCAGCTACAAGTAAGAGATCCGAGACATTTCGAATAATAGAATCCAAAATGATAGCTTTATCTCGATCGTATTCGACTCCTTCTTAAATGTCATAATGCAGAATGTCATTAGGCTCTTGCCATTTTTTATGTGACGGAGTTAGGAGACACCGTTCGTTTTACCAGTCTTTCCACTTGCTGGGTTGCATCTTGGATTTCTTGGTGGATTTGTATGAGGTGTTTGTTGATCATAGAGAATTGTTGATTGATGTATTCTTCATCTTGATGATATTTTGGGTGGACTGGAATGATGGTGGAATGATGTTTGATTTTTGAGGAGTTCTATAGAAAGTCTACCTCGTTGGTCTCGGTATCTCTCATGATCGTGTTCATATTTTCGGCGATTTTTGGTCTAATACACCAAAGAGACGGCTGGCAACAGTTCCAATGAAGCCGAAGGCGGACGGTCGTTGGTGTGAATTCGATCTCTGCTCCTATTCTCCCACTACGTATACCTTCAAATACATTAACTACTGCACCGCTCCCTGTGGCTGAAAATTAGAATACAAAGACTTACAGAGGAGTCGAAAATCCCTTGGATGCCTCCCGTGGTTTTAGTCTGAATGAAAGACAGTAGCACAAGGTGATGCATCGATGACCCACTGGATACTTGCCTGGAGCTCAATGGTTTTTTACCTTGGACCTTATGAGCGGCTACTGGCAAGTGAAATTCACCCCGAGGACCGAGAAAAGACAACCTTCTCTGTAAGAAACGGCTTGTGGCAGTTTACAGTTATGCCGTTTGCACAGTGTAATGCTGCAGAAACATTCGAACGACTGATGGAATGCATCTTGCGATTGCGAGGATTGACATGGTAAACTTTTCTATTTTATTTGGACGATATCATCGTTGTTGGAATAAGTTTCGAAGAACATCTGGGCAATCTACGTTTTCCAAAAGTTGAGAACTTCCCAACTGAAACTCAGCCCTAAAAAGACCAAGTCAACTATCTCGGACATGTGGTTTCATCCAATAGAGTCCAACATATCCTGAGAAAATAGCAGCGAACGGATCATGCAGCATTAAAATGGTTGATGCAATCCAAAAATCCTGAAGGAGAAGTGGTAAGATAAATCGAGAGACTTCAGTCCTACGACTTCCATATAGGCCACAGAAAGGGAAGAAACCATGGATGCATTTTACCTTCCACCATGCGTACCGGACTGCAAACATTGTGGGCGTATCGAGGAAAAGTGTACAAGGAAGACAGAATGGGATAATCAAGGACTCCGAGACTACCAAGGCGACGACCCAGATATTTCTCCGATTCTGACATGGAAGGAATACGAGGAAAAGCCTGAATGGAAGGACATTGCAGAGAGAAGTGAAACCCTGAAGAGCTATTGGGCCCAATGGGAATCATTGCTCATCAAGCGAGGAGAAACCGCTGACGGCACCTCTCATAGAAATCTGGTACTAGTCCTTTGCCTTAGAATACGAGATATTCTAGAGGAAGAGAAAGGTTCAAGTACAATGTTACAGATTGGTGTCATAAATGCACAGTGTGTTGCTGCTCTTCGAGTAATAACAAAACGAGAAATGCAGCAATACAATGTGGGAGCGTCAATCTTTTCCAGCGTCAGGAAATCCGAGGAAATCGGTACATATTGGTGATCATGGACTACTTCAGTAAGTGGCCCGAAGCGTATGCCATTTTAAATCAGGAAGCAATCACTGTTGGAGAGCAATTAGTGAACAATTGGATCTGCTGATTTGGTGTTTCTCATGAGCTTCATTCTGACCAAGGGAGTAACTTTGAATCTCAAGTTTTTCAAGAAGTACTTATGTAAGATACTCGCTGTGAAGAGGATGACGCCCCTTCAACCCTAGTTCGATGGAATAGTAGATCGATTCATCAGGACAATGCTAGAGCATCTAAAGAAAGTTGTTAGCGAACACCAGCGCAACTGGGATAGTTACATCCCAATTTTTGTAATGGCATATCGGACATCAGTTCATAATTCCCTAGGACAAACCCTTCTAGTATAATTTTTGGAGGACAAAGAGGGATACTTGAGGGAACCAACGAATATACTACCGCTTATACAGGTGAACTTCGTGATCGACTCCCAAATATACACCAGCTCGCAAGAAGAATCTTAAGATAAGGTACGACCTCCGATCAAACTGCCCCGGATACCAATGACCTCGTATGGCTGTTCAACCCTCGGCGACGGAAAGGGAAGTCACCAAAACTTCTATAAGGGGTCTATCAAATCTTAACACGGATCAATTATGTTGTCTACAGGATTCAACAAGGACCCAAAGCAAAGAAGAATATCGCGCACATATGTAGACAAGCTGTGGCCATATCATCAGCCGAATCCAGGATGGAGAACTGTTCGGGACGAACAGTTCCAAGAAGTAGGGGCAGTGTGGTGATTATGCGGCGGTTGTGTATAACGACTTAGTTTGGATTTGCAAAGCGATGAAAAGGGTTATAAAGTGACCTAAAGCCAAAAGTGGTGAATGAAAAGTGATTTGTGATAACAGTGAACTATAATGCCTAATCTCCAATGGCAAAACCAACCACGAACCAACCAACCAAAGTGCTGCTTCCTATTCCTTCTCATTGTAAATTGAATTATCCGTCTCGCTCGTGTTTTGGTCGACATGGGTAACTTTCCGTATGTGTTAGTTAAACCATTTGAGTTGCCACATGAAATTCAGCGGGCAATTTAGTACAAAAAAATGTCAAAAATCAAGGCATAAATGACGTTAATTGGTTTTTGCAATATCCCGCCAAAAAATTTGTCAACAGAAAAGTCTAAACTAGTAATAATAATAACAAAACAGACATTTCTGACAATTCACATCTACAGTGATAGAAATGTGTGTGAACACATTTTGTCAGCTAATTCAGCCTACTGGTACGTGGTTGGTTCGTGGTTGGTTTTCTCATTGGAGATTAGGCATTAGAGTTGAGTTTATTATAGAATTGAGTTTGGTTTGTAATAAATAAGTTTTTGTGTGAATATTTAAAAAGTGTACTCCTTAAATAATCCTACGAATCTGTTAAGCTGTACAAAGGTACCATTATGGTAGAGTTGTTCCAAATATTGCTTTGGTATTAAATGGTTATCGAGAAAATTTTAAAAATTCATGAACAAGCGAAAATGGCCAATGGTCGATACCGGATGAAATTTGATATTCTTTTTATACTGGTAATGGCTATTTCAGGTTACTCAAAGGTTACTGAAATAAATAAATAATGAGTTCACTTCTTGCTCACTTTTTAAAATGAGTTTAAAATTTTCAAACAGCATAAATTGTTAGCACTCCACAAAAACTCTTTCGCATGTTGAACTCTATTTTTAGCCATATGCCATATAAACGATTTCAGGAACTATACTATGAAAAAGAAATGTCCTTTAAAAATGCAGTGAAATTTATTTAAATTAACCTAAAAAGCGCAATTCCTTCCACAGAGCCTGTGCTGTGCACACACAATCATCGCCAGCACGCGATCCTTTAAGCTAGGACAACAGTCCACGCCCCGAACTGCAGTCCTCTGATTTGCCGTTCGTTAATTTGCTACATTAATAAAAAACCACTCCAAACGTAAATGTTGATGTTAGATAAACAGAAATTATGACGATATATTTTATATGATTAAGCTTAAGCAAAGTACACATGACTGTATCTACGCTGACATCCATCCGCTCAGAATACCTGCTTTAAAAAAGTCCTTATATTTCCTTTCTTGCCAGGATTTTCATGTTCCTGTAACATTATAATCCCAGCCTCAATTCTCAGGCGAGCCTTTCTCGTTTTACACTGGCGTGAGTGAAATGGTTTTTTTTAAAGCTTCAAGGAAGGATAAAGGAGACTCGTTTTATTTTATTTTTTCCCTCCTTTATTCATGGTACATGACCTGAGGTAACAAATTTCTCACAAAACACAATTTTTTTGTTGTCGTTGGCGTTCGTGTGTGTATTTTTCTGCGAGGCTCCTCTTATCTTATTGTGTGCAGGCAACTCTTTTTGTGAAATTTAACATTTATGGTTGAATTGTTGAAATGAAAGTAAGTAGTCCTTTGCTCTTATTGAGGAAAGCAACATATCTCATAAATAAAGCACATAAAAATGCTTATGCGAAGTCCTTTTTTGTTATAGGGCAGGGCAACACACAAGAACGTTGAAATGTCAAATTATTCACAATGGTTATGGTCGAAATAATTGATTGTAAAATTTTGTTTAAAAATAAATTTGTTTGTGGTGCTCTTGTGATTTTAGAACTTTTAAACATAAATTTTGGAACATGGGTCTTATCTATGCGTGTAAGGGCAAAGGGGGTAAGAGAATGCACAAAAAAGCGGGAGGAGGACTAGCTCCATAGATTATGGCGGATGATTCGGCTTACCAAAATCGAGAAAACATAAAAAGTCGAAGAAAATAAGCAAAAGTTTCATCTTTATACCATCATACAGAACGGATTCATATATTCCAAGTTAACCTCGTTTGGTATATTTTTACAAATCGAAAGCCTTATTTCTTGAAAAAAATTACAATTAATATCCACTATTTTTTTTTTTTGCTATTTGTAAGTTTGTAAAAACAAAAGCGTCATGGTACCAGGGCGGGTTTTCTTCTTCTTTTTTTTCCAATCTATGTATGAAGTTGAAAGACAATTTACCCCATCTGTGAGATAACTGTTTTGTACAATTTTTTGGTTGTTGTAAATAATATTTTAATTGTTTTAATGAAATTAGTAATTTTGAAGAACAATTCAGTGTTTTGGTTTATTTTAGTAAAATGGATTTTTTTAGGATAAAGGGCTAAGGACACATTGATGGCACAGTGGCGGCGATGAATCTGCTTCGAAATTTCTTTGCAGATTGAAGGTACCCTCTTAGCTCCAATAAGTACTCAGAGTCCTCCCTGATGGGGGCGCACCCGCATAGGTAAGAGGTGATGCATATCAGTAGATCCAGGCTCTCCCCATACCACGACCCCCCTCCCACGAGCAGCCCCTCGGTACCACCTGGTGGGGTTTTTCTCATTTTGGATTTTCCCTTGTTTAAATTTGCAGTTTGTTGTATGAGAAACTGAGGTTGGCTTTTTCGGGCATCCAGCTCGAGACTCAGAGCATATTCGGTATAGTCACAAGTTAGGGCAGCTGGGAGTGGTGAATAAATTTTGATTTTTTCTAGCGTAATCGTATTATAAATAAACAATTTAATATTTAATGAGAAAAATAATAGCGCAAGGTTGTGATGAAAATTTGTTTTAATGTTAAGTAAAGAACATTCAAATAAAAAATTATTCTATAACTTTTTACGTTTTACGCTGGGTCTACACAATAGGCACTTTCTTATACCTATAATTCTATAGAAGGAAAGTTTGGCAAAAGTCTACACAGACATATCGTCTGCCAGAGGCGTAACTACAGAAAACATAAACTATATTTGGCAGTCTTTTGTATTGCGGATCTCTGCCCGGGTGGAGCACGTTTCTCCGCTACTCGTGGGAGATACTAATGGATAAACTTAAACTTCAAATACAAAAACAAAAAAAGTCCGGTTCCACTAAACAAAAACCCGAAGGAGCCACAAATTCTGCGGAAAAAATCGCAGTAGAAGCATGTTATATCCCGTCACGTTCGAGGCACAGAGCACGGTTCCTTATAGCTCCATCGAAACCGGAACAAATACTCGCTATGCTAAGACCCCCAGTTTAAAACCGATAACTGGAAGGTTATTAAAACAGAGCAGACAAACAGGGCCACTATGCAGGTTCTTCTGCTTCTAAACAAAGAGTGCCTAGAACAGCTGGGGAAGGTAAAATACGCCGTGAACTATGAACAGACGCAGAGGTAGGTCATAGTAAGCCGGGCGGCCTGCACCAAGGCCTCAAGCTAGGAGGCCGAAAACGGAAACCGATGGTGAGGTCGTAGCTCGGATAAAAGCTGGCGCGCCGACAGACTTCGATCTGGGCAGAGCCACCGGTAACATGCACCCGCTCTTTAGTTCGGACATCGACGAGGACATCTCCAGCGACGAAGAAGCGGAGGTGACCATCGTCGATGTCAACAAGCAACTAAATGCTGAAGGTGATACAGATAAACCTTCATCATTGTAAAGCGGTATCTGCTGCTCTTTTGCTTCACCTGGCATCAGGCGCAGTCGTTGTTGCGTAGTCCAAGAGCCATGGATCGCTGATGACAGGAACTGTGGCTTAAGGACGTCCAAATTTAATCTCAAGGCAAGGGACAACCCAGTCTGGTATTCTGGTCAAAAACGATATTAACACCTTTCTTCTGCCTCATTTCAATGACGGAAACCTTACTGTAGTCGACCTGGAGTTAAAACAGAAAAAACTCAGGGTGGCTTCTTTTTATCTAGCCCACGAAGATAAGGGCCCTTTACATCCAATGACCTTCCAGGACCTGGTAAAGTACAGTGATGCCACCACGGTCCTGGTTATGAGAGGCGACGCAAATGCACACCATACACAATAGGGCAGCACGAACACCAATGACCGAGGTGAAGCTATTTTTAACTACCTATTAACCTACTAAGCACCAGGCTTGTAACAAGGGAAATTACCCCACCTTTGTTACCAAAAACAGAGAGGAATTGCTTGACATCCAAACACTGCCTTGAAAGGTCTTGAAGGAACACTCTTTCTCAGACCACAGGTTACATACTTAGTGCTTAGCTTACGTGGGGCTGAATTCTTCCTCAATCTAGAACCGAGTTTAATGTCGTTATTAATAGAGATGAACATTAGTTCACGGTCATTAAGACAGGGTCTGGCACGTGCCGGTCTTGTATCGCCGAATCTGAGAAGTGGGTTAGAGAGAGGAGATTGAAAGTAGGTCGTTTATAAAAATAAGAAAGGGTACAGGTGATAAAATTGACACCTGGGGGTCCCCCCAGAGATAGGGTGGGATTCGGATTTGACACCATCCAATACTAACTTGAGGCCGGAAAGGAAACTCTCAATCCACTTCTGTAGAAGTGAGTCGACGCTAATAACTTTGAGTTTAGCCAAACTCTACGAAAAGCGTTGAAGATCTAGAACCAGACTAGACTCACTCACTCCCATGCTAACTTCGGTTGAGGTATTTTGTAAGGCAAACCAAAAGATCGCCAGCGGTCGGAAGCCATCCTGTCTGACAGTTATAAGTAGGTTGGATTCTAGATATCCCATAAGATTTTTGTTATTATCGTCTCCATGGGTTTGGTGACAATAGAAGTAATTACTATTGGGCGGTAGTTGGAGGGAATGCTGGAGTCACCTTTTTTTGGTATGGACTGAACCTGTGCAAGTAGAGTCTGGGTAAACTCTGGAGAAGTGTGATAGGGTAAAAAGTTTGCGTAATGGTTTAGCCAAAGGTGGGGCGCAATTTTCAAGACGATGGGAGGTATATTATCGGGTCCAGTGGATTTGTTGGGATTTGTTGCGAGTCCTGAAGAATACCCTGTCCATCAAATGGGAGTAGATGGCCTTGGATTTACCTTCCTATTGTGGGATCAAAGCCTGGGTAAGGGCAACAGTGTGGATTATTTATTTCCATTATTTTTTCTATGAAAATATTTCATTGTATCGATACCGGGCAAAGACTTTATCAAGACCGAATCGACAGCGTGTTTTAGAACTTACTTTACAAATTACTAATTTGGGAAATAGCGTGTTTGAAAGAAAGCCTGAAAATTGAAGTTACTATTTCCTTCTCTATTGCCCAAAATAAACTGGTATCTCGTAGCCAGTACAATGACGACCTACAAGCCTTTAATTAAATATAATCACAGTAGCCAAACACGGCCACAAAACGCCCGAAAACAATTATGTATTCTAAAACATAAAACCCTAGTAAAGGACGATGATTTAATTTGCGCCACGGGTGTGGAACGTTCAAACCTTCGCATAAATACGTGCTGCCACTACAGCAGCATAATTCGCTAGTGACCGCAACTATTTTAATTTATATGCGAACATGTTGCTAACGGTTAGTGCTGCTACCCGAGCATAACAAATATCATTAACGATTCAGACCATCCCCGCAGCTCTCATCACAACGCACTATCAACACACGCCCCAACAGCGTAACTAAACATAAGGGATTAAAGTGGAATAACCTCTGCTGATGATGATGATGATGACGATGTTGATGATGAAGTTGTTACACAATAATTGCCGGAATATCCTAAAATTGAGTGGCAGCAAAAACTGACAGCTTGTAGCCGTTATTGGATCCTTTATTGTTGGGTATTCTACTCCCATATGAACTGGTATAGGATCTACGCTGAACACATTGAAGGCGAATCCGCTTCACTAATTGAATCGAAAAAGTATTCCCGGAACGGAGCGTATTGAATAATAATAATCTACGATTGTGAGCATCCTTTTCGGGATTCGCCCCGCTTATGAGTATTTATACACAGCAGCGGCGGGGAGTTTACGACTGAAGTAAATCAATGAATCCACCCCCACTGGAATATAATATTGCCACTGAAGGCTTAAGCTTCTCTCTGACTGCTCTTCCGTGGAACCACATACACATTTGGGGGTTGTTGGGAAATTGTTATTTTGTAGAGTTCCACCCCGTCCGCCCAGGTGCCACCCACAATCGTGCAACGTTCTCATTCACTTGATGAACGTTTTGTCATGGTCGACCGCTTAATGTTTCAGTCTGGTTCCATTAGTTCAAAAACACACCCCCGAAAACAGAAAATTGAGTCGACAAGCCCCAAAGTAACCATATTTCGGAGGGGGCACAAAGGACCCGGACGTGGCTGCCTAGATGGGAACAATACTTGCACCCCACACAGCATGGTCCTGATAGATAAATCCATTATTATTGCCGAAATTTCTAAAGGTGATGCCTGATAAGGCGTCGGGGGATATTTTACGCGTGACTGACATCAAGGCCGGATTCAGCATCCCCGACCCCCCAAAAGGGATTCACTGGGAATACGGGAGTAATTCTGGTCAAATACCGCCATAAATTGGCTCCTGTAGGGTGACGGGATCGTGATACGACTCGTAAGTAGCCGCTGCTGTTGCAGTTGATGGCTGAGATTGGCTGTCCGGGAAAATCACTTGTGGCGAAGTTTCCACCCCCATGACAAGTTAATAGATTGCCGATACTTGACGTACCTGTAACTTAATAAATACGAATACTTTAGGCAAGTTTTCGAATAACTTTCTTCGAGCGGGATTATTCCCCCTTCCCCCTTCTGCTACCTCCTGCAAATTAATTATAACTTTTCAGGACGCGCCGAAGTTAATCGAAAATTTTACAGAAATTGAATTTGCGCGCGGCATGAGCTTCGTTAAGTAGTTGATGGAAAACTGGTCGACATTTAAAAATAAAAGGGAGTAAACAAGTAAGACGTGGGAGCTAAGTACTCGCGATAAGACGATAAGAGGTGAACGTCTTCAGGAGGGAAATTTCACTTCACATCATAAATGCGACGGGAAAACTCTTTGGTGGGCGTTTAATATTTACTTAAAGAGCGGATGTTTATATCATTAGTGCACTTAATTCATCGGTTGCTGCAAAGTTCATTAAAATTCCTCGGGCAGACTGCATTAGAGGTTTATAATTAATTTATCTTTCAACTAGAAGTTATGAATATGGAAATTATTCATTGTTTGTTATCAAACACCTACGAGCACCTCACTGGGTATCTATACCTTGCCGTGGTGGTGGGGCTTGCGCGTCTCGTAGTAGGATTAGGCTATGTTGGCGGTAGTTAGCTGGTAGCCAACAAGCCACCGGTAGGGACTCCCATGCCGAACAGGCTAATTGCGAAGAGGCCAGACTAAGCTAGGTGAAACCACTTCCTTTCCTTTTCTCTTTTTCTATTATCCTTTCCCCTTCCCATTTCCCCCACTTCTAAGCTAAGGTGTTTACCGTGCGAATGGCTGCGTGGCCAGGGGAAAAGGGAGCTTTAGACAACCAACCAACTGCATCCGTGCAGTTTCCCAGTGCTTCCAAAGAGGCTAACAAAAACACAATACCTTCTGGGTCTAAACGCAACGCATCGCCAAAAGATGCCTTGCTCGATTCGAGGGAGTTGAGAAAGGTGAAGTCACCGAGAAGCAACAAGCTTCAATAAGGTGGGCGACAAGGGTCGTCAGCGAGCATACTTCGCAAACTGGCAACCCAACACCAAAGCGTCAGAGGTTCCTTGAGGAACCTAATCACCCTGAGGCTAAGCGTAGTAGGAAAAGTTTCTTCCTCCTACTACTAAGACCTATAGCCAAGTGCTAAAAGGTCAGATCGTGATCGTCGTTGTCGACGAAAGTGATCCAGTTGGCACCATTCTGCCTGAGAAATTGAGGTCAGGCTCGCAAGGATTTCCTCCCAATCCTTCAGGAGCATCCTGGCACCGCTCCTTACTGTCGCGATGGCGGATGGCATCAGGGCAGCGTGAAGCTCGCATGCGCTGATCAGAGATTTGCCGATCTCTATAAAATAGCCATATCCAGAATCGGAGAAGCATGGCCAGGCGCTAAACTCAAAGTCGTTATGAAGGAGGAGATCTGGAGTCGCCCAACGCCTAAGGTTGTTCTGGATACCATTCGGTTAAGTAACCCACAGGTACAGGCGTCATCATGGAGATTGCGGAACTGGAGGATCCAAAAGGTGACGGCCGAGCGGTTCCATTTATAATTAGCAAGGAGTCGCTAGGACTTTTGGCGAAATCTGGTGGCGTCACAAGCTATGGTTTTTCTTCTTCCATAAAGAGGCCTTTCAAAAAAGATATTTTGCACCTCAAGCAGAGTGGAGCGGTTTAAGCTGCTCCACCCACGTCTCCAGGACACGGACGATTTTGAACGAACGAACGAACGCATCTTGCACTACGGATGACACGGTTACGCAGGTAGCTGAATCCAATGTGCCTGGTATTGCGGGTGACACAAGAACGGAAGTAACTGATCCTAAGGTGCCTAAGGATACGCATCTACCAACCCTGGATCCAAATGACCCTCCTGTCGTATCCGTTAAGGATACTAATATCTCAAGCGTTCCTTCGCCGACAACGACGGAGGACGACCTGGGGGACTTTGTCAACTTCTTTCGGTGGGAGATGATGATGTTACTCCCACGCCTGAAGAAGACGAGGCTGACATTAAGGTGATCGAGATTGATCTCGCTGCTCAACCACGATGTTGAGATTAACCGCCATCACAGCAAGGCTGCATCCACCAGTCTTTGGTTACGAATTTCTAAGGCTGATGGCCTTTGATTGTCCGGGGCCTTGTATGCGGAATCAGGACTCAAAAATACAGATTGCAGTATTCCAGAAATGTGGAAGGTAAGCCAAGAACCTTGATAATGACCTTAACGCTTTTATGTTGTCCGAATATAGCAACGCTGACACCGTGATAGCCTGTTTTGACAGTAGAAAAGGCGGCAATGCTACGTGGGCATAGAGGTAGACTCTGATTCTGGAATCCGGGCGAAATAACACACGGTGACACCGTAACCAGTGGCGGCTTGACGATTTCGACCATTCTTACGACTTGTACAGCGTGAGTTAGTAAGATGTGCCTTTTTTTTGCTTTTGAGCCAGTACAATGTCATACTTCAAATGAGGCGAAGTGCGAAGAAAGAAGCAAAATAAATACCAATGAAGGGCTTTTTTACGAGTTTCATCCTAATGTGCATTATACTGCCTCAACGTAAGTAGAAAACCTATGCCCCCACAATGTATTTTTATATTTTACAATATCACACCTCACCTAATTTCAAGTTGGAGCAAAATCAGTAGGAAATGTCTCTCCAGTTCGTCGCCTCATTTACGTCGATACACAAAATGGAGGCCTCAGTACGATTTACCATATTGTAAGGGACAAATGTACTGCCTCGTGTTAGTCCGGCTCAACTCTATAAAAATGAGAGGTCACAAAAAGGCTACTACGATTAATTGACTACTAGGGCCCGAGTAAAGAGCATACAAATTTATTCTGGCCCTTGTTATAAAAAGTTAGCCCACCCTTGAACTAGACTGTTCCTCCCAAGAATTTTTTCGATATATCGATGACTGTTGACACTTGAAATAGGCCAAAGTGCTGCCATGCAATCGCCAAAATAGGACGAACTTTTGCAATTACCTCGACATGGAAAATACAAATAGCGTATTTCGCGTGTTTGGCTATTATATCTGGAAAGCTTTGTGCTAGATGGACCAACTTTCTGGCAGGTTACAAAGGCTTGGATCAATATCAAGCCTAAAAATTAATATTCCGTCTGCATACGCAAGGTAGAACTACCATCGGTAAATGCGATAATAAAAACTAATTCTCAGCTACAGGTGTCACTCTAAACGTAGCATTAGACACGAAGAAGAACAACAATGTTGTGTTAATGATCTTCCACCTACATGCCTTTATGGCCTTAAAATTCCTGATTGTAACATAACGGCTTCATCTATTATCCATAACCCAATGATGCATCTGCAAGAGAACGACTCTGTAGCATAGAATGTAGTGGAGTGGTTTATGTGGTGTATGACACTCTCTATACAGCAAGGACGACCAGACCAAAGGACCTTTCCAGCCATGTGGACGAGAATAGTTTGCTCAAGGTAGTAACAGCTTCAATAAACCATCCCTGGTGGAATGGCACACTCGCACCCACACACACATAGACACAGATAGATGCGTCCTTATAGATAGTTGGCTTTTCGCAGAGTTCAACATGACCCGAGTCAACAGGGTTAGAATTCTTGCTGTCAAATGGAAACTCGTTAAAATGAAAAATGAGATACCATTAGTGACTGAATACTTTCAAAGCGGAATGTTAAGAGGGTGGAATTAGATTCCCGCCTCCCCCACACACACGGGCAGGGAGTGTGGATCCTATCCAGGATTCAATGTGTACGCCGGTGTACTATAAGTGCAACAGTGTAACTCGATTTTCTGTAATCACATTATAATCCCTTAACTGGTTGCAGGTGCCATCGATCGGCATGGAGAAGGACAAGTTCTTGGTGTAGCTGCAATAAAGGGTCACATCATAGAGCAGTGTTTGCCTCGAGTTGATTCTTTCGGAAATCTTCGCCCGTGCTGAGGTAGAGAGAGAAAGAGTCATTAAGTAGTAATCCCATCCGAGGGATTAAGTCCTGGAAGTACGTACTTCCAGATCAAGAAATATCTTTAATTAAGCAAACCTGCTGCGGTGTTAGTATTTGCCTTGTCCCAAGACAGACAGAGTTTCTTTGCGAGTAAATTATTTAGTTTTCGTAAATGATTACTTAATTCGAGTGCAGTACAAACAGTTGAATATTTTGGACAAGTCTGGAAGATTTACTTTAATTTGAAAAAGGGTTTTACTGACACCCCATGGTGGCACAACAACGGTGGCAAATGAAGGTGCAAATTACATAGTGGAACTACTGAAATTTTTATAATTGACAGCATACAGCATGACCCGGGACGTGAACGAGCCAGGTAATCTGTTCGTTTTGTTTGAATTGCTAATTAGAGGTAAACGCTCCGTTTTCAGGCTATTTGAGTGAACGTTATCATCTGCTGTAAACTTTTCAATTTAATCCTGTGGCGGTATTGTGATGTTCACGCGGCTTAATAGGAAATTCCGTGCAATTTTAGGAGGTGGATTAGGTTTAACATACATATTTGTGAAATGTTTATGGGCTCGTCGTAGGTGAAAGCTGCTATCGGTCGTGCTTAATGTGTTGTAGTGGGAATTTATGATAATCACGACTTATAAGCTTTGAGCGGGGGAACACGTATGATCTCGTTATTTTCATTATGTTTAATGATTGTGGGTGGGGAGCTCGCAAACAGGTAACCGTTAAAATGTAAAAAGTTAAGTTATATTTGGTTTTTAATATGTACTTGGGTTATGGGGTGATGTCCGACTAGCATTTTGGGAGGGGTGCAGATAGGGCCCCTATGAGCCTAATCCGGCGGCCGCATGTGGACCCAGTGTGGATTGCTCTATAAGACACAAACAAAGGATCTACCGCCATGCCTCATTCGTGCCTCAAAAATCATTGCTTCTCGATTCCGAGTGTAAATGGGCGGCGTGGATATGTGAGTAATAGCTGCCGCTTTAAATTTATAACCGTGGGAGAGGTCTCATTTTACCAATACGGTCTCCCAACTGAGTTATAGCCTCCTGCTTAGCCTCTTTAATGCAACCAGAACCAGTCTATTGAGAAAGCTAAATGATACCCTTTATGGTTACAAACATAATTGCCTGAAATATGAAACAATGCAGCAACAAAAATGAAGGCTTTGGGTGAGTTAAACTAGAGTTTAATTCCCCGGCCTCACCAACCTCAGTTCAATAATGTTCAGTTCAATCCACATAAGTGACTTCAGCAGCTGAAGTCCTGTTCATGTTTGTGCTTAAAATTGTTGTTGCTTTTTCACCAGAAGTCATAAATGCACTTGTATATCTTCGGCTGCTTTCGGTATCGTCAATTAACTGCGTCGGCTGCAAAAATGACTGATGCCGTTTGCAGAAGGCTGCATTCGGTAACGTCATCTGCATGACAAATTGCAAAAATCAAGAGTTCGGTATTGAATATTGCAGGTGTCGTTCGTTCGGTAATATCACCTATTGTCAATTGATGCCGAAAATTGTGCAGATAGCGCAGTTTCAATTAAAATTCCGTTTGTGTCAAAATCTGTTTTTTTAACTCCAATTTTGTTTCTGCACAATTTTGGCAAAACTATCCCTTTGATTATAGTGCTGAGAATCAACTAAAAGTTCCATTAATATATCTAATACACAATTCGCTTTCAGTTTCATTTTCAAAAAATTAAACAATTTAGCTTTGTTCAGTAGTTTTCAGGACTGGACAGATCAGAACAGAATAGAAGAGAATTGGACAACTATCAATAAAACGTCAAATCTTTTAGAACAACTTAGGGCCTATGTGAATTGTGACTAAATTGATGACTAAACTAAATTTTGCAGTTTTTGTCGTTAATGTAGGAAATTGCTGTGTGAATTCACTAGATGACTAAATTCAATTGACAATATTTTTTACTTTTATAATTGATAGTAAATGCCTTTTATACAGTAAGCAGCTAAATATATGGATGTAGAAGATATCATTATTGACAACAATCTATTATTTCTCCACTTTATTTTCAGTTGTATTGAGCTATTTTGAAACAAATTCAAAATCAATTTAGTCAACTGTCAAAAAATTTAGTCTCCTCGCCAAAAGACTAAATTCTGTATTACCGACACTAAATTTTAGTCATTGAATTCACACAGGCCCTTAGCATAGAAAATCTAATGAACGCTTTCTTGTACTTTTTTGTTCTGACAATTTCCGTTGTCAAAATTTCATATACACATTTGTCAAAACTAGAAAAAAACAACAACAACAAAATCTTGTCCAAAACAGTCCGTAAAAAAAATCGAGAACAAAAAAGTGAAGTTTCGGACTATTTAGAACAACTTAATGAACACTAGACTAGAACTATTTCGGACTAAAAATAACAAGTTTGATAACTAATGAACGCCAAAACTTGTACTTTTCTATCCTAGAATGTTTTAAATCGTTCTAGGACTGACTACTGAACAGACCATTTGTATCAATAAAATGGTATTCGGTAATGTCACAATTCAACTTGCATGAAAAATCAAAAACTAAAAATGACATTAGTCGATACAGTTGATTAATGACTACTTTGTCATGCAGATGACTTTACCGAATGCAGCCGAAGTGACTAGTTTTACTGCGAATTTGATGATTTCGACCACCTGACATTAAAATGCTTGCAAGATGGCAGTGCGACTGTGCATTGCCGTACGTTTGGCAATAGTAATTTGCATTTCCGAACTCTTGATTATCATCAATTGCAATACCGAACGAATGACTATCGTCTACTGCTCTGCAAATGACGTTTCCGAACGCAGCCTTCTTGTGACAAAAGTAGGTTCCAATTACCATGGGTTTGTGGGAATTACAAAAGTCAACGAAAAGCTCACCATTGCTGTAAATGACCTGGCCTATGCCTTGATTTCTGGTGCCGGTGTTGTTGGGGCCGATCAGGGGCGGCGCTTTCATAGGTGCAAATGGTGCACTTGCACCGGGCGCAATTGGACGCGGCACTTCATTTTCATATATTAAAGGAACTGCACAGAGTGTTTTTGTCTTTTTACATTGTCCTTTGCAAGGTGTGGCAAATCAACTCCATTTCGTTCGCCTGTTTTTGTCGCCTATCCTTTCTTGGACCGTACGGTGTCATAGTTTTTCATTTGAAGTTCGAAGTAGTCGTACTATTATAGACGCCCGCAACACCAGATTAGCCCACCCGTCTCATTCCCTCCACCTGCAACTCCCCCTTTCACGCACTCAACAAGATATGAATTCGTTTGTAAATAGAACAACTCGACTGTGGAATAATCTCTCGCAGTCGGTATTTCCGAGCTCCTACAACATCCAAGAGTTCAAGCGCAGGGTTTATCACCACCTTCTTTAATACCCCCCGTACCCTTATAACTCCCCCCCCCCCCTCCCCGTAATAAGCTTACTGCCAGACATTGCACCATGGCGTGACAAATGACATGACGGACTAGTAGTACAAAGGGTGACTCCTGAGGTTATCACTGCCACATAAAAAGATCAATAACTCGGCCAGAGACACCTGGATCGCCTATGTTCTGAAGTTGTTGAAAGCCTCCAGTCCAGTCCAGTCCAGAAAGACCGAAGGTGGAGTGTTTTTATTTTATGCAAGATCATACAGTGGAAACTAACACATGCAGTTCAGTGAAAACCGATTATATGTGATATAAAGGCTTGGAAAACGACATAGGGACCTTTATTATGGTCTTTATATTTGCGGATCCCAGGATTTCGCTAGAAACAGCTAGGGCAGTACACCGAAAAAATCCTGGAGCAGATGATAAGGTTGGTAGATGTGTGAAGAATGGTGGCAGTTTCGCCAGAGGCTATCTACTAGAAGCTGAAGCAGTACGAATCTTAAAGAAGCAGCATTAGCGGGACAGTTTTGTGAAGTTAAAGCGCGAGCAAATCAAGTACAAAAGAAAGTTCGCGAAGAAAATCTTGTTTGGGCACAGGATTTCATAGGTGCAATGTAAAAGGTATACTTGCACCGGGTGCAATTTCAGAAATTAATATTTTAAGAAAAAAATGTAAAACTTCGAAAAAAAATTGAAAATGTGTTCCCATGCCTTCATTTTCATACATGTTTCTTTTTCCATTACCCTTCACACTATAAAAAATGAACAGCTGACGAGGGCGCAATATGTCATACTGCACCGGGCGCAAAAAAATCAAGCGCCCGCCTTGGGGCCGATCTGTGCGTTTAGGTCACCCATTAAAATAATGATGTCTGCCCTTGTAATAGAGTGAAAAACTCGTTCAGACCCATATAGAATTTTTCCTTGATGTCGTCGTCTGCATTTTCAGTTAGAGCGTAGCATTGGACTACCGTAATACTTCTTAGTCTGGTACACTAGGACAATTTATGTAACATCGATATTATCAATATATATACGAAATAAAATTTAAAAAAATTTTTTTTTTGGAGGCAAAGATACATTGTTATTACATGACCGCCCTATAATTTTGTATTCCCAAACTACCGACCAGAAATTCGTATGTTAAAATGTTTGCGTTTATTTTTTGGTCTCCCTTAATTAAAAATCGCATTCCATGTAATTTCCCAAGGTCTCGCCAATTGTTTAAACTCAGCATATATGTATGTACATACCTTTGAAATGAATCGCGCACAATTTGCAACAAAGAAACACAATAAATTCGGCTGGAATAACTCCATCACGAAATAGCAAAAAAGGTTTAACTGGCAGAGAAGGCTCAATTATTTACACATGTCCGCCATTCAAAAAGTGCTGCCATATTTTTAACCTTGCATTCCTTCAACAAAAAAAACCGGAAAGGTAGTTGAGAATGTGTTTAATTTAATCCAACTACCCCCAAAGGAAAGGGGGGAAATATTCCAAAGTTTTTCAGTTTTTTCCGCGAAGAAGAGTTTTTCAGAATTCTGCATCAAGGATATTTCAGGATCATGCCGATTATACAACTCGCCGGATTAACCGCGGATGGAATTGTATTTATATTTGACGTTTGGCGTATTATAGAATACGCCGGATGAAAAATGACCGAATGACGGTAATGCAGTGTGAAAAATTGTTATTATAGAATCCGCTTGTGAAACGCATTCCATACAAAAATTGTCGTTACAAATCGGTATCAAATTTACTGCGGATGTGAAAAATTTCGGTGTATGTTTTTAATTTAATCATACTCACTGGCTTAGTTATTTACGCAAAGAAGACGGCGAATGGACTGACTCAAGCAGAGAATCCCTGAAACAACTTATGGACACCCACTTCCCGAGTAGTACTACAGTTGAGACAGCTATCACAATAAACTCTTCAGCCTCACAACAGCTGATCAAATCTATCATAAGTAGAGCAAAAATAAAATGGGCTATAAACACCTTTCAGCCCTATAAATCATCAGGCCCTGACGGCATAGTGCCGGCACAACTGCAGCACTTCCTTAGTTATATCATGCCCTGATTGCAGGCCATGTTTACTGGGTGCCTTTTTCTAGTTGGAAAAAGGTTAAAGTAGTTTTTATACCTAAGGCCGGAACAGCCTCCCACACAACACCCAAAGACTTCAGGCAACGCATGGAGGCAGAGGGGCATGAACTCTGTTCTATCCCCACGAAAACCGGCTTCTGCATTCCCGAAATTACTTTCACGAGGAACTACGGAGTCCACATCCCTTCACATCGTGAGTGGCAAGTAGACCACACAGTTTTCATGGTGCCGTAAATTTCTTTACTGATGGCTCAAAGCTCGAGCGTCGAGTGGGATGAGGAGTATTTTCCCCAGAACTTGGGATTGAAGTCTCCTTCCGACTACCCGATCACTGCAGTGTATGCCAAGCGGAGGTTCTATCCAAACAAGAGGCTCTTCTGCAAATCAACCAGCAAGGCGATAGGAACCGGACTGTCTACATCTTCTCAGATAGTCAGGCAGCTCTGAAAGCCCTGCGCTCCTGCACAAACAGCTCAAAACTACCTTTAAAAGTCGCAGATCTCTTAACAACAGTTCAGGACCCTCCTCGTATGGGTGCCCGGTCACCGAAATATAGAGGGAAATTGTAAAGATGACGAACTGGCTAGGAGAAGCTCGACCGCTACTCTCCTTTCAGAAAAGGAAAGAGTTGGTATGCCTTGGGCCACCTTTAAACTCCGATGCAAGCAACACCCAATGCAACAAGCGAAAAGGCATTGGAGGGATCTTAATAAATGCACTTTGGCCAAATTAACTTGGCCCTCTTACGATCTCAGGCGGACAACCTCACTACTGAGCCTCGGGAGACAAGAACTCTCAGTTATAGTGGGAGTGCTGACCGGACACTGTCTGATAGGGACACATCCGCCCCGTTTACGCCTTGAGACCTACGATTTCTGCAGAAGCTGTAAGAATCTGGACGAGGCGGAAAGTGTACTACACCTCCTCTGTCACTGCCCGCCCTAAGCAGGATAAGGCTTACCACATTTGGTGAACCCTTTCTAAGCAACTTTGCGGAAATCTCGAAGTTTGGGATCCCGCAACTTAGAAGATTCATTACTTCCTCGAGATGGTTTTAGCGAAGAAACGATATTTTAACATCAGGTTTAAAGTGGGATCACTATGGCATCACAATGGGACTATCGTTCTGGCTTAAGTGTACGAGCTTAAACCAACAGCTCAGCGATATCTAACCTATACTCACTGGACGTTTGGTAACTGGAAAATGTCTTGGCACATATTTCGGATTGTTTTCCGAGTTTCCTTCCTGTTATTCCCCTCGCCTAAATTTAAATAAAACCCAATGGAATCCATAAACTAAGTACTAAAAACACTTAGTTTTTGGCACTTAAATATTTTATTCTAAGGATATGCGAAAAAATCGTGGAAAATTTGACAGCTAGTGGTGAAATAGCAGTTTCAGTGCGGATCGATAATGCAGAATTCCGTCGGATTCTATAATGCAAATATTTTCAAATGCGGATCGGATGTGAATCGGATGCAGAAAATCCGACGAGTTGTATAATCGGCATGTTCAGGATAGTTTTGTAGGTTAAAAAGGAACTTACCTGCAGGTTTACGTGAATTTTGTTAATTGTGGATTCTGACATTTTTTGATGGGAGAAGGATGTGCATTTTTTATAATTCGCTTTTATAGGATAATTGAGTATTTTTGCAAGTACAACGTTGTGAAGGAAGGAATTGCTTGGCTTTAATCAAAAGAAAGTTTTTGGGTTAATATAGAAGTTACATGAAGCATAACAAGTGAGTCTCAAAATTTAATATTTAAGTTTTCAACATACCGTACATGTACTTCTCTCTACCAACCTATCTATATACATATATGGGCCTGATCATGGTTGGCGCTTGAAGTGAGAAATGGCGCGGCGCCCGTAAAACGGAATCGTAGTTAGCGAAAAAACTGGCATTTGTCAGGAAAAACGCATTTTGGCGTATCGCAGTTGGCGTTTTGAGAGAGAAAATTACGTTTTTCGCGACTGTCAACTGACTATTTCAGGCGCTTGGTTATAGGACGTGACAAAATGCAATCTGAGAAAATGTAAGTATTTTTTATTGAATTATAATAATAATTTAATAAATATTATTTCTTAATAACCTTGGTACAAACCATATTTTTTGCAATTTTAGATTAAAAATAACGACGAAACGGCAGTTTCAAGAGATGGTGGAATTTATGGTTAAACACCCATTCTTAGCCAAAGGGTTGAAGTTCGCTGACATCAACTCTTCTAAAGAAGAATTTGGAAGAGAATGGGAGACATTAACCCAAAAAATAAATTCCTTGGGGCCACCATTAAGGAAAAGTGCAGAATGGCAAAAGGTGGTACAAAATGTTATTGTTAATGTTATTGTTTATTAATAATATGAAATTTTCAGGTTTGGTCCGACTACAAAGTTAAGCTGAAGAAAAAGCTGGGATACAATAAAAAGCAATTGACATCAACTGGTGGTGGTTCATTTAAAATGGCTTATGTCTCACCCTTGGAGGAACAAGTAATTAATTTACTATCTTTGAATGAAGTTGTTCCACTTCACTCCAAAGTTTTTGGCATACTAGCACAGGAGCAACAACATCCAGAGCAGCAACGAGAGCCAGAAAAGCAACAGGGGGCAGAACAGCATCAGGAGTCAGAACAACACCAGCAGGAGCCAGAACAACAGCAGCAGGACTTACAACAGAAACAGCAGCAGCAGCAAGAACATGTGGACATAAACCAACGAAAACGAAAAAGACAAGTCGATGAATTTAGAAAGGAGATGCTGGATAAACAAACAAAATCACTAAACAAAATAACCAACTATTTACAAACTGCAAACAAATATCTAAAAAGACTTTCCGATGCAGCGGAAAAAAAGGTCAAAATTTTTGAAGAGACACAAACACTAAAACAAAGTGCCATAAAATTAAAAGTAGAAATAATGGAAATACAGAAAAAAAGAATGGAGATGGATATTTCGTCCCAATGACAGTGTTTAGTATGATTTTAAGATATTTTAATAATTTAGAAGATAACATTCCAAAATATGAAAGATGTGAAGTGAATAATATTTAGTTCCAATTATTATTTATTTTATGAAGTTCCCATTATTATTAATTTTTTATTTTAATAAAAATGAAGTCTGAGTAATATTTTTTTATTTTATTTTTATAACAATATATATTCAGATACTTTTACTTTTACATATTATGCAAAATAGATGACATTAGATTTCTTCTTATGGTTGATGCATGTATATCATCGTCATTTTCAAGCAATTGGTGATCTGTTGTGTCAGATTCTTCTATTTCCACCACTTCATTATTATCCAAATTATGTTTAATTCGCAAGTTGTGGAGAGCACAGCACACATTTATAATTTTAATTGCTTTTTCTGGTTTATAGTGTAACTCTCTGGCGCCCAGTAAACAGCGAAATGTGTTTTTAAGCACCCCAATTGTCCTTTCTACAATCACCCTGACTTTGGAGTGAACTTCATTAAATCTTCCTTCATCACTGTTGTCCCCTCTATCCCGAAGACTTCTAAATGGCGTAATCAAATAAGGTTTGAGAGGATATCCGGCATCACCTTTGGAAGTAATAAGTCATTAAATCATTTTCTACAGCTGAAATTGTTAACAAAAATTAAAGTCTTACCTAGAATCCAAGTATTTCCACCTCCTTCAGCACTTTCCTCTGACAGCATATTGTCTATAATGCTGCTGTTCCATATAAAGGAGTCATGCGAAGATCCTGGATTGTTGGCGTCAACAAAGCGAATCCTCATTTTATTGTCGCATACCTGTTGAAATAACAAATTAATGCTTTTACTTCAATTATGATATTTTTATTTATGAAACTTACCAGCATTACATTTAAGCTATGGTACCCTTTTCTATTATAATACAAATGTTGTACATTTTTTGCTGGAGAAATGATTTTTACGTGTGTGCCATCCACACATCCTATAATTCCAGGGAATCCGTACTTATTAAAAAAAATCCTTTTAATCTCCTTTCTTTCGTTTTCATCAGGGAAATGGATTAATGTGGGGCAAATTTCATTTTCAAAAATTTCAAGCACTTCCGATAAAATATTTGAAAAAGTCGACTGTGCTACACCAACATTGAAATCATTGGATGCACCTTTTTGATACGATCCTTCAGCAAAAAAACGCAATGCAGCAATCGATGGAACAGAAAAACTTCTTTTGGCTGGATTGCATTTTAGCTCAAATTTATTTAATAAAAATATAAATCCTTCTTTTGATAGGCGAAAATATGCAACAAATCTGTGAAGAATAGCATCTTTTAATACAACTTTTTGGAATAACTTTACTTTAATTTACATTGTGTCAGGTAATTCTAAAGGATTAGAATCGTCTCTTATTTTTTGCCTTTTTATCCTTAAATTTTTCTGCTGATCATCGTCAGAGCTTTCATCCTCTGAATCGTCAAACCAAAACTCGAACGAACTCATATTTTGTCCCAAATTAATTGTATAATTGATTTTATTTATTTATATTATTTATATTTATTTTATTAATAAAATTAGTTTACAAAGTTATAAATATAACTTTAATGCCCACCACAATTTTATGTAAAAAATTTCTTTTTTATTGTTAAAAATATTCTAACACTTTCAAACGCCAACTATGATAACGTTTAGTCGAAAACTGGCGCGTCGTTGCATTCGCCAACTATGATACGAAAAATGATAACGACAAACGGCGCTGTCCTTTTTTCGCCGCGCCAACCATGATAAGCCCCTTATGTCTGTAAATAAATTGCCTGTTGCTGTTGGCCCACTCTAAGGGTGAAAACATAGTGGAGCGGCGAGGCTAGAGTGTAGCGGGGAGCGTAGCTGAGTGGGTTGAAAATAATACACGTAGCAAACGCGCCAAAACATAGTGGAGCGTGGAGTGGCGCTGGTTCCCGCGGCGACCCGCTACCCTCTCCGATTGTGAATTCTACATAGATTTCTTTGCCTCACAGCTACGCTCCCCGCTACACTCTAGCCTCGCCGCTCCACTATGTTTTCACCCTAAGGCTACGTGCGCTGCGAAGGGCCGTGTAATGGCAGCTTTAGGCTCTAGACCCCATGAGGACTCGACAGGACCCCCACAGATCCAGTCAATTAAAAAGTCATAAAAGACGATCAGATTCAGATTAACCAAGTGATGAACTTGGCATCTAGCGCGTCCATTAAGATTGTTGCCAAACCCTAAAGCTAAAACGACCGGTCAAACTAGACAGTGCTCGTTTCCTGTTAGCCCAGTGAATAAGCCGGAACTACTAGAGAAGTGGTGGAACAGCACCGATTTCAAAAATTATTTTTTTCCCGTATTCTGTAGACCTTCAAGAACATTCATCACCACTAAACTTTACATTACCTCTAAAAATGAATAAATTAGGAGGGTTTTACTCCTCCAAAGCAGCCCCATGAATTGCAACCACCCGTTTGACCCTTCAACCAGCGACCAACCAACCCTCCCCACCTACGGCCCCCACCCCCACCACAACAACCCCAATGGATTTTTCGATTACTGAATTACCAGGTAGGCAGCCAATGATATTTTAACCGCTGACAATCCAACCCTCATGTATATCAAAAGTCTCCCCTCTCAGACCCTAACCCAACACCCCCCACCCTCATACTCCATCCCCAAAACTCTCCGATGAAGATTGGGGATGAATTCAACTGATCATGAGTATAGGCGAACATCAATATCACAGACAACCATTACATCAGACCCCTGACCCTTCGACCGAATGGTCAGCTGAAGGGTCGGGGAAAAAGATGTTGGTTCGCCAATACTAAGGATCAGTTAAATTCATCCCCGATCTTCTTCGAACCAGTATTGATGGATGGTGTTTGAAGGTCGGTGGTGGTGAGGGTGAGGGGACAAGAGGGAAGAGCGAGGAGACTTTCGATCTACATGAGGGTAAGATGATCAGAGGTTGAAGTATCATTGGTTGCCTATGTCGTAATTCAGTAATCAGAAAAATCCATCGGATGGGTTGTGGTGCGGGTGGGCGGGCGTTGATGGGAGGGGTTGGATGGCCGATGTGTGAAGAGTCGAAAGGGCGGTTGTTTGGGGTAGCCGTTGACTGGACTACGAAAATAAATTGCATTACATTCAGAAATTAGTTATATCCCCACAGCCCCTTGGGGAGGTTTTTGGAAGCGAAGTAGGGTTGATGGGGCTGTGTACCCGTTGAGACTTCTGATCTAGATGTTGAGAACTACAAACCTGCAAAATTTCAAGAAAATTAGCCGAAAGCAATTTTCCATAGAAAAAGTTCGGGGTCCTTTTTCGATATCTTTTGTCATTGAGGGGACTTTTAGGGGCTGAAACCACCCCTGCATGTATATGATTCTCGTATTCGTGATCAGCGACCCCAAAAACCCCCGAGAAACGATTTCCGATGCAAAATAATGCATTTTAAATATATCCTCACGCGAAGAGGGCTATTAGGGGTTGAAATTGCCCTACATACAAATGGACCTTGGATTCGTGATCAGCGACCCCAAAAACCTCTAAGAGACGATTTCCGAGCCGAAATATATAAATTTTACAAACATTTTCAATACTGCAATTCATGGGGGTGTTTTGGAGGAGTAAAACCCTCCTAATTTATTGATTTTTCGAGATAAAGTAAAGTTTAGTGGTGATGAATGTTCTTGAAGGTCTACAGAATAAGGGAATTTTTTTTTTTTAAATCGATGCTGTTCCTTCCATTTTACAGTTTTTTCCTGCTTTTCTGGGTTATGTTGAATGCTCTACTAAAACCGTTTTACCGGTATAGACATTTCCTATGCTAGCGCTCCAAATAGAGATTGAATCAAGTGCCATGTTTTAGCGGTTGCCACATCTTTTTGGCCAATGAGTAGTTTTGGTCCATTCGATTTCTCACCATAGAGTCAAAGGCTGCCTGAATGTTATTTTGTCGACTTCAAAGTAAGCAACATCGGATGCAATGCAACTACGCCAGCTCAGCTTTTAATTTAATTTACCTACCACTCTTTGCAAATGAAGAGACTTCGACGTTCATCAATAGTATCAAATCTGTTCTTACCTGAAAAAAAAGAAAAATGTGTTAGTATTTATTAAGCAGTAAATATTTTCAAAAACCTGAATTTTATTTTAAAAAAAATAGCAAAAAAGTAGCGAGAATAAAATACGAGTCGAATAGAAAGGAGGAGACCCATCCCGCCCGATTGTATTCGAGCCACCGACTTCTGAAATGGTAATCGGACGTCTTGAATCCTAGCCAATCAGGGCCGGTAAAGGGAAATAGCCAGGCCAAAGAGTTGCAGTGAGTTCCCAATGCCACCGTTCGGCCACATGGTTTATTTGTGGCTGGTATGCGGTTGTTACAATTCGGTGAGTAATGAGAAGTTTGACAACTATACATAAAATTTTTTAAAATCGACTTGCTTACTTTGTTCGAGAGTAAAGTTCGACTGGTTCACCGAGTCCTGGGGCATAATGATATGTCCCAAATTGGATAAGCTTCAGGCCATCTCGTGAATCAGTCTACCACCTTTAGGATGTCCGAGTATTTCTGCGATAGTGACATAGGTCTACATCCATATGTGTAATTCGGAAGCGTAAAAACTTCGTAAGGAGACTTTGTATGTCTCAAAACTTTCGCTTTTTGGCACCCTAAGGACGAGAACGCGAAGTATTTCGCCGTGCAATCAAAGTGCGTCGAATTGTGTTTAAAAAAGCACAGCATCGCAGAAAAAAGGGTACATAAAGTCCGGGTAGGTCTGTACTAATTTCACACAATATGGGTTAGTAGGTACTGGGATACTTAGTCGTGGGAACCAAAACCGGTTTGCAGTGGCCTTTTTGAAGTTTTTCAAATCAGATCTAATTGCCTGGCCCAGTGGTCGGAAAACTGCGGCTCGCGAGCTTTATGTTGCTCTCTAGCTCGCTGAGCATCGCTCTTCCACAAAATACCATGTGGAGATAGCTCATGTACTGAACTCGGGTTTCGGCCGAATTGCCCTGGCTCTCGGCTTTGGATTTGACTGCATTGCTAGGCAGGCATAGGAAAAAGCCAAAAGTTCTGCCTGGAAAACGCTGACAAAATTAGGCAGGCGGAAGCTTTTTGCAAGTTAATTAATGGGGAAAACACTCCAGCTCCTAAACCTGACTGTAATTTGGACTGTCTGTGTACAAGACAACCTCATGGTCCTCAGGTTAGAAATCTTCCAATTCCTTTCTGGTAGGGATCCGGATATTAAGGTCACTGCCAAAATTTAATTTTGCGACCATGTAGTCGTCAGGTTCTGATACCATTTCCTGTGGTAGAGAACGCGGTATATTACTGTGCTTCACCCAGCTGGAGGGGGGTACAGGCCGCCTGCTGCATGCCATGCCATCCAGCTGGGCTTGTACATGCTAACTCCCTCTCAACCTCATCCAACCGCTCACTGAGCTCTTCATCGGAGCCAGCCTCCTCGTTAGCTGAAGTAGTTTTGAAAACTTTTATCCATGCCTGACTTAGTCCAAAATAAAGTTTATAGTCAACTCGTCGTCGTCTCGTCTCAACTCGTCGTTGATAAGCAGTACATACTAGGGTTCTACTATTTTATTGGGGTTCCTCGGCGTTGATCACCTTCCAGTTGTCCATTGGGGTGTCCCTGTTGTAGCACCGAAGATACTCGAACAATTTACCCCATCACGAACTCCATGACCATCTCCGATATTTTGGGGTCGACGTCGGCCCAGAGAAGGTCCGGAAGTCTGCCGATACTAAAATTGGCATCGGTTAGTACCACTACAAGGTGGTCCTTCGCTACTCCGCTCATTGGTCTGTTACTCGTTGAGCCTGTTTGTTGGGCTCCAGATGTAGCAACTTGGCTAGGGTGAGCTATCTTCCCGAGATATCTTCCTTTTAGTGCGGGAGGTTGCTGTCCTTGCGTTCTGTGGCGCTTTTTCTTTGTTGGTTTTGTCCTACCGGTGGATCATTTTCCGCGATTCTGCAGAGAACGAAGAGGGAGCGATTGTTACTTCTTTTGCGAATGGACGATGGTGATCTCTGTTTCTCAGATGTGCAATTGTCACTGTGGCTGGTGACTACTGGTAAGCCTGTGGATATGTTGCCTGAAAAACGACACAGAGGCTTTTGCGCAAACTATGAAAAGTATACCTGTCGTTGAAGTACTGTGGTTGATACACGCCAATTCCTGTTACTTGAAGCAGGGTGACACTCCCTCGAAGTGGAAAGGTAAGTAGTTCTTGGTTATAACCCTTGTACGTTGCTGTCTCGGGTCGTCTGTTGCTATGTTTTCTTTTCATTATTATTTTTGTTATTTTTGTTCATATTCTCTTCCCACTAGTAAAGCCGGAAATGAAGTCCCCCTTGGCAGTGCCCGCATACCAGAGTTAGACATTAGTAAAGACCAACCTTTCCCGGGCATCGGTGGGGAGCTTTTGCGACCAGCTCGTTTTTACCCACTGGTTGGTCATTCAGCCTTCGCCACGATACCTTTACACCTGAAAAGTCGCGAATCAGACTACGGGTACTCGTTGCCGACCCGACCACTTTTGCTGCTTGTGCAAATGTCTTCCAAAGTGAAGCGGTGGGTAGTGAACGAAGATGTAGTTTCGTGAATTGTGAAAGGTATGTTGAGATTGTTTGGATATATACAGAGGATGAACGAGAAGAGGCATACAAAACAAGTGTACAAAACTAGTGCGAATGGGATAGTTGGAAGAGGTCAGGGAACATACCTCAATTAGATTGAAGATGTTTTTTGCTGCCTGTGACGAGACACCATTCTAACAGGGGTGGCTCTTTCATAAGTGCAAATGGGGCACTTGCACCGGGCGCAATCGGGCAGGGGCGCAATTTCAGAAATTAAAATTTAACAAAAAGAGTTGTATATGAAACTCTAACAAAAAATTTCAACGGGCCCTATCGGCTGAAACGACACAGGGTCGATTTTTTGTCCGCCTAACCAAAACCTATCAACAGCCAGCCACTTTGCAAACTTAGTAAATACACCATGTTTTGCTAATTTTCACCATATTGGTTTTTGCGCAAACTATGAAAAGTATTTCCCCCATTGAAGAGCTGATGGGGCGCAAGATGGCATAGTGCACCGGGCGCAAAACACCAAGCGCCTGCCCTGCATTCTAGTACTAGTCCGATTACATAATCAGAGGCATCAGTCGTTAGTGTGTACTTTGTATCTTAGAGTGACCATGCTCCGGGCCGATATTTTTTAAGTATACCCTAATGGTTCTTATTTTTTGAATATGCCACGTTCATGTTCCACAATTTCAATCTTCGACGCTCCACAAGCAATTTTGAAACTTCTTGCCAACTAAATTAAAGAGTAACTAGGTAAGCAATAAACTTCGACGAAAAAAAAACTGATGATCGTAGCACTAACCACAATTAATACCACTTATCTTGCACACAGACGAGATACCATCGGCAAATAAATCAAACCTAATACCTCGAATTATTGATAAGTTTGAACTCTGGAACTTTTGCCCCCCACGACCCACCCATAATAGCATGCAAGAAACCCCAAACTGCAAAAGCATCGAAATTTATTATTACGCCATAAAACCATATTTATTTGCGCAAGCACATCTCCTCCATCACCCACCCTTGACTCTTGGAAAGTCCATACATCAAGCCACGACATATCGGGGCTGCCTCAATTTTCTGGGGGTACAACTGGCAAAAATTGATGTCTTATCGGAATAATTTGATCGGATTGAATTTGAATTTAAATAAAGATTTAGTGGAGGCAAAAATATACACGAGATTTGAATCGTAATTTTTTTATGCTCCCGTCCGGATAAGCCGCACCACCACCATACGAAGTTTCACTACAGCTTTGAGCACAGAACTTTCCCGATTCAGCCCCGAAAATCCTTTTACAAAACATTTAAACTCAATTGGCCACAGCAAGGCAAACACACATACAAAATGTATGGGACTTCATGGCGGGGATAAATCATGTCTGGAAACTCGGCAACTTTCACCTAGATCCTTCCTGGGGTCACCCCGAAGGATGTGAGCAGCATTTATTTTGCGTTATCAGCTTAGAGCCATTCGATTGCTCCTTGGTCGTCTGTAAAATATATATACGGCAGCTCCCAGTTCCTGCGTAGCACATCCTTTTTGAGCTTTATGGCTTAGTTCCTCATCTCCCACCCCCACTCTTTTTCTTTGCAGAATTTACTGGAGTGATGACTACTACTGTTCTACCGAGAGAAATCCTGCTCCTTATTTGTCCTTTTATTTATTTTTTTTCTTTATAAACCAACAAGTCCTGAAGTTAATGAAAGTTGGTAATTTTTTGTAAGAAGAAAGTTTTCGGGCATTCTCCTTAACATCCTGACAGTTTGCTATTATCCTCAACGTGCGGACAATACAGGAACGCGCGAATGCCAAAAATTGTGTCCTTGTGGCCGTTATTTACTGGTGGTGGAACCATGGATGGTGGCAAAAGTCAATGGTGGGCCTTTGTAGATATTCTCGTAAACTTTTTACGAAAGTTTTTAATTTGGGAAATGAATACCGGGAGACTTCGGCAACTTTCCTTGAAAATAAAAGGACGAAATTGTCCTTCAGCAATATTTTAAGGGTGATCTGTTCTGGATCTTTTTGCTGTTCTCTCATTCAGTATCACTCTTTTTTTTTCGTGCTCCTGCTCCTAATTCGTTATGGTCTACAGGACGAAAAGGGATGATTAATGCCGAAAATTCTCCCTTTTGCTTACTTCGTGGGTTTCATGGCGCTGTGTCTTTGAAGATTTTGGATTTTTTCGGCGGTAGTTCTTTGTCGGTTTTGTTGTTGTACAATGAGTTATTGTTGTAATTTGGTTTATAAAGTGGCTTTCATTAATAAGGTAAATTAAAAAAGTTCCTTCGTTTCTTTTTGAGGGGGTCTTTAATCTTTTCGGGATATTGAAAGACTGTGACTTATTAAGGGTTTTTTTTATTGAGCGTTTTTGATATTTTAATAAAATTTTAAATATTTTCTTCAGAAGATAAAAGAAATGGAACAAAATTTTTCGTGCATTCAAAAGTTTCTTTATCACGAGTAGCTCCGAGTCACAGTATCTAACTCATATATGAAGCCGTGTAAAATTTCAGCTTGGCCATTAAGTAGAAAAGTGCGTTTTTGGTAAGTATCATCAGAGATAAACTTTTTAAGCCCCCGCATCCTTCCATCCACCGATCGGGCTTAGGCTATTATCGATCTAGCACCACCAGCTTTTGTTAAGCATATTTTGCTGAAATTTAAATATAAGTCCACGAGAACCCCGAGTAAAAATAAAAAATGGCCTTACAACGGGCGAACGCCGGCCATGATTGTAACAGAGTCCTCGGCCTTGTGCCGTGCATCAGAATGGGGGTTTGCAGGACTGTACACCATAGTTGTTTGTATTCAATTCGATGCAAAAAAATCTTTTTTATATATAGTTTGGGGGGGGGGGGGGTGAGTTTTGCTTCAAAGCAAAAAGAAAAACCTCACCATGTATGAGAAAAAATCTTGAAATACGGAATTCAAACCTTCGAATTCGAACATTTCAAAATTTTTATCAACGCGCTGCAATTAATTTTGTTATTTTTTTCGATTGTTTTGGTTTCTTCAAGCGATTTAAAAATTCCGCACCACACACTTCACGTTAAACAAACCAACGACTGGCGAGGTTGTTTCTCTTGTACATCTATAGTCTTTAAGTAAGATAATCCAAAGGCCGAAAATGTTATTCACTTGGCCTTTATATGCTCATCGTATGTCCGTGTGAACAGCTCAGTACTCGGTAATTTAAATCTTTTGGTCAAGTTTGAGCATCGGGGCCCCTGCTAAAAAAATGTGAGAAACTCTAAGGTCATTCTATGCTCCTTAAAAGGCCCAGCGGCCGTTGTTCGCCCGTTGTAAGGCTAATTTTTATTTTTACTCGGGATTTGAAATATTTTCTCAGCCGTGCTCGTGCGAAAGATATAGAATTTCCTTAGCCCACAGAATGCCCCAAAGTGAAAACTTCTTTGGCAAAAGCTACTTTCCTGAACCATTCACTCGAGGTTACCAAATACGCGTAGTTAGCAAAAATTTCTGGTCCTTTGTAACTTCCATCAAGAAGAATTTTACGTCTTCGACAACCGCTCCATTTATTATTGGGGGGAGGTGATAACAGAAAGGAAATCCAAGGCCGACTTATTGGCATGTTTGTTCGCCTCAAATTCTTCCTTACCCGTTCTTTTGTTTCAAAGTGTTCGATCTCAAAAAATCCACTGGCCCAGACAATATTCCCCCTATGGTACTCAAGAAATGTGCTTCACCTTAGGCTAAACCTCTGCGCAAACTTTTCGCCCTGTCCCACTTCTCCAGAATTTATCCCAACTCTTAAAATCTAGATCATGTTCAGCCCATGTCCAAAAAAGGTGAAACCAGCTACCCTTTAAACTACCGCCCAATAGCAATTACACCTGTTCTCTCCAAAATCATGGAGACAATAATCAATAGAAATCTGATTCGTTTGGCTGTTCAATAAAGTTAGTATTGGATGGCGTCGAGTTCAAAACTCATTCCATCTTGGCCGGAGTTCCCAAAGGTCGATTTTTCTCACCTGCCCTCTTTCTAATATTCATTAATGATCTGCTCTCAAACCCCTCCAACCCAGTTTCGCCGCCGATGACGGTACTCTGCGTTACTCCCACACCTTAGATAAGATAAGACAAATATGTACGTGCACGTGAACTCATGTCCGAATCTATTAACGAGAACATTGAACTCATTATCTGATAGCGTCTGTTCCACTGACAGAAGAAACCTTCTGCCTACACTGCAACTTTTTTCCCGCAACACCAGACTTGCCAACTCGTTTCACTCCCACACATTACAGCCTTCCTCTTCGGGCACATTACGGCTTAGTAGTTCGTTAATAAATAGAAAAACTCGATTGTGAAACTGTCTTCCGTAGTCAGTGTCATCGACATCTACTCATGGACCCTCCAGACCCCAAACCTAACATTCCCCCTCTATCCTTCACATCAAGCTAACTACTAGACACTGACCATCACTTGAACGACATGACAGACTAGTGGTGACAAATTTCACGCACCCTCCGAAGCTCTCTACAAATATGTACCTCAGAAATATGAAAGACAAACTGTAGTGGGATCCCAGAACATTCTTCAAAGTTATCAGTACTAAGAAAAAAATTGATAACTACACCATCCATCCGAGATTTGGGAAATGTTCGCATCGTTCTTCCTCAAATCTTTCTCGTCCCCTGTCTGTTAACCAGACTTAAACAATTTTCGGCATATCAATGCATCTCAAATGGCTCATAACTTATCTTTCTCTATTCCCAGAGAGGCAAGGCTATCTTGAAACATATTAACGAACTGCCACAGGATTTTTGTCCGACCGTGAGGGTATTCCCCGTGCTGCACCAGTGGGACCAAATCCAAAAAAGCTGGCCAAAAGTCAAAAAGTGCCTTAAATGATCTCAAATTTTACACTCGGCGGTTTTCGGGGTCGCTAATTACGAATCTGGTGTCGAAATTGCGATTTTCAAACTAATTAACGTTTAAAAATAAGCAAAAAAAAGTAAAGTGGCACTTAAAATTTATCAGTCCGTAAAAAAAAAATCTAACCTTCCGTGACTGATTGCTCACTATTGGAAGTGTCCTCGACCCACCCCCCCCCCCACCCTAAAACAACCGCAATCTAGTAACTTTTTTTTAGACTTTTGGGCAGCCTTTTTGGATTTGGTCCCACTGTGTGCTGTTCTAAAGCCCTGTGCAGAGGCCTTTCTGTCTCTCCTGATGTACTTATTTCAAAAATCCATTATCCAAGAACGAAATATCGAATTATCGACCGATTGCAGAGTTATCGTGTATACTAAAACTCCTTGAATCTATTATTTATTCTGAGATCGCTCCTATCTGTAAAAAGTTTATCTCAGCAAATCAACACGGGTTTTCTTGCAGCTCGTTCTACTACCACTAATCTACTTGAGTTCTTTCCACACACTGTTCGGGACTTTATCACTGTTTGCCTAACCGATTGTGTTTATACTGACTTCAGTAAGGCCTTTGACAAGCTGTCTCACTCGATTATAGCTCCCAAACTAAAAAAAAGGCTTTACGTATGCTCTCCTGGTATGGTTCCAATCGTACTTAGCCATCAGAACCTACCAAGCTCTGTTCCGTGGAGTCAAATCCAGAAACATTGAAGCGTCCCGCAAGGTAGTCATCTAGGTCCTCTGCTATTTATCTTATCAATCGATGATATTGTCACCATACTAAAGCACTGTAATATCCCTGTTTACGCCGATAACATCAAACTATACCGTCTCAGAGTACCGGCGATGGCAAACTTTTGCAAATTGACCTTAACACCTTCTATTCTTGGTGTACTAATCGGTTCAAAGGATTCGAACCGGTTCAAGTGGATTCGAACTACGGACCTCTCCTAGGTTACCAAGATCTATTAAAACACAAATTCCATCGCCTCTGGGCTCCGACAATTCGCCTGAATTTAATACTGGCACCCAAAATTTGGACACCAATTTAATACTTTTCAGACTTTACAGACTGGTGAGCAACCAACAATTGTATGTATATTTATAAGTTTCCTACATGAAAGTTTTAAGTATTAAATTAATCCATCACTCACACGTTGTTTGTTTACCACGAAATATTTAAATTTTACACTAAGTAATAACAACTTGTTAAAAACTTTGACATAACATCAAAACTTTCCCACCCCCACTCGTTCCCCATCAAATCATTTTTGTCCTCATTAAAATTAAATACAAAAGCGAATTCCTTAATTCCTTTCAATTATGAAATTTTAATCCTCAATTAAATTGCTGCCTGCAACAAATTAAATCCTAGCCCGAAACTTGAAAGTTTGTGCTGCTCGGCAGTTGTTAGTAATACTTTAGTCGGAACCTCTAACATCGGCAGCGAAATTAATGATTTCTAGAAACATAGCTGACTACTTTCGGCTGAAGACCTGCCATTACAGTTTCGAAACAATTATTACAATAATTCTGAGCGAAGACTAGACCAAACTACTACACAGCACTTCTGGGGCTGGAAAGGTGCTGCCTCATTATTCTTTGATTAAATCCTTGCCACCATTCATGCTCCAGCCCAGGCACAAAGAGCGTCTGAAGACCTACCTCATTCCCCTCGACATTGGAACACCTTGGAGTTCTAATGATGCATCTTCAACGAGTCGTGTTACAAGGGAAGCGATCAATATTGCTGGGGTCCTTTCGTCCTTGGTATGGCTCGCCTGCAAGGATATTATCCGTTCATTTATGCACATCAATTTCCATTTGTTTGGGTAATAACTTTCAGGATTTTTTTTGTTGGTTTGTTGTACAAAGTCGCAATTTTCTCATTTCGTCCTTCAGGACATGGAAACGTGGAAACTTGCCGTATTTGAATTTTCTGACAGTTTCTCCTTGGCAATTTTTCTTGGTTTAAAAAGGATTGTCGCAGTTTTTGCACTGTGAAAAGTTTGAGAAAAATTGTTTTTTTTTTTTTTAGAAATACCTTGTTACATGGCTAATGAAAACTGAGGTGACCGCTTTTTAGCAGGAGTCTAGCTTAACTGATGATGAATGATCGAACCGACCAATAATGGTGCCCACCACCGAAAATATCAAAAATGATCACCAAAGGGTAATAGCCCTCAAATTTACGTTAGGGAAGAAGAGCACTATAACTATGTTACTCCGAAGCAAATTGGATGACTAATCGCTTATGAGCTTTTGGGTGGTGCTCTAGGATGTGGATGAGCTTTTGAGAGCTTCGTTATGTTTGTGGTGAGCTTTCTACTTGGCTAATTGGTTTGTGTCTTGGATGAGCTGGGTCTCGAGCTTGTTGATTAAGTAGTAATAACAATTAGATTTAATTTATGAGGGATCCCGTGAGGGATTACGCTGAAGATTTGTCAAAAGTACAGGCATATGAATGGTATAAATAAGGCATTCAAAGAAAGTCCGAGAAGTTGTAATTGATTTGGATTGTTCTTGTCGATCTTCGGCCGAAACAACTGAGAAATCCTGGATGAAGTTGAGAGCTGGCGCACAAAATAGAGACTGCTGGAAACTACGCAAACACAAACTACGCAAATATCGTAGTAGGAGTAAAAATTAATGTATTGATTGGTCAAGGAGTCCGCCATTTCATTACTCGCGAGCCCTTGATTACCCAGAACCTACATAATGGTGACCCGATTAATACCTATCTCAGCAATATTACGTTGGCATTCTCAAAATAATTTGTACTTTGACTTCTTCTTTCTCTAATTGCCGCTTGTCTATCAGATACATAGTATAAAGATCTGTTAACACAGGCCATTTTTAAAATGTCATTGAAACTTATCAATATAGCACGCCTTTGTTAAAAGACTATATCAAGGGTAGCCAAACTCACCGCTCTACTAAATCTCTATTGTAGAGTCATCTATGAACCAACACGAATGCACTTCATGGTATCACACAAGATAGAGTCTCTTGTATGCAGACAGAAGGAGGTTGCAACTAGTGGTCCTAGCATTCCCGCTTCTGGCATCTCATCAACAGTTGCAGAATGCGGAAGACGATCGCCCAGGTAGCCATTGCATCTCACCCAAAGTGGAGTGCGTGTGGGGGATTCTTTACTTCAAGGTAATCGGTATCAAAATAATTGGGTTTCTAGCGCTGCAGTTCGCGATGTACGAATAATACTTGATTTTTGGTTGTAGACCAGATATGGATCCACAAGCCCTGATGTAGGTCCACCAGGTCATCAGGTTACTATCACTCCTAAGTATTTTTGTGAAAGCCGCCAAGCTGCACTGTATAGAAGTTCAACTAGTTACACACAGGTGGCGCTCATATCTAAAGCTCAACACAAAAAAAAACTCACCGCACAGGTTCTTGTCCCGAATAAAGCTTACACCCGATGACGTCACTGCGTCAGTAGTGGCCTAGCTATACTACTGTACAAAATAAGTACACAGCATCGGAGGCCTTGGTAGATTGGGGTTAAGGCTTCCGACTGCTATCCACTAAGTCCAATTGTTGATTCCATGAAGTGCCATCTTTCTTCGTCTTTCCGGTTCTCCAACACAAATAATATTCGTTCTTTCTTGTCTTCTATCTTAACAGCAATTCCCTGCCATCTTTGTTATGATCGGCTGTAAAAATTAATAAATAAGGCGAATTAATAAATAAGAACAACCAGCTAGGAAGCCTTCTCCATTCGATCTGACCGAACAATTAACAAAATAATGACAAAGGTATGTACATCTTTGTACAGAATGTCCTTCAATCACAATTATAAATGTTTTGTAATGAATTACACACATTAGAAGACCCAGGTTCTTCTCTCTGCAAATTACTAATGCGAAATTGGCTTAATAGAATGCGTTTAAGGCGAAATACCAATCTACAGTGAATTTATTCATGACTACAAAAGGTATTTCCTCGATCTTCACAATAACATCTCAGAATGTCAGGCATCTATTTTGCAGACAACGCAAGACTTTTCACCGAGACTATTCTCCATTTTTAAATGGAAAATTCACCAATGGTATTCGGGAATTTCAGTAAATTCCCTTTCGGAATGGTCGCAATGCTAAAGTCCGATAAGAAATCTACAATTTTCCCCCATACACAATTGCATAACCAGAATCGATTTTATACAATTCTCGAGTTAATCTACTTCACAGATATTCCAAATATCCGGCCATGTATCTTCTCCTCGGGAAGTGCAACAGGAAATGAATTAGAAAAAGGAGGGGGGATGAGAATTTCCAACTTTATTCCAATTTAAGTTGTTGTTGTGTAAATCTCTTACCCTGATGAGGAGAAACACCCTCAAAGCATCCTTTTTGCTCGTTTGGGGATTGTTTTTATGTATTGAAAAGAGTATTTCATTGACTTTGAGTTTTATGCTCGGTATAATCATCAAAGGGGGAGAGAAAGTACTGAAAGACGAGGCAGTAATGTTAAAACTTTTTCTATTTCGTATCATTTCCTTCAGATTTGGAGTGAAAGGTTTTTGTAAAAGAGTAGATAAGTTGAACCCAAAATCAAAAACAAAGAACGTACTTATATCTATGAAACTTTTAAGCCCATGCTACTCAAAATTCATCCATTTACAGCAGCTGGATTTTATAATCCTTTTGTTATTGTGTCCTCATACCTCGAATACTGCTCGGGGTTTCACAAATTAATCCAGGACGTGCTTCTCGATTTGATACAACATTGTAACCTAACCAAGCATACACAAACTACCGACGAAAACATATCCACTTCGCATAAAACGAAATTGTCTAAAACTTTTTATAGTAAGCAAACACCCAACCAGCCATAAAACTTTTAACATCATCCTATATATAAAAAAAAAGCTAATTCCTTTGAAAACTTGCACACACTATACACAGGATGAACGGTCTCGCCTCCCACTCCTCGCAAGAAGTAAATATGGCGGATATAATAACTACATCAACTTCATTTCCCTCATAGCATGGCATTATATCAGCACCCAGGTGTATGACAGTCAGTTGCGAGCCAGGAGGATAAACTAAAATTATTATTAAATTTCAAAGACGAACATCACAAGCACACAAAATGGTGCACAGGTGAAGGTAATAAATAAAGTCCTTAAACTTAGCCAAGGATGAAGGAACTTGAGTATTTTTACATCGTCATCATTTTTACCTGTGTGCGAGAGCCCGGCCCCGCAGGCTACATAGGAGGAAGTGGAGCGCAAGAAAGAAAGGCACGGCATGATAACGTCTTCTCCAGGACGAAGCAATTTTACGAGTCCTACAAGCCGAACGTGACATGCCAAATACATGGCTTATCATCGGTGTATGTTATAAGCACACGTGTGGAATTGGTCGCCGTAGTGTGTCGTATATAGTAGAGTATATGCAAGGACCAGAATGGAACTAATCAATTTTTATATTCTAGATGAAATCTCGAGGGTGTTACAGGTTTTATCTAATGTTTGCAACACCATGAAATAATTGGGTGTAGGATGTGTCGTTATGTACCTGGGTATGAATCGATGGAGAATGAAACGGAGATTTCAAGTCCGGTTATTTGTCGGTGCAGGGTCGTTTGGTGTGGGCGCGATTACTTGAGAATGACTTGAGCTAGATGAATGACATGTGCTATAAAAGTCTATCATTCAGTTCATTAGCCGGTGAAATTGGTTTAGGCATCTTCGGTCTGAGACGCAGTTTTGACGTTTTAATAGAAATAGCCAATTCCTATGTACAGACCAAACTTCTTGCTATCACTTTTAAACTCATTAGCATGCCGTTTAAGGTCAACAAGTGATTTCCCGTTTTCTTGGCCCTATACAATTTCTTAAAGCCCCAATTTTGCTCCCTTTGGTCTAGAAAAAGTGTGAGCTGAACGGGAGCTTTGTTTGGACTATTCCGTGCATCTGCAATAGCAGTCTAGGTTTAGAAAATTAGAATTTTTACTCAAGCGTGTACCCTGCCTCATTTAGGTTCCACACAGGCGTATACTCAAGCGAAGAATGGACAAGTCTTATTTCTAATGAGGTTGTCACTATCTAACATCGGTCTAATAACAGAGAATGTGTACCACCGTCTAAGGCTTCCTCGCCGTGTCAGGTTCCTTGCTGTCTAAACTCACCAACCCTTTTTTCCATGACGTTCAAGTCCAGGCCGATTCGAGCCCTAGAAGCATTACTAGCATAGCGTCATCAGCATGAACCTTAAAAAGGGGATCCCTCAATGGTGCTAACCAGAGGCGGAACAGTCTGCCTAGGTGCTAAGGGCGGTTTGATAAATCACTGCCTTTTAGAACAAACTATATTTTTTTCGCAAATAAGCGTTTTATTTATCTTTTTTTATTCCATCCAAATAATAGGTTTCCTCGATACTCTCAAAATAGGCGTTTGTTTCAGTGATGACCTCTTCATTCGACCCAATTCTCTCACCTTCACCCGGAGAAACCCACAGTCTTGTTGTGTTGTGATGGTTCCATGTTTCGTCCACGGTAACGGCACGGCGCAAAAGCTCGTTTGGATAGTAGGTGAAGTGGGCACACGGTTGCGCTTATGATCGTGTGTGAGCAATCATGGCACTATGTCCAAATATTCATGTAAAATGTGATTTACCGCTCAGTTGAGATGCCACACTTTCATTCTCTGATCGTCCGATATCATTCCATGGATTTTAAGGACGATTTCGAGCGTTAGGACCTCCTTTGAACGACCTGAACGTTCGGCGTCACTTGAGCTGGTACAACCATAAAGGAACTCGTAAATCACTTTTTAACCAACTTCAAAAAAAGAGGAAGTTATCAATTCGACGTGTAGGATTTTTTTTTGGTTCTGTCACGCATAACTTTGTAACGCAATAACTTTTTTGCTTTTTTTCTCTTTTTTTAAATTCTGATTTTAAGGAGCTCGAAGTTAGCCATAAAAAACTGTTAAAATTATAACACCTTGAAACTTTCATAGGCAGCGAGCAAATTGTTTTATTGTCACAAAATTGTTGGAAGCCAGGTGGATGAGTCATATTATATTACAATGATTATCAAAAGGTTGGAGCAGCAGGTGGTCGAACCTATGCGCATTCTGAGGAGAGCCACAGGTTGTGACAGTTCTTTCCTTCACTTCTCTCTCTATCTTCCGGCTAGAGCTGCTGTTCGACATTTTCAAAAATAAATACATGGTCGACAGTACAAAGGGGCCTTCCCTAAGTCTCTAGTGTGTCACATAAAAAAAAGGCCAAACATTTTGGCTTGTGCAAGCTAAACCGTTAAGTTCACACGCAACAATCTGTTTGTGCCAATTCACTTGCGCAAGCCAATTTGGACAAGCAAATCGTTCGGTGTGGACCTACTGCAACCGACTTCAGAAAACAGACTTCAGAAAAAACAATCCCGCGTTTCACAAAAAAGAATGAAATAATTGCTTGTACATAATTCTTAATCCAGAAAGAAGAATCACTTTTGAAGGCGGTGCTAACAGCTGTTTTCGGGGCGATGTATTAAGTACGTAAGCCAACCAAAGATATGAAAACAGTTTTCGAAGCAACAGTTAGTGCAATGAAAGTCAACTACTACCTGGTACCGTCAGCGCACTCAAATGTATGCCAGATTCTCCACTATGTCCAATATACAATCGTCCAATCCTTTTCGCGGCTTCCACAATTTCTTCCTGCCTTTTTAAGGCCGTGACACAATGGCGACTTCGGCTTCGGCTTCGAAAGCGACGTTGAAGCGCTGAAGCGCTGAATTAAGAATCGACGCCGAAGCCGAAGCCAAGTATAACACAATAACGGCATTCGTCTTCGTCTTGCAAATCACGGAAAATTTGTTACATTAAATAAACTTTGTTAAATTATAATGGAAAATAAACGGGAGGAAGTTACTTATTTTCTGGAAATATTTCAAAAAGATTTCAATTCTGTTTTATTAAAGTATGAAATAAATATAAACTTACCCGGAATACCTAAAATTCCACTTATTTTTTTCCATACGTGGTCTTTTTTCTGATTATTTTTATAATCTTTGCACCCTTTTTTAAACTCTTTTCTTTACTTTCACTTCGGAGCATCAAATCTTGTAACGTTAATTTAACCGCCTTTTACTCAATGCAAATTGATGAAACTTTGCAGGCATACATATTCCCGATGACAATACACGAATATGACATTTTGTTACATTTTTTGTTGTTGATTTTGTTGTTGAGTAACAAAAAACGATTTTTAATAAAAAATGCTTGGAATTATTCGTTCTACTCAATGTAGAGTCTTAAAATTCACTTCCCTTCAATAAAAATTGGTAAAAATTAACAGACATGTGTATTTCCGACGAAAACACACGAAAATGATAGTTCCAAATTAAAAATGGCGGCCAAAAAAATATGATGGATTACATTTTTCTTTACAAGCCACTCGTTCGATATGGGTATCAAATGAAAGGTTATAACAAGTTGAATACAATTAGCGTCATCCTAAATTCAAAATGGCGGTAGAAAAATGGCGGCTAAAAGTGGCGGCCAACACAAAACAGAGGATCAATTTTTCTTTACAACGCGCTCGGCATGGGTATCAAATGGAAGGGAGTGACAATTAGAATACTGTTGTCTGTGTCCCGTCATTTCAATTCAAAATGGCGGCCAACACAAAATGGCGGTTTACCCTTTTATTTACTTCGCTCTCGGTATATCAAATATCGATATCAAATGAAAGTGTATTAAAGTGAGTAAGAAAGTAAACTGTATGACGTCGTTTTAAATCAAATATGGCGTTCACTAAAAAATGGCGGAAGACATAACATAGCTACCAATAGCAAATAAAAATATGATTTAAAAAGATGCAAAAAAATATGTTTCCAGTTTTTAGTTTTTATTGCTCCAGCCAGTATACGCGAGCACACTACCTTTCAAAATGTAAAAAAAACGTAGAGCGCTATTAGATTTTTGAGGGGTCATCAAATTGTGCATTTTTGGGCTGCACTTGAGAACTGTTGTAAAGAAACAAATACAAAACATGTAAAAAAGTTTCCTTATTTAACATGATAATCTAATTAAAAGTTTGGAAATTGTAATGTATTAATTAACGCTATTCGTTACTAAAAAGTAAAAAATAAAAAAAAGAAAAAAAAATTTTTAAGAAACACTTTTCTTTACCTTAATATATTGATCAGTTGTGAACACAAAATTAATATAAATACTAAAAAAATCGACTAAAAGGTTAAAAATAAGAAGATTTTAAACAATATAAACTTTTAAATCAAAATGGAAAAAATCTCACACATTCCTTAAAGAAAAGCGTGGGGCGCCCATACCAACTTGAACTTAAAAAAACATGACTGCCGTGAGTACATTTTAACATTTCAGACAGCTACGAATTTTCACTAATTGAGCATTTTGTTTCATAAAAACGCACCCCACGCTTTTCTTTAAGGAATGTGTGAGATTTTTTCCATTTTGATTTAAAAGTTTATATTGTTTAAAATCTTCTTATTTTTTACCTTTTAGTCGATTTTTTTAGTATTTATATTAATTTTGTGTTCACAACTGATCAATATATTAAGGTAAAGAAAAGAGTTTCTTAAAAATTTTTTTTTCTTTTTTTTATTTTTAAATTCTTTTATCCAGAAGTTCGTTAGAACTTCCGTATGAGTTTTTATAATTACGGAATAAAATGAAATTTAACTTACACTGTTTGTCGTCAAATCTTGGAAGTTAAATTTGACCCACTTCCCGGTTTCGGATAGAGCTGAAATTTTGCATACACGTTTAGTTTGGATGACAATGCAATCTGGCCATTTTGTAAAAATATCAAGATGGCGGTTCCAAAATGGCGCCCGATTTTTGAAATTGTGCTCCGCGGCCCTTTGACATGGGTATCAAATGAAAGGATATGACAGGTAGAACACAATAAGCTATGTGGCGTCATTCCAAATTCAAAATGGCGGCCAACACTAAATTGCGGAAAGCTTATAATAGACTAAAAAGTAGAAAATATAACCGATCAACTTCCAATTTTGCACACACTCGTAGTTCGGGTGGTTAATGTGTATGAATGATGAGATGAATAGTTGAGTTAAGGGTGAGTTGATAATAAAGAAGCAATACACGTTACAAAAAATCACAAACAAACACAGAGATGCTGCTGTCAACTAAATTAAACTACTCAAATACTGAACTCATATCCGTATGCATAATTTCAACTAAACCCAGGTAGCAGAGCTGAGTCGAGTTCAGTCAACCTTAACCCAACTCGACTCCCGTTTACATGTAGTTAGACTTGGGTTCAACTTGAGTTCAACTCATCATGTATAAGTACTAAATGCAATCGGACCTTTTTGTAAAAAAATCAAGAAGACGGTTCCGAGATGGCGGCCGTTTTTGCAATTATGTTCCACCGAGCCCACGACATGGGTATCAAATGAATACAGTAAACAGTGTGACGCAATTTTAAATCTAATAGAATTGCCATCATAAAATGGCGGAATACATATAATAAACTAAAAAGTAGAAAATAAAATAAATGGTTAAAAAAATTTTTAAAAAAAATTCTTTTCATTAACTAAAAAATGTACTGAAAAGTAAAAAATAAAAAATATTTTAAAGAAAGCGTGAAATTTCAATTTTAACGAAAAAGTTAATTAAAAGAATGGCGCATTTTTCATCAAAAAATTTTGTTAGAATTTGAAATTAACAAAGCAAAAAATTGAGGGTTATTGTAAATCTCACGCGATTTACAGTTATATTTTTAATTTTTGATGAAAAATTCGCCATTCTTTTAATTAACTTTTTCATTAAAATTGAAATTTCACGCTTTCTTTAAAATATTTTTTATTTTTTACTTTTCAGTACATTTTTTAGTTAATGAAAAGAATTTTTTTTAAAAAATTTTTTTAACCATTTATTTTTTTTTAAATTGTTTCTGTGTAGTGTATACATACGTGATATGACAATCTAAATTCCCCAAGTGTATTTCATAGTAGTAGTGAGAATCAAAATTATGACGTAACCAAAAACACTGTACTCGAAATATTAGTACAGAAACTGAATCGATACTTGAATAAACCTTACTACAACGAAAAACGTATATACAAGTAGCGGCTGCTACATATTGAACGGTCAGAAAGTAAGCCACATTGAGTTTCTACTAAAATTAGCCCCTTGCATTTGGGTGCCGGCTGTCCCATTTCACAGTCCACGCATTAAAATCGTCCGCTATTGTTTTGGGGTTATGGCATGGCGTCTGCAGTCAACTCATCCATCGTGAGTCCAAATTATCGCTTATGAACGATCAAAAGAGCGATGCCTCTCGAAGTCTGTTCTTTGCCATTGTACGGCGAAGGCGTCTCAGTGATAAACCTTTAGGTAATCCCCTGAACCTGTTCAAGCGGCCTGTGCTACAAATCTGATGTATAGAGGCTGCAAAGAGTACAATTGGTCCAAGCTGTGACCCGATACTTCTTGAGCCTGATACCTCCACCTCCACATAAAAAAGAAAAAAATAAAAAGATACAAAACTTACCGTTTCACATCAAAAAATCAACCAGCTTGGATGGATTGAATGCTTATAATCCTTTGGAGTACATTTCAATCATTGGATAAGTAAACGTAATTACACAGATCAAATTGCTTTTCCATCGCTTCATTTTTAGTGTTCCCACGACTCACAAATGCAGCTATTATCAATTTCAAGATTTATTTTTCATAATCTAAGTTTTCTTAAGTCTTAATCTTCCAATTCAGTTAAAAATAAAATAGTTTTTGTTGTGATTCCATATATCATTGAAAATCACTCACAAACAACCCTTGAACATCAATATCGAACCATTGAAATAGAGACTCCAGCCGTAATCTTCAATTGAAATAAAGTTGTAAACTCTCATCCGACCTCTAATCCACATCCTGTTGCATCTACTCCTATACCATAACATACGACCATCGTCAATTATTTGGAATATCTTTAAGCAGATTAACTAACGATAAAATCGATTCTGTAAAGCAGAAAATTGCTGATTACTTATCGAACTTTCGAATTGTGGGCAGCGACCACACACAAAAGGACTTTTCTGGAAGTCCTTGAACAAGAAAAAATCATACCCCAGTTTATTTTCTTGCTCAACTCGAGACGAAACTTGATTCCATGAAAAGTCTAGTACAGTCGTCTCTAAGGACATCGGCTGCCTTGTATGAAATGGCAAAGTCTGGAGGAAAGCACGAGTTTCTTTTGAATCTGTACAAATTCACTTAAGGATTTCTTGTATTATACACCACGAAAGGACCTAAAGGAGTTTTTTTGTGTTGTACAATCGCATATGTACAACTCGATGTTGTCAACTGTGTCTGTTGCCAGATAGGATCTTAGTTAATGAAAGCATTTAATGTTATATGTAATCACAACTCTTTAAGGAGGAGGAGATAGCTTTATACAAGGTCCTTTTACAAAGTCAGTTCTTTTAAATTAGGCAATTTCCGGTGCTTAAAACAGAGCATTGCAGGACTTAATTCCTCTTATTAAAAAATTCCCAATTTCATCTCGGTCCTCCGAACCTAATTAGCATTTTTGTTCCACTTATTTTTGTTTCCAGCTTTGCTATTCGGAAACTTCTAGCTTCGCTTTAAGTTATGTTAATCCTTTTAAAAGTTAACTTTAGAATTTATTTTTATCTTATTTTCTACTTCGGTCCACGATAATCACCGCCAACTTCCTGCTGGGGACTTTTTTAAGTCAATTTCAAAAGTTTAAATTAGTTGAATAAAATACACTGCATACTGCTCCACTGCAAATGGATACTTTAAATCGAGATTTTGGCAAGAATTACTGCTGGGACAACGTTGCGTTTATCTTCAACTTGCCTTGGACCACCAGAGTTGGGTCTTTGGAATACGTCCCCAAAATTTGAGTCAAAAGCAACACTTTTGGCTACCGTTGTGAGGATATCAAACCTCGAACGTCCTGCGCCTAGTTTACAAATACTGCAGTATATTTTTTATATAATCTCGAAACCTACCACCAAATGTATGTTTTTGGAGATACAGGTACTGCACAACGAAAGCTACATTACGGGCTCTCGCATGACGCGGACCAAATGATTCTCGCCCATACTGCTTCAAGAAAGGCTGCCTTCCTAACTTTGAAAATATGTATGGCTTTCTTCACACATTGCTTAATCCCATCTGCCTGAAGATGACGTTCAAAACCAACGCAGATCGGTCTGGTTCCACCTTGGCTAAATCCTTCAAGCCAACACACCTCTCGTTTACTGGCCACACATGGTGAACACTGCGGCCAAGTTAGGCCTATTGTGTTCGTACCCCACTAGCGGAACATACTGTCAGTCTTTCGGATGAAGGCAATAAGGTCTTTAATTGACGAACATCGGACTTGAGCAGGACTCAAAAACTCTCAGATAATAAGATACATTCACAAAGAATATGTGTGGGAATCTCGTCGCCTTCCATGCAGAGTCGGCATTTGTCTCTTGAGACAGTATTAGGTTGTGGAGGTTATACCCCAGTGTTACATGGCCAGTCAGATAACCTGGCAGCAGCCTTAGGTCTGTTCTGTTTAAAGTGATAGTGCCCCTTAAAGCAAAGGGTCTTATGAAATCTTTAGCCTGTCTAAGTCCTGTGAGTGACTCCCAATAGGCTAGGTTCAGTCCTTTAAGCCACTCCTTTACCCAGGATTTGGAGGTAGACCAAGAGATGCCACAGCAGGATTCTGGGCCCTGGATCAACGTTTCAGACCCCTTCCTCGCGAGGCTGTCTGCAGCCAGCAGCAGAGCAAGACCTCATTTCTTCTGGTCAAGCTCTGGAGTACGTCAAAACGCTCTGCAACTATTTTGGAAAAAAAAACTTCCAAGTTGAGAGTGCCCTGATGGCAGCTTGGCTGTCCGAAAAGATTTTAATGTTGGTGCCTTTCAGGCCTTTCTCTAGGTTAAGCCTAGCGCAGGTCGCAATGCCATGTATTTCAGTCTGGAAAACAGAAGGCCACTTACCCATTGCAATCGAGACTTGGAGTTGGGCCCTGCGACACTAGCGGCCCGTCGGTAAACCAGTGGATATGTTTTGGATCCCCAGAAAGAATAAGTTCCTCCCTTACTCAGAACGATCCGTTATAATCTGAATTTACTTTGGAACCGCAGTTCACTAACCATATGGACGGATACGCGGCAAATGGAAATGTTTGAGATATTGTTAACTATATCCATGTGTCCTTTGACTGTATAGGGTCAGTTTTTGTATGTAGAAGACGAGAGGTTCAGGAAAGGAAGAGCTAAGGAAGGCTCTATTAGGAATGTAAAAAGGGAAGAAGAAAGAAGAAAAGTTATGTAGGTCGGAAAGTGGAAGAGGCGAAGGACCGTGGTGCTGCCAGGATTCGAACCCGGGGCCTCTCGGATGGTAGCCAGACGCCTTACTCCTTAGGCTACCGTGGCCCCCTGTGCTTAGTTTATCTAAGTTTAAATGTTAACTAATGAAAATAGGGCTGTAACTGAAATTGTTGAGTTTTGAAAACGCAGCTTAATAGAAAATTCATTTTAGAACCTAGCCTCAATAGGTCTGTGAGCTTTTTGATTAACACATTCTCTTAGGTTAGACGAGCAGGACTTATACGAGGCAGTACATTTGTCCCTTACACGCCGGTATATTGTACTGAAACCTCAATTTTTTTGAAAGGTTGCACTTTAAAAAATGACTTTTTCACCATCATCTGAAACAGTAGACACCATCGTCACCACACCCACCTGAATCGGTCTTAAGGTTGTGAAATAGTGAAGGACTAAGTATTAATTTCGACATTTCGTTATTTATGTCTGCAAGACCTAGCCTTACATGTACCATGTGTACCTACCTAAATTGTCGCCATAACAGGGGCTCGTGTATAGGGTCCTTAAGATGAAGTTGATATTAAAAAAAACGATATGTTGTTAAAGATGCAATCAACACTTCAAAATATTCCCAAAATTATTGCCAGATTAATTTCTTGGTAAGATCATCATCATCATCTTTCCGTTCTACGTAAGACTAAAATGGCCTTTCGTTTTTCCGCTTTTTCGTCAATTTTGATTTTTTCTCTAGGACCATATATGTTGTTTGGAGCCATCTAAATAATTCCTTTTATTGGACGTGATTCCTTTTTTGCTCATCAAAGAGCAGTGTCAAATTAACTTTTTTTTTCACTGTAAAAAAACAAGTGTAGCTTCTCTTAAATAATTGTAACTAGAACACTATTTTCCTTACCTTATCCACTTATTCACCCAGAACATCAGGTAGTCAAAATTCCCTTTCGAGAGCTCACCACCAAAGGAGCTTACACTTCCCCTAAGTACATAGTTGGTAAGTGGTAATCGATAAATCGTGCACCTTAAAATTTCATTAATTGGAATTGGCTTAAGGAGTTCTTGGGGATTGCCGATTTGCCGCACAAATGATGCAGAAAAAGAAGAAAATTGCAAGGTGGGGGGAAAAGTTTGTGGTGTCAACTGCATATAAGTCATAAATCAAGGAAATGATCGTAGCGACACCACTAAGCGCTCGATTGAAAAATCACTATTGGAGTGTTGCTTTGAGAAAGCGGTTGGAAAGTTATTTGCAGAAAAATAATGAAAAGTTGAGGTATATAACAATTCTGCTATGTAGGGTCACTAAGCATATTACACATAGAGGAGTAACGTAGAACAAAAATTTGTGCGCGGCATTTATATTCTTCTCCCCTCAAGGACCCAACGCGACTGCTACTTAACACCAAATCTGCTTCAGAAAGCTAAGTTGGTAGCAGATTATTGTAAAGGAGGTTGATGGGAGTACTCCGGTGAGGTAAGGGAATCTGGGGGAAGTTTGTTCTGAGTCCCCGTCGTCTTCTATTCGTGGTTGAGTTTTTGTTCCTTTTATGCGCATTCGAAAAAAAATCAAAGTCGTCTGCCCATGAATAAAGTAATATTTTGCTAGACACAATATTAAATGGGACGTTATGTTAGCAGTAATGGGGCGATATGGCAAAATTTTCCATTTGCCATTCATAAAAGATATCCAACTGTGGTGCATTTGGTAATTCGTCTCGAAAATGGCCAACGTATATATTGTACAACGGATAATGCAGCTGGAAGGGCTGAGTGTGAGTGCACCATATATTTCACGTACAACAAGCTGACGACTAGAAAGCTCGTTCCTATCGCGCATCGATAATCTTGTAGGATAAATCGAAAGGACCATTCATTGTCCATAACGAAAATGTTCAAGTCCCCATAAAGCAAATTCATTTACATTTGGTGCAGGTTCTTTATTGGCTCAATTTTGTCCGTGGAATGCCCGTGTGCACAAGTTCTTGGCCATTTAAATCTTTTGGTCAAGTTTGACCGTCGTGAGGCCGTATCTGCTCCCATAAAAAATGGTTAAAAATTCTACGGCCGCCATATCCTCCTTAAAAAGCCAAGCGGCCGTGATTCGCCCACCATAAGCCCATTTTTTTATTTTTACTCGGGAAGCTGGTTTAGTTATGGTTTTAAGCGCCTTTCTGCGGCACCACACAATACCCCGTAAGTGGCCATGGGCCTCATGATGGTGCTATATGTCGAGTACGTGGCATACGGTCTGCCATGCCGCTGGTCTCCAGAGACCTGCGTGTCCTGCTCATCAACTTGATGGTTCTTGGCTTGGCATCTAGCGTCCTTGGCTTACTTGGTTCGATTGTGAGAAGCCCATGGTTTTACCTGCAAGGATCGCTTATGCCAGTCCCTACAATGTTCAAATTGTAGTATAGGGAAATAGAATCGCTTTGCCGGTTCTACTCTGGCGCACCAGCTGGACCAAATTTAAAAACTCATCGACGACAAGATCTCCCCTTTAATCGACCCACACTTAAATGAACAACAACACGGTTTCAGAAAAGGGCGAACACCTCTGTAGTATGAAAAAGGGGCACCAAGTCGATGCTATTTATATTGACTTCAGCAGGGCCTTTGATAAGGTAGACCATCATATTTTACTTGTTAAACTCTCAAGATTTGGAATAATAGGCTCTGTCCTTGAATGGTTAAGATCATATCTCAACCGAAGAACACAGGTTTTCAGATTTCAAGGATTCCTTTCAAATGAAATCGAAGTAACTTCCGGTGGTTCTCAGGGCAGTCATCTTGGCCCTCATTTGTTCAATATATTAATCTCTGACCTGTCTAAGAAAATAGAGAATATCCCGCATCTTTTTTACGCGGACCATCTCAAAATATACAGTGTTATCAAGTCCCAAACGTATCCTTTGCCCCAGTAATAAATTGCATCTAAACACCAACAAATGTCAAGGAATTACCTTCTCTCGCAAGCATAACACACAGCAGTATTATTATCGTATCAACGACACAGTGTGGAATCAAGTCGATCAAACTCTCTATCTAGGTGTCGTCCTAGACAAAAAACTTAATTTCAATTTGCACTATGATAATATTACTCGCAGAGCCAACAAACTTCATGGCTTTATAAAGAGAAGAGCTCAAGAATTCGACAATATGTATATATGTAGGTCACAAAACTCTTTTCTGTTCTATAGATTCAGTTTCCTTGGAGCATGTTGACGAGTCTTATTCAGGAACTCCTACTGCTAGTTGGCTGATGGGAGCTTCATGCCGTCGCTGCATTGACCAGAACACATTCACTTTGCCCGACAACTCATGACCGCCGTCGCGCCAATCTGTTTATGCCTTTAAGAATGCGCTTCTTATTGTCGTTTTCAGTTGTGGGAGTTCCACAAACGACCACTTTATGTAGTCGGGATTAATGGCTGAGGCCCTCTAATTCGGTGGATATTACCGCCAGGTAACGTTAGACGGACTCGACATCGTCTTTTAATTTTCCCACTTGGTTGTTTAAGGCCCTAACTATAATGTCAAAAGTTTTTTTTTGTCCAAACCTTACTCGATATCGAGGAAGAACTCCGGCCTAACTCCTTTCTACCCTAAGCACTAGATTGGAAAGGGCCGTATGTATCAGTATTCGAGGTGTACCTGAATTGAATAATATTGAATAATATGAAAGGTGTTGTCTTTCTTTATGACAACACCCAATCACACACTTCTTTGATTACCCGTCAAAAATTTGGGGGAGTTTGGTCGAGCATTTTTGATGCATCCACCGTGTAGTCCAGACGGAATACCCTACTGACTACTACTTGTTCCAATCTTTGTATCAATCCCTCAATGAAATTAAGCAAAAGAGACCTCGGAAACTACTTGATTCAATTTTTCGACAAATGGAGTGGAGTTGCCAAAATTTTGGCACCCTTATGGTGTAAATACAATTGGGGCGACCGGCGAAACTAATTTCGCCGCGACTGTCAAACACGATAAGAATACACTGGTTCATATGAAGTTGCATATAATTCGGACCACAACCTCGGCTACGGCGCAAACCACAGCGATGAAATCAATCTATTTTCTAATTTGTGGTCGCCGCTCCAAGTTGGTCAACTGAGAAAAACACATTTGACACTTTTTCTTGACTGTTGACGTTGAAGTTTTAAATTTTGTTTACATTTTGTAATAAAATTAAAATTGGTGTTTTTTTGGTTGTTTTTTTTTAAATTTCATTTTTATTTATATATATAAATAAACCTGCGTTGTTGCATTTAAGTTTTTGTTTATTTTTTTACAAAGTAACATATTAATATAGAAACATTTATTATTACTTTGTGTATGTTGCTATTTTTATAAAAAAATGCCAGAAAAAAATGCTCCGGGTCTTTTTATTTAAATTGTTTATATGAAACTTGGAAATATTCTTCTTGGTCTCTTGATCGATTCATTTCTCTTACGGCGGCCCATCTTCTATTTCTTTTATTCGAATGTTCTAAAACGTCATAAATTAAATGCACCATGTACAAAATTGATAAAATTTTTTGAATACAAATTATTTTTTGCACCGCCCTCATGATCTTAAAAAATTACTTTCAAGCAAAATCAAATTAAAAACATTTTATACCCGTTTAAAAAACAGAAATAATGTTGACAGGTAACAACACGAACAAAGTTACTGCACCTGATATCATTTCGCTTCGCTCTAATTGTATTCATACGACGAATTTCGCCGTGAATATCGGTGTGGTTGTGTTCGTCGCTGTAGTTCTCGCCCCAATTGTATTTACACCATTAAAGATTCCCCCCACTAAAATGGATTTATAATTCTGAAAGTGAATTTGTCTTTTTGACTTTTGTCCCAAGCAAAACTAAATCGAAGCAAATCATAATATCGAAAATCATCTCCACTAGTCTACATGAAGTTTGGTATCGATTTCAAGCTAATAATGACGCAATCCATTATCATCTTAAGGCTGCTTTTAGTTGCCTGTGGAACCGTTCAACCATCCCGTTTGCTTGCGGGTGGTAGGCGGTTGTCCGGATTCGATGAGTGCCGAGTAATTTGGCAACCTCATTGAACAGTTTCGATTCGAACTGCGTACCTTGATCGGTTGTGATCTCGAGTGGTACGCCGAATCGTGGGACAAATTCAGTGACGAATTTTCTTGCCACTGTTGAAGCTGAGATATCCCGAATTGGGTATGCTTCAGGCCATCGCGTGAATCTATCGACTATCGTTAAGATATAAGAGTATCCACGAGATGGGGGTAGGGGTCCCACTATATCCATATGTATATGGTCAAATCTATTATTTGGAAGTTTGAAAGCTTCCAATGGAGATTTGGTATGTCGTGAAACTTTGGACTTTTGGCAACCTAGGCATGATCGAGACCACTCATTGCAGTCTTTATTGATCGATGGCCAGAAGTATTTCTTGGTAACGGCTCGTCTTGTAGCGCGAATACCAGGATGAGAGAGACTATGTTCGGAGTTGAACGCTAGTCTGCGTAAGGAAGTGGGTATGTAAGGCTTAGGAATGCCTGTACTAGTCTCACACCACACCTGATGGGCGGTAAATGGTATTGGCGTGAGAATTAGTTTTACCCGTGAGCCGTTGCTGGGGTGCTCTTGTAGAGACTTCAACTCTGTGTCACCTTGTTGAGCCTGAGCCAGTGTAGGCAGGTCGAAGGTGACCGAGTCGACGTTGTCGGTTGCTAGTGAGCGTGACAAGTAGTCTGCGACAACGTTTTGTTTACCCGACACATGTCTGATGTCTGTGGTAAACTGAGAGATTAGACCCAAATGTCTGGTCTGTCTAGGGGATCGTTCGGTCTTTGTGTGAAGGGCGCGAACCAGTGGTTTGTGATCAGTATAGACCACGAAATTGCGTCCTTCAACGAAATAACGGAAGTGTTTGATCGCTGCATAGATTGCGAGGAGTTCGCGATCGAATGCAGAGTACTTCCGTTCGGTTGGTGACAGCTTTTTGGAATAAAAAGCTAGAGGTTGCCACCGATGACCGTTGAATTGTTCCAAAACGCCTCCGATTGCATAATCAGAGGCGTCAGTCGTAAGACTGTATTTTGCATCCTCGATTGGATGGTTCAGCAGAGTTGCTTCAGCCATCGAGGTTTTCACCTTGAGGAATGCCGCCTGACATTCTGCTGGCCAGTCAAAAACTTTATTGGCACGTGAGCGGTTGAGAAGGTCTCTCAAATGCTCGTTTATCGGCACCAACTGTTCAGCCAATTTTGGGATAAATCGGTGATAGAAATTCACCATTCCCAAAAACTTCTGGATCGATTTGACAGAAGTTGGAGGTGCGAGATCAACGATAGCCTGAACCCGATCGGAGGATGGAAGTATTCCATCCTTTGTGATGCGGTGGCTTAGAAACTTAATCTCTGTTGCACCAAAAACGCATTTCTCTAGCTTAATGGTTAAACCGAAGCTATCGAGGCGTTTAAAGAGCTCTTCGAGGTGAACGATATGCTCAGCCTCGGTTTTACTGGCGATAAGTATATCGTCCAAGTATACATAAACGAAGTCGAGATCTCTCGTAACTTCATTTATGAACCTTTGAAAGGTTTGGGCTGCATTTCGTAAGCCGAATGGCATACGTGTAAACTCATATAGGCCGAATGGCGTAATGAGTGCAGTCTTATGCACGTCTTCTGGGGCGATTGGTATGTGATGATATGCACGTACCAAGTCAACCTTCGAAAAAATTGTGCAGCCGTGAAGATTCACGGAGAAGTTCTGTATATGCGGGATCGGATATCTATCCGGCACAGTGACAGCATTAAGGCGACGGTAGTCGCCGCATGGCCTCCAATCATGAGAGTCCCGTTTAGGAACTAGATGAAGCGGAGATGCTGCGGGGGACGACGAAGGTCGACAAATCCCCAATTCGACCATATGGTCGAATTCTAACTTTGCCACCTTCAGTTTCTCCGGATGGAGTCGCCGAGCGGTGACAAATGGTAATTGCCCTTTAGTTACAATGTGGTGTTGCACATTGTGTTTAACCGGAAGGTTAAAATTGGGCGGTTTTGTTAACGAAGCGTACTTCGTTAATAGCTCTTTGTATATGCCAATAACTCGGCATGGAAATGTTTCGGGGTTGTAGTCGACGGTAGCGCACACGTTAATGCGAAACTTCGTGCGCTTGTCGACTAAATGCCGATATTCAAAATCGACTGACAATTTGAACTTCGTTAAGAAGTCCGCCCCGATAATGGCTTTAGTGGTGTCGGCTATAATGAAGTTGTAAACGTATTGTCGGCGTAAGCCGAGTTCGAGTTCTAGCAACTTAGTGCCGAAAGTTCGGATCAGTGATCCGTTGGCCGCGTACAGAAGGACGTTCGGGCTACCGTTATGGGCCGGGAACGCCTTGGCGGGAACAATTGAAACGTCAGAGCCCGAATCAATCAGAAAGTCCATCCGATTGTTGGTGTCTCTGACGAATAAACGATATGAGCGGCCGGTTATATGCTCGCTCGAATCGATCCCCAACTTTAGTTTTTTTTATGGGTGGTGTTGGCTGGCTTCTTCGCCGACTTGGCTTGGCCACCACCAAAACTGCAGGGAGGTTTGCATGTCCGTGCTTTACTACCATAACGGTAGTGGAAGTAGCACAAGCTACCTCGCAGTTTGTTGGCCCCTTGTGGCCGAGTGGCCGAGGGTTGTCGGGAGCCACCCTGCCGATTGGCAGGTGTTTGGCTTCTCGAGTGGCGCGGGCTTTTGTTAAGGTTGTCTAGCCTGGCCGTTAGTTTCCTAATGGCGCTTTCTAGCGACCTTAACGTGGGCTCCGCGTTTGCTGGCGTATTGGCTTGGACGGCGGACGCGTATGAGGCGCCTCCGTGTGGAAGCACCTCCCATACTTTGTCCGCCGTGGATGCCAACCCTGCTAGGGTTTGGTCGGCAGCGGTGGCCAATGTGACCTGGATGGCCTGTGGAAGCCTCCGCTCCCACAGGTTCCGGATCAGGTCATCATTTACTGCCGACGACCCGCCAGCCAGTGCCTTGAGAGCCTGGAGGAACTCGGAAGGTTTCCTATCTCCAGGCTCTTGCACTGATAGCAACTGCTCGAGCCGGCGCTTCTCGGAAGTGCCGTATTTCTCGAGCAGATGTTGTTTTAGCTCCTCATAGGTGGAGTTAGCATGGTCTACGGTGCTAAGCCGCATCGCCGTCACCGCTTCTTCCGGTAATGCGGCCATAACATTGTAGACCCTGCTACTGTCCGACTTATAGCCCGCCATCCTAAACATAATTTCCGCCTGGTAAAACCAGGAGGCGGGCTGGTGTGTCCAGAACTTGGGGATGTCTAGCTTCGACACTTTAATGCCGGCGACTCCCGAAGTTCCGGGCTTTGGTTCCTCTACTTCTGGTCGTTCCATGTGATCGTCTTGTTCCATGGATGAACCTTCGGTCCTTGACATATTGGAATTATTTTAAGAATATCGTAGATGTGATATAAAATCAAATTAGGAGAATTATCAACGAATTCAAAATTGGAACAATATAAGTAGTTTTAATTCTAGTAGTAATTATACTATCTTAAAGTGGAGCAAAAATTGGAAATGTCTTAAAACGCCTGTTTCCTTTGTCGATGTGACAATAAGAAAAAAAATCTATATAAATATATATGTATATGTATATATAAGTTATGAGTTATGAATTGCACCTCGATACTAATCGTACACTAAACTTCATTTCTTCCGTAATTTTTGAAAAAAAAAAAATTGTTTAAAAAAAATATGTATGTAAGTGCAATATGTAAAATTATGATAATTATGTATGTAAAAATTATGTTTACTATGTATGTATATATGTAAAAATTATGTTAATTATATATGTATTTATGTAAAAACTGTGTTAATTATGTATGTATATATGTAAAAATTGTGTTAATTATGTATTTATATATCCAAAACTTTTGTTAATTAATTTTAATATTAATATTATTAATATGCAAGTATATACATATTTTAAATTATCTGTTGCTCCTGTCGTGAAACGTGTCTTCCGCAATTGTTTTCGTCTTTTGTTCTGGTTTTTACCGTTGGCCTGTTGCTAAAACGTATCCCGTTTGGGAGAAATTATTCCTTTGGCTATATGATGCAGCAATTAATTTATGAAAATTTATGATTTCATATGTTGTAACTTATCTAAAATAAATTTTAATTTCTGTTAATTATTACAAATATAGGCCCAGATTCGTAATTCTGCCTTGTTATTGATTTTTTGTATAGGTGTTTATGGACTTTTATTTGCTTTCCAAAAATAAATATGTATATATTTGTTTTTTTTGTTTTGAAACTTGAAAACACTTTTAATTTATTGGTTTATATATATTTATATAAGATTTCCAAATTATTATTAGTTTTTTTTTAAAACACAACAAAAACTTGGTCTTGCTTCGCTAAATAACTTTTTCAGTAAATATTAATCACATCAAATTATACACTGTGATTACAATACGTTTCTATTATTCGTGGCGTTTTTTTTTTTAAAAACAGCACTTCTCCGGCGTGTTTTTGCGTACGGGATCACCAATGATGTTTGTTCAACATGCGGTTTTTAAATAATAACACTTTTTGCGATTACTTGTTTAAATCTTTTATTATCTAGTATTATTCGGTATTTTAATTAAGTCTTATCACTAGTATTTATAATTAGGTTTATTATTTATGTTCTTTACAAATTTTATTTAGCGCGCGGCGGGACCTTGAGTGTCGCTATGGAGGAACCTTGGACAGTGAGTGAGAGAACTTGGAGATGCCGGAAATTGGCTATCTCGATAAACACGATCGGGACGGAACGGGACACGGGAAGCTCACTGAACTTTGATCGAGATAGTGTTCCGATTGATCGTGTTTATCGTTTTTCGGAATATGTTGTGCGACTTTGTGTGAAACTTAATAATTAAGTTTGTACGCAGTCGCCACACATCGTCCTATTTGTCAACGAATATGGCTTGCACCTTAACTAGTTCAGCAAGGAGCCGAACCGCACAAAGAAGTGGGGATAACTACACTATGAGAAGTGGAACATCACTAATGATTTATGTCATAATAATGACAGCATTAAGAGGGAAACTTTCCCGTCAATTATGGGGGTAATTTGACGCAACCCCAATAGCCGAGAGATAATTAACGAAAGTAAATATTGCGCCGCGATTAAACCGCGATTAATGCGGGTGCCAAGATGTCGTTACCCGCCCCGTCAGCGCCCGCAGCAATGTTGCGTTCTGTGATTGCCATGTTGCAAGTAATTAAGTCTCATCATATGTGGAGAAAATTTATTTAATGACTTTCGACCCCGGAGGAGTTCTTGAGGGATGTCGAGTTATAATGTATGAACATGTTTTAAACTACATACATATATAAATTCAACTTTCTTCATGTGTGTATGGCTGAAAGATATGAGTCGTACGGTATAACATCCTCAAAACCGAGGTCAAGGACACTGCTCCCAAAGGAGAGCTTCGACTGAAATGCCGTATTTCCCAGAGGCTCTTTGTCGGAATAGACATTCATAATCAGATAAAAACAAAATAAAGCATTTCGGGCTGGCGGGGGTGGGGGCGAAGAGCCATTAAGTGTCTCGCCTATGGGCTTATGAGTTTTATCTAAACATCTCGTTTATAAGCAACTGTGCACACGTAGCAGGACTGAAATTTTATGTGCTCCCATGATTACATTAGGCTGGAATAGCCTCGATTAACGGGTGTTTTAAAGCGCTGTTTTACACTTGCCTAGTAAAGAGCCTTGACCTAATTTCGTCCTTACAGCAATTTGCACCTTACAGAGGACGAAGTTTGCTGTAATTTTCTGTGTACACAACGAGAAATGCAGCTGCATGTAATAAATTCGAAAAAACACTCAGGTAAACACTGTGTTGTTTGCTGTGTACTACCTTACAGCAAACAGCATCCACAAAGGATCCCACAATCTAGTATACTTAACTAGGTTTCCGGTTTGCTTTTTATACACTCTTATAACTTCGCCGCGTTTTTTCTTTCTGTTCCACAACTCCAAGGAAAAACTCTCCCAAGGCTTCTTCCTTCGTCCTCATGGCTATCGTAGACTCTGACAGAATTTGTATAATTGCGAGGGGGTGGTGTTTACTTAACAATTCCGGAAACTCTCCCGCAAGAAGATGCTGGATCTGTCTGTCTGGCTGTTGTCACTAACCTAGAGCAAAAAATATCCTCGAAGATGTTTTCAGCTATCAAGAAGGAAATTCTACAACAACAAAATTTAACAGAGAAGAAGCACCATGAAAAGGACGATAATAAATAATTTACGATGTAATGTCACGTCATGTCAGGCACCGAGCGAACTTGGGATAAGAAATGACCCAAGTGAAATGCTTACCAGGACCAGGAGCGGAAAAAGTTTAGGCATTCACAGAATTTTACAAAAAAATAATTCGACAAGGTTATGTTAAATTCATGCGCAACACTTTGATAGAAAAAGTTTTGAGTGTCTGCAGTCGAGGGATTGCAGTTTGCAGAGTGGAAAAGAAGTGATGCGAAAACATACTGAATAAGTAGGTTTTAAATTTAAATATAAACAATATTTCGCTTTTGAAATATAATTTTTTTGTGGATTTCTGCCCACTTCTTGAGCCTTCAACAAATTTACTCCAGCAAATAAAGGAATTTTCACCATAGCCAACCAACTTTTCGAGCCGATAGTCATATATGTATGCCGAAATCCGTGAATCTACAAACGTAAATCCGGCTCGAGAATCACGCTTTAAACACCCGCGAACAAGCGTGAAAGCTAGTTTGGATGGTTTTCGCGCCAAGTTCGCGCCTTGTCTCCCGTTCCGAATCCATACGGCGTGAATTCTCGCCGTGAATTCGCGACGTGAGTCTGGAGCCGCCTTAATATCTAGGAATTTTTCTCGAAATACAAAGAGAGGGGGGGAGAGCTTATGTGGTGATGAAGCATGTAGTCTAGCTCGTCACGCGTGTAAACGATATGCACGGGAACTGGGTCTTCAGTTAATATACTGTATAACTAGCTAGATTCTCCACCTTCTAGAGAGCTAGAAATGCAGGAGAGCAGCTATGGTAAGAAAAATAGAAAAGTGATAGGGTGGTTGTGTCATCATTGCACACAATACCTTGCGGAGCAGTTTTAATGAGCCAGCTCACACGATATCATAATTGTGTTGAATAATACCTCCGACGGTTCCTTTCCCTCTCTCATCTATAAAACTTGTTTTACTTGCCATGAATATGGCACCGCTTGAGGAAGCCCAATGACCACAAAATTGAGTGATTTGGTACTAAGCTCTAATTTTTGGTCTGCTAAAACCTGGCTATGGCAATCAGAAGTACTTAACAGTGGGCACTAGATACCAACTTTTCGAGCTCAAATCACTTTGGCAGTGGTGAGCAATAGCCGACTTTTCCACAGCACCAAAAGAGCTTTTAATTATACCTCTCTCTCAGTCGCACTCACAACCAGATAAGAGGGCTCTGGAACTGTCTTGGGAGCTCGTACGGCCACAAAGGGATGTTATTGCCCACTACTGATTTAACTGGATACTTTTAAAGCTTAGCCCGTCGTATGGTGCAATTTTTAAATCATAATCTTAATTTTCAGGATAATCTTATAACAGACACAATGAAGAATTTGTTTGTTTTTACACAATTTCATTCGAGTGCCATAACGGAAGCTCAACAGTCTGCTTTGTGTTACAGCATAACCCCAATCGGTGGTGTTCCACAATTCGCTTTCTATCGAATATACACTCGAAATTGAAATCAGATGTTCCACATTTCGATCAATTCCATATAAGTAACATGTATTTAATTCGAGTGAAATTGAATTCCGGTTCGATTTCATTCCACTCGAATTCTGGAACACCCCATATTAAAATAGGTTAGGTTGTCAACTAATGGGTTCGTATACACGGATCATAACGTCATCACTAAAAAACCGAGGAGAGAGAGACTAGTTGTAACTTTTTTAACAGAAACTTTTGGCGTGAAAACTAACACATGCACAAATGTGTCTTCTTATCTTCTTCTTTTTTGGTTCTGATGTTGAAAAATCTGTTTGTTATTCGTGTTCGAGGTGTGCACACATTGATGTCCCGTGTAAGGATAATAAAGTTACTCTCGTTGAAGAAAATACCCATGTACGCTGAGAGCATCATAAAACCCCGGCTTTTAGTGTTAACGTTATGATTCGTGTATGCCTGCCCAATGAATATGGTGCGAAGGCGCATTACAAAACCAAGAACAAAAATGAAGAAAACTCCTCAACGATCCAATATCAAAAGTTTAACATGTAACGAAGAGGATTTGAAGAAGTTAACTAGATTCTCTTGAAAGCTCACTATCCAGGCAGCGTCTATGTTATTTGAAATAGATGCAGATATAGGATAAGGCTAACAGAACCATGCCGGTAAAATGTGTGAAACACGCCCTTTATTCCTTGATTCCACGCACCAGGATATTACGCCTTGGCTTCGATTGGCTAAAGCTAATCATTGCAATCAAACTTCTGGGAATATATGCTTCCTGTTCCTTCTATCCTTCCACTGTAGATACTGTTTATAGGTTACGTTCAAATGTTATAAAAAGAAGGTTCGGTGATGTTTCAACTGGAGAAGGATTACAATGCAGCAAAATTGATTAATACTAGCCAAGCTAGAACCTTTTCTATTACAAACTTGAAAGATTGCTTTTAATTTGAATTAGCATGCATATTAGTTCTGCAGAAACAAGTCTACACCAATTTGTGAGAATAGAAGAGGAAGAACTGTATACCTGTGATGCAAGTTTACTATGGACTCTTAAAGTGCTTTCGATATGATACACTTCACTAAACAAGGAAGCAAGGGAAGTTAGGATCTCACTTGGCCTTTATATGATCGTCGTATGCCCGTGTGGACAGCTCAGTACTCGGTCATTTAAATCTTTTGGTCAAGCTTGGCCGACATGGGCCCGTATGTCCTCGTGTTAAAAATGGTTAAAAACTATACGGCCTACGCCCTTCAAAAAGCCAAGCGGCCGGTGTTCGCCTGTTGTAAGGCCATTTTTTATTTTTGCTCGGGATAATATTTTTTTGTCACTTATTTTAAGATAAAATAATCTGAAAATAGCTTTATTTTTCGCTTTTTGTTTCCTGTATAGCAAAGCTACACTTGGAGCATCGCTTCCTTCACTGCGTCTTCCATCTTGATCTTGACCTTGTTTTCCTGCATATCCCCTTTCTTTCAAAAGTTCTCAAAAATTTACTCCATGCCACGGTGGCTTCTGAAGTGAATTTCGAAAACGGAAATACATATGCCCGCCGTTACAACTAAATCCGGCTCTACACGACGCTATGAGCACTCTCTAACGTTGGACGCTTGATGGTGGAACGCATCGTGTGGCCGATGCTCGAACTACGAGTGTCCAATGTCAAACATCCAAAGTTGGCGTTTGGACACGTTCGTACTGTTGTCGGTATTGAAGCAAACCTTGGAAGCCAACATTCGCATGAATGTTCATCGCATCATGTAAAGCCGGCTTAAATATATTTGTGAAACAGAACCAGCGAACCAGTGTCTTCTAAAAATAATCAACTTTTTTTCATGTTACAACACCATACCCAAAAAAAAGGACACGTTTCATGAATTGTTTCATATTTTTTTCCGTAGGTTTCGAATAACCGAACAACTGTGCTGACTGCCCAGGATAAATCTGCCCAGGCACTTCTGTTTCATTTCACTCTCACCACTTGCACACCACATCTGCTGGAACTTTCTTCTAGACTCACAATGCATCTCCTTCTCTACTCCAAGCCACATTTATCATTCAAAATTTATTCAATAAATCCTTAACGCCAACCTCGAAATTGTTTTTCAAGAAATATTAAAAAGTTTGTAATGAATGTTAAGTACTCGAACCCCATGCAGAATGGCCAGATTTGGGCACCCACGCCCCTTTCTGCATAACTTGCATCTGGTGCCATCTATGTAAGAATAACAGAATTACAGTTGAGCATGCAAAACCCAAATCTCATATTCTGCGTTATTAGTTCTTAGCCCCGCCATTACCAGGAACACTTTCGGCCTTAGCAGTGCCATCACGTACAGAGCCTCTCGCCCAGCGACTACGGACCATGCCTTCTCCTCTCTCGGTTCCTATTCTTTGGATAAATAATGCTTTGGGGTCGCATAACACATTTTCTTTATATCCTTTATGCTCTTTACAGAAATCACAGGATATGCCTGTAATGAAATTTATTTGGTTACTCCCACATCTCGGAGCAGAAAGGATAAATAATGTACTTTGCCGTAATGTAGTGGCAGCTAGCAACAAAGGTGTTGAGTGTGGGTAAGTGGAGATAGTTTTGTCCTTCGTGTGGATAAAATGTTAGACATAGAAGGACACAACAAGGAGCCATGAAACTGGGTTAGAGGCGCCGCCTGCAAGCACCGACAGTGTTTTTCATGGAATTTATAAACATCACACTTACAATGCAAATTACATCATCAAAGTTTCATAAACACGATTAACCACTAACACACATAAAATCGCTGTTTCATGGCTTATGATCAGGGGAGCTGCATGCAGCGCTGCACTGTGATGGGAAGTTACAGCATGCACATAAGACAGAGTCTAGGCGCAGATGTGTCCTTGGAGATTGAAAAACTTTCTCCGACAATTCTCATGCAAACTGCATTTGAGTCCTTCTGTATATCCTTCTGTATATGTATGCTAATAGTGCCCGACTGATGGGAGCTAAGAACGGGAGATAACTCTGCAGTGATATGGACGACTTGGGAAATCATACCTGTTGCCGTTCCACTCAAGAGGTAAATGGTCGCTCCATCCATGAAGGACGACTGCGAGAAGGCGCTGGAGCGAAAAAGTGTCAACTCGACTCAACTCAACTCAGCTCTTTTCGTTTCTGCTTTTGGATAAACTAAATTCGCCAGTCCCGGCCTCAAGGCTGTCCTGGCAGCTCCGTCTGTCCTGTCCTGTCCTATTATTTAATGGAAATCTCTTGTCAGCATGATGTTATTACCCAGCGAAAATTCTTCAGGTGTACTCACTCATACACACACACAAACCGCAACCGTTGTTGTGCCTATAACCAGCGAATCACACACACACCACTTTTAAGTCCTAAAAATCCACGATGGCGAAAATTTTTACACTCTTTCACATTCAAATTTGATTTAGACACGAGCCCGCTTTTCGTCCTTTTTTTTATATTTGTTGTTTTGTTGTGTTTGCTGGTGGTGTTAGTAGAGTGTAAAAGTAGATTTTCTTTTCAAAATAAAATCAACCAAAAAAAAGGCTGAAACTGAACTGTCAGGACGAAAATGGATAGATGGATGTGAGAGGCTGGAAAAGTTCGATTTTCTTTCAATCAAAAAATCCCCGACAACGTTTTCAATGTATAAATTGAAGGAGGAAGGACTCACACGGCTACGCCAGCCAGCACCAGCCGCCAATATCGCAAAGGCGAAATTGCAAGATTTGATTTAGTTGTCATCAAATTTTTTGAATACTTTATTGATCAATAATTTATGTGGCATATACTCGCGCAGGAGACAGAGTGCGGTGCGGGCACAAAAAGGATATGATTTATATGATTTATATATGAATATTGTATTTGGGATATTCGGAGAAGTTTTAGGTTTACACAAAAAAAAATCGATTTAAATTTTTTTCCGACTCGACAATTGAGTAAGAAAAGCATTTGTGGATAGACAAATTCAATAATATCGAATTCAAGGGATGTATTGAGGCTGAATTTGTACCAAGGACTTTTTTCATGTGGGAAGACCAAGGTCCTTTGTATTACAAGTCTACTATGTCGTTTAGGTCAGCTGCCATGTCTAAACTAAGTTTGAAGGAGAGAAGATAATTGGGTATGTTCTGGGTGGTGCTAAAAGAGTAATGAACCTTACTTTTGAACTCTGGGATTTTGTACAAGTTAGAAGAATATTTCGCAAGTTGAGCCAAGTGGGCTCACCTTATACATATTTCGGGAAACATATTGCCGTGCAGGCATGAAGGAATTAATTTCATTGGAATAGTCACTGTGATAATGGCGACAACATTTTGTCAACGCTGTTACAACCGTACGGTGGTTCAAGAAGTCTATGGAGGCGTCTTAGTAAGCCACGCCAAGGTGGATGGGAAGCGCTGAAACAGGTAAACGAAAAGTATTCGAATTAAGGCCTACTGGGGGATAGAAGGTCTCCTAACAGGATGAAGGGATTGAAATTGAAACTATTCTTTAGGCCTAGGATCTAGGGTAAGCACTTGTTTGTCCACTATCGCATGCAAGCATGTATCTGCCCAAAGCCTAAGTGTGCCGCTGAGTACTTCCATGAGCGAAATAACACCCGAGATGGTATGGAATTTAATCGCAATGCTACCCAATGCTACTACGTTGAACGATCAGAAAGAAGAAACTCTATCCATTTATTTAGAACTACATCGATGTTGAAGTTCAATTAGAAGAGTAGGGGTTGCCTACTCTGTCAAAAGCCTTCAGTTATCTAGAGCAACCAGACCAGACTCACCAAAGGAATGAATGATTCAATTAATCATATGCACTATCAGACACACAAGAAGGACACCAGTATACCTTTTTCCATGATATAAAAAATTAAAATAGAAAAACAGGACAAAAGATACCGAGAACAGTTCCGTGGAAACAAAATACTAATGGCCATTAAGTCAAACGAAGGCGATGATGCAGCGCCTGGACTATTATGCCTTATCCTGATATACACGCTCTGTGAACAAGGACCTTCCTTTTCCTACATGTTCATGGGATTTTTTGAACCAATTAAACTGAAGAGAACCAACGCACGGACGGCCGAGGTGGAATTGGGTAGCATTGCTCTGCCTAAAGTTTCTCAACTGGCCAGCTCCCTTATCATCTAGAAGAACAATCCCATTCCAACACATCTGGGGCGCTGCATAAACGACATAAATCCGAGAACTCTTCAGGGAAGCAGGGACCGCAGAAGAATCAAAGGGGGAGGCGCACAGCCTTACTAAGGGAAAAAAGGCAGCGTCGCCGGAGTGGAATTGGGGAGCCTTGCGAAGTAAACCCACTTTCGTGAACTCCGTCCCAGACAGGAATGCGTTCAAGAACTCTGGAAGCCTCATTTAAGGCTGAAACAAATAGCCCTGTTCTACTTCGTTCGTCCATTCCTTTCATTCCTTTCGTTCGTCTTTATTCTTCTCCATTCTTCCTGATGTGGACACTTCCGTATGAAGTATATAGCATTGAACTCACAGAATGAAAAAACGAAAATAACGAGTGAAAAGAACGAAGCTATGTGATTCAGCCTTTAAGGAAAGAACGGAAGGAGCAAACGAACGAAGAAGAACGGAGCATCTGTTTCAGTCTTTCATCGGGATTGCATTTTTCAACGAAATCCTGCTCTAACAGTCAAGTCTAAGCGACAAGCCACTAGGCAAACTTTTTTTGTGGTAAGATGAAGCTTAGGAGTTACCCTAAATCATATCTTGAGCTTGATCTGAAGGATAGATGAGAAAGGATAGGTTAGGAGTCCGAAGGGTGCATGAGTAGATATCGATGAACCTAGCGTTTAAACTCAAAGATGTTATTTAAGCTCGGAAACACCGACTGCGGAAGACAGTTCCACAATCGAGTTGTTCTATTTATAAACGAAATACCAAACCGTAATGTGCGTGTTGAACCTGTTCAAATGGTCTGCCCTAGGAATATGACGCTAGGCCAAACAAGAAGAAGAAGAATCTAGACAACAGGATCATGCGCACAAAATAAAGAGAACCCCGCTGAAAAATCTCCAGTGGCATTTTTTCAGAGGTTCATGTATAAAGTGACTGGGCTAGTGGGCCAGCAAACAGATATCATCTACGTAGTCGAGATCCTTAAGGCGGTTTAGCGCGATCCCCATTCTATACCGCCTGTTCCACTATCTAGAGCGCTGGATGTCGTTTATTACTATAAGAAATAGTAATGGCGAAAATAGGCATCCTCGTCGTACTCCTGAACTCACCTCAAAGCTGTCGGATAATTTTACAGTATGTAACTCTGCATTTGGAATTGTTGTATATTATTTTCTCTGGCAGTACCCGTTGCCGTAGTGCCTACCATAACATAACATAATATTTCTTGTCGATCCGGTTTTGGCGACGATTCGAATGTAGAATGAAATTGCACTTGCAGTGACATCATCGGGAGCTGCATCAACGCTACTTGATGTTGGACACACAGTGCATTCAGCACCCAAACTGAACGAATTATAATTTGGGGACGAATGCACCATGGCCCATAAAAAAACGAGGAGGCTGGCACTAAACTAAACAGGCAGGAAAATGAGAATTCCACACACATTAACATTTCATGTATGGATAAAATACAAGCATACCTGCATTGTAATTTATCCTTCGAAATTCGTTTGCGTGCAACAACACTGCCCCATAGCATCTTTGCCCGACCAGTGTGCAGGGAGACCGTTGAATTGTGACTGGAAATATAAATGAGCCGGTGATTTGGGTTTTTAAACGAACGGGCGACACTTTTCTTTTCGAATGTACTTTCGTGGTGGAATTTAAGACTCTCCCTGCCCATAGCAAAAGAGATTTTGAGATTCCCAATTGTTTTGGCGCACGCCATACTATTGGATTATGGGACCAGCGAGGCACACGGGGTTCCAGCTAGTTATTAAATCAAAATAACAAAAATATATATCATAGCGTGAAAGAAAGGTAGCTACTGAAACCTAGTACGTTAGCTAAAAATGGTTTTAAATATTCAGCGATGTTCCTATTAGCATTCCAAACAATTTCGCACTTGTTGTTGTAGATTTTTTTGGCTAGAATGTCTTGAATCTTGAAAGAAAAACTATTTTGTAATTTTATTGCTCAAAATCAATTTCATCTTCACAAAAATAATCATAAACCAATGCAGTCGTTGTAAGATAAATAATTGACATTAATAAAATCAGATTGAAGTTTGATATTAATTTTTCTCCATATTTAGAACAACATTCTCCCCAACAAGGGCTTCCTAGACGTACCCCGAAAAGCTAACAAAACAATGATTTTCCCTAAAAAAAATCCTTCGAACTTAATTTCAGGAAAAGAAATCACCTTTTTCCCATTGGGCCTTTCCACACTAGTATTCTGTATTCAGTATGCAAACGGGTTTTTTAGGAAGGGGGTAAGAGAATCAAGGAGAATTCTCTACAAAAAGTGATGAACTTGGAGAGAAATGTGCAGCACATTTCAAACCTATTTCTCGGGCTTCAACTCACTAACACCAATAGAGACACAGTTTGGGGGGTCAGAAATTTTCAAGAAATTGCACACGCACACAATCAAGTACTTAATCGGAATATGAATGGTTACGCCGCTGCAAGAATACAGGTGTGGAAATCGCGGTTGTTGTCAATCCAGTTTGCATACTGCATACAGAATACTAGTGTGGAAAGGCCCATTGATCCACAGGTTGTCGTCTCATGCGAGCGATCCTTGTCAGGGTGTGTCGTCTATAATCTGGCTAAATCAAAAAGCACTTTTAGGATGAGCCTATTCTATTAAATGTATAAATAAAAAGTGGGTCTACAAACTCGACATCAAATTGGTATTTACGTAGCCACTTTTCGAGGAAGTGCTGTCCCTTAAGGGGAATAACTTACTTATCAAAGTTTGCCGACTTGACACGACACGGTAGCAATGGAGATTTATGGCCTTTTTTTGAAAAAATTGTGTACCAAAATCTGAAATTGTAATGAAGAGGGAAAAGAAGGAAAATTATCTAGGTTGGAATAATTGAAAGGCAAAGGAGGAAGGACCATGTCTGCATGTCGCGGAGTGGATTCGACCTGTGGACCTATGGAATGGTGGTCAGGCGCCTTAACCCCTTGGCTACCAAGGGGCTTACAATTACTCATTGGTGATATTACATCATGAATCTAAACTTATGTACATCTTTGATGATTTTCACGAGAAAGCATTACTTTAGTTTGCAAAAAACCTTCTTTAAGGACTTTTACCACGGAAACAAATCTTCAAACAATAACATTTTAGTAGTAGTATTAATGTTTTATCTTTATGATAATTAATCAACTCCAGAATAAACTCGGTAAACTCCGCCTTCGTCTGGTCCCAATCCCAGGATGTGAAAGGAGGAGGGTGGCCAATCTGCCGAATTGACCAGAGAAACTAGGCAAGAAACCGCATGGATACACGAACTAACTGAGAAGTGCGTTACTGGCCGAACACCCAAATTAGTCACTCCGAAAATGAAAATTCAATTCGCCGCGTGGAATGTACGTATAGGACATCATATCGGACAAAAGGAAATCATAGCAATGGAATTGTTGAAATGAAAAATATCAGTTGCTGCGCTATCAGAACTACGACTTACCGGATCCGGGACATTGACGATCGTCCCGCCCACAATCGACGAAACGATGACGTTTTACTATTCCGGTGGTGAGAGACGAGAGGCCGACGTAGGGTTTATGGTCGATCGACGGGCTGCCAGAAGCGTTATTGCATTCCAACCGATCTTCGAGCATTTGGCGGTTATAACCATCAGTGGAACGATCAAGACCCATGTCGTATACGTTTATGCGCCAACCGAGACCAGCACGGCGAGGAACAAGGACGAATTTTACGATCAGCTTCAACAGACGCTGGATATGATACCTCGAACCGAAATAAAGGTTCTCGCGGGAAACTTCAATGCACATTCAGGAGCCGATCGAACTGGCTGTGATGGAACCAGGGGCAAATTCGAACGTATTTAACGGCAACGGCTTCCGCATGCTTTCATTCGCAGCGTCAAACAACTTGATCGTTCACCTGGCAAAATCCATCCGATCGACACTATCTTGTTCGAACGAAATTACAGATGCGATTACAAAGATCGAAGAAAACGCAGCCACCACCTGCCAAGAAGAATTGGGCGTGCCTACGGGACTGGATTATCGGGCGAAAGTTTCAAATGGCATTATCCAACAAATTCTCAGTGTTCGCAATACCGGACGATATCGATGTAGAAGAAAGGCAATTGTCGGAGTCTATTGTGGAGTGTGCAATGTAGTTGTGTTCGCCTATCCGTAAACGGACGCATCCATGGATCTCGGACAGCTGTCTGGACCTCGTCGATCACCGGAAGCAAATAAAATACGACGACTTTGAGCAATACCGAAGATTGAACAAAGAAGTTCGATGGAAGATGAAATTGGAACGAGAAGCGTACTGGGATAACGTTGCGGCCGACATGGAAAAAGCGGCGTCGAGGCACGAATACCAGACAATCCAGCGGTTAGGCGGCAAAACAAGATTAACAAACGACAACACCAAAAAATTGGGTGGAACTTTTGTGACTTCTCCTAATGGGCGCCTGCAGCGGTGGAGAGAGTTCTCTACAACCAAGATCCGCCACATGGTCCAGTACCCGAACTCTCGATTATCGAACAGCCGACGAAGCAGTCTCTCGATACCGAACCGACAATTATCGAGGTGAAGACGGCAATAAAATCTCTGGAACATGAGGAAGCGCCGGGAACAGATCAAGTAACCGCCAAAATTACCAAAGCCGGAGGTGATGTCTTATTACAACAACTTCACGTCCTCATAACACACATATGCCATCCGGATCGTGTCCCTTCGGCGTGGAAGAAAGCGATAGATGTCCCAATTTTGAAAAAAGGCGACAGTCGGGAAAGCAAGAATTATGGCGGTATTAGCCTTCTTTCGATCGTCGGCATAGTATTTACGAAAATCAAACATCGAGAGCAACGAGCCGGAAAGAACAAGCGGGATTAAGACCACATCGAGCAAGCATTGATCAAATATTCGCACTCCGTCAGCTAATGGGAGAAAGAATTCGTTGCGGCAAACGAACTGTCATCTTTTTCATCGATTTCAAATCCACTTTCGATTGCATAGATTGGAACAGCTTGTACAGAGTCTGGGAAACCGAACAAGTGCCATTGAGAATCATCCAACTTCTGCAAGCGTCGTACGATGGTTCAACCAGCAGCGTTCGTATTCGAAGGGACTTATCCGAGGAATTCCTGATTCAAACAGGTGTCCGACAAAGAAACGTCGCTTCGCCATTTCTGTTCAATGTTGTGATCGACGCGATTATGGGTGAAGCATTCGATGGACGACTCGGAGTTCGACACGACAACAACAACTTCGTAGCCGACTTAATGTTCCCCATAGCGCCGTTTTCGGCGACACGGATGCCGAAGCAACGGACATCTTATACGACATTTCCCGCATCGCCCAGTCATACAGATTAAAAATCAATGCGGAAAAGACCAAAGTGCTCACAACGGACGGATCGAGGGCCAGTATTCACCTCGATGGAACCCAAATCGAACAGGTTCCGAGGTTCAAATATTTGGAATCATTGATTGAGGAAACGAAAGTGGCATCGACGTCTGACGATCACAGCCGCACCGGCCTGGTAACAACAACCTTCGCCTCATTCAAGTGGTGCGCATGGAAACGAACAAATATTTCCATCAAAACAAAAGTAAGCCTTTACCGAACGTTGATCCTTCCGATTCTTCTTTATGGATCTGAAGCGTGGACACTGCTCAAACAGGATGTTAAGAAGTGCGAGGTCTTCCAAATGCGATGCTTGAAGCAGATCCTCGATGTCTCACTACGTGATCGCCTTCGAAACCAGACGGTTCGACAAAGATGCGATCAGCAGACACTGATCGAAGAAGAAATGCAAAAACGTAGACTATGGTGGTTTGGACATGTTTGCCGAATAGATGAAAACCACTTGCCACGTAAACTTCTCCGGCGAGACCGTCCCGCAGACTGGAGAGTCCAGTGATCGGCACCGAAGAAAACCTGGTTAGAGAATATCCAGGGTGAGCTAAGGAATCAGCGATTGGAATGGCAACGAATAGTGTATAGAGTTCGAGACTCAGCGGCGTATCCGTTGCGGGGACGTTCCGCTCGAACCGCCCGCTATCGTATCAAAGAAGAAGAATAAACTCGTTTCCCTTCTTACGTTTCTTGGATTCCATATTTTTTAAATTTATTATTTACGATAGAGACAAAATATTTTACCAATAGCATCCTTCCACTTGCTTAGTCTCAAAACTCCCACACAAAATATGCATTTCCCCCAAACAAAAGTTTTTAGTCTTAAGTAAAGGAAACAAAAACGCAAAAAAAAATCCCTAAAACTAAAAAACACTCAGAAAAAGTTTATTTTTTCACGTTAAATACACAAATCACAAATCCACCAAGTATTTTACCTTCTTTAACAATACAAAGCTGCAGGGATAAAAGTTTCTCCTCAACTTATCTCAAAAGCACACAGCAAACATCTTGCAAGCCACTGCAGAAAGTTAGCCGTAAGGACCTCATTCCATATTCCGCAGCCACACATGTGAGAAGATCCTGTTAAAAACTTTCTGAAATTTCAATATGAAACTGTTTGCCAGCGAGCTGTGTGCAAAGTACTCGGTTGCCGTAGTTGTTTCTATAGTAGTGGCTCCTAGCCATAAAAAGGATACGTTTGCAAGGAATATAATCCTTTCATATTTTGTAGAAAGGACGAAACAAATTCTAGCAAGAATATTTCAAGCATAAAAAATTAAAAAATAAAAAAGAACTTTTCACTGAATAATCTGCATTGAGTGCGGGAGTAGAAAGGGACGAGAGATAAAGGATATCGATTTTTGATTACAGCCTCTTAACACGCAAAGGTACAAGACACACGTACGTACAGGCATTTCGCTATTGTTTTAAGCAAGCGGCAGATTTCTCAAATGTAATTTTCGATAAAACCACTTGAAGGAGCAGAATCAGGATCATTAAATCTGAACTCTTTGAAAATTTCAGGAGCTGTGCGTATCGTGCTCCGAGAAAACGCTCCCATAGGGGTAGAAGGATCGCTCTTTCTTTCCTGCAAAGTTATACGCCACGGATATCCAGCACAGGAAAGGCCTCACCCGAAAATTCTGCCTCGGATACCTAAGGATATCATTTATTATTATTTTATGGTTTAGTGAAATATTTAAACAGCCTAAGTGGAGACTGGGTGGCAGCTCCCCGAACGTAATTAATTGAGCATCACAGGAGAGCCGAGATAGCGAACTAATTACGTCCCCACATCCTCGGCGGCGAATTGTGCTCGGGGAATCCTTATTCTTCGGTTTCTTTAAAGCTCAAAACGATGACCTTGGTTAGCAGGGGGAGAAAGAAAGAAACAAAAATTAATTGTCCATTAGGGGAGATTAGTGGCGGCCTGATTTGTAGTCCACTAATTAACCTGGGGACGCCGCAGTAATAACTCGATTGGTATGAATATGGGAAAGCTCATTAGTGCGGGAATATTTCGGAGCACCCGGTATTAGCAGGCGAATCAGTTTGACCTACTTAAGCAGCTTTATCTACTATTTTGTGCAAGTTAGAAAACAGAATCACTTTCGCCTCCTCTCCTACATGGGCAAACGATGAGATACCAAGCACAATATATTAGAAGTCAAGTACAAAATACCATTAGAAATTCGTGTTAAATGACATAAACGTTAACTTTAGAATAAAAAATAAGGAAATAAAAAAATTTCATGAAAATCGTTTCGCCATTTTACTTCAGCAAAGAAATATCAATATCACGTACTAGATTTTAAGGCCGTGTTCTCTGCTGCAGGGGGAGAGCAATCCAATAACTCCCTTACTCTGTGAAATATTCAGGACTTCTTCCGCACTAGGTTATGTGTCATCTGTGTAGAACATTACTATTGCATTACTGTCCTAACCAGGACGCTCTAATTAGATCCAGACTCCAGGCAATGGCAAAATTGTCGTTAAGGAGATAAGTGGTGCTGGTGTTCCAATTGCTCTGCTTTGGTAAACACGCGAATCAAGAGGTAAGACCACGATCTGGTCACAGTCAAAGTAAGCTTGAGTAGCTTTTGTCATTATAGCAGGGGAACCAAAAAAAACAAGGTCGACACCTTGCTGAAATCGAATCCCAACACTAAAGCTGAGATCACATCAAGAGACTAGGTTTTCCCTGGATTATCACAAGTATCGTAGGGTATACGGTTGGCCCAAGACCCCGAGAAGCCTCGACTAGAAATATTTTGTTTGGCCCGCATGAGGTTTTCCTAAATTCAACTAGCGCCCGATGTTTAACCCGCGTTGGGGCCAAATGTAAAATGTAACGTTCGGAAAAATTAAGTACTCCCTTAAAGCAAACTAGTAACTATTCACTGTTTTCCAGTTTACTAGTCAACCATTGGAAAGCAGTGAAATTTTGCTGGTTGAACTAGTGAAATTGCATAAAAAGTAGAAGAACGTCAACGCGAGAGACAATTTACCAAGTGGTCACCTAACTAAATACTAACCATGTTCAATGCCGCTTCTATTTCTTCGCGGTCTATTGAAGATGCCAAATGGAGTCCTGTACGACCAAGAAAATAATTGCCTATTCTTAATAAATGACATTTGTTTCGATTTTGACAAGTATGACTGGCATGTTATTTGTGGAAATTTTAAATTTGTTAAAGCTTCCCGATTTTGTTAAATTTATTTTTCGATATAACATAAATTACATGAATAACAAAAATAACACACATCATGTGTACCACTAATATAATGTATGTACATATTTTCCCCTTTTTATTGAATTGGGGTATTTGTAAAGTTTACCTTATTAGTTAGGGGAACGCCTATGAAAACTAAGTTAAATTTGCCCCGTTTTTTGGCACCTCATGTGGTGGTATCTGGCAGCCCCAGATCCTTGCTAGCCTCACTCTATTTTAGGCATGACCCAATATGATTTTTAGTTGGATAGTAGAGCGGTCATTTTGAGCACCCTGTAACGGTCGGCTTTGGTAATTATCTTCCCCTAGCGGAAATTTGTAATGATTATCTGAAAATCACTTCCCGATGGGAAGAAAAATGAAAAAAGAGAGTGTGTGGAGTTCTGGGTTGAAAACAACAAAGATTCGGAGACATTAATTTTTATTGACGATTTTTTCGGAGGATTTTTGATGAAAATTTGATAGGGTCGAAAGTATTATCGGGCCGGCCAGATCAGAAAGAAAAATTGTGTGGCACTAGCACATTTGGGCGAGAATTTTTATGAACCTAGTCGTGTTACGAGGTTTTTTGCTGGAGGCAGTTCCAAAGAAGAGGATATTGTGGTGCCAACCCCACGAAGAACCGGGAAATAACGCCCTGGAGAGGAATAAGGAGGCGGTGATGCTACCTAATGGGTATATAGGTCGACTGTAAAGATAGAGGTTCCTGCTGAGGAAGAGCAAAGGTAACAGTTATTGTAGTTTAGTAGGTTAAAGAACGGTGACCAGAGGCCCCGAAACGAACCGGTGGGAGCCCCAACCCCGATATGGTAGGGTGGATAAGTCCCTCTCTAAATGTTTACTTTGCTGGAGAATAGGCGGTGGGACTGAGACAAGAAAAATTCACAGACGTACACCCAGCACAGGGCTTGGGTTAGTATCCTTTTCTACGGTCTCTTGCACGGCCCTAGAAGGTCAGGACTCCCATGGAAGCAACCCATATTATCGCCTCGAAGAAGATGTCGAATGCTGACTTATGAAGACATGTCTCAAACATACGTTAACTAATTTTGTTCAAGCCCTGCTATGGTACAATTTCCTTATCTGTCGGGGGTTAGATGACTAGTAAACTAGAACTCCAAGAGGGAAAAAAACACAATTGAAGCCATACCAGGGAGGAAGATATCACCTTGTGTTATTAATTTGCGTTTTTGGTTTATTTTATAGTACAATATTTATATTACCATTTATATTGATTTTTTTGGGTGTTACTTTGTTATAGTCTATTGTTTTTGCACATAGTACTTTATTAGTTAACAGGAGTTTACAACCGTATTTTATTGAGCCTTCTCACACGGTTCTTTTACACTTTTACTCCTTTTGTTATTACTTAATATTTATCACTTTTTATTATCCTCTAACATCTAACATCTATTATCCTCAACAATAATAATTTTAGCCACATATGAAGTACTTTAACACATTTTATTTCTTTTCTTGTTGTTTGAAACTTGCACGTCCACTTTGATAACCGTAAAAACTACGTTAAGTATTGTAGTAAAATTGTAAAAAGACTACGTACTGGGCCCAGGGCGACGTTTTTTTTTTTTTGATAATGTCATTAATTTTTTTGTGAGAGTTTGCTTCGTGGTAGAATTTCTAACTATCACTGAATTCATTTTATTCCGTTTTTCTTCACACTTAACTGTATGATTACACATTTTCGTAGTTGTTGAAAACTCTTGTTGTTGGTAATTAATAAATATAGATTGATTTATCCTAGTTTTGTTCCCAGTTTTTCAAATAGGCATGATAGCCTAAATTGCTAAGTTTTTCCAGGATGGTTGGCGGGTTTCTCTCCGGGGCTCTCATTCTTTGATTTTTTGTGTTTGTGGCAAGTTCACTCTTTCCCAGAAAACCAACGGTGGCGCTCTAGGCTGAGCGAACGTTGTTAACCTGGAATGGCCTGAAGATGACTGGCACTGACATAGAGGTAAGTGGTGAACTATGAAGGTTTCGGCCCGGCCACACACCCCACGACCCCTCCGGCGAGCTAGCGTTACCGTGTGGCCGGCATAACACCCCCCCCCCCCTAACAGTTATTTCGGCGGATTAGGGCGGGTGAGTTTTATCGAATTTTTTTATGTCAGGGACTGCTTCCATGGTCAGCTTCTTCAGGGCTTCTGACTCATGGCGCAGAACCAAGCATAGTGGCGGCAAAAAATGCTATTACAGCATACCGCCATTGTGCCGGTACAACCCTAGATATTTTCTTTCAAGTAACGCTATATCGGCACGCACCTACTCATACTTCAAAGAAACGTTTATGGAAACAACCAGATCCTTATCCTATCTTACATTCAAGCCGCAATAAGAGCGGTGCAAAATCCAACTTAATTTGGGAATGTTACCGCTGTTCGAGTCCCAGGCCACAGGTTTCCGACATTGTTTTCATTGGTTCGTAATAAGCTTGGGAGAAAGGTTTGTGAAAAAGCGCTATCATTTCTCTTCTTGTGCTACACGACTTTTCTCCTTCGTCATAACAATGCTATATCCTCTCTTCTTTAGGTACCTTCTGGTGTTCCACAAGGTTCAATTCTTGGTCCCCTACTTTTTTCATTATACATATATCAATGATCTACCCTTTATTATCGGCCACTGTTCCTTTCATCTGTATGCTGATGATCTCCAACTGTATACCTCTTGCCAGTGAAACATAAGTTTATAAGGTTACATTGGGTTAGAGACCCACAGAACTGACTGACAGGGGCTTCTCGATAGAATGCTGTCCATCTTCCAACACACCCCGGACTCTCATGAAGCCAGCGAATCGTTGAAATGGCCGAGAAGGTGAGTCACTGACTCATATGCCCCACTGTGGTTATCTCACAGTTGTTTACTGTGGCAACAAGCTACCCACACCTCAATAATTTAATTCCACCTATTTCTATGTATTATAACCAGGAAGAATTTGTTTGCCTTGATAATAAAAACGCTAACTTCAAAATTTCACAAAATAAACACAACTTTACATTAAGGCTACATAATTATCTGCTGCTGTAACAAGGAGGCGTATTTTTTTCCCTCTAACGCGTAATTGTTTCCTTTGGCATATTATTAAAAATCTCATGTAATTTAATCCTTCAGATTTTGTTAAGATAATTAAAGAAATTATAAGATCTGATATTTTCTTTTTAATTGTGGACCATATTCTATGCCAGTTTTGTGGGATATTTAATTATGTATTTTAATCTATATCTAGAAGGTCTGTAAATACAGGTTCAAAAATACGTAGACCAATTAAAATAATTCTTTGAAATTTACATTTATTCTCTAAAACACAATACACATACATCTCCTTAGAAATCATTTTTAAATCAATCGTGTTCCTTAAATGACAATAGTATACTCTTGGTTTTACTTCTTAGTTGGTTTTACTTCTGGCCTAAATCAAAAATGACTTCAGTATCCCCGATTAAAAAGTAGACTTGAACCATAGCTTGTATTGCTTCGTGGCTCTGTATTTTCAGTTGGGATATGGTACCAATTTGTTTAAATTTTTTCAGTATTTTCTTTCATAATATCTCCAAACAAAGAAATATATCGATATGGCTAAAAAAGTTCAATTTACTTCTAAATTTTGCACTAAGTACAAAAGTAGGTATGGGGTCGGTTTAACATGGGAACCAGCAAATGATATGCGGTTATCCAAGATGACAGGGAAGTATTTTTCAGGAATTCAACCTTCAGTAATCGTTTAGAGTGTGTCATATAATGAAATGGCGAACTTTGCATCTAGTGATTGCCATTGTTATTGGCGAATACTACCATTTCCAAGCAAGCGGAATATGTGCAACTGGTAAAAAATGCTTGAATCAAGATATTTTCTTCTCATATTGCGTCAGCCATTTAACTTAGATGAAAACGAATTAGAGTAGCTAGTCTGATCTAAAATAGAGTATGTGTAGGAAATGTCGGGTCCATTCAATGACTGGATATGATATCGACAACTCAGATTTTGTATACGAAAGAGAGAGTTTTATATGACTAGAGAGCCTTGACATAAGGCCCTTTGTACTGTCGACGGTTCTATCACTTACCACATTATCACGGACAGCATGCTCCAGCCGGAAAGAGTAGAAAAAAATGAAAAAGAACGGTCTTAGGAAATTCAATTTTTATAATGATAACTAACAATATTTTTGTAGCGCAGGTGTGCTTTTGAAAGGTCTAAATCACAAAAGTTTATTAAAAATCCTTTATTAAAGATTAAATTTCAAAAACTCCTAAAAAATATGAAACGAGAAAAAACGAAGAAAATTGACAAACAATAAATTTCCCCCCAGCTTAAAAATTAATTATTTCTGTACTAAAAAAGGTCCACCCTGCACACCCACACTTGTGACTGCCTTTAACACTGAAAACTTGTGGCTGGAAAATATTACGGAAAATTAATTGAATAAAGAAAACTTTTTGAGCAAACAAAATAACCTTTTTACGTCCTGTACTTACGAAGAATAGGTTAAGGTGGGTGTATTGAAAAACGGTGTACATTTTTTGTTGCCATTATATTCGCGGTGTTATAACTCTGAAGGTGTATATCGACTGAATTCGCGCTGCTAAGTGTTTAATATCCATTATCCTTTTTTATGGGTGTGTATGTAATAACAATAAACTTTATTTAAAAATTATTAACGGCCGTCTAGAAAATGACAAGTGCATATTAACTTCGCACTTTCAAACTGGGAAAGTTAACCACTGTTTGTTTTTTGGGACAATCCTCCATACACAACAACCATTTTTCTACATTAACTTTTAAATTGTTCACCATAAAGAACCAAACACCTACAATGTCGTCTCATTTTTCAATAGCAGCCCAGTAAATTACAAGATAACTAAATCCTGAGGACGTCCATTGTGCAGGAGTAAATTATTTTCCATTACTCACTGTAAGCCTGTGTCCTGTGTGGCAGGGGCCGGCAGCATGACATACCGAATCGCACAAAAGTCCAGGCAGCTCAGAGTCCTGTTTCGATCTTATCCTATAGGGACTCTAGTGTAAAGGAAAAAAGGAATGCCACAGAAATAATTCATGCTGCCCCATCATCGAACCAATTTTCGTGACATTACCGCACTGTTACGGACCAATTCTGGTGATAATCGATTTCCATTTTTTTTGTGTTTTTTTTTTCAATGCGTTAAAAGGACATTTTCTGGTCCACGGTTAAAGTTACAAATTCGAATTCAGGAAGTTCTAATTTTACGGTCTCTGGATCGAGGGATGCTCTCATAAAGAAGAGTCAAGTCGAAAGTACACCCCTGGAGCGTGAGTAGAAACTTCCTAGATTATATTGAAATGTGGTAAAACGCTTCGGGGCAGACGACGAGAGAATTTGTTTCTTGTAAAGTTTTTCCGACTTTCGGTAAACAAAACCCATAATAACTGGCGCAAGACCCCAAAATGATGGGCCTTACGGAATAATATTAAAGCTGACAAATGCCGTGAGCCATGTCTTCTATTTTCTTACTTTAATAGAGTTTTAAGAGAGTTTCAGTTGGTGTTTGCTAGATGGTCTTGAAGTCCTTAAACTGTTTTTTTGTGTGAAAGAATGATGGTTAGGACCCCCCTTTATACTATCAGTCGATAGAAGAGAATATGACAGGTTAAGAGGGGTCTGGGGAGTGCTGGAGGACATGTCGATGTACCTCAGGCTCTGGGTTGTTTCAGGAGTTCGGAAATACTGGCTGTGGAAGATTATTCCACAGTGAAGTTATTTCATTTAAAAATGAACTTCTAGGCCCTAGTGTGCACTTAAAGGGAAACTGGAGGTTATGTGAGTGAGCCGAGTGGGTTAGTGTTTTTTGCTCTTTATATATGGCCACATTAATTTCCTTGGAACAGTCAATTTAGTAATAGCTTTTAAAATTGTCAGGGCTGCTACATTCCTTTGGTGGCTCGATGAGTCTATGGATATCAAAATCAACCATCACCCTGTTGAGGGCGCAGTTTTTTATCTTGTTAAGCCACACTAAGATAGATTTTGGGAAGTCGACCATAATCGGTGAAGTTGGTTGTAGAGATTGAAAGCAAATCATTTATAAAGATTAGTATGAGTGCAAAAGTACCGCGGACACTAGCTTGGTCTATTGTGCTACACACCTATACCTCATACTTGAAGGCCATACTTGGACTTGACTGGACGACCAGAATCTCGTTGAACAACATCCTACTGCCATGGTGACCCCATCCAAGTGGGGATTTCCGAGCGCCTGATCGCAGTCCTACCTTCGTTTTGTTGGGAAGGAGTTCGCAAAAGCGGGACTCGGATGTGCCTCCATTCTAGCTCTCCTTGCATTGGCCCTCAGATGGGCCCAGAAAGTAAGAACAGACCGCCAGCCATGGCAACAAGTGAGTTCGCATAAGTAATCATAACATGCTTGAGGGAAGGACTGTTCTCTAAGCAATGGAAGCATCAAAATCTTGTGGTCATCCCGAAGCCGGGCCAGGGGAGCTCGGTGTACAGATCTATGTGCCTCCTAAAAACTTTGGGCCAGCGAGAAGGAAGGCACCTTGTCAGAAAAGAAACTCGGGCTTACGAAGGCTAGATCGACAACGGATGCTATGAATAGGGCCGCAATGGATGTGAATAAGAGTTGCGAAAAAATAACCCTTAACTTGAAAAACGCTTTCAAAAGCCGCGAAATGGAGCATTGGTAAAAGAGGATACGGCAAAGTATGTAGTGAGCATTATGATAAAGTTACCTATAGGTAGGACACTGCAATGGTGATCAGCCGACGAAGTGAGGGAATACAGGAGTTCCCCAAGGCTCCGACTTAGGTCCTCTCCTGTAAATTATCATGTATGATGATCGCCATCGGGTACGTCGATCACATCGGAGTCACTGTACTAGGAAAGCGACTAGACGAAATCGAGATATTCGCGAATGAAACGTTATGGAAGACAAAAACGTGGCTCAAGAACGCTAGGAGAATGCTAACTGAGCACAAAATGAAAGTAGTGCTAATCAGCAAGGGGGAAAAGTGGAAATCATAGCGGCGAAAGTAGGTAACCAGGTCATCCTCTCTAAGCCTGCACTTAGGTATCTGGGAGTTATGATTGACCGAAGGCTCAACTTCTGGACGCACTTGACTGGCACGCCTGCGTATCGCCGAAGGGGGACCTTCGAGCATGCTGTGTGGCAGGTAGGAATGACGATATTCCTTCGGCGGAGAGTAAGGACTTGAATGACCTGGAATATGCAAAGGAGACCAATACGAAGCCCAAAGAAGCAAGAAAGGCTAGGCAATTTAAGAAGTTAGATAGCTGATCAAATCTCGTGACGCAATGACTTGAGCCGATTAGGGGGGTCGAGTAAGAGTTAAGATAGAGGTGGTTTTTTAATTAGGCTAGAGACCCACAACATCGAGAGGTACTTCTTGGTAGAGTGCTGTCCACCTTCCGATGCGCCGATGTAACTAGAGAATTGGGTAACGAGCTTCGTAACATCCATCTTTCCCGAAAATAAAGCGGTCGTTAATCCGTAGGCCCCACTTCCCAGCTCTGATGACCACCCCATCGAGGGCCCCGAGTAATGTCTTAATGGGTCGTATCGGTCTGATCTCAAAGGTCACGCAAAAGGACGCAAATTTCGTCAGCGCGAATCTGACAATGCCGTCTGAGTGCAGATCACCAGTGGTGTGTTCTGTGTTCGATAGTATGGGCACATTCCCTGCTGCTAGACCGATGTAAGATTCTCACCACTCCCTCGAAAAAGGAGATCCAGAAACTAAAGTGGCCCAAAAGGACAGAGCGGCGGCTGTCTGAGTCTGCTTGTTGTCGCGGCGGCGGTATGATCCGATGAAGGCCATACTTTAAGGTCCCCATTACCTTATAGGGCGCCAGCAGGCTGTGGCATTTAGGCTAGGTTGGCAGGCACGGCCCGATGAAGTCTGACTGACCGATAAGGATTTGAGGCATCCGTCTGACAGGCCGTGGAATGCAGATGACCTCATGTGATCTCACACACACACACAGGCGAAGACGACAGTTTATCGTAGCAGGTTAATTCAAGTGCATAGCCTCAACGAAATTTTCAGACTAAATAGTTCAGATCTTCAGGCCCGGGCTGACGATAAATACCCACAAACATTAGGAGTTTTGTCAATTTTCCTGGACTGAAGGCCCCATCCAGCTAAGGCCGCCATGTGTGTGATTATACTTGGCCTCACAGTGAATAACCTTCAGGCCACGTCCTGCCGGCAGCCTGTATGTGAATGGCCTTAAAATATTGATAATTTTAATTTAATGTACATTTCCGAATTGTCTTTGTGCCACCAGAGATCTTCTCACGTGCCAGATAGTGACACGCCTGCCATAGGGGTTAGGTTGCCGACCGCGACCAACAAATTTTTGTATCGAGGATTTTCTGGCGAAATGTTGATAATTTCTAGTCGCTTGCCTCTGGTATTCTGGATGTTGGTAGGGTGGAACCTTAACTTTTACAGTTTTAGATAGGTGGGAGTATTCTGCGTACACTGATACCTTATTCATGATATTAAGTCATAGGGTTACAAAAATTCAGGATATGTAAACCTCCACAAAAAAAATTCTAAGCCCCCTAGCGGGGGGTATTACACCCTGTAAAATTTCAGATTTTCAATGGTGCAGGAACGAGAACAAAAGGCGGTTATCTAGAAATGGGTGTATGCAAGACTGAAGATATATGTAGAAGACGCGAGAGTCCTACAATGGCGAGAATAGTAAAACTAAATTTATAGTTTTATGTCATGTAGCAAAATGTTATATGCTATTACAGTTTTATTACTGTCACATCTACTTAATAAGACCATTTCTAAAACAATAATTTTCAAATTTCCCAATAAATTTTTGCATTGTTAATGATTTACTATTACAAAAACCAAGCAATCCTCCTTGTAAGTCATTTGTTAAATAATTCTAGAAATATATTAATCGCCTCATAAAATTAACACCCCCACAGGCACTAGAATCGCATGTTTTATTAGAAATTTACATGGGGAAAATTACTACCTTTAATATTATTACTGCCAAGCACCCGAATAATTTATTGGCTCATCAGGGATGGGAGCCCAACAAATTGCATACTTTCACTTACAACATCAACCCCCGGCGTATACACGCCTATAACCACGGCCATAGATTCACCAAAGCACACCCATTTCCTAGAATAGAACTAGCCCTGACAAAAAACAACAACAACGCTTTTTTGTGCTAATGTATCCGCGTTGCGGGCAAACAAATAACCATCTTAATTAGTTAAAGCAACCCCAAAAATGGCCTGCCGGACAGATGAGATCGTGTGTGAAGACTGGCAACCACCCTTTGGGGAATAATAAAGTGGTCGGGAATCAATGGACGAAGACAAACACTTTGGGACCCCTTTTTGCTGACAAATGAGACCTACGGCAACAAAAACGAACTGAAGAATTGCGTGAGTTAAGTGTTCACCACTAAATACAAGGACAATAAAAGGATAACAACAAAAGGGGCATTAAGGATTTGAGGAATTCAGGAAAGGTTTGCGATACTGGCAGCGGCATGAACATAGCCTTTTCTGTTGCTCTTTTCCTCGTTGTTTTTGTTGTTCCTTTTCTCCTTCTTTAAATTTGTATAAACAAGGAGCGAAAAAGGGATTTTTTCTTTTAATGTTGTTTTTTTTAATAGATCCTGGAAACAGCCAAAGAATTCCTATGATGCCCCGTGCATATAACAAATGGCAGAGCAACAGAATTCTTGGGGAACCTTCTACGTCCCTTGGCGTTGCGTGCTAGAACGCCATTTTCATACAAAAAGGGGGCGTAAATATATCCTCGAATAAAGAAAATAACAAGGAAATTAGTTGGCGACAAGTGAAGTAATGAAGTTTTCCCCGCCGCACAAAAAATAATTATGCAAAGAAAATGGGAAATTATCGGCTTAGGTTTTGTTGTAATATTTCTACCCGACGGGGGTTGGTTTGCATTACTTTAGGAATTCTTAATAATGTTTTTACATTACCTTTTCCGTTCTGATTTGCCGTGAAATTATTGTTTGGTGTGATTTGTTTCGACAGAACGTAGTTGAGTTTGGACTGGGCCAGCATGAAACTAGACTAAAAACTAAACCGGAAAAAATTCAAAAAGTCAAATGAAGGTCATCACTAGTACCTCACCAAGAAAAACAGATGAACAACTAATAAGTTTTCCTTACCCCCTTCCTTCTCTTAGGTTGGATGTGTCGTTGCCACAGCCTATATTGGCCATTCAATGGGAATTGCCCTCTTACAACAATCATGACACTTTCACAAGGCTGTTCCCATTAGCCCCGATGGATGTATCTTCAGCGCAACCGGCTATAACCCAAATTGTGAACCTTATGAAAGAAAAACCCGATAAAAACATTTTTGCATTGACTTTTGTAATATTCGGCGACAAACTTCTTATCCGTAATCTGTCATTTGCTCAAACATGTCCCCGCTATTGTAGCAGGGAGACCCAGCTAATGCCAGATCTTTGCGTTCGTGATTTTTGCAGCTGCACGAAACCGCGCGAACCAAATACTATATCGACTTCTTTGAGGTGCCAAAAGAAGAATATTAACGAAAAAATGCTCTGAAAAAAATGCATAACATTCGGTCGGGCCTTTTTTGGTTGTTTAAATGAAAAAACTTCGTCTAAGTGTCAGAAAGACCTTAAATTGACAAGTTTTGTTAATATCTAATAAACTCGATTGAATGAGACCCGTTCTAAACGAAGTGATCTTTCTGGATTCTGCACAGCGATAGCTTTCCAGCAAAACATCATTTATCAAAATGCGACACTCTTTAAAAATCGTGCAAAAATTACGTTACCCATTACAAACATCACGCTTCCCAGTTTAGCAGAGTCGCTTCAACACGCTCAATATGAATTCGAACACCCGGTGTAGTGTAGCGAACAAAGTACGACAGAAATGCTTGTTTTGCTAACGGTCAGGAAAAACAAATTCACTAGAAAAATCTCGTGGAATTACCACTATTATAGTTAGTTCTCTCAGGATTACTTTGTCACCAGTTCTGATACTAGTCAATTTCCCACTAGTGCTAAAGGTATTACTATTTTGTAAGAAGTCAGTTTATTCCGTCTACGTGTAATACTGGCAAGTTCATCGTACGAACCGAAGGGGACAAACCCACATCCTAACTAGTTTAGAATCGGGACCAGTACAAAACATGTTTTATTTGCGGCTACAATGCATCTATGAATGACGTTGCGCTAAGTACGCAAGGTATATACACTAAGTACACACCGGCGTTATCTGGTCCCAAGTCCAGGGTGTGAAACAAGGAGGGTGTTCAACCTGTCGAATTGACCAGAATCCGGAAACCGAAAAAACTAGGCAAGAAAGCGCATTTTTCAAAGCGGCACCGACAGCAGTGTATCCGTTGCGAGGATGTCCCGCTCGGACCGCCAGCTAACAGATCAAAAAAGAAGAAGAAGAAGATGTCCTCATAACACACGTATGGAATTCGGATCGTGTCCCGTCGTCGCGTCGTGGAAAAAAGCGATCGTTGTACCAATTTTGACAATTTTGGCAACAGTCGGGAATGCAAGAATTATCGCAGTATTAGCCTGCTTTCGATCATCGGCAAAGTATTTACGAATATCATTCAATCGAGGGCAAATGAGCCGAAAAGAACAAGCGGGATTTAGACTACATCGAGGATGATTGATCAAATATTCGCTCTCCGTCAGCTAATGAAAGAAGGAATTCGTTTCGGCAAAACGAACAGTCTTCATTTTCCTCGATTTCAAATACGCTTTCGATTCCATCGATTGAAACAGCTTGTGGGGAGCTTTCGAAGCCGAACACGTTATCCAACTTCTCCAAGCGTTGTGTGATGGCTCAACCAACAGCGTTCGTATTCGAAGCGACTTATTCGAGGAATTCCCGATTCAAACGGGTGTCGACGTCGCTTCGTCATTTCTCTTCAACGTTATGATCGACACGATTATGCTTGAAATATTCGATGGACGACTAGGAGTTCGATACGACAACAACAATTTCATAATTGACTTGATATTTGCCGACGACAGCGCTGTCTTCGCTGATACGGATGGCGAAGCAATGGTCATCTTACACGACATTTCCGGCATCGGTCATACGGTCTAAAAATCAATGCAGAAAAACCAAAGTGCTTAGATCGTACGAATTGAAGCTAGTGTTCTCTTTGATGGAGCATAAACCAAACCGGTTTCGATATTCAAGTGTAGAGGAAACTAATGTGGCATCGACGGCCGATGATCATAGCCGCCTCGGCCAGTAAATAGCAACATTCGCATCGCTCAAGTGTTGCGTATAGAAACTAACAAATGTTTCTATCAAAAAGAAAGTACGCCTTTAACGAACGTTTCTTCGAATTCCTTCTTTATGAATCGTAAACGTTGACACTGCTGAAGCCGGACGTCAACAAGCTCGAGGTCTTCAAAGGAGATGCTTGAGGCAGATTCTCGTTGTCTCACTTCGAAACCATCGCGATCGCCTTCGAAACGGGACAGTTAGACAACTGATCAATCGCGTTGACTACGGTTGTTTGGACTTGTTTGCCGAATGAATAATAACCGCTTGCCACGTAAACTTCTCTGCCGAGACCGGGAAAATTCAACAGTCGACACTGAAGACAACCTGGCTAACGAATATCGAAGACCACTTAAAGAATCAACGATTATCAGTTATCGAGGCTCGAGATATCGCCAAAAATCGTCAAGAACGAAAACGAATTGTGAATGGAGTTCGAAACCCAGCGGCATCAGTAGCATCTGTTGCTGGGCCGTCCCGCTCGGACCGCCAGCTAATGGATCAAAGAAGAAGAAGAAATTATATTGAAGGAAATTAAAAATTTTGATTATGTGCACAAAATTTCAAAGTATTTTGTTTGTTTTTTATTGTGCATTTCTCCTGTTTTCCCCCAAAGTACTAATCTCACAAAGGCACCAAAAATTGGTGGCAGCGGTGGGATTTGAGTCCACATCTTCGAAGAAATTAGTGTCATGAAAGCTCCAACTGGTGCTCGTCCAGCCAGGTTAGCTGGAAATATCTGAGCTGAGAGTGAAGCTGAAAACATAGGTCTGTCCACATCGAGGCAATCACAGGAATTGGGGATGTCACACATGGATTGAGTTACCGAACATTGTTGACTGGCATTTTTGGTCTGAAATTGATGGTATGAATTTGGTTCAAAGACTTTCAACGATGAAGGAATTCAGTCACCATCTATATCCTAGCGCTAATATTTCACAATAAAATTGATTAATTACATTGAAACTCAAAATACCATTTCCTCACTGGTAACGACAAAGTACGAAAAAGAAACACCAACAGGCAAAGCGGCTAGTATGGTTAAATCCATTCCAATTCCTTTTGATCCAAAAACTTTTTTTGTGATTTTATGTATAATGCCGTGGAATTGTATCCATATGCGTCAGTCCATAAAAGGATTTCAAAGTATTGTGTAAAGGTTTTGTTTTTACTTTCCCACAAGTCCTTAAAAAATTAGTTCCTTACAAACAAAAACATCGCACTTAATCTAAAAGAAGACTCAGCATGCGAGATAAGTGCTAAAAAGCATTCGTTCCGAGCCTTCCTCCCCCTGCCTTCGTTAAAGGGTTCATACCCTGCTGGCAAAAAAGTACATTCTTGGTCAGCTGGAAATCTTATTCAAAACACACTCAAAAAATTTCACACCGGATAAGAAGCAGAAGGAACAACAACAACAAACAACCAGCATCGAAAAAGAAAGTTAGATTTAAAATCTTTAAAACCGCTTAAAGAAAGCGGCAAAACCTCGAGTAAACTTCGAGTCGAAAAAGAGTTCGGGGAGGGGGGAAAAGTGTCAACAAGTAAAAAAAGTTCTCGGCTTGCTTTCATATAAATATTCGGAAGTCCTTTGATATACGGCATCCTGCCATCCTGCAGAGGACGAAATCCTGCTATACTTTGCACAAACACATGTACAACGAGTTGAATTTTCATATATACATATATACATATTTGCAAATTTATATATGTATAGATATATATGAATGGCGAAGACGTAGATCTCTTTTCCCGTTTGTGCTCTAAAGGTGCTTGGTGTATTCTCTGTGTCTTTTTATCGGGGAACGATAATAGAAAAAAAGAGTCCCCCTTGCCACACACACATTTCCCATTTTTTTTTCGGGGATGTAAAGGTAGGAAGGAGACATCCAAATTCAATATCTGTAGGTGCAGATGGCTGATGGTTTTTATACCGCCATAAAAAGAAGCTATCTTCAACAAGCTAGCATCCCCCTCGTGATTTCATGCAACGAACGAAAAACGAAGAAGAAGGATATTCAGGATTCATTCAATGCCCAGATGAGTGTATGTATGTATGTGTGTCTGTATGTGTATATGCGTTGTTCTCCAGGGATTATGTGAAAGCTTTCAAACCTTTTATTGCTTGGTTTATATCATAAGCACTACATAAAACTTTTCACTTTTTACAGCTCTCAAAGATTTCTTCTGTCCTCTTCTGAAGCTTATACATTTTTTTTTGTGTCCTGTGTTGTCCTTCGTCCTTTTGTGTATCAACCCCCAAACATCTTCGATATTAAAGAAACCGGGGGGCATTGTTGCCGGACATTAATGTCCTGGGACGGATGGGGTAGGAGGAGGGCCCAATGTGTATGCTGTCATCCTTAAGGAGAAACCTGTTGGATATATAGTTTGGGTTCAGGAAGCAAGACATAATCGTTCATTTTGTTTGTATGTGTGTTTAAGTGAAATCAAGATCGGGCGAGCAGAACAACAACAACAACAAGAAAAGAAAAAAATATATATTTATCATAGTTTGAAAGAATCCCCTTTTGTGGGGCTTATATTGTAATATAAAAGTCAAGTTTGGACAGTTTTGCTCCACTGAACTGTGCCAAATTATGCTGAATTCATGCCGAAGTGGGTCCTTTTTTTCCACTTTCATGTTCGTTAAAATTACATTCTGTGAAAAGGGAATGTGTAACCCCCTCTAAGCATTATCCAATACAGCAAAAGTAATTTTCTTTTATTTCTAAATCGATGACAAAAAAATAAATAAAATTACATTCTTCTTCCCAAAAAAATCTTCGAATTTCCTTCCTCTGAATTTCCAATGAATCCTTCTGTAATGCTATATGCCCTTCGGTGTATCCGTTCCTCCTTGTACAAGGGACGACATTTAACTTAAATTAGAATTGATGTTTGCCTCTTCTTACCTCGACACAAATTCTCCCGTCTTTAATTTTCATTCATTTCAGTTTCAATTTTATGCTAAACCTTCACACAGCTTTTGCCTTTTGATATATCTCAAAAGAAACTTAGCAAATTTTCCATCCATCCCCCCCACCCCCTCCCACCATTTTTCGAATTGATACGATTTTAATTTTAAATTTTTGTTTAATGAATTAAAATTTGCGCCATCGCACAAAGCTTGAACCTTAAACTTCTCTGTGAGAGAAAGTTTCGTAACGAGCACACAGATTCGTTTCGTTTCGTCGCGTCGTTATTAAAAGTTTTTCATCATATTTTTTCTTTTTCTTCATTCTTTCTGATACGTTCAAAAGATGGATTTCGTCGTAACCTAGGATCCTACCTTAATACGTACTAATGAAATAAATTGATGGAAACTTTTTAATGGCAGTAGAATAAGGGGTTTATTAAGGACCGAAAATCCGCTGTAATAGGAGATGTATTAATTCACTAAAATTATTAATTGAACTTATTTAATAAAGGACGCAAAATCAACGGCATATTTCTTATCATTATAGGCATGTCCATCAATTTGTTAAGTAATTCAAGTATCGTGCTAAAGTTTAAACAACACCTAAAGTTTATTCCAAAAATGTTGGTTTTCGTTTAGGTTTTTAGTTAGAGAATTTTAACGAAATATGATACACATCTTTTGACCCACCCAGTCATTGAAATCTAGATCTACAGGACGCAAAATCTACAATCCAAGATATTCTATGATATGTTTTTCATTTTTAGTAATTTTGTTTTCATATCTACCTGATTTAAGGATTAAGGCTTCACCAATTAATTAATTACAGAAAAATTTAGAATATTGTGAGCTCTGTAGCCTAAAAGTTAACCATCCTCCCTGCATTCGCTAATTTTCTAAGCCTTGGTTGTTGCCCCATTCATTTTTGTTTAGTCTAGCTTTCCTACTAGTGATGAGCAAACGCAAGAACAAGACAAGACTAGTCTAATCATGTTTTTGTCTTGTTCTTGTTCTTGCAAGCATAACTAAGTCTTGTTCTTGGTCTTGCAAGAATAAGACAAGACTGCAAGAACAAGACCATTTTTGCTCATCACTATTTCCTTCACTTCCAAAAAAACAAGCAATGATATTTCTAGGGGATTTTCTGTCTCCGCCTACAACAAAGCAGGGAAATCCACTCCACTCCGCTCACCGAAGTCAAAAAACAATAGTATTTAATGTCACCAGCTTACGAAAGTTGTGTGACGACGACGATATAATTTTTCGATCTAACTTTAGTTTCCTAATCAAACCGACAGCGACAATTATCCCTAATTTGTCGGGGAAAGCGTGCATAGAGTTCCACCAACAAATTTTTCTTCTTTACCGACAATTTTTCTTCTTCAGCGACAATTTTGGAATGATATTGGCATTTATATTGAATTACATTTCTGGTGAATGTTTAGGATTGAGGCTATAGAGTTATATCGCTCCAAAAAAGTTCACGTATTCAGAGTGATTTTTGAGTGCTCCAATAGTAGTATCACGGCGAGAGAAGCATAGTTTTTCTATCGGCGGAGTGGGGGTGAAGGCGGGCTCCATGCATTTTTGCAAACTTTGACCTTGAATAACTTCGAAAGGGTGAAATTTTCGAAAAAATAAAAAAAGGTTTTTTTGTAGGCACTTTTCGTATTGACTGAACAAAAAAAAAATCTAAATTACCAGTTTTTGAGTGAAATTTTGGCTAAAAAGTGATTTTTGATAACTTTCAAAGGGTTCATCGTGTCAACATTTTTGTAAGAACTAAGTTTGTAGAGAATTTCATTATCAACATATTCGGCCCTTGCACGGGGTTGTATGACCTATAGAAACTGAGATACAAGGAATACTCGATATCTTTGGCGGCCATGTTTTTTTTTTTGTGATTCTGAAATTGTTTTCTCAAAAAGTCACAAGGACACTGTGGACCAATTTGCAGCCATTTTGGAGTTTTGTCTCCTTTCGTGCGTTTTTTTTTTGCAAATTTTCCCGGACTAATTGCCAATCTGCCGACGACGCGTCGCGACGAGATCATTACGAAATAAGCTGAAACCATCAATGGAAGCAATCTGTTTCTTGCCTTTGTAGGAAACAGTGGTTCAACCACGCTTACATTCTAAAGTGCCTTGTTATCAATCAATAAATGAGTTTCATGTTTTTGAAACCAATCAAAATTCACAAGCGAGCACTCACTTTTTTCGTAACTAAAAGTAATCTTACAATAAAATCTGTTTCGGCTCGTAAAGGAAAGAAGATCCATATTAACTCCGAAAATAGAAATCGAAATTTTCAACGTATCTTCATTTTTCAAGATCCCAATGGCATTTTTAAAAAAATTTAGAAGAATTATGTGTGTAGATGTGTGTGCGCGCGTACTTAGGTGATCATTTTTTCCTGCACGATATCGCGCGAACCAAAAAAGAAAAGGACTTCGTTGAGGTGTCGTTCGAAGCGTATTAACGGAAATATAATCTGAAAAGATTTTCATGAAATTCGGTCGAATCGTTTTTTTGGTTAAACTGGTTTGTGATTTTTGTACCTTTACGATACCGCGCGTACAAAACTATATCGACTTCTTTGAGGTGCCGAAAGAAGAATATTAAGAAACAAAATGTTCTGAAATAATTTTCATATCATTCTGTTGTGCTTTTTTTGTGTCAGAAAGACCTTAAATTGATCAGTTTTGCTAATATCTAATAAATTCTATGGAATGATATCAGCTCTAAACAAAGTGATCTTGTTTGGATTCTGCACAACAATTGCTTTCCAACAAAACATCACTTGTCAAAATCCCACACTCGTCCTATAGTTTCAGGAAATTTCGGTTTATCTCGGATTTTCCAGTAGTAAACCGAACCATTTGTTCTTTTTGGTCAAGTCTGACAACTACTTTACATTGATTATTATAGACCAAGAGATGACGAGTTTTACCAACGATCTGTAAATTTGTTTTTAATGTGTAAAGGGAATGTGACGGAGCCATTTTCGACAATGTCGGATAACCTCCTTGGTACAGAGGCTGGGGGTGCGAGAGTGTAACCAAACGCCTACTCGTGATATGAAATCTTTCTACCTTTTCTAGCATGTAATCTAGATCAGCGTCTTGCCAAAGGGCTGGAAAACAGACCGATACATCGATATGTAGATAATAATCGATATTTTACAAGTTGGTGGGGATTAACCGTGCGATCGATTTTTCGACCAATTCCCGATATCCGATAAAGCTCTAATTTGGCTCCCTCCTGCGGTTCTGATGACAAAATTTATTAAAGTATATTCAATTTTAGGGTATATCGAATATGCCAGCCACCATAGTGGAGTTTCTTTTTATTTTCTACGGCCCCGACATATGTATCAAATGAAAGAGTATGACGAGTAGAATACTGTAAGCTATGTGGCGTCATTTTAAACCCAATAAGGCGGCCCCACGAAATGACGTATTACCTTTTTCTGTACACCAACTCAATATGGGTGGCATTATTTTCAGTTGAAAGTACTTATCATGCTACGAAACATCTATCAACCACGAAAATGTCTCCACATTGTCCGAGAAAAAGCTTATGAACAATATGATCGAAACTACCACTCCCAAACAAAGTGACCATTGATGGCGACAGAGCCATAAATCGGCCAATGTTAGGCTACAAACGCTCGGCCAAGTATTGGCAACTTATAATGGCCCATATCTGGTTAACTGCCAGTAGCCGTCCAATCGTACATAAAAATAGCATGTGATCAACAGCCATTCATTAGCCGATAATTAAATACATATGTAGATAAGTCGTTGCACATGCACAATAAATTCTATGTCGAATGTCTGGCCCTGGCCCGTTGCGCCATAAATGGGCCGATAGTTGAATGCAATTAATGGGCCGAGGTTATCATTCCAGCTGTAAGGGTTTGTTTTTATGTATCATAAAATTTAGAAACTAATGGCCTACGCGACGGCAAAACGAAAAACATCAAAACATTTCAAAAATTTAATTCATAATGCCCTATTATTGTAAAATGCCCTAATAAACTGTAAATAACTGAAATTGATAATTTTGATACAAATTGATATCTCTTTCGTTGTTTCGTTGTGTTTTCCAGTCAGTTAATTAATTCCAGGCAGAACTAGGTCTGCTGGGTCAACTAGTTTCATATAAATCGGTTCTTCATAACTATTTTCTTCATACTCTTCATTGACATTGAATTCTATAGAAGTTTCGTTTATTCCAAATGCTTTGAATGATTTCACGATTGTTGATGTGATTTTGGAAGGATCGAAATTAAATATTTCCTTCATTTCAACCTTCTTGTATTTCCTTCAAAATACGATCGTGTGCGTGCTTCCTTTAATCGACGACAAGCTATGGCAGATTTTTAACTGATTCATACTACTCAAAACTAACACGAAATTACGTAGTGATATATTAATCAAATTAACGATTGACGATTAATACCATGTTCGCACTGAGCCGGAATTAGGTGATTTTATAAAGTGATTTTGAAATTATGTAGAACCGTTCGCACTAGATTAAAATGATTTCGATGGACAGTTTTTTCTAGCACTACTTATATGTGCTCGATTTTTTCTGCCCAAATTTCACTAGCAATTCCTCTTCTAGCAAAGCCCATAGCTTTTTTCTTTTATATATCTTGAGTTTTTGCATTTGAAAGAATGTTAAAATGTGAATTTCATATTCAAAATCAAACCTGTGTTATTAAAAAGTGTCAAACTGACAATTTCACCATCGATAGAGACGTGCTGAATTGAGCTGAATTCGATTTTCAGGTTTGAGCCTTGGCTTCAACACGATTTTGCCTAAATTACGAGGTTTGAGATGATTTTGAAATCTCAGGAATACATGGGAAATCGCATGATTTTGATCGTGATTTTGGGCGAAATCACCAAAATAGCCGAAAACACATAATTTCGGCTCAGTGCGAACATAGTATAAGGATTAATTAAATTAATCGCGATCAGAATTAATATATGAACCTTTGTTGCGATGAACTTAATCGGTTATATATTTAATGATGAAATTAATCGATTGATGCCAACTTTGCTATCCCTTTCTGTATTTGTAGCTCTCTATTAGGGAATTTCAACTACACTAACTGAATCTTCACTATTATTTTCATTTTCTTTACTCTATTCAACATACATCGTACACCAGGTTCTTAAAAATCTAAAAAAAAATCAGTTTTTCTTCACAGTTTGCACTTTTTACTAAGAATTTTATCACATTAGAAATACAACTGAAAGCTATTGCGTCTTGACTGTTAAAAATCTAGTAAATATAAAAAAAATAAACTTATGTAACGACAAAAATATTTCAAAAATTGCAATATTTTTACAATAACTTATCCCTTCACTTAGCTACATTACGTAATTGCCATTGTCATTCTAATATATCCGATACTGGTACATACAAAATTCGAAAAAATGCATCTTCCAAAGATATGTATAATTCCATTTCAAATTACGAGGTTTGATCATTCAAAATTTTTATTCCAATTTTCAACATAATCGGTCAGATACGTTTTTTGAGATTAGTATTATTATCATTCATTTTTTGCTATAGAATATTTTCTATGAATAAATTTTAACTAAAAAAAAACTAAACTAAACTAAATTAAAAAAATATTCAAAAATAAATTTGTTTGTTCTGGTAACGAATTTTAGGATCATATTTATTTTTAAATTAATTATGTTTTTCGGTTTAGCTCACTTCAGTCAATATTGTGACTAACAAAAATCAGATATGCACAACAAAAATTAATTCAATAATATTCTAAAAAATATTCAACCCATGTCCAGAGTACAAAAGGCCATATTATATGTACGTGAACCAGCTAAACAAAAAATCTCCTCTTCGCTTAAAAATATCCACCGAAAAAAAAAACAGTTGATAAAACACAACAAAAATAAACCCACAGGTAAAAATCCAGAACAACCTGTAGAAAAGATATTAGAGTCATGGTCATCAAAAAAAAAAGTACTAAAACAAATCGATTAAAAAAACTTAGCATATAATCAAGGTCCAAAAAAGAAGGAGATTTTTTTTTGAAAGGACGAAAATCAATATTCTTACATCTCCGGGTGTTTTTATACCCTAACCAAAAGTTCTACATTGTAAGTACATATATATGTTCGTTTCTATATATATATAGATATTCGCACTATCAAATCGACACCTGTATATAAATGCAAAAAAAAGAAAAGGTAAGACGAAAAAAAGAAAAGAAAAAAAAGGCAATTTCCAAAGTACCAGGAAAATTGAATATTATATTCTCACCTGTAGAATAGTGTGTCTAACTATCCAGATTATTTATAGTAGATGATAACTGCACAAATAGTTTTTTTTTTTTTTGTAAATTATTTTTATTATTATTAATATTTTTTTTTTGTTGATAATACTTTAAGGAGTTACTTTCACATAAAGTTTTATTAATATTATTAATTATTATTATTAATTTTTTTTTTTGCTACTTTTATGATTGTGTAAAAGTCATAATTTTTTTTCTATCTCATACTCAAGGTTACTTGTTAATTTTCCACATCACAACACTTGAGGATAAGAAGTAAAAAAAAAGGATAATTTTCTTCCATACCTTTTTAAGATCTTTTGATATAAAAAAAGGCAAAAGAAAAACTCATTAATTTTCTTATTTTTTTTCTTTCTCTCCCTCTTTCTTTTTTACTTGATTTTTTCTTTCTTTCTTTTTTCTTCTTAATAACCTGTTGAAATCACCTAAAGATATTTTTTATAATTCATTATGGTTAACACACAATTTCTTAAATCGCATCCTGTATCCTTTTCATAATGGATTTTTCATCTTCAAGGTAAAATTGAGAAAGGACAAAAAAAAAAAATATATAAACGAGGAAATATTTACACATGAGAAGAGCTTGAAATTTTTAAAGTTGTTTTTCATTTTATCTATTTTCCATAATTTTTATTTTATTTTACACCAGGACTGTTTTCACTTATAGGTATGTATGTATGTAAATTTTATTTTTTTTATTATTATTATTATTATTTATGATAGTATCCCCCCAGAATCCACTGAAGCACTGTATTAATACCTGAACTTTTTTCGGTATACTCTCCTGTATCTGCGAAGTTACTTCAAACACTGGTTGCGCATCCAGGAGTACATGGGGGAGCACCACTATACACGAGACAACGACAATGATAACGAAGCACTGGCCCCAGTGCTTTTAGCTTATTCACCAGCCAGGCAGGCAGGATGAATTTTCTTCCTACTCCTGGAATGGTACCGACTCACTAGGACAACGATGTACCCAAAGCTGTGATATGTATATTATTTTTTTTTTGTTGCTTCCTATACTTATTATGCTCTGGTATAATTCATTTTTATATATACATACAAAAAGCGGTGAATTTTGTAAATTTAAAAAAAAAATATTATTTAGGATTTTTTACAACATAACCAAAATCTAAGTGTTTTTTTTTTAAACACTTTCAAACATCCTTTTTTGTAAAACACAAAAAATCTCCAAAACGTAATAAAAAAAATTATTTGTTACAAAAACCAAAATATATTTAATTCAAAAAAATTCACACACGCTTTTCTTTTCTACAAAAAAAAATTAAAATTTTCAAAAATTCATTTTTGTAACAATTTTTTTTTTTTTTTTTTTGGTTTTATATTTTTACAAGGAACGAAATGCGACCCAATCGAAAGCTCGTCTCTAACTAGGTCCCTTTTGCAATTTTAACCCTGGGCAGACTTTTGCTTCTAGAGCTCGGTATATCCTTTTTGGATATTACACACAGGTATATTCATGTAATTCTCTCTAACACAAACATATACACTTTTAAGGGGAAATGCGATTACAACAAATTTCATCAAAACGTCAACGACGATGTTGTCTGTCTATGTATGTATGTGTATTAAGTTAATTTTCATAGAATTTCAAATAAAGCATGCGCGTAAATTTTTTTCATAGTATTGGTAGATATCACAGAACATCCCTTACAGGACTAGAAAATATATTCAACTAGTAATTTTTTTGTTAATGTATTAGTGTAATATAAACAACTGGGAAACATCGCATTGAAAACATAGAATTTCGTAAATGATACATTCTTACAGGTGATTTTATGTTTTTTTTTTTTCTTCTTCTTAGGTTTTTCATCTTCCGTTTCTGCTGTCTCGTCCTTTTTCGTGTAGTCCTAGGTTTCTTTTATAAGATTAATGAATGGTATTTTATATATTATATACATACATATACTGGTATATATCAAAATTCAATTAGACAATAGGACCAAACTCTATTTCGTTTATTCGTTCTTCCTTGAAGGCATATCAATACACAAGGATTGTCGAAATACAATTTTATTTTTTTCAGCGAATATCCTCGAAGCAAACAAAATGCCCTTAAGGTAAAATAAACACCGAAAGTAAGATATACCTTGCAACAAAAAAAAAGTGTTTCCCCTTCGTTAATTTTATAATTTTAAAGGAAAATCATTCAGGTAAAAAATTATATATACAAGGGGTGGTCCATAAATTCCGTGAGGCGTTTAGGGGGGAAGAGGAGGTCTCGCCAAATATCACATTTTTTTTTTCCTTAAGAAACAGTGTAAATTTGGTAGAAAACTGGATGAAATTAAGTAAAAAATGTTTCTTCATTAAAGACCCCCATTTACTAACAGGCCGCCGGCAGGACAGGTCGGCAGGCGCGGCCCGTGCAAGGCCACACAATATTCAATCTGCAGAGGGATGAGGACTTCAGGTATCAGAGAGATGAGGACGTCATGTTTCCCTACATACACACTGGCGAAGACGGCATCTTAGCATAGCAGGCTGTTAACTCAAGTGCAAAAACGTTCATGGCCTCAACAAAAACTTTAAACGCACAATCAGATTCGTGACTGGAAAAACTTTTAAAATACACGGACCGCCATATTTTCTGGGGCAGGCGGCGAGGAGAAATCAAATGCATGGGAAATTCTCTCGCAGGCGGCCGCCTGTTTCCGTTTTCATGCCAATATGTTTCTGCCTTAAGGCGGCTAATACTCACGCCGTGAACACCCGCGAACAGGCGCGCATGCAACTGTGGGTGGTTTTCGCGCCTAGTTCGTGGCTTACTTTCAGCTCGGACTGAATACGGTGTGAATTCAAGCCGACATTTCAAAAAATAAATACATGGTCGACAGTACAAAGGGGCCTTCCCTAAGTCTCTAGTGTGTCACATAAAAAAAGAAAAAATTCACGGCGTGAGACTGAATAGAAGTTCAGATCTTCAGGCACAAACTAACGATAAATAGCCACACACATAAAAAATTTTGTCAGTTTTCTCGGACTGCAAACGCCATCCAGTTGGGGCGGCCGGGGAGGTGGGTGGCGATACTTGGCTTCAAGGCAAGAACTTTCAGGTCACAGCCTGCCGGGACTTGTGTGTGAAAGGGTGAAATTGAGATATGGCTAGGTTAGGTTAGGTTAGATATGGCTGAGCTGTTGGTTTAAGCTCATACACTTAGGCCAAAAGGATAGGCCCATAGTGATCCCACTTTAAACCTGATGTTAAAGTGTCGTTTCTTCGCTAAACCCATCTCGAGGAAGTAATGAAATTTCTAAGTTGCAGGATCCAAATCTTCAAGATTTCCGCAAGGGTGTTTAGAAAGAGTTCGCCAAATGTGGTTAACCTCATTCTACTTAAGGCCGGGCAGTGACAGAGGAGATGTAGTACACTTTCCGCCTCCTCCAGATTCTTACAGCTTCTTCAGAAATCGTAGGTATCAAGACCTAAGCAGGTCGCATGCGTTCTTATCAGACAGTGTCCGCCACTATAACTGGAAGGTATAGTCCCCCGAGGCTCAGTAGTGAAGTAGTCCGCCTGAGATCATAAGAGGGCCAGGTTAATTTGGCCAAAGTGCATTTATTAAGGATAGTAGCGGTCATACCTTTCCTAGCCAGTTCGTCAGCTTTACAGTTTCCCACTATATTTCGGTGACCGGGGCACCCATACGGGGAGGGTCCTGAACTATTGAGCCATCTGGTTTAGAGATCTGCGATATTCAGAGATAGTTCTAGAGCTGTTTAAGCAGAAGCGCAGGCCTTTCAGAGCCGCCTGACTATCTGAGAAGATTTAGATAGCCTGGTTCCTATCGCCTTGCTGGTTGAGTTGCAGAACAGCCTCTTGTAAGGCTATAAACCTCCGCTTGGTATACACTGCAGTGATCGAGTAGTCGGAAGGAGACTTCAACCCCAAACTCTGGGGAAAATACTCCTTCTCGCACCCGACCCTGGAGCTTAGAGCCATCAGTAAAGAAGTTTATGGCACCCTGAAAACTGTGTGGTCTATTTCTCCATTCACGACGTGAAAGGATGTGCACTTCGTAGTTCTTCGTGAAGGTAATCTCGGGTATGGAGAAGTCGGTTTTTGTGGGGATAGTACCAGAGTTCAACACCTTCGTGTGTCCTCCCCTGATTCCGGTCTAAAAACCGGATTCTTCACTTTAAGGGCTGCGATGGTTGCGCTTTCCTTGTCACAAGATCTAAAGAAGGGAGGTATAACATAACATTTAGGCCATCTGTAGGTGTGGAGCGAAGTGCTCCTATTATGCATAACTCAGCACATCTTTGTACTTTCTGTAATTTGTTTAGCACGGTGGATTTACTCAGGGTTGGCCACTACACTAAGACCCCGTAAAGGACAATTGGGCGGACGGTCGCTGTGTACTATGTTAGGGGAGAAGCCCCATTTCTTCACTATGTTCGCTTTCTTAATGCGTTCTTCTGTGTTTTCATTCCAGGGGAGCTTCTTGTCCAAGACTACTCCCAAGTATCTGGCACTGTGCTAATTTTGAACCTAACATTGTTAAGCCGGGGGGTGTTAACGGAGGGATCTTATACCTCCTTGTGAAGAGGACCAGCTCCGTTTTTACTGGGTTAACGCTGAGTCCGCGGGTGGCAGACTAGCTTGAAAGAGTTTGTGAGATCACAGAGGACTTGAAGTAATTTTCCTTTTTTGATGATAACAACGTCATCCGCGTACACCAGAACGTAGTGCCCCTCTGCCTGCATGCATCGCAACAGCTGGTTTATAGCTACGACCCATAGAGTGGGGAAAGTACTCCTCCTTGCGGAGTGCCTCTATTTACGGCCTTTCCGACCGAGCTATCGCCCAAGAGATATGGCTAAATCTTACACAACATTTTTTATGAGGACGTCAGAAAGTATCATAGTAGTCGTTCGAATGTTTAGCCGCCACCGGCCAGCCAAACGCGGGACTCGACGAATGCTGCAGCGTACGAACCAAGTAAAACTGACCGAAAAGGCAAAAAGGCAATTAGAGGGGAGGGGGTCGAGCTAAATCTCACGACATCTCACCAAGGAGGAGGGGAGGTCGAAAAATCCCAAAAATCCCCTCACGTAATTTATGGACGACCCTTAAGGAAGTTTTACACAGTTCAAAAAAAATCCTCGTTTCGTTAAATCCTTAATTGGAATCTTTCTCCCAACCCTCTTTCGGAAAAAAATCAAACTAACGATCAAGGGTCTCGGGTTGGTCAATCGCCAATCATACAACAATCATACTGCACGAAACATATTCAATTACTGTTAACCCTGACATGTTCAAGGATATTTTGCTAGAAAGTAAATCTCCCCAAAAAAGATCCTTTTTCCCACACAATTTTTGCTCTCTATATACATACATATATTTTATAGTATTTACTGTTCCAGGACACAGCACCGACAATCCTACTACTACTTACTATGGAAGGGTGCAAGGTGGCGAATGTTGTCCATAAATACAATATTAAGCTCCTGTGGGGAAAGTTTGAGAGCATAACACCGAGGTGCAGAAGGGGGGCCCGGGGCTGGGCTGGATAGAGATGGAGAAAATTTTCACGCACAGCTGAGAATGGGGCTTTTAATTTTATCCCCAAAGGAGATATTGTTATGTGTTCGTTGTGTAGTAGTAGGGCTCCCCCGGTTAAAGCGCACCGATGCTGCTCCGGTGCTACACACAACAGCACAAGGAGCGAAGTATAACTTCCTGCTGGAGCACGTTTTTAGTGAGTGAAACAATTTTGGGGAAAACACGTTAATGAAAATCTTTTATTTTTTCCTACTCAGATTGTCCGGGGATGCTTATGGCGATTTATTGTTTTTCTTATTTTTTTTGTTGTTGTTGTTTTTTGTTACTGTTGCTCCTTCTTTCCATACTACATACTACTTCATCTTCCACAAGGAAAACCTCTAAGAGAAATTGCTAGTTGTAAGCGCGCACGTGGATATAAATTGGTATTTACCACACTAAAAGTAGAAATGTAGATGAACTTCTTCAGTAAACGGAGTCACACATGGATAAGAGCAACCTACGTGAGAAAAATGCTAAAATCGAAAATTTCGTAGATCTTTAATAATGATGACTACAGAGAGGAGTGAGTTGAAAGGATTTTGGAGATTTTCTAGATGAAGCGAACTTATTTTTGGGAATTTTCGGCACTAATGTTTGAATAATGATTAATGACCAACGATTTATTTCACAAATTAGTGCCGTGCTGTCGTGTATCTTTAGCCAATAAATCATAGTCGTGTGATATTGTCACCTTTTTACGTCTTAACAGATTTGAAGGATTAATTAAGGAATACACTTTTTACATGTTCACACAAAACTTTTTTTATTAATAACTAGTAAAAACCCGCGTGCGTTACAACGGCTTTCAATAAAATAAGATTATGTTTGCACAGTTCGCGATAGGATAAAGGTATAATGAAAAAATTAAAAATCTACAAAAATTGATTTTGGATATTAAAAAATACTCTAAAAATTTTTTTTACAAGATTCGATTCTTTAAGATTCGATGGTGAACAATTGTGTACTATGTGCAAAACAGACACCTAGCCAAACTCAAAATTAATACCTTTTTCCCAATACGTCACCAAATCTGTAGAACAGGCAATCCTTGGTAGCTTCCAGCAAGAAAAATTTCACTTCCTCCTCAACACCTCCTTTCATTCACAACAAGGAAGTGATAACAGAAAGCAAAACCCAAGGCCGACTTATTAGCATCTCTGTTCGCCGCAAATTCTTCTCTACCTGATGCTGCTATGCCACCCCCACTCTCGAGAATACCACCCACTCAATGGACGGAGTTAAATTCAGGGCTCCCGAGGTATTCAGGTGCCTCAAAGAGCTGGACGTCAACAACTTCACTGGCCCCGACAAAATTCCTATGGTACTAGTGTATCCTGACTCTTGGAAACAAGCTCATGTTCAGACCATCCAAAAAAATGAAGCCAGCGACCCTTAAACTACCACCCAATCCCGCGATTATTTTTGCACTGTCCAAAAACATGGAGACAACAAGATGTATGCAACCAAATACTGGACAACAAACAATACGCCTTTAGATCGAAGAGATCTACTGGCGACCTCCTTGTTTGATTAACGGAGTACCTCAGCCGAAGAATACACCTCTGGATATCTCCAAGGCGTTTGATAGAGTATAGTTCCCCGCGCTAAACTCCAAGCTATTGATATTGACTCTGTTCTAAAGAACTGAATTAAGAGCTATTGGATGGCGTTGAATCCAACCCACTTAACGATAGCAAAACGAAGTACTGTCTGATCTCCAACAAAAATTGCACCGACCTTCCTGCTACATATCTCAGTGGATAAAGAGAATCTAACGGCTGACTCAACTCTCAACATCCTGGGGTAACTTTAACGTAGGAACTGCGATGAATGACCACATATTCCAAATCGCCAAACATCCCAATGTCTTGGATTTCTCAAGAGATGCAAGTTCCTCCTCCAACCAGCCGGCTTGGCTACAATCTACAAATCCTAAATTCGGCCCCGCCTTGAATACAACTCGTATATTCGGGCAGGCGCCCCAAAAACCTTGCCTTGACAAGGTGTTAAATCGTGCCCTCAAACTCATTGGTGATGGCCCCTTTCCCGCTTCTATAGACACCTCAAGCCATCGTAGGAATGTAGCAGCCATCTCTGTAGTTCATCGTTATTACCACAGCGACTGTTCCACTGAAATTCAGGACCTCCTGCCTACACGGCAATATTTTTCTTTCAACACAAGACTAACCCGCTCGGCTCACCCCCATATCCTACAAAAAAAAACATCGAGTTAGTATGATATGAGTGCAGGATTCTTTTTCTTCTGCTCCTTTAATCCCGCATGTGACATATGTAGGAAGCAGTTGTCCTCTTGCTGTGACCTCTTTTGGTAGGGTTCTCCTCCACGTTGTTCTAGTTCTTCCAACTTGACGGGTTCCTTGCGAATTCTAGTCAAGCGCCTGAATCGTTTCTGAAAATGGAATTGACGAAAAATGAATATCACCCCACCTTGTCTGACGAAAACTTGCATTACATTTCGCCTGGTCCCGCATACCTCGTCTATTGCCTATTGTGGCTTGTTGAATAGAGCTGTGCGTATGAATTTGCTTTAAAGCCTTATCTACTACTACCTCGTCTAAAGCATGGCCTTTCCATTTATCCCTCTCTCGATTCCTCCTGCGCCCATAAAGTTGAAGTAGCGTTTAACGATTATGTACGCCGTTTCTACCACATTTCACCCTACTCGAACTCCGCTTTGGTCTGCTCAGTAAAGGCTCGATTACATTGAGCGAATTAACAAGCTACCAGTCGGCGAATTCATTACCTGCTTACAAACTAGCCCAGCGTCATCTAGTGCATGGTAGTGTACTGGCTGCGGGTATTGTATTATTTAGTTTCATTGACTAAAAAATGACGGAGTAAGTTCGTGACTCGCCGGCTTCGAAACTCTAATGAAAACCAGCTCAATGTAATCGAGCCTTAAGTGACTAAAGTGAGTATAGGCTTCTGCGAGTCTTGACGAAACCGGTTTGTGCAACTTTCGCAACTATTCAGAAATAATTATTTAACAACTCTGCGTTTCCGCACCTTCATTGGTCATCGTTCTTTTTTTTCTAAGGATGGCTTTTGCCCATAAGGCTCAGCAGGTTTGTTTCCAGGCGTCGTCGTCGCTTGAAAAACAAGCGCAGCATAACTCGGTTCGAAAAGTGACTTTTAGTAAACATCAATGAGTGACACTTTAAATTGGTTCTTCATCAAGGCGCTCGTTGGCCTCGTTATTGTCAAACTGCTTCCTGTCTGCTTCCTCGATTAAGGCTGGCATTGCAAAATTCGTCCTCTTTGGGATTCTATTGGAATCGGCATTAACCCCCCCCCCGCACTGCCACATAAATAAACACAGGGCTTTCGTGAACGCAGTTACAAACAGTTCTCCTTAAGCCGCGGAACTGCCTCCTGAGCCTACTAGAAAACCCTTCTTCCTCCTGAAGTTATTCTGCATATTTTTTTTACTCTTTATGAGGATATGACGATGCTTTTTTAAAAAAAGGTTGTGCAAGCAACAAAACCCACAACAGCTATTGGCCCTGCGGTAATTGAAAACCCACCAAAAAATAAAATTCCTTAATTTTACAACATCAGCCAAAAATGCCGACTTCACATAAAATTCGCCGCACATACACGAACGTTTAACGGGCAATAAATCGATCCCATATTAAATTAAATTATGTGGCTTCCCAGTCGTTATCTCTGCAAAAAGTGCCAAAAGGAGCACATTATACCAGCATTATTAAATTAGATGAAAAATCCTTCACATGCCGCACCGCAGGACGCGTTACGGCAAATAATCAATAAAGCAGCAAAAAGGTTAATCATAATCGCGCAATATAGACCAAAAATTCATAAAGGCGTAACTTTCATAATGTGAAACATCAAGACCAAACCCACCCCCGAAACACTAAAACTCAACTCTAACTCGGTAAGCCTTCCGCATACAGAAGAGTATATACAAAAAAAGAACCACCCGGGGTCACCCTTACGCTCGAGCACGAAAATCAGGGGTTGAAAACTTCATCTTCATCAATCACGGCAACTGACGTTTATGGTATCCGACCGATGCGAAGATTCCATGTGGAGATATGGGCGAGCTCTCCACTCTCCTCTCTACAATGTCCGCTTTCATAATAATAAAAAAAAGCGGAATTTTTAAGGACGATCTCACAGCCAGGAAAATGGCCCATCTCCAGTTGTGCATGTATCCGAGCCGCCGCCGCCCCCACTCCGCCGCATAAATTAACGGTTTATTCAATATTGACACAATTTGATCGACACATTTCCCAATGGCTGCTCTCCTTCAAGTGGCGCCCTCACGGGGATTTTGTTTTGAGTGGAATTTTATTACATCATAAAACCGTCTGAATGCTCTTAAGGATAAGCCTAAACGGTTCTTAAAGTGTGCTTGCTCAACGCGAGGATAATAATTTCTGGATGAATTCAACCTCATATACCCCCAGCCGCCAGCTTCGTCCTGCAGGAGCAGCATCGCCGCCTTTTGAGGTGCTGAAAAAGGACATTAAGCTACTTTTTGTGAATTTTATATAGAACACTTACATGACTACATTTCGTGCTGGCGGAATGAATCCTTTAAATATTTCAGATGACTTTATCGTCGTCTGGAGCTGCGACACTTTTTTGAAGGATAAAAGCTGCTGCTCGTAATATCGCCTTGACCACTGGAGCTATAAAGCGACAAGCGTCCTGTGGCTTGAAGCTCTGCCAGGGAGAGTAGTCCAGTAAAATTTTAGCTGTCATCTTTTTGTTGGTCTCAAGTGTAAGGAATAGCGACAGTAAAAAAATCAACAAGGACTTTTACGTGAATCTACTTCAAAACATTTATCCAGTCTGAATTTTGACTTGAAACTCCTTGGACGTTGTTTGTCGAAACATTATAGCCCATTGACACTAGACATACCAAAGTATCAGTGTTCGGACCAACTGAACCCCAACCTTGCTATTTGTAATAAATTTAATGATCCCACACTCCTTCTCAGACGACAGATTTATAAAGTTCCAACTGCAAGACTCTAGCCCAGCTACCCCTTCTCAAAAGGACAAATTGCGGGAACTATGCCTATAAGCCTCCCTGTATTCCCAAAAACTGGAAACAACTTGACAGCATTGTGGACATTTTCAAAGAACAATGCACTTACACCATTAATAAAGCTTGTCCGAACAGACCGCATATAGAGGCTTCCAAACCCCCATGGTAGTCTCGCGACCTTAAAACACTCCGTGGAGACAGAGAAACCTCCTGGGGCTGCTATCAGTCGAAGCTGAATAGATACAAAATGGCCATAAGGAAGGCCAAACGAACCTCCTGGGCTACCTTTTGCAGCAATACAGAGCCCACATCGGAAAACTCAAGGCTGCGTATAATATTAACTAAAGCGCCAACAATCCTTAGTTATTTACGAAAAGAAAACGGCGATTGGGCTGACTCAAACAGAGTATCCCTGAAACTAGTTATGGACACCCACCTACCGAGTAGTACTACGATTGAGACAGCTATGACGATAAACCCTTCAGCCTCACCACAGCTGATCAAATCTATCATAAGTAGAACTACAATGTAAACACTTTCCACTTTCCTTATAAATCATCAGGCCTTGACGGCTTAGTGCGGGAACAACTGCAGCGCACCCTTAGTTACATCATGCCCTGGTTTACAGGCCATGTTGACTGGGGGCTTTCAAAATAACCGTATTCCCTCTAGTTGGAAAGAGGTTAAGGTAGTTTTAATACCTAAGGCAGGAAAAGCCTCCCACGCAACACGTAAAGACTTCAGGCCAATCAGCCTATCATCCTTTCTATTAAAACTCTAGAAAGGCTAATCGAAATATATCTGAGGCAAACCATACTAACCTCGGAACTTTCTGGCGCACAACACGCCTATACAAAGGGCAAATCTACTGATACTACTCTTCACTCATTGGTCTCAACCATTTAAAAATCCCTCGAGGTCACAAGGAGTATACATTAGTAGCATTTCTTGACCTCTAGAGGGAGCGTTTATCAATCTATTACCGGATGCTATTACCCTGGCCTTGACAGAATATGGAATCGAGGCATCGTTGGTGTCTCTTATCCACCAAATGCTTACTGGCAGAATGGTGAGGTCGACTTGTGCGACAGCTCGGTCCGAACCTTTTGGCCTAAGTGTATAAGCTAAAAAAACAGCTCAGCCCTATCTAACCGAACCTAACTGAAAGAATCGGTTACTATTCTTGATTTTATTTTATACAATTTTGCAGCCCACCACAAATGTGCGCAGACATTCGTCTGTTTAAACTCAATAAAACCTTGGTCCAAGATGGATCGAAAACTTTCAACTCGATAAACCATTCTTGCTTTCGAGACAATGTAGAAAATTGCCCACAGGTGATAAGAGATACTTACCAGGGCCGTCCTAAGATAATAATTCGCCCATCTTCATAAGAAAATACGCGGGATGTCTAGCGGGAGCGAAGACATTCGGAGGAAAGGACAAAAGTAGTAAGTGAGTTTCCTATACCAAATGATAGGAAAACTTTACAATGGTTTCTGGGAACGGGATAATGACGATCAACTGTTGCATCCAAAACAATGCATGAGTCGTAAGACAAGCCTAGCCGACAAATACTTCCTACTTACCAGCTAGAAGTGCTCGCTATAGTAGGTACAGGAACTAAAGAGAAATGTTTAGAATTGGAGCTCCAAACCAAAGTCGCTCCAAACCAAAAATTCAGTTATTTAAAGTGATTGCTGAATGCTCCAATAGTAATTTCCGGGTTGCGAAATTACTCCAGACCATTTTTAGGTATTTTGAGTGATTTGTCTCCTCCGTCCGCCCTACCTGGGCACAACACTAAAATTGATAACATTCAAGACCTAGAACAACGTGGAATAGAACCCTACTAGCAGAGACCGCAGCAACTGGGAGATTCTGGTCGGAGATGAGAGCTGTCGCACAAAGAGTCGGCTGGAGGGCAACTGCTTCCGCCCTATGTCCCATGAGGGATTAAAGGAGCATAAAGAAGAATTTGTCTGCACTAAAAATCACTCTGAATGCCTGATAGTTTTTTTGGAGCGATTTTGGACTGGAGGCCATTTAGTTCTCAACCTTTCATTGAATGATTTGACTTTCCATATGGTGCACTGGCAGAAATTTCTCCATTTTATGTAGTGCCAGCGAAGTGACATATTCAGAGTACCCCAGCACTGTCCCTAGGCGCAGTGGCGTAGGAACGGGGGGGGGGGGTTTGGGGACCAAACCCACCCCGAAACGTTTTTTGTATGAAGAAAATTCAACTTGAATATTTATAATATCATTTTGTAATTTTGGTGGTACATTCAGTTGTAGAAATATCACTTATTGTGCCTCGAACGCGGATCGCAAGTGGCTCATAGGTTAGGTTAAGTTGAAATGGCTGCACTTAGGCACACCATTGGGCCCATTGTGTTATCATTCTAGTGTTGGGACAAAATTCAGGCCATTTCAAGCCATTTGGACCCTTTTATAAGGTGACAAAGGTCAGGAACCCCAGTATTTTGCAGCTCGCTCAATCCGTTAAGGTGAGCCGAGGAAGATCCCTCGTTTCTTTGCAAGGGCGGGACATGTATAAAGAAGACGGGAGACAGTTTCTTCCGTATATTCATTACCATAACTTCTGCATAATCGGGAAGTCCCAATGTTTCGGCGTGCGGACAATAACCGGTCAGCACCTTCACGAAATGGCTTACCTCGCTTTTGTTCAACTGAACAAGGGGTTTAAAATGCTTTACGTCCAAAGTCCGCCATATTATGGGAAGAGTGCGACACACTGTTGCTATGGTCCATCTCAGCGCAGCTCGGGCTAAGCTGATTTTTTTCCCAGCCAGTTTATAGGTGGCTAATAGCATTCCCAGACATGCGGCCATTCAGACCAGTCGTAGATGTTGTGACGACAGAATTAAGAGCCTTGAGGGCCTCGATAGAACACATATATTCTTATGAGGCATATTATTTATCTTTAGCTATTCGAGAGCCTCCCATATTGCAGTGACTTCCGCTTGGAAGACGCTGAAGTGGTCAGGTAGACGAAGAGAGGTGTTTATATTCAATGCATCGGAAAAAATAACAGAGTCCACGCTGTTTCAATTTTTGAGCCATCTCTATTGATACAAATGACCAAGGAGCTCAGGAAGTAATCAACAAATTTGCTGAAAAGCGTAGGAACATAGAACTATGACTTTTATCATGTATGTCAATAGTGAACAAACTGAATTCCTCTAAAAGACTTCTTCTAGTTTTATTCCTATTAAAGCATAACTAAAAATTATATCAATTTTGAAAGATAATGTTTGGAGTTCAGGACTCGACCTACAACTATTTAACCCCCCCTGAAAATATTTCTTGCTACGCCACTGCCTAGACCGCTTCTATTCTCCATTTGGCAATACATTCTCTGCCTTAGCCTCCGATAGCCTCAGATTCTCCACCCGTATAACTCTGGCAAACACGGAGAGCGATAGATAGAGTTTGCGTTCCTACTACGGAAACACAAATCCCAGTAGAATAAGTCAGTTTGTATTTTATTCAAATCCGAGCTTTGTCATATTCCTCCGTCTCACTTCTACCACCCAGATAATAGTCTTTCTTTCTTGTCCCTCCTCTTTACATTTACTCCCTCTTTCTTTAGTCATCGCTGTAATCACAATAAGCAAGAAAACCATCTCCTATGGTATACTTTAAACAATTTTTTAAATAAAAATTCAACTTGAAAAGGATTTAAATGTAAAACTTTCAGACCTCATTCGCTTCCAATATTCTTAATATTCATTAAAAACATCTTTATTTGAATTTCAAATGCAAAACTTAAAGCATTTCTACTAAAAAGAAACAAAAGAAAAAACTTAAAACAGAGAAAAAATATGAAATAAAAATGCCCATCTTGGGACGAATAATAAAATGTAAAAACCCTCCCCACTCGCCGTCATAACTTGAAAGTTTAAAAAGGACCTTTGGACGAGGGTAAAGTTCCTATCGGAACATGAAAAAGGGCTTTAAAACTGAACGAGGGAAGTTTTAAATTTATGGACATTTTCCTGGACGAAACTATCCCATAATCCCCGAGAAGTACTTGACAAGATTAAATTTTGATATCCAAATATCTTTTATCCAATCTTGTGGTGACCATTAAAAAAATTCAGGAGAAATTAAGGACGAAAGCGCTAACAGGAAAATTTCCTTTTTGTATGAAATTTACGAGGTGCATAAAATCAACGTTAAGTATCCGTGGCGTGGTTGTTAGTAGTGGGGAAGTTGGGCTAATCGCAGGATCTATGGAGTTTATAAGTTTATGGAGATTTAGGCACAGGCTTAGAAGGTCGATGAATAAAGTAAAAGAACTACTGTAAGAACTGTATGAAAAGTCAATTTAGCTCTTTTCATCAAGATAAGTTATTTCTTTACTTTGTACCAAAAACTGAAAATTAAAAAAATCCTTTTACTAAAATTTCACTGGTTTGTTAAATTTATTATTCTGTTTTTAATTTATTAAGGTTGTTAATATTGTTACCGGCATTTTCGCTTGCAACAGCTGATAGAGACATGCCTTAAACGGAGCTATCAATGCTTCATTGACTAAAACTCAGGTTTATTAGACCTTAAGCCAACGGGAGACGGCTTCCTTGCTTATTACGTTTAGAAGCGATGGCGGGAGAAATGGCAGAAGAACCATGCCGTATGGTATTCGATATTTAAGGATTCTAGGATGGGTATTCCATCCCCTTGCGCTTTTTCGAGCACATCATAGTGTAGTACAATTGCTGAATGCATGTTCTGTAGTTTCTGTTTCGACCTGACATTTTTACGTATGGCCATGGTCTTCAGATGATGTCTGACAAAGGCACGTACTGTTAAAATGCCTATTAAGAGGTTCAGTTCGGGTTTAGTAAGCTTGAGAAAAACAACTTTTTCGTCAGAAGCATTTTGTATCCTTCTAGAAAACCGTTGACTATATCTTCTTTCCTTCTTCGCAACATACTGATCAGAAGAAAGTTTCCAATTCGGACTATGGTTGATTAGGTTGAACTATATTTAATGAATAAATACCTTGAGCTAGAAGGTGTAAAGAAAAGTAGTAAAGATATATAGAAATTGTCGAAGTACAAAATGCGATCGGAAATAGTTTGCTAATGTAAAAACCAGGGGCCGGTTCGTGTATGGCGAACGACGATAATCGAACGAAAAGAAATTGAAGTCGAAAAATTTTGTCGACGAAAATTTTAGCGTTCGCATAGGTCGAAAGAAAATTGTTCGTGTCCTAATGCAAAAACTCGATAACCCAAGAGCTTTCGAGTGCCTTCAGACGAAAATTTTTAATTTTTTCGACTTACGCGAACCCGAGACGAAAAAAAATTTTCGTTTTCGACATACACGAACCGCCCCCGATCGGACGCTAGGCCTAAGTTTGGAGAGTTTGGCAAGACGATATTATCACCAGGGTTATGATAAATTTGAAAACCCATTTGTGGGGTTTATTAGTCATCTTCTTCTTCTTCTTTACGCTCCTTTATCCCTACATGGGACATAGGACGGAAGCAGTTGCCCCCCAGCGGACTCTGTTTTGCGCGACAGCTCTCAGCTCTGACAAGGATCTCCCGCTGTTACGACCTCTGCTAGTAAGGTCCTCCTCCACGTTGGTCTAAGTCTTCCGACTCGACGCGATCCTTGCGGATTCCAGTCAAAGGCCTGTTTGGCCTTTCGGACTTTCGTTTTCGCGTCACAAGATGTGGCCAACCCAATTCCATTTCCTTCGCCTGATTTAGTCGTCTATCCTTTCTTGGCCGGTATGGCGCTATAGCTCTTCATGTGAAATTCAGGGGCCGGTTCGTGTATGGCGAACGACGATAATCGAACGAAAAGAAATTGAAGTCGAAAAATTTTGTCGACGAAAATTTTAGCGTTCGCATAGGTCGAAAGGAAATTGTTCGTGTCCTAATGCAAGAACTCGATAACCCAAGAGCTTTCGAGTGCCTTTCGTCGGCTTCAGACGAAAATTTTCAATTTTTTCGACTTACGCGAACCCGAGACGAAAAAAAATTTTCGTTTTCGACATACACGAACCGGCCCCAGATACTGACGAAATATTGAGAGCACTTTTGTGACGAACTTTTGTATGTTGGGGCAAAGACCGGGCAGCTTCGGAATAGATCGAAGGAGTTCTAGGCGTCAACGTAGCACTTTGAATAGTGGATCGTAGCCCTTCTTTAGCATTGTAGAAGGGCCATTGAAGTGGAAGTATTTAAGAATTAGATAGAACCGCTTCCTGCTGATCTACTGACTTCGAATGAATATTTATCCCAACAATCTTCTACTTAACGGTACCGATACATGAGCACGAAGACGAAAACCCAGGGTATCGGATTCGCATTGAAACCGCCAGCATCGCAAATGAAATCAGGACCTCCTTCTTCGTATTTAGCTAATGTTGAACGAAGACATTTTGGTGGTTTGAAAATGTTTGATGGACCTGGCTGTGAAACTGATTCAAAGTTGTTGATGCTAGAGGTGTTTTAGAGCTAAAGATAACTATTACGAAGAAAGAGGTGTTGAGTTGAGAGGAGTTGAGTTTACCTCAAAAGTGAAACAGCTGATATCATTAAGATTTAAGCTCACATTAATAACTTGCGACAACAATTCGGAGGATGTTGAATGTGTCATTTGAAAAAAAAAGTCATCAATTTTGCTCATATCTAGAGACAAGCGAAAATCCTGGATCCTGCGCACTATCGTTATCTAAAAAATCAGGCTCAGATCGTTATCACTTGTCACGGACTCCATCATTTCGTTGATTTTTTCGTCAGAGATTCTTAACAATTTCATTGACTTCTGTAATGGGTCTTCTTCTTCTTTTTGGTTAGGCCGAAAAATAAATGCCGCGCAGCCATTTCGCTTAACCTATTGTACTACACTCCTATACCTTATATTTGTAGGCCAGACCGCTTGAACAACTCTACCTAAGGCTTGTCGCTTAGACATGGCTGTTCGAGCAGGTTCTCGTTAGATAACGTTTGTAAGGATGAGGTTGCCCTTCAGGCAGCATTTCTCTGTCTTTAATTGAATCGAATTCAGGCGACGCATTTATTTGAGGTACTAAACTGTGCAATTTAAAGACTACACCTTCTAAGTCTTCAAGGTTATTACCAACTACATTCTTTTGAGGATGAAATTACGTTCAAGCTAAAAAAAACAGCTTTTCTACGAAACACTTTCATCTAATATAACATTCCGAGAATCTATAATACGCCCGTAATTTTACACAAAGGAATATCACATTCTTCCCTTTACCTTTACCTCTACACTGTGTTTTGCAGCTTCATCACTTATGACGAATACCTACATATGCAAATGATGCTCTTTGGTGCTATCAATCCTGGATTTGTACGCCACACAAAAAAATAATTCCTTTTCCCAGCTTGGAAAAACAAAAAAAACAAAATACTTCAAAAAACACACTTATCGAATGCAAATACATCTGAAACCATTATCCAGTGCTGAAAAAGATACTTTAACGAATTTAACTTCCAAATGCGAATTTATCCTCCTACGCCGGAGAACAGAACACCTTCTTCTTATCCACGAAACTGATGTAGGTACACCGCGGTTCTGTTCCTGTGCCGGAGCAGTGAATACCATTATCAGTTCACAGTGAGGCCTCAATCGCATTTCGCACGTTTCATTGAATTCATTCGAATTTCGTCGAATAAACAAACGGCAACAGATGGGCTTGATTCAGCCTTTCATGTAAATCGCTGGACCAAAATAATAGGCTTCAATTTCACCAAGGGGCGCGCCCCGGAGCAACACTGGCATCCGGGAGAGAAGTCTTCTTATTATGCAAGCTGCTTTCTAGATCCACCATTGACACACAAAAAACCAAGAAGTTCTTAAGCACTCCTCTGGCTAAAATCCAGCTCCGACACGAAGAGAGGAGCCGCGAATTGATTTATCTCTCTTATCCGAGCACCATTGGGACTCCCAAATGGCCAAAATTTGTTTTATCAAAAGATAAAGTCACATTCCGGCACACGAATTCGGCAATTTTTCTTATTTGCGACATTCCTCGGCATCCACAAAATCTGTGAGGATACGATGGGCGGGGGTGGAACGCCCATCCTGTTGTTCGTTTCTTTTTCCCTCTTTTGTTGGGAGGGAAGCGCCCCCTTAATTGCTGCAACTTGTTGCTATCTCGTCGCAGATTTCTATTTTACTACAGAAGAAAAGTTTTTGTTCGACGACTGTGGCAAACGCTCGCTCAATTTGCAATGCGATGTTGGCACGTATAGTACAGATTCACTTGCCGTGATTGATTTGACGTGGGTGGCTTATCAATGGCATTTCAGGCAGAACACATCATTCCCACACCATAGTTTTAGGGCTCGGATACACCCTCCAGGAGTAGTACTACATTGGTTTCATTAAACGTACGAAATTACTTGGAATCAATAGAAGGATTTGAAATTCCGTTTTCAATAGGCTCTGGTTTTGCTTTGTTCATCGTGATTATAGCAATAGCTCTTTAGGGTGGTGGTGTGATTTCAGATTTGAGTGCGTGAATGGGACTTTGTCGAACTCATGTACTACGTTTAAAATGTACTATATTAGTTCAACCTTGAAACTTCTGCGAAACCTTTAAGCAATTTTATCATTCAAAGTACGACATGCTGGCATTCTAAGATCCAGTGAAACGACGATTATACAAACCTTCACGCAGATTTCAATAGTATTCATACGATGACACTTTGTAAGAAATTGGCTTAGATTGACAGTTCATAGAGACTGGATTGAGAGTATCCGTTCTGACCGTTTAATCTGTAGGGACATCGTCATACTACTTCCGGTCTTATTTATCCAAGGAGACTTGTTATAAAAACAAAGTCAGCCAAGACTAAGTAAAAAGTCCTTGTTTTTTAAGTATATTTTTTTTTTATAAATGTTCTTTAAAATTTGTTTTTGACATTATAGTTCACATCTTTGTTTATACGGGTGCGCCATCTAGACCTTCGGTATTTCAACATTGAATAGCTCTGACAATTTTCAGGCGATTTCGACAAATGTACATGATTCTGAAAAGTCGTTGAATACCATTTTAGCTATGAGTCAATACACACCGAAAGTTCATCTCTGGCGGAGTCAATAAACAAAACTGCCGAATTTGGGGAGCAGAGAACCCATACGTCATTCATACGACAAAGAAGCCCCTGTTTGGGCCGAAGTGCGCTCAAAAACCATCATCGGACTATTTAACACTCGACGGCGCAAGCTATCGTTGGATATTGGCGGACTTTGTGTGTCGGGAAATGCGTGAAAAACGTCTGATGATCTTCTATTTTCAACAAGACGGCGCACCTTGCCACACCGCAGACACTACGATGAAGTTCTTGCAGGGCAAGTTCCCGAGACAGGTTGTGTCGAAAAATGGTGATTTGGAGTGGCCTCTTCGTCCTCCGTATTTAACGTAACCAGGGGCGGGTTCGTGTATGGCGAACGACGATAGTCGAACGAAAAAAAATTGAAGTCGAAAAATTTTGGCGACGAAAATTTTAGCGTCCGCGTAAGTCGAAAGAAAATTGTTCGTGTCCTAATGCAAAAACTCGATAACCCAAGACCTTTCGAGTGCCGTTCGTCGGCTTCAGGCGAAAATTTTCATTTTTTTCGACTTACGCGAACCCGAGACGAAAAAAAAATTTCGTTTTCGACATACACGAACTGGCCCCAGACTTTTTTCTGTGGGGTTATTTAGAAAGTAAAGTTTATGCCAGCAAGCCAACGATCATCGACGAACTCAAAGGTAATATACGAACCAAAATAGCTGCTACATAACGCCCGAAATGCTGGTCAATGTTATGTAGGACGCCCGAAAAAGAGCTGCTTTTTCGTATAGAATAGAGATGGTCATTTAATCAATCGGCATTGCATTCAAAACTGGGGCCAGTTCGTGTATGTCGAAAACGAAATTTTTTTTTCGTCTCGGGTTCGCGTAAGTCGAAAAAATTGAAAATTTTCGCCTGAAGCCGACGAAAAGCAGTCGAAAGGTCTTGGGTTATCGAGTTCTTGCATTATTATGAGTAATTAGACTTTTGTAAATTTCACATGGGAATAATTTTTTAAAATTGTAAATCTAATTTAATTATCCTGGTACTACATATAGCACAAGCATAAGATTTAAAATAAAAGTTCAATTAAAAAAAACCATTCTTTACAAAAATGTTTTTATTTTTTATTTTATTCATCACGACAAACACAAAACAAGACGAGAGATTTATTTTTTAGTCAAAAATTTTTTTATTCCACGTCACATATACAATATTTTTTTCCTTTTACAGCATGCTATTGAACTAATACTAAACCTTTAGGTTTCCTGTACATACACTTAAAATTTATTTAAACTTCAATGAAGTGTTATCTTATTATTTATCTCTGTTTGTTATTACAGAAGTTTTAGGTGGTGAGACTCAAAAAATGCATTCTTTACAAAAACGTTTTTATTTTTAATTTTATTCAACACAACACAAAACAAGACTTATCAGGGATTTATTTTTTATTTATCAACTCAAAATAAGGTGTAATTTTTAAAAAATCACTGTTTCTTTATTAAAAGAACAACAAAACACTAGAGCTATTGACAGTTTGTTCTTAAAGTTGTATCTTTTTACAGCGGTTATTGTAACATTTTTGGTATTTCAATATTGTGGTTTCTTTCGACGGCACGAAAATTCTTCTTTCGACCTACGCGAACGCTAAAATTTTTGTCGACAAAATTTTTCGACTTCAAATTTTTTTCGACCGGCTATCGTCGTTCGCCATACACGAACCCGCCCCTGAATCGAAATAAATGGTAAAAAATATCTTAAATAAATCTTGCTCATTTGTCGAAATCGGATTAAGAATGCAGGAGTTATTCAGTGTTGAAATACCGAAAGTCTAGATGGCGCACCCCATATTCTTTCTTTATTAGGAGCAAGATCTACTATTGAACGACAAGCTATTAAACAAGAGAAGTATACAAACAGAGGCCATTCATATGTTACGCTCGGTGACTTTACCAATTACGTGATTGAAACCACACACGTTGTATACAAAATTCAAACAACTCTTCTCTATTAAACCAACCAAATTTTACTTTTTTTTGTGAAATATAATGACCCGACTAGAATTCAATGTAAGGCATGCCTAAAGTTATGTACGGGCCTCGTGAGGTAAACGTTCGGTATACCAGATTAGACTTGCCTCATGAACACCACATGTGGCCCTCATAGGGCAGTATAAGGTATACCAAAATTAAATTTGTTTTATGAATACCTTACGAGGGCCTCATACAAAATACATGAGGCACTCCGCATGCACTCTAAGATTAGGTTTTCATTAGGGAAATCTTACAAGGGCCTTATTTGGGAAAGAAGGTGTTAACCCCGTTAGGTATTATTGAGTAATTCCTTATGAGGCCCATGTATATTGATGAAATTTGATTGAAATTTTTCCCTTCATGATATAATTCACATGTAAAACCAAACTACTATGGTTAAGTAACAAAATGTGCTTAATCGCCATCAGACTTTTTAATGTCTCTGGTTTAATAAATTGTAAACTCATTTTTTTGTCAATCAGCAGTCATTTATAGGCAAGCAAGTCATTTCACGAGAGACCTTTAATCTGCTCTTGGTGGCTATAGCCCAGTCACCTTAAACATGAACCTCTCATATAGGACAGGGTTTGACCCTTTGGGTTTGAGGTTTTTTGTATAAAGTGACTGGGCTACTATATAGTCGTGACTTCTGTATTCGGGGTTTTTCAATTTTTTATTATTAAGAAAAAGAGAAAAAAAAAATACTTTAGTTTTCCTGAGTTTTTGTCAAGTTTTACTGGTGAGTTATTCTTACCAGCCGTATTAAGCCACGATACCTCGAAATGGGGAAAAACTGCCAATGATCTATCGCACGCCTTACATAATAAACGATAGGTACGCATTATATGGCCCTATCCATTTTGCCTGATATGTCCCTCATAAGGATTTTCTAGTTCGGCGGTAATAGGTGAAAAGCGTTACACTTTTCTTCTGGGCCTTATTAGGTTTCAACATTAGGGCCTAATAGTCAAATTAGGCTAACCTCATCCGGACCGAACCAAGAAATTCTAGTCGGGGAGGTAAGGTAGAAGAGCTAAGTTGAGTTGAGTGGACCCAGTTTCAACTTGACCCCCGTTTACAACTGGGTTGAACCTGGGGCCGTATTTGGTTTCTCGAGTCGATGAATCGACTCGACAAAAAAAGTTTCTCGATTTTCTTTAAGTTTCATATTTGGTTTCACGACCAAATCGACGCCAAATGCCAATTTTTTATTTATCGACAGACGACAATGTCGACTCGAGAAACCAAATACGGCCCCTGGGTTGAACGTAGTCATCTTTTTCTTCTTTGATCCGTTAGCTGGCGGTTCGACCGGGACGTCCCCGCAACGGATACGCTGCTGTCGGTGCCGCTGAGTCTCAAACTCTATTCACGATTCGTTTCCACTCTTGGCGGTTTTTGGCGACGTCTCGAGACGCGGTAACTGATAACCGTTGATTCTTTAGGTCACCCTCGACATTCTTTAGCCAGGTTTTCTTCGGTGCCGATCGCTGGATTCTCCAGTCTGCGGAACGATCTCCCCAGAGAAGTGGCAAGCGGTCATCATCCATTCGGCAAACATGTCCTAACCACCGCAGTCGACGTTTTTCTTCTTCGATCAGTGTATGGTGATCACATCTTTGTCTGACTGTCTTGTTTCGAAGGCGATCGCGTAGTGAGACACCGAGGATCTGCCTCAAGCATCGCATTCGGAAGACCTCGAGCTTCTTAACGTCCAGTTTGGGCAGTGTCCACGTTTCAGATCCATAAAGAAAAATTGGAAGGATCTACGTTCGGTAAAGGCGTACTTTTGTTTTGATGGAAATATTTGTTCGTTTCCATATGCACCACTTGAGCGAGGCGAATGTCGCTGTTGCCTGGCCGATGCGGCTGTGAACGTCGGACGTCGATGCTACTTTCGTTTCCTCAACCAATGATCCCAAATATTTGAACCTCGAAACCTGTTCGATTTGGGTTCCTTCGACGTTCCATCGAAGGTAAACTTAGTCATAAACAGAGTAACAGTAACGCAAATATAACATCGTTGACGGGGTCCCTGAAAACTGTGAGAAATAGTGATGAGCAAGACTGATCTTGCAAATTTAGCAAGACCGAAGAAGACCAAGACAAGACAGGACAAGACAAGACTTCTCTCCAGGACCTTCCAGTGCTCTCCCCTTCCTCTAGGTCCTTTACGTTCGGCGTGATGTAGACGCTCTCGCACAGGTAAATGGTGGTGCATTAGCTAAGGTGGTACGATGACGATGGTCACTTGGTTTTGAAGATTTTGTTCAAATTTTTGGATTTTGTATGTGGATCTGGGGTTGGCTTCTTCGGGCAACCAACCCAAGATTCACAATTACATATTGTAACGGACTCTTCTCTTTCACAAACTTAACAAAAGACGAAAAGTGCATGCTAACGATGATCTAGTTAAAATATTGCAATAACTCTTAATCCCCTCCTCATTTATTACAATGTAAGAAGATATTAAACGCTCTAACAAACCTAATTAAAATCAAAGTGCGGTAAGATTGTGCTGCCAGCACTAAAACATCTTATTAAGCTGGAAATGCGCAATAACGCGTTATAACTACACGGCAATCATTTAAAATTGTAGAAAATAGCTAAACTATGGCAAATATTTGTATAACGACCGTAATAGAAACCGTCATCACTATAAAGCCTCCCCCGAAACTGTCTCGAAATTAGTTACATTCACCCACAGATGAAGGTCCTAATTATTACCTAAAAAGGTTGTTTGCTTCTATTTCCAGCTGCCGTGTAGGCTTTCCGGTGGCCCTTATTCAAAGCCCATAAGAATTGTGATAAGCTCCCAGAACAAAGGTCAGCCACAGACTGAAAGTCGTAGGCGGCGTTTGTTACCTTTCGGATTTTGGCCGTAAAATGCTCTGCCAGAGGAACTTTTCCGCGTATTAAAGTGAAATTATAAAAGTGCTCCAGTGGCAGGCAGCAGCTAGGATTCGACTACCCTCTTATGGGGGTGGAAGCAAGAATAGATAGTTGCTGGGAAAAAGAATACTCGTTGGCGGTAGTAGTGGCACATGTCCATGGACAAAGGACCAAACAGGAATTTCTCCTGAAACGTATAAGAGAACTGTCAGGCTCGTTTCATCTTTTATCTGCTATAATTGGTTCGGGGTGGATTCTGGGAAGGTTTTAAAGGATCTGACAGCTCCTTCCACTTTGGGGGGCGGCGGTCGTTCGTTGCCTATTGATGAAATATTTTTTTGTCATTAAATTACCGTTGTTAGAGGAACTTTGCTAAATGTCAATATGGAGCTTAAAGGACAGCTCTTGGTGGGTTGGGGAATAAAAATGTTGTGTTGTCTAAAAGAATGATTTTCTCATTTGCTGATTTCAGGAAAAAATGTGATCGTTAAGGCTCTAACAGAAATCATGTAGGGACAATAGCGGTGGGTCCTTACTTATATTAAATTGCGTCTTTCAATTCAAGCGTAAGTATCAAGCGGGAGATTGCAGATTGTAAAGTGGAACTGGACCTGAATGGATTTTGGTAGAATCGATATTGAAATTTCCTAATTCATCTAGAAGTTTAACCTAAGCTAGGCAGTAGTACAGTAACCAGTGGCGGCTCGTAAGGTTCAGGATAAGGGAAGCAATACGCAAAGCGAACGATAAAAGTAAAAGTATCGAAGGCTTTAACTAAAAAAACTGAAAAATAACATATAGTGGAATCAGATAAGCAAAACATAACAAATTGTTTCCAGTTTCTAGTTACATCGAATTCTATACGAATCGCAAATCGTGAATTTTTGCATTTTCAATTTTTTCGAAATAGTTCCGCTGCTAGAGGGCATTTTGCGTTTTTTTTTTCAGATTCTGTTGATAATTGAAGCGTCTAAAGAAAAGCCATTGAAAAGCTGCAACTACTACTTTGATCTCGTTTAATTTTTCATGCAAATGCATAATTTTGGCTCTAAAGCTAAAAAAGATAGTAATAATAAAACCCTGAATACCTCGCATACACCCCTTATTTTCTTTTGTAACCTTCGCTCACCATCATTACAATCTTCTTGCAAATAAACATTTTAGGCAACCCGAACTCAAAAATACAATTCTAAACATATTCTCTATTCCTTTAAATCTTCTTTATAGAATCATAAAAAAATATAATGGAAGCTACAAAGTTATCAGCTTATTTTTAATAAACACCGCCTGCCACCCCCTAGAAAACCAAAAGATAAAGAGAATCTTCACCTAACTTCGATCTCTTTTTTCTTCACTCAATATACAATAAACGAAAATTCATATTGTAAGAGTCAAAAACAAATTTCGAAGTAAATTTGCAAGAGTAAATTTAGTTCTTACTCGAAACCAGAACATTACCAGAAACGAAATCAAGAAAACAAAGAGAATACGGTGGATACAGAAAATTTCTGTATCTTCGACTTCTCATAACCCACTGTTCGGCTCCAAAGAAGCTACGTTTAGCTCAGCTTCTGAGGGTACTGTATCAACGCAAACCTTTGCGTGAGTGTGAGTTCAATCAAATTGAATGTGTTGGAGTTTTCACATTGATTTTCTGAGGCAAAGAAGCTGACGATATCACAGCTTCCCATGTTGTGTAAGGCTTCGGCCACGATAGGAGCGGCGAGAAGCACTTCAGTATTTGCCACTCTGCCGCTCACCATTCGCCGCTCAAATCGTGGCCAAGACTTTACTCTTTGTATACAGTAGTGTGATAAATCTCAATGGTACATTTGGTATACAGTTCAATTAATTTTTATGAAGTTGCCTATTTGGTCAAGGGAAGCAGTGCTTCCTTTGCTTCCAAAGAGGAACCGCCACTGACAGTAACCTCAGGCAGCAACTTTTGTTCTACCAGTTTGCCATGCCTTTGGTAACACCGTGGAGCAATGTTACAATATATTAGGTTAGTTTGAAAGAAAGAGTATATTTAAGCCTTTAAGAAGTCAGGAGGGAATTAAAGGAGATAGCGAGGAGCTTGCTGTTGAACTTTTGGATGTAGTAGCAGTTCGACAACATTGACTGCGGAAGGCTACTCCACAGTCAAGTTATGAACTCCTTGTTTACAGCGTGTCCGAAAAGAGGGTTTAGAGACAGAAAATCGTATAATTAGTTTGAGGGTTCTTCTAGGTACTTGATCCGGTCATATTAATGTGCCGCCATCCCAATTAAACGATTTGTAGTCAGGGTTACCAACTCGTAAAATTTTTTATCGCTAAGAACTGATCGAAATACCCCGAAAACCCTCTAAAATTATTGTGAAAGGTACACCGGCAATGGATTAAGTCCTCAACCAATATAATATTAAGACCATGGGACTTAGCAAGATCAGATGGCACCATGCATGGAGCATACGCGCCCCTTGGTTAGTTATTTAGTAGTAGTAGTAGAAACAAACCCGAAAAATCAATCCGAAACATTCACTGCGATGCCATCAATCGTACACGATATAACGTATACCTTCTGCGGGACAGTATTAAAAGACGAGAATTTGCTGGGAATCTGCAGCAAATCTTAAATCAGCAAACCCTAACCCCAACATTGAATAACTCTGACAGTTTTTAACCGATTTTGACAAATGAGTATGATTTATTTAGGATATTCTCTGCCATTTATTTCAACAGTTTTTGAATACAATGTCGATTAAATGACCACCTCCATTCGATACACCAAAAGCCTTTCTTTTTCAGGCATCCTGCCTAACATTGGTCAGTATTTCTGGCGTTATCGCAGCTACTTCGGCGCAAGGTGAGTCGTCTTGTTGAAGATAGGTTCGTCCCACCTTTTTCAGGGGTTTTCGGCCACACAAAGTGCACCAAAGAAAGATGGAAAGATTTAATGCTTTCGATTACAATTATTCCCTCGCCTCTCAGGGTGAGATAGAGCAAAATGAACCTTCGGCTCCAACCCTGGCTGCTGCTTCTGCGATTGGAAAAGTCGTGGGCACGGCTACAATACTTGAGGGCTTTTCATACGGGATTGCCTCTAGGCTGGTTCCTGACCACCCAAAAACTTGTGGAAAGCATCAAAAACGCAGGCTCAATCGTAGGCTCACGAGCTCCTATACAACGCTCACGTTCCCTTAGGTCTTACCGCCTAGTTTTGGGTGATTTTAATTTACCCAATGTTCAATGCGTATCTTGCGATGACGACGATAACTACCTCCCTGAAAACAACCTTAATTGTAGGGAATCCAGCTTTCTGAATTCCCTATTCTCATGCGGCTTGAACGAAATGAGTGGTGTGAATAATATTTTAGGAAGGCGGTTGGATCTGGTTTTCTTTTCCAACTCAGACAACACGATTGTTGATCCTAGTTTAATAGTCTTGTCGTCTGTCGATAATTATCACCCTCCTCTTCTTCTGCCTTTAACCCTCTAACTTTAAAAAGGCCAATCTTGAAGAACTGTCAACCAAGCTCACTTCGATCGATTTCAATAGGCTGCTTTCCTCAAATGAGTTGGATGACGATGTTGCAAGGCTTCACTCCGTTCTGGACGAAACCTTTTCTTCTTGTATACCTATGGAGCCTCTAAAGTTGTCCAGATCATCCCCACCGTGGTACAACAATGAGTTGAGACATACCAAAAACCTGAAGAATAAACTGTGGAAAACCTACCTGTAAAGGAAAGACACTGCGAGTTTCTGCGCATTGATTAATTGCTATGACCAATTTCACGCACACTTCGAAGCTCTCTACAAGGAGTACCTCAGTAACATGATCATACTGGTAAAGTAAGCAAGTATACATGTAATACCGCTATAGTTTAAACAGTCAAGTTGGTTTAATCCCATCTTTTGTGTAGGGGACAGGTAATTCTTATGTTCCATTCGTCTGCTCGATCTTTATACGAATAGTTTATTACTAATTCTGTTGCGATATTGTTTTAAAGCTACTTCTTCCAGTACCTGAACCTTGAATTCCTGACTCTTTCGTTATTATCAAACGCTGGTTCACTACATCCTTCTTCACCTAGATCAAATAGTTTACTGAAATGTTCCATCTATCGATTTAGTATTTGCCCTGTCTCGCCTAAAATAGTTCCCTAAAGAAATGGTCAAACACATAAAAACACACAATTAAAAATTATTTTAAATTTTTTTAATAGTATTGTTTTTCATATCACTGCATTACATAATAAATTTCTTATTTAGAAATTATCTTGATAAATATTATGTAAATTATTTAATATTTGATTAAATTTATAGCTAAATATCTTAAATCATAATATTTTCTGTACATTATTTTCTTTCTTTCTTGCTTTTTTTTTTTGTTTATTTTTATTTGATTTTTTTTTATATTTAATTAACTTTTTTAATAATAATATTTGTTTTCTTTAACATTTACTCTTTTCATTCCCTTAATTTGCTGATATCTACCCTTACAATTTGTATAAAGTGAGCTATATAGTGATAAAGCGCACCTAAAAAAATGTTTCCCGTTTGTAATACAAAATCTACCAATTTTTTTTTTATTTATATATTTATATTTAATTTTAAATGTTTATGCAAATATAAACTTTTTTTAAATATAAGTTTTTAGTTGTTTTTGAACATTATCTCTTTTCTCCGAATTTCATGCAAAAAATAAAGAAATTATTAACTTTGTGACTATTGTGAGATTTGAGTATGAAATTATGCTTGATGTATTTTATGTACACTCCGCGACAAAATCATGGGCCACCCCCTGAAAACTGAGTAAAATCTCAAGTAATGACCGATACGTGCTATCTAGAGAGCTGTGTATCTTTAGGGTTTTTACAAAAAACATTTCTTGGAAAGACAAGATCTGCAGAAAGAACAGGAGGGAATATCTAAACAGGAAAATCATACAGATGCAGGAAGACTTCAAAGGAGGGAGAATTAGACAAGCGTACAAAGGAACTCGCCAGATCACCAATATGTAAGTTTCAGCCAAGAACGGACTTAGACGGGAACTTGTTGGCAGATCCTGATAGGATACAGGAAAGGTGGAGAGAGTATTTTCAGAACCTATTGAATCCTATCCCCATACTAAACGGGAATGCACAGACAGAGGCATTTGTAATTCCAGAAGATAACATCTCAATAGAACCACCAACACTGGATGAGGTACGGGAAGCTGTAAAAAGGCAAAACAGCAACAAATCGCCAGGCGCCGATGGAATAGCAGCTGAGCTGCTAAAGGAAGGAGGACTATTACGAACCTTACACGATCTCATATGGATCATCTGGGAGGAAGAAGTAATACCAGAGGACTGGAAGAAAGCGATTATATGTCCAATATATAAGAAAGGAGATAAATTAACCTGTAAAAACTACAGAGGCATCTCACTCCTCAGCACCAGATACAAAACCTTCACAATCCTTGTAAAACAAAAACTAGAACCTATAGCGGAAAGCCTTATAGGAGAACTCCAAGCTGGTTTTAGGACAAACAGGTCAACATCGGACCAACTGCATGTATACCAGATATTTGTCGACTTTCAACAGGCATATGACTCAATAAACAGAGAGAGGCTACACGAGATCTTATCGGAAATAGGAGTCCTCTCAAAGTTGGTACAACTGATCAAATGCGCCACAAATAGCTCACTAGCGAAAGTAAGGATTCAAAATGTTTTAACAGAGGAGTTCGAAGTACGACAAGGACTTAGACAAGGAGATAGACTGGCCCCCTGGATTTTCAATCTGGCTCTAGAATGGGTGGTAAGGAAAACATCAGCCCAGAGAAGTGCATCAATAGCTACACAGTCGGTACAATTACTTGGATATGCGGATGACGTGAACATCGTGGAAATGTCCTTCTTGGCAGCAAAAGAAGTCTATGTCGAATTAAAGGAAGCGGCAAAGGACATAGGCCTGAAGATAAACGAAGAAAAAACGAAGGTGATGCAACAATCCAGAGCAGGACGATTTAGAATGGGAAGAAATATAACCATCGACGAACATAACCTAGAAGTAGGCGATAAAACAGTCTACCTTGGGTCTACTATCACAATAAGAAACGAAGAAAAAGAAGAAATAACCAGACGAATATTACTGGCTAATAGAGCCTTTTATGCCCAAAAACAAATGCTGCACTCAAGATTTGTGAACAGGAAAAGAAAACTCTCACTCTGCAAAACAGTAATACGACCAGTACTGTGTTATGGTAGCGAAACTTGAACTATGACCCAGGACATAGAGGAACGAGTCAACAGGTTGGAGAGAAAAATTCTCAGATGCATAATAGGCCCAACCAGAAAGGATGGAATATGGCAAAGAAGATATAACAACGAGTTGTATGAAAGTTTTGACGACCCACAACTCCCAACTTTAATAAAAATTAACAGACCGAGACTAGCCGGCCACGTAATCAAGGTGGAGGACAATCATATCCCAAAACGGATTACAGGCCAAAGAAATTTCGGGAAGTAGGGCAGTAGGTAGACCCACGAGGAGATAGATCGACTCTGTGAAGGCTGACGCAGAAGCAATGCTCAACATCCGGAACTGGAGACATGCTGCAAGGGACCGTCAAACTTGGAGAAATTCCCTAGAGGAGGCCAAGGCTCGATTTAGGCTGTAGCGCCATTGGATTGATGGACCACATTAAAACGAAGAAAGCGCAGTTCAAACCTCCGTTAACACAACTGCATAAGGACAAGAGATTGCAGTATGCAGAAAACCATCTTTCTTGGAAGAAGCGTTGGAGAAAAATTGTTTTTTCCTGATTAGAAGCGATTTAATTTAGATGGACCTGACAGATTTCGTCATTATTTGCATGATCTTAGGAAGGAAGAGGTCGTAATGTCCAGACGACAGATGGGTGTGGGCAGAATGAGAAGTACAGGCTACTTAAAAATAATTGATGAGCAGTTTTCCCATCATGCGTCAACAATTAGTGGTGACAATTTTATCGTTCAACAAGATAACGCTTCGATCCACTCTGCACAATGTGTAAAAAGATGCTTTTCTGAAAAGCAAATTTCAGTTCTCGAGTGGCCAGTAGTGATGAGCAAACGCAAGAACAAGGCAAGACTAGTCTAGTCTTGTTTTTGTCTTGTTCTTGTGCAGTCTGTCTTGTTCATGTTCTTGCAAGCATAACTAAGTCTTGTTCTTGGTCTGCCTAAATGTGCAAGAACAAGGCAAGACTGCAAGAACAAGACCATTTTTGCTCATCACTAGTGGCCAACACGATCCCCCGAATATTATTGAAAACTGTTCTACAGTAACAAGCCAGAAGTGCTTAAGTGCAAATTTAGCGATTTTGAGTTTATTGCATTTTTGTATTCAGTATGTTATTCTTAATCATTGCTATAATTCTTATCTTAAACTGAGCTGCGGTTGCTGAGTTATTGGAACTTTGAGGAGGATTTTCTCGAAACGCATATTTTGCACTTAAGCACTTCTGGCTGTGTACTGTAGTGTTGTGGTCAACTTTCACGAGCCGTTTATGCCGGTGGCAGGCAATTTTCGACCATTGAAAACTTGAAAACCGCAATATTGGTGGAGTCGCAGAAAATTGACTAAAAATTTATTAAAAAATTATTTAAATCATTAACAGAACGAATGAAAGAAGTCTTAAAAAATAAAGGTGGTTCAACACATTATTAATTATTAATAAATACATTTTTCTTTAAATTATAACTTTGTTGTTTTTCAAATGTCCCAAAGTTTTGTCCTACCAGAAATCCGCAAAATTTGCAAAATACCCACAAAATCTAACCTTAGCACCTCATTTGCTTTCTAAGAAATATTTTGTGGGAAAACCCTAAAAATAATCAACTCTCTACATAGCAGGTACCGGTCGTTACTTGAGATTTTACTCAGTTTTCAGGGGGCGGCCCAAGATTTTGTCGCGGAGTGTATGAACAAAAAAGCTATAAGACATTATTCATTAGATGCCAATTATTTAATTATATTTTTTGGATAAGACTATATTTTGTGTAAGTACTTGATCAATTATCGTATATATGCATAATATTTTTGTTGTGTTAATTAATTGCGAAAAATTCTGTGTGATATTCTCATCTCATGAAAAAAATAATATTTCAACAAACCGTTTTACAGCGCTAGAACAAAATTTGTAATTTTTTGTATATGTTTTAAAAACACACGAAAAAAACAAATTTATGTTTTTTTTTTTTAATTTTAATTTATTATAAATTTTATCTAAAAATTTCTCCTAAACTGAATAATATTTTCTCATATTTTAATAATATTTTCATCTACATGTTATCTAAGATAAAGGCATTTTCTTTAAATATGTGGATACACTTTTAATTTAAAAGTTTCTTTCATAATTGTGTTTTTTATTTTTATATTTTTTTTGTTTTTTGTATGTATATTCATTATAATATGTAATAACAAATTAGATTTAATAATAATAGGATATTAATTAATTAAATTTTTAATTTATAAATACAATATGTGATAATGTTATTTATATTTTTTTTTAAGCATTTATCGAATAAACATGATTTTTAAAAATTTTTTAATTTTTTTTTCGCATTTCTTTGTAAAACAAAATTAAGAAAATCCATTATTTTTTTTTTTTAGAGTGGAATGGTTTATTAAAATTTTCTTGATTTTCTTTATTTGTTCATTTTTTTTAAATATTTGCTCGTATTTAATATAAATCTTGCACTGGGATTCGAAGCTGATCGAAATAGTAATTTTTATTCATACCAAGCTTATTTATATGATTTAAAAGTCAAACCATTTTTAACTCAAGTTTCAAGAGATACTATACAAGCTATTCGATAATTGTTCATATTGTTTTGAACCTGTCAGTAACAATTTGTTGATAGGACGAAATAGGCTTCAGCTAGAGGCAGAATTAGATGAATAGTCCTGACTTCAAAGGAAGATGCGAAAGATAATTGCAAATACAAATTTTTTAACGGATAGAATGTCCAAACCTAAGGCGAGCCGAATGACCATAATAATTGCTTTAGCTTTTGCAAATAAGTCCACTTTTACTCTTTACTCTAATACCATGTTATCCCATAAATATTGCAGTTTTACCAAATGTGTGAACTGAATGAAGGTCGATGGGGCGAAATTAAACTTCATAACTTTTTGCTTTTCCTTCCTGCTATGTCTCAGAAATTAACCTCTTCTGGACCAAATCGTGACTGGAAATGAAAAATGGCTCCAGTACAAAAATAGACAATAGGTAGCCAAAGTAATTACTCCGGAATCCCTTGCTATAGACGGATGTCACCAACGTAAAATTATGCTCTCTATTTGGTGGAGTATGAAGGGAAGGGAAGCCAGATTATAACCAAAGAGGTCTACTGCAATTAACTGAGTGGCTTAATTTAGCACTGGACAAACTGGTTTCAAGACGAAAAGTGTTCCTTTATCAAAACAACGCTCAGCCACATTTAGCAAGAAGAACAACATCGATTATCAGTGATTACGCCGTCTACAAAATCATCTAGATGGAGAAAATATGGATTCAATAGAACATATCAGAATGGCATTTCAAGAGTAACTACTCTACCATATCGATCTAAAATCATTGTAGCAATCTGTAAGCAATATACACTCATTTTTTTCAACCAGGTAATCACTCTAATCTAATAAAAGCTCATGATGCCTTGGGCATTAAAACGGGTGGCGAAATGAGAAGTTTGAGCAGAACTGGGAGGACTTGTCGTTATGAAAATTATAAATCCGTGCTAAATAATTTCCAAACCATTCGAAATACCTTGGAGGAAGAAATTTGATCAAGCGTGGGACAAGAATTCTGAAGAAGCACTAGGCATACTGGCTTCAATAACAAAGCCACAATTCATGGTTTGTTTGTTCGTTTTTCGTTCGGTGTTACTAATCGTAAACATACTGAGCAAATATTTCCAGAGTAAGGATGCAACACTTGGCCGGGACAGTGATTTAATGTTGTTAGCAATTGCAAAAGACGATTCAAGAGTCTTCCTCTTACAAAGTCGGTTGATTCATTCTTAATGCCATTTAGCGAATGAATTCGTAGCCAATTACAAGTATGTATTTAATATCCATATTTTCGCATTGAAGGCTGAAGTGCTGGTAACGCATTTGTTCAAAAACCAAACTTTAGAAATCAGTTTGAGCAATCGGAAAAGTCAGTCTCACTCCCAACCTATAAAAGCTTACTGCAAGTTGCTGTAGGCCTTCCGGTGAGCTGAGCTGGCTTTGGAAGGAGTTTCTCTACTATGAAACGCATAAAAACTTGGCTTAGGAACACGATGATTCAAGACAGATTCTCAAATTTATCCTTACTTAATTTTGAGAACCAGTTAGTTAAGGAAAATGTGCTGGCTGAAGAAGTACTTCATTTGTTTGCAGAAAAAGATAGAAAATTAAAGTTAATTTAAAGAAGTAATCAGTTTTTCAAATAAATATCGGCTGTGGGCATCTGCTGTTTGTAAGTTTAAAAGTGAGTTTTAATCGATGATATTTTAGGTAGTTTTCAAACGTCATACCTGGCAGAGCGGGAGCATAGGGCATTATATGATCAAAACGACTCAATTTAAAGACAAAACTAAGGATATCGTTGAACACAACTTGTAATTTTCTTGAAAAAACAGCATCATGTTTTGAAAAAATTTGGCTTCCGTAAGTGAAATAGGGCATTAGCAGGGTCTTCGCCAGTCGTATACATAAGGCAAGAGGCGATAGATTAGGGGATACCCAAAATTGGCGAAAGCAGGCATAAACCTTAGGAAACATAATTCTGGTTTGGTTACAGCAGCTGAATTTAGAGTCGAGCTCGATTCCCAGATTTCTTACAGAGTCAACATAGGGTAAAACATAACCATTAATTTTAACTGGGAACAGATTTTCAATATCAATAGGAGTTTTACTGGCGACAAGGCAGGACGACAGTAATTTATACTGAACTGACCATTCAGTCACGCATTTCAGATCACTGTTTAGTTGAACAGCACAATCCTCGGTAAGTTAAAGAAAGAGGTTTGCTTAAATAGATCTGCACATCATCAGCATATACATGAATAGAAGAATGTTTGACTACATTTGAAAGGCCGTATATATAAAGGCTGAAAAGCAAGGGGCCTAGGATAGAGCCTTGAGGTACTCCACAATGAAGAAGCGCGGGTTCGGAAAAAGATTTTTGGACCTTAACAATTGAGAACGCTCCTGGAGATAACTTTCAAAAAGTTTGACTGCAGTAGGCCCGAGTCCAAAATGTCTGCCTAATTTTTTAAGTAACATCATATGGTCAACCGAGTAAAATGCTTTTGAGAAATCGAGTAGGACTAAGATTGCTATTTTTATTGTTATCAAGTGACTCAAAAATATTATTGGAAACTTTTAAGAGTGCCGTTTCGCAGCTGTGCTTAGACCTAAAACCAGATTGCCATATAGAGAGAGAAGACTACTTTGATTTAGATAGAATATGAGCTGCTTAGAAATAAATTTTTTTAAAAACTTTAGAGAGGAAACATAGAAGGCTAATTGGACGAAAGACAGAACGATGGATCTCTGATAAAAGTGTACCATCCCTAAGAACTTCCATATTGTTTAACAGAAGCCGCACGTTCCAAATTAACGGCAGCCTTAGTCCGATTTGAGAATATACAAATGGCGTAGGAGATCTATGAACCCTAGCTATAAGAAATTGGAGACTTTAGGCTAGGGACCGACTATAGCGGTGGAGGATATTGCAGGAAGCCAATGCCTATAATTGTCGATTGATGAAACAAAAACAGAATTTAAAAAAAATTAAAAGTTAGTTAGAAACCTAAATCTGTAATAGCTTCGAAGTGCACACATAATTTTCTTAACAAAAATAAGACATAAGCAGTCCATATAGATGATGATACTTTTACATAATTCTGTATAACTAAAAAAATTATAATTGAAGTACCCATTTCCATTTCAATTTTTCGTCCTACTTCAAAAATCCCTTCGCCTTTACCACAGCGAAGCACAATGGGTGGAATAATTTATACTCACTTTATAGTGCGCACACAAGACCATGGCTAGATTTAAAATGGTTTGAAACTGCATGTACCAAAAAGGGAATATTTGATTAGTTCAAACTGAGGGAATATCCAGATGCAAATTCACTCAAAGAGTCACTCATCATGTTCTTGGAGCATTGCAATATCTTTCAGACTATTTTCAACATCTTGAATATTTCTATGAAACCTTTTGTGCGTGTAAGGTATGTTAATAAATCTCTGTTTATCATATATAAAAAGTATATATCAGAATCATAAGGTATGTCTTCTTTGCTTATAGTATAACCCTTAACATTTCAAAATTCCAGGTTGTTTAGATCCCTATATTTCTTATAGTCCAACTATTGCTCTGGTTCAACAAGTTGTTGAGCAGTGGTAAGATAATCCAGTTTCTTGTGCATATTAATATCCATTTGTTTTTGGAAACTACAAAATGTTTATAGTTGCAAAAAGTCGCTAGTTTATAGCTTTGTGTAATTGTAAGCTTTGCATAGTCTTTTAATTATGGCAACTAGACCAATGACGTTATTTAAATTGATATTAACTTCTTACTTAGGGATGAACTTTTAATAAGGTTAAAAAGTGTTCATCTTTCATTTAAAAATTTGCAGATCTTCTAAGAAATTCTAAAATAATGTCCTCACAAAGTTCCCAAAACAAAAACATTTTTTTTTTTTTCATACAAGCAAATAAAATTTCAATTAGCACATTTATCTTTCTTTCTTTCCCAGGATATTTTTTTAATATTGGATAAAAAACTAAAAAGAAATAAAAAATACTTAAAATCATTTATTTTAATTTAAAATAATTTTCACTAACGAAACATTAAGAAATACCACAGACTTCACCTCATACGGCAAAATCCACCTCTCCCCAAGTCATTTTATAATCATCAATATTGAAGAGGTCAAGAATATTGTCCTGGTTCATTGGTAGATGGCTACCAAAACTATCACTGTCGCTTCCATTAAGTAGTTGTCCAGCACTGGAGCACGTCGATGGTTGGTTACTAGCAAAGGCATGACAAGATCCACTCGATGTACCATTTGACATTGGATAACCTGCCGAAAAGGGATGTGGAGGAGTGTTAATGTTTGAATCCTGCGCAAGATTCGGAAAACCCAAGCTAGCTAATTGATTATCGAAGTCATCGCAAACATCCATCGGTGTTGATGTGTAATTGTTATTGCTTGAGCTCAAATCAAAGTGAGATGAATCATACCCATTGGTTAGTCCATTGCTGCTTGAATGATGGTGATTGTTGTTATTGTGCTGCTGTTGTTGCTGCTGCTGAATCAGTTCATTGATAGAAGGCTGTAAGCTGGGATTCATGTCCCTTCGCACACTTAAGATTGATGATTTATGATGCGGTGTTGCCTCGACTGGTGGAAAATTCTGACATGTCTCGTCAGTTATGTCCATATCTAATTGCTGGCTCATCAGTTCTAGAAGTTCCAGATCATCAAAGTGATTCATGTCCCCACCACCACCACCACCATTCTGAGGTCTGTCTTCTGATTGCTTCAGGAATAAGTCAAGAGTTTCCCTAACACTTTCGTTTTCCCGCGCGCAATCCGGCTGCAGGGGGGATGCCATTTCAATATTCTGAATGGAAGCTGGAGTGTCAAGAAGTATTGATGTTTGGAAGAAGTTCACATCGTCCAATGTCTGTGATCGCCTGCTCTCTCTGCCATTGCGATCTGTGTTGTTGTGATTCTCGAAAAGCAAATCACTTGCAATTATACCATTAATTGCGGATGTCGATGCTGAGGTGTCTAATGCACTTTCTGGAAGCTCCCCGTTCTTAATCAGTATGTCGAGGACATCAGTTAAATTTTCGGATTTAATGTGCTTAACGCCTGGCTCTTCCTTGACAGTAACCGCAGATAGCTGTTTGGTGGCTTCCTCGTACAGGGGTGGTGGCTTAATGTCCACCTGGATGTGTGGCACGCTCTCGTGGTTCGTAACCGATTGACGTATCACTGGCTTTGTTTCAATAATCTGCTCAACAGATTGTTGGGTTGGAAATGGGAACAGTATGCTGGGCATGGATGCTGCTCTTTGATGTCCATTGATCAATTTTTTGTCTTGAAGCCCAACCAGCAGTAATGTCTGGCTTTCCCCGTTCCAAACAAGACCCACATTATTGGGCTTTGCTGGGATTGGAATTTGATTTGATATGTGCGGTTTCTCCTCCTTTGGAGCGATTATAGCGGGACTTTTAGTTCTAAGGATTAATTGGGCTTGGGCTTGAGCTTGGGCCTGTGCTTTGGCCTGTGCTTGTGCCTGTGCTTGTGCCTGAGCTTGTGCTTGAGCCTGAGCTTGAGCTTGAGCTTGAGCCTGAGCTTGAGCCTGAGCTTGAGCCTGTGCCTGGGCGTGGGCTTGTGCCAGAGCCTGAGCCTGCGCTTGAGCTTGAGCCTGTGCTTGAGCCTGAGCTTGAGCCTGCTGCTTCGCCTGTTGTTTTTGTATTTTCGCCTCAAGCTGCTGCTTTACAACCAACTTCTGATTAATGGGAGGCGGTGGTGGAGGTGGCTGTTGTTCCACTGGCACTATCTGCTGACTTTGTCTGATTTGGAGTAACTCCTGCTGGCTCCTTTCCAACTGTCGCTTCAACTCATCAATTTTCCTCTGCTGTTCCCGGACTATGTCCTCATTAGTAAGGGAAATAATTGTCGGACATGGCGAATCAATTTGCTGCACATCCATGTTCTCGTGCTCCGACTCAGGTGATAACGAATGCCGGGGGGAGTTCATGGCATCTACATCACATGTCTCGCCACATGTCGATTCTGTTGCGGATATGTCAGTGGAATCCAGTGGCAAGTATGGCTTTAAGCGCTCAATTAATTGCGGCTTTGGTCCTGATACCGGAAGATTTCTCTTTTTCAAGTGCATTTTCAGATCTGAAACTTTCATTTTTTCCAGCCTGGTGATGTCTGATGATGTCGACTCAGCATAACTGGGCGCCGGGCTGGGAGGAATCGATGATGACACTGATAGAGCAGGAGATGGTTGCGGGGGTGGATGGGTGGGCGTACTTTGTGGCGTGCTGTCACTGTTATTACTAGCGTTTTTCATTGCTGCTGGCAAAATTGCTTGGTTTTTGTTAAGCTTCTCCAAGAATCTAAGCAAACAATTCTGCTGCTCCAACATGAGCTGGTAGGAGGTTTCCTCTGTTTGACTTGCGTCCGTGCTTGCGGTTTTTTGTGCGTTCGGTGGGCCCTTGTACTCGTGAAACTTAATTGTCCGGGCTTTCGACACAGGCTTCGATTTGCTTTTTTTCCGATTCTTATCCTTACCTGGAGCATCAGATTTGAGCTGTTGTTGTTGCTGCTGTTGCTGCTGCAGCGGAGACTGTGCTGGACGCGGTGTAATCGATTGCGGCGGCGATGATACCGATGACAATGGACTCAAAGTTGATGTGCTTGAGCCTAGTGAAGCTGGACTAGCAGCTAGTGGCAAGAAACTAGGACTCGAACTGGGCCCAGCAACCGATTGACATAATTCAGCAAACAGATTCGATGTGTCTTGTTTAACTTGAATCTGATCAGCAGATTTTATTATGTTGCTGCTTGGTGGTGGGGGAGGCGGTGGAGGTACATATGGCGTGGGAATAATAGTAGGGTGGAATTGTGTTTGTAAGACTGGCGCTGATGTTACAACAACAGCACCACCGCTTGTTGGAATTGTGAGTGCCACAGTGACAATACCTGCCGATGCTGCTGCAGCTTCCAACACATCTGTTCGGGGTGGTGTATTCCTTGTGTCACTCTCAGAGCTTTGGGAATCATCTTCGAATGTTATATAACTATTAGGTTGCTGTGGCCTATTATGCAGGCCTTCGCTAGTTGCCTTAAAGGAAACAAGACCCTCCTTAACTATCCTCTCTATTGGTTTTTCTGTATGAAGAATGTTTTTCTTTATTAGTTCAAGTGGTCCTGGGCGATGGGATATTTGTGAGTTCAATTGATCTGCCAGGCGAGCCTTCTTGAGCATACGCTGTTTCTCAGCCAAACTTGGATCGACGTGACTCTCATCGTGCTCTAAAATGTGCCTACGTTCTAGCTCTTGTCGATTAGGCCTTTGTTGTATTTTTGCTTTTAATAAATCTCCTGTTTTCGCTCTTTCTAATTGCTTACATTGCTCATGTATTGCTGGTGAGGTTTTTAGCGCTGAAAAATAGATAGAAGTTTTGAATTAGAATGCATGTTTAGATAAAGAGATTTAGTAAGAAAAAGTTAGGTTTTACTTAATATACTCATAACTTATCAGCTAATGTTAAATTCTTGTTTTGTTAGTTTTGAATACTGACTGGTATCGGACAATAAATTACGAAGATTAGAACATGAGAATATAACAATCTAAGAAGTGTGGAATGAGGTCGTAGCGAATATCAATAGCTCCGAACTGGTGCGCTGAAGTCTTCACATCCTCCTTAGTTGCATAGGCAAACTGTAACACAATACTCCTTAGCGTTAAAAAGAAGGAGGCCTGACGGACATGCAATTCGGCTTAAGGAAGGCAAGTTCAACGACTGATGCAGTCAGAATGGTGGTGGACATGGGAAGATCTGCTGCGCACTGACAATCCTTGACGCTTTCAACTCGGTGAAATGAAACACAAAAGTTGAGGCGTTGATTAAGCTAGGTGCACCAAAAGACTTCCGTGGTAGGTCCCTTCATTGTGGTTTGGAATTGTATACGAACGAAGTAATCTGGGAGGGGAAAGTGCGGCAACAAATCACTAGTCTGATGCTTGCTGAGCACAAAACTGCAGCTGTGTTATGTATCGGCAAACGGAGAAAACCCGCGTCCGCAAGGATCAAGGTAGGGCAACAGATCATCCATTTACAGCCTACTCTAAGCTCTCTAATCGATCATAGGCTAAATTTTGAAGCGCAGTTAGAGGACATAGCGGATAAAGCGTCCCAATGCTGGGGGTCTTAGACCGAGTCGTCACCTTGCGATAGCAAGGCTGAGCTAACCAGCCTCTAGCTCAGCCTTGCTATACGCAGTGCCAGTGAAAGTAGCAGCGTTGAAGGACACAGAAGAGAACAGAGAGTCGCACACTAATTAAGCGACCTCCGCAAGTGCTGCACATACAGGATCACGTTCAAAGATACGGCATGCGTGAGAGCAGGGATGATAACCAATGGGCATACAGACGAGAATGCATCTATCTCTATATCCCAAAATATATCACGGATGAGCCTAATGGCTACAAGGTGAAATACACAAATGCCAACTGTACGTTTAGAATAGAGTGAAAGGAATAAGTAGTATTACACACATAAAGGATTGGAGGCACTGCCCTGGGAAGGATACTCCAGCCGATTTAGTCACACGGATTGAGGGACCAACTTGGATCAAATTAGAAGAAAGCGACTGAGAGAGTGAGAGGCTGAATCTTCGTTATTAGTAGAAGATTCTATTTTAAAAGAGGGAAGACAAGAGCTGTTGTATGTTATCGAGATTTTAGATCCTGGTCCCGTCTACTTCGAGTTACAGCTTACGTTATGTATTTTGTTGCGTTAATTACGAGAAGAAAGTAGTTTTCATCGACAACTCTTACCTATGAAGATTTTAATTTAGCGGAATTTTACTGGCTAAAATATATTCAGTAAGAAGCTTATGGTAATAAAATTTATGCCTTACAAAGAGGGAAGTTTTTTCCCGAGTCTTCAAGAATTGCACAATTAAATCCGTTTATTGACCTAAAATTGTCCTTTTAAGGTTGGGAGAACGCCTTCAAGCTCTGGATAAATCAACTGATTTCAAGAATCCAACAGTTTTACCTCCAAGATCTCGATTATAATTGATTATCTTGGAAGAAGTATGCGGCGTTAACGTTGTGCTAGCTAAATTAAGAGCAAAGTTTTGGATTATCAGAGGAAGACAGCGTATTTAAATTTGTTTCCTATGCAACTCTGGGGACAGCCTGCTTCTCAGTCTTTAGCTCCACTTCTGCAGGCCGCATAATATTGGCAAGGCCTTTCGATCACGTTAGAGTTGACTTTGCAGGACCCTTGTATTGCTATGAAGACATCCCGGAAAAGCTTATGTCTAAAGTTTACGTCATGATCTTTACATGAGCAGCCCTTCGGGCGGTACATTTAGAATTAGTTAGAAGTATTATTACTGAGAGTTGTATGATGGCGCTAAGATTTTTAGCGAGACGAGGAATGCCAGCCCCAATATATTCTGACAATGCCAAGGCTTTTCGATGCGTTGAAGGTAGTAATTAGTAGCAGTGTGCAGTACATATGTTGCAGTGGTTTATTAGAGAACGCGTGCCTAAAACATATTGAATAAACAGTGTTTTGACATTGACTGTATAATTGGCATTTTTTTAGTCCCTGTGACTTTGGTTATATAGAGAGTCCTTACATCTCACTAACCAATTCTATCAATTTTTCGTCATCCATTTTGACATCAGTGGCAATGACAACCTCACATGAAGTTTTTTAGAAATTAGCATTCAGTCCCAAGCAGTTTTTTAGAAGTTAACCTAAGACAAGGCAGCGCAGCACAGTGCAGTGCAAGGCAGTGATGTTAATGTGAGTTGCCACATGCAGTTACAAGAAGTCTAAATTTCACTGAGCAGAAGTCTAAATTTCACTGTACTGCAATGTAGTTCAGGCTTTATGTTGCCACAGAAAGTATTGCCGTGGAGGCAGAAGATTGGTTATTTCAGTTGAACCGTCATTATGATAGAAGCGGTAGAATTTCGCCAGAGCCGCCGTGTTATTTCTCTAAATGCGCGCTCATTTCCCCTTTTGATTTGGTGCAGCCTCTAATAAAAATCGGCTTATTAAAATATGCCACTCTTAGGTTTTCATAGGTGCATGTAAATATAGGATACACCTCTGCTAGACAAGCTGTAGCTAGGTTGCTCAAGCTAAATAAATGTTCTATTAATGTGAATTTTGAGAGCCGGAGGTTCGTTCATTCGGGCAACCAACCTCAGATTTTCACAAAACACTTAGTTTTAGAAAACTCAGCAGGATAGTCTCTCTTGTAAGTTCATGGAAGATGGCTTTTACTTTGAGAACTTCGCAGGCACTATCGGATACCATTCTAGCTCTTATGGTATCTTATCCATTAAGACCCTTTGATGTGAACCTTAGTGCACCGTCTATATCGCTTTCTTGGTCATATTTTTTTACTATGAAAAATTACGAAATAACTTAGCCATTATGTCCAGATATTACTTCCATTTTGATTTATTTAAATAAAGTTAAAGATTAATAGAACGAATACATAATTTAATATTTCCGAATCCTCACAATACAAAACTGAAACGAATTGAAAATAAAATAATTTTCTCTTCAATAAAAAATTTTTGATTCAATTCAAACTTTCATACAGCAATAAATTCACGTTTTCTTCTTTTTTTCAATCAAATTTAAAAAAGTTGTTTGCAAATTTAATCCAATTTTAAGGATAATAAAAACCAATTTCTGTCTCGAAATTCGAAATAAAAATTAACTCAATTGGCCATTGGCTTTATATGTAAGTAAGCCCCATGATGAAGTTTTCTACCCATATAGACTGACTGACTGTTTTCCCCAATTCGTATCCATTTCCGTTTTTGTTGTGTCTCAAACATAAAAGGAAAGGTATCCCCTATCTCAAAAAAAATTCCTTTTTTTTCGGGTATCGTATTAATATCAATTTTGCCTCCTGTAGAAGACGAAAAAAAAACAACTGAGAGAAAAGAAAGACTTTTAACTAGCCACATAAAATTTCAGAATTACTTGGACCATAATAAAGGGATGTTTAAAGGACCTTTCTGCCGGTAAACATAATTCTAGTATACCGCACAAAAAGCATAAGCTCTCACTCAGGATTCCTGAATTATTCATAAATTTGTCCACTTAAATCGGAATATAAGCAGGGAATTTCTTCCCGGTCAGCAGTCCAGCAATTTAGAAAAGGACTACTGTGGTGGAGAGGCGCTTTTTGAAGAAGGATGGAAAAATATGGAAAAATTATTAAATATCTCTCTGGAGGGTAATTCTCCTCACAGCTACTGGCCCCGGACCCTTTTCCAGGAGCAGCATCTCATAGTACTCACATTGAAGCTCGTAAACGGAATGCTTTTATCAACACCACAATTTTTCTCCAGTGATAATGATGTAAGAGAGTTCTGCGAATGCGGATGAAAAATATGAAAGTTTTTTTTTCTTGCTAAATAAATCCTTTTTTGTTGCTATTTTTCTCTCTCTCATCTTTTTCCAACATCCAAAATTAAATTCATTTAAATTTGGAATGATTTTTTTCGCGCTTGTATCGCGCTCTTTTCCACGAGTTTTCTTTTGATAATGAACGGCCTGACATTTTAATGGCATGTAAAATCTCACTTCCCGTCTTCTGACCATAAAAAACGAATTTTTTTATTCAGTTTTTCTCCCCCAAAAGATAAAAAATGATTAGCTCCAAGTCTTGGGGATTTTGTGTTGTTTGCTTATAAAGCGCTAAACTCGTAAGTATGTAACCAACTGAGTGTGGAGCTATTTTTAAGTTTTTCCTCCTATATTTGTGGAAAATTGCCGATTTATGAAGCGAAAAACTATTGTTGAAAGAAATTTTCTTGACTCTTTATCGACGGAAGATAGAAATTTATTGAAGAATTCAATTTTATACTTTGTTGGGATGATAGGAGAAAGGTTTTCCGGGTTTTCCCATTTTTACGATATGATACTTAAGTGATTATTAGTATTTAAGGGGAAAAGGTTATTTCTGATAAATAAGGCACCTCCTTGTTACAATTTTCCAGTAGTACTCCCTTGGAAGCATATTTGGCAGCGCTCAAATTTAGGTCCGCTCTAGTACTCTAAACTTTTCCCGCTCTCATTTCAGGCTTCCATTTAGTGGGGTGCAAAAGGGATTTTGCTCTTACATTCTAGGACTTGTTTTTGCGGAAGACCAAGACCATCTATTCGTCTGCAAAACCAAGCCTTAAGGTCTCAGGCATGGCCGATGAAGGCCACACATTATTCTGACTTATGGGACCCAGGTATAAGCTGGGGTCCAATAGTAAATAGTAAAGTGTCTGGAGATATTTCCTTGTCTTGGATGAGTTCAATTTCACGACGAAGTATTTTCGTAATCGTTTGATTACATCTTATGAACCCTCATATGGAGGTTCGAGGATCGTTGTCGATTCGTATGAAAACAACGGCGTCCTCCAGGACTACTTGCACGTATGCATCCTTTTGGACGGATTGTCGAGGATGTATTGCCTTATCGTTCTGCATATGAGACGTGAGGGGAATTCTGATTCGTCAATTCTTCAATTTTCATCAATTGAGAAAGAAATTGAGTTGGGAAGTCTCAGATTTTGACCGTATAAGAGTTCGGCTAGTCAGTAATGTAAGTCGGTCTGAATTGCCGTGCATATGACTAATATGACAAAGGGCAAGTCTTCACTTCAATGAGTAGTGTTGTCCCTTGCCATTAAGGCTGCTTTTATTTGCTGTGAAACCGTTTAACCATCTCGGGTGTGAAAATGGTAGGTAGTTGTCCGGATTTAATGAGTGCCGGATAATTTGGCACCTTTATTAAACTGTTTCGATTTGAACTGCGTACCGTGATCGGTTGTGATCTCAAGAGGTTCGCCGAATCGTGGGACGAATTCAGTGACGAACCTTTTGGCAACTGTTGAAGGAGAGATATCTCGAATTGAGTATGCTTCAGCCCATTGAGTGAATCTATCGACTATCGTTAAGATATAAGAGTATTCACGAGACGGAGGTAGTGGTCTCATATGGAGATGGTCAAATCTATTATTTGGAAGTTTAAAAGCTTCAAATGGAGATTTGGTATGCCATGAAACTTTGGACTTTTGGCAACCTAGGCATGATCGAGAGTGTTTGGAATTGAAAGCTAGTCTAAATAAGGAAGTGGGTATAGAAGGCCTAGGAATGTCTGTACTAGTTGCACACCACACCTGATGGACGGAAAATGATATTGATTAATTTGACCCTTGAGCCGTTGGCTCTTATTGAGCCTGAGCTAGGGTAGGCAGCTCGAATGTGATCGAATCAACTTTTTCGATTGCCAGTGATCGTCAAGCTAGAAGGCGCGACAATTGGTCTGCAACAACCTTTTGTTTATCCGATTTATATCTGATGTCTATGGTAAACTGTGAGATTGAGATGTCTGGTCTATCTATGGGATCGTCCGGTCTTTGTGTGAAGGGAACGAACCAGTGGTTTTATGATCAGTATAGACCACGAGATTGCGTCCTTAAACGAAGTAACGGAAGTGTTTTTGATCGCTGCATAGAAGTTCACGATCGACTGAAGAGAGTACTTCCGTTCTGTTGGCGACAACTTTTTGGAGTAAAAAGCTAGAGGTTGCCACAGGGAGCCTTGCAGGTGCGTGCTTCACTAACATAACGGTATGTTATGCAGATGGCTGATTGGCCAAGGGCTAACGAGGGTCGCACTGCCGTTTGGCAGCTGTTCGGCTTCGGAGGCTGCTGGGCCGCTGAATCAGGTGCTCCATTCGAGCCAGTAGCCTGTTGATGTTGCGACACCAACGTTGGCCGGAGTTTCACGGATGATGGACGCGTATGAGGCGCCTGCGTGTGAAAGCACCATAAACTCTTTTAGCTTGACGATCACTCTACGCTGCTTTTGAAATTTTAAAGCAATGGAAAAATCTAAAAAAAAAACCTTTCACGCAAAGCAATGGCTTGACAGGTGCTATCCGGTCTCTACTCCATCGAGACAAAGAGATGAGGTTCTCTGATTTTAAACGCGGCCGCACAAACACTGACGATGTTGGGCAATCAGAGCGGCCCAAATTCGGGATTCGTCCAAAGCGACCAAAAACGCAACTGGGCTTTTGAAGGAGGAAATTTCGAAAAAAAAAGGCCTACGAACTGAAGACGTGTGTAAAAGGTGACTACAATGTTACAAATGGGTGACGTCGCAATGACACAGTTTCAGCGTTTTGAAATAACACACTTCCAAAAGCTGAGATTTTCAGTGTTGGCTTGTGAAAGAACACTTGTTCCTTCTTGAGTTCGGGCCGCTTTTTCGAGATTTCATCCTTCAGAATTGCACTTCAAATTGCTTTCGCATCCAGCGTATTCTCCAGATTTAACCCTCCTCACGACTTTTACCTGTTTCCAAATTTCAAAAAATACTTGCTGGCTCCAATAAAGAGGAGATCGCCGAAACTGAAGTGTTTTTGGGTTGGACAAATTACTTTATAAGAAGGGTTAGAAAAGCTTTGGAATGAATGTATCACTCTTGAAGGAGACAATGTTGATGAATTGTACGAACTTATTGAGTAACTGAGTTAGTTCATAAATGAAGTATAAAAAACGCATTATTTATGGTATATGACCCAATACAAGAAATAGGAGTACAGATGACATCGTAGATTATGTATGAAAACCTTGAATTGGAGAGAAATAGCAATACGAAGAAGCGACTAGTAGAAGAGACTTCAGAAGGTTTATATCTTAAGGTGCGATTCCTTTGCTACGACTGTAACGACTGCAGCCGCGCGTCTCGTTGGCAATGTAGGGATTTACTGCTCCTCTAGAAGTAATCAGAAAAACCTTCAAGCATTGTTCATTTTCTTCAAGAAATACATCCCTTAACATATTGTGAAGACAACAGGCAGTCATTATTAAACGGTCTTGGGTGTCTGGAGCTGGACCAGTAATGGCAACTCTTCTTCCTCCTCTTCCTCAAATAGTAGATAAGCAGCCAAAACCGTCCCATTTGCCATTACGTTCACAATGGAACTGCACTAGTCGCGTTATAAGAATTTAATCGAGCGACTCGGTTCGGATCACGCGTCGTTACAGTCGTAGCATAAAAATCGCACCTTTACAGATACTAGCCACATTTCAAAACAACAAGAAACATTTTATTGTACAAAAATACATGATATCACTCTTTTGGTAATTGAGTTGTCAGTTGAGTTGAGTTGAGTTGAGCTGATTTTGTGGCTTTGTTATTTCGTAAAACTACTCTTTCACCATATTCACAATGCAACTTTTTCTTCAAAATGATCTAAGACTTTTTAAATGCCAATACAAATTTAATTAACAAGAATCCTCGATCATTATTTCTACTAACTAATAAAAAAATTTCGATAAAATTATTAAAACCACACACATGCATCCCAATTAAAAAAAAAACTTATCTAAAACCTCATCTAAAAATAAACTTCCTTAAAAATAAAACATGGCGAAAAAAAAATTTATTAATTTCATATTATATTTATATTTCCGATCAAATTTACGATATTAATAAAGTTATAAAAGATCAATAATTTATACTTACGCGGGATAATTCCTTGTTCGACGAGTTGCGTAATGGGCCGCCTCACCATCAGTTTCACTTTTAGCGCTGCAGAAGTAAGGAAAAAAAGAAAAAAATATAAATCAAATTGAGTCTCAAGATTTTATCACTTTTTTTTTATTAAATAAATTTTAAATAATAACAAATCATAAGGCAAAAAATAAATAAAATTTAAAAAAAAAAATTACAAACAAGTTAAGGTATTTTTAAGCCAGCAATAAAATATCAAAATTTATATTTTCGAGAAAGAAGTACCAAAAAAAATAAACCGAAAACGAATTTCGAATTCAACAAAAGTTTTTTAGTAAAAATATTTTATTCCGGCGATGAACTAAGGAACAAGACTGAACCAAGCCAGAAGGAATGAAGAACGATTTTCTTCTAGTCGAATTGTCTGCAAAGAAGTTTGTTCGATGAACGCCTACGAATGCCAAGAAGAAATTATGTGACAAAAATTTGTATTTTAATAAAACAAAAAAAAGAAACGAAACACGATTTAAAACTAATTCAACACAAGTCATTATGGCGTGGACGTTATAAAATTAATAATAAAGAGGATCGCAGAGGTAAGAAAGAAGTGAAAGAAACACGTATGTTCAGACGATACATCGAAGAAAAATATCGGCGAAAGACTCCATAGTTTATGGATGTCCGACCGGAGATAGACCATGAGACGTGTCTACGACGAGCAATGCTCCTTCTTTCAAGCACCTGTGTGCGACAGAATACAAAACGACCTCACCTCAAGGCGCACACCTCAATGCAAAACCTTTTGGAAAGAAATATTGATGAAAAATCGATGCCAGAGAAACTTCGTAAGAAATTTGGTCACGATTTTTCGCATATTTTTTTTTGTGTTTTTGGTACTTTTTTTTAGTTTTAAACATAATGTTGCAAAATCTAGAAAATAAATCTTTTTTTGCTCTGTTTGGGCTACTCGCGAAAGCGATTCCACCTTTAACTATCTATATACAAAATATTTCTCTGTCTGGATGTCTGTCTGTTTGTCCAGGCTAATCTCGGAAACGGCTAATCCGATTTGGATGCGACTTCCACTGGAAGATTCAGTATTTTTGCGGGCATGTTTTAGGCTGCGCGACACTTGATTACCCTCACTTTAAATTTTGACATGAATCGCAATGGAGTAATACAATATCTTGGAAACCACTTCCACAACGTTTTTTAGCCCTTTTTACGTGATTTCTGTTTACTGAGAAAAAAATCGGTAGCAGGATGGATAGGGTTTTTCGATTTTAGTCATTTTTAATGTTTGTTAATTTTTTTTACTATAGTTCGTGTGACTTCCGTTATTGCGAACCACCTCAAAAAGCCTATTTGGTATAGATCGGTACAAGTTTTGCACGAAGTTTTGCGGAATATCATCGAAGGCATCCTCGATAGCGGTGATTAGGCTGTCTCGATTTTCAAATTGCCTTCCTCTTGCATAGATTTTTCGTGAAAGCCATCCCCAGATATTCTCGACTATGTTTAGATCAGGAGAAACAGCTGGCCAATCTAGAACATTTATGTTTTTGTCGTGAAACTACATCTTTACACACCCTGCTGTATGGATAGGTTCGTTGTCATGCTGGAAAATCCATCTCCGACCTTCAAACATCTCAAGAAAATGTATTGTTTCTACTTCCAGCAGCTCAATGTACTTCTCCGCAGTCTGTCGACCTTCCAAAATGACCAAATCTATCCCTTCATAAAATGAAATGGCAGCCCATACCATAACGCAATTAAACGTTCTGGGACGACGGGATAAAAAAACAGCTTTATTCTCGTTGTCGAGTGAAGTGACAGATGTGTCACTTCGACTTTAAATTGGTATTTTAATTGTCAATCTAACAGATTTCTAAGAAGCAAATCGACAAAATTCGTATTTAATTGTTGCAAGGTGGCGTATGAAGTGACATTTTCCTCGACATGTGTGTAGGTATCGACAGTTTCATCCCACCGCGTCCCTCGGAGTCACGTCATTCGCCTACGAGAATACGACCAAAAAACCAACCAAAACAAAACCGACTTCCTCAAATTGAGGAAATAATGCTGGAATTCATCAGGTCCATATAGATTGAACTTCTTTTCGTCAGAGAATATCATTTGCTCCCACTCGTCTTTCCAAGCAAGACGACTTCTGCAATATTCCAGTCTAGCAATTTTGTGACGCCGAAGTAAATAGGGTTTCTTCTTAAGTTTTTGACGTCGAAGATGGGGACACTGTTGAGTTATTCTTTGTACTGTTCGTACACTTGCAGAAGTCGCTGTTGTCGCCTTTATTTTTCATGCAGAAGCAGCAGAATTTGACGCTTCAAGCAAAATTGACCTTCGTTCTCGCTCTGTGGTTGCTCGGGCAGTACGTCCTCTTCGGTCCATAATTTTCCGGGTCTTTTAAAAAATTAGATATGGTCCAAGGATCTCGCCCAATTTTTTGGGCAATTTGCCTGTTGGAATACTGTTCATGTTTAAGAGCAAGAATTTTCCAATATCGCATTTTGTTCAATGTTTTTCTCGTCCCATATTTTTTCGAATGTAGTACAAAAAACTAATAACGTCTTAAGACAACTGGTTGGGGGCCTCAGAGTAATGTTATCGTCGTAGATAATATCGCTGATGCTGGCGCCATTGATATTTCCTCTGGAATTTTTTCGACTTAGCAAGTCACCATTTTTATTGGGTAATGACTTAATGGCAGCCAATTCTAATCGGAAGATGTTGAGCTGGAAATTTAGTTCCATTTTAAGTAGTTTAAATGAGAGGTAAGCGGGACGTGCAGCTAGGTTGTAGAACTCAATTGCTGACCCCCCCTAAGCATGAACTTCCACATAAAAACAAAGTAGAGTATATAATATGCATATTTATTTAATTTATTATGAAATAGCTTTGTAACATTTTAAAATTTCCAGAATTTAATTTGAAAAACGTATACTACAATAACCAGGAACTTTCAATTTATCTTGGATACCCTCGTCACTTTAAAAACCATTCAACAACAACACTTGAAAAAAAAGAGTAGAAAATTGCATACTCTTTTTAATAAAACTTATCAGAAACGAGGAAGGCACTCGAGGCTTACGCAAAGGCCTATGCTGGCAACTTTTGGAATTTCATCAAAGATAAGGTCGCCACCAGCAACGGCAATTAATTAAAACCACTAAGGAGGCAAATTCCCTTCGGTTCAAGTAGCAGCATCGTATTATCCTTTCTCTTGATAGATCTAAACGAGGAAACTCTTCAAAATGCTTTTGTGCGATTCAAGAGGATAAAATCGATTTCTGCCTTTATGCCATTAGAAAAACCTCTTTCATTCTTCACCCAGCAGTAGTAGCAGCAGCAGTCGAACTACCACCTTCAATTCTTATTAAAGTTTAAAGTTTAAGTTGTCTTTAAAAAAAGAAATGTAGTCAATTCTGCTTTTTTTTTGTTTTTTATTTAAATACTAGCAAAAACCCGCGGGCGTTGCAACTGACTGACAATTCACTCTTACGCTTGTTTATAAACGATGTTCGATGTTTCACTTGTAAGTATTACAACGTTTGTGGCATTAGCCGTGTTCCTTTTCTGCTTTTTTTCCCTTGTATTTACTCCCAACTACACCTGCCCTTACAGAGGTGTAGATAACTAGAGTAAATACGCATCTAACATCCACTAGGGGAATATCGCCATTTGCAGTCTATTATGAATTATTTTTCACTTACTAAAAAGCCGATAGATGGATTTTCATTGAATTGTGACGAACTGACAGTTTTCGGTGTTAAAAAAAGAATCAAGAATTTTAATGTGCGGTTTTTTAATTTTTATTTTTGTAATGGTAAGTATTAAGTACCCATATTATATTTACAATAATTGAACGCGCTTTTATTTAAAGGAAAGTTCAAAACGTTACCCAAAACAAAAAAAAAATTGTGTTCCTTTTAAGTTTTACTCCGGAGTACTTAAGAGTAGAAAAGGAACACGGCTATTACTGAGTTGAGTCGACTTAGTTGAGTTGATATTTTCGAAATCGTCATAAATGTCGCTCATCAATATTTCCGCGTCTATTACGAACTTTCAAACAACAGCCAGCAGCTCACTAGCATGATTTTCATTAATCTCAGAACATTTGCTATATCCTATCTTGAGGAGAATAGTACTGAATTCTGAGTTTTCCGATTGCGCTCTCATCTTTTGCTTTAAATGATGCTTTTCAATCTGTCCCTAAATGAGTGATCATTTCAGACGGGCATTAATATCATCGCCCCACATATCTGTCGGGACAACTAGCAACATTTACCCGAAATCTATGACAATAAAATAGTGACTGTAACAGTGACTCCCCAAAATAATTGGTTTTTACATCTTAAATCTCGCGGTGTTCTGCCAAGGTACATTCAACCCATTCCCAGAAAACTGTCATGCAGTCTTGTAAAACTTTAGATTTGTACCACGCAGGATTTTCCATATGATCTTCTTCGATTGGTATCATAAACATAGACGGAGCTGTTTTTCTTGATGTGAGTCAAGTTGCAGCTATCGCTGCTACTGTCCTGATCTCATATTGGCCAAAAACCCGACCTTTCGAAATGTAAACTAGTTGGGATGTGGGTTCGACCCTTTCGGTCCACACGATCAACTTCCCAGTTGAATATTATGATTGGGAAATTGACTAGTACCAGGGTGCCAAAGTTACCCTGAGGGAAGGAAGCTCTTTGAAATAACGATAAGAATGGTAAATCCGCAAGGCTTTTCTAAAAAACTTTTTTTTGTTGAACAGTAGCAAACAAACATGTCCCTGGCATTTCGTTTGCTACACTATAAAGCGAATTCATTTTGAGCGTGTTGACGCGCTGATGATAAACTGCAATGGTAAAAACTTCATTTTCAATTCGAACGATTTCAGGAGATAGTACCAAAATGAATCAATGTAACGGATTTGTCAAACTTGTCCGAAAAGAAAGTGTCTGTAATCACTGGAAATCCCGCGATGAACTCAATTCCCAAAACTGTAGGACATGGCAAGCAATCCGCCGTTCGAACAGTTCTGAACTAAAGTTTGAAAATTTCGTCATGTTTGTAATGGTTAACGTATTTGTTGAATGGTCTTTAAAGTAAACTCGGATTTTGACGAGTGATGACTCTTTGGGAAGCTATTGCTCGGCTGAATCCATAAAAGTGAACTTCATTTTGAACGGGTGTCATTCCAACGCTTCGATCGGCACCTCAATGAAGTCAATATCATTTTTGGTTTGCGTTCTATCGAGCATGTACAAAAATCACTTACGCCCTTTAAACATAGATACCGCTCGATCGAATTTTATGAAAATCTTTTCAAACTGTACTTTCGGTAATACGCTACGATCGGCACCTCAAAGAAGTCGGTATCATGGTTGGTTCGTGCTATATCGTGCGGGTACAAAAATCACTTACGTCGCTTAAATAAAAAAACGGCTGGACCGAATGTCATGAAAATCTTTTCAGATCATATTTCGGTTAATACGCTTCGAACGACACCTCAACGAAGTCGATATCAGTTTTGGTTCGCGCGATATCGTGCAGGAAAAAATGACCACATCCGTACGCACACACACACATACACACACACATACACACACACACATACACACACACATACTTCCTCCCAATTTTTTGCTTAAAATGATCCTGGGACCTCGAAAGATGAAAATACGTTGAAATTTTCGATTTCGATTTTCGGACCGATTACAATAACTTCCTATACTGGGAAGTTAAAAACCGTGGGGCTTTAGCTATATTCTTATTTTATTAACACACACGATCCAGACTGTCTATCTGCAAGTACTTTGCAGAACTACGCCACACCCATTCTTTTCCCTCTTCACCTAACTTTTAACAACTCCCTATCTTGTGGTTCGTTTCCTTCGGTATGGAAGAAATCTTACCTCACACCAATCTTTAAATCAGGTGATAAACATGCGGTGAACAAGTACAGGGTCATTGCTATCCTATCGGTTATCCCTAAACTATTGGAAAAAATTTATATATGACAAGATTGCCACTCTAAATGTTCCGAACCTAAACGGTTTCATAAAAGGTCGTTCCATCACATCCAATCTTATGATACTGACCTCCGAACTGCTATGCGGTCACCATTTTGACGCTGTCTACACTGATTTCAGCAAGGCATTTAATCGGGTAGACCACCACATTTTATTTATGAAACTATTACGGTTTGGGATATCCGGCCCCCTTTTGGATTGGATAACGTCCTATCTTAACGGGAGAACTAAGGTGGTAAGCGGGATTTCATTTTCAATTGTTTCTTAAGTTTTCTAAATGATTTTCCCAATTATAAACTGATCTTGCAAAAAATGACAGCAATGTCAAAAAAAAAAGTAGATCGTTAATTACTCAAAAAGTAATGGACCGATCTTGTTGAAATTTTTTGTACATTACCGGGACTACATAAACACCATCTGTGAGAATTTTCAGCCCTCTATGTGCAGTTGCTTTCGAGTAAACAAATAGTGAAAGTAACGTAATTTGAAAACTTTGGAAGCTGTTTGCAAGATCACACTTGCACGTAGCGACTTCTAACAGGGCTCATTTTTTAGAGAATTTCATAACGAGCAGCTTTCCCAAAGCATATGTTATACTAAAAGCTAGCAGGAACGGAGATATTGAAAGAAATATAAAAAAAGTGCCTATTTTATTCACAATAAGTTAATTAAAAAGTTATGCGGTCAACCAAATTTTGGGCAAACTTAGGGCGTTAAACTACACCCTAAAGCGAACCGATTCCAATAATAATCTCGCCTATGGGCCAAAATTATTGATTTCCAAAAAGATAACATAAAAATTAAAACTATTTTGCAGGACACAATAACTGCTTTATCCTTTCCATGCATAGACCTAAACCCACTCTGCAACTAATTAATACTGCACACTCGTTGGCACTTCCTCCTAATCTCACTATCACAATCATTTTACAAACCAGCAGCAAGCAAACTCAGCTAAGACTTCCCACACGGAGTTAATAATAACCAAAGTTTCACTTAATTAAAAAATGCCGTAGAATCTACATTTTGTTCCTACTTTTTATGGCTAGAAACGAAATTATACAGGATTGCATAAACTACAAATGTAGGACGAGCTTCACACATCCCCATAGCAGAGGCAAAATATTATAGGTTGAAAGTGGGTATAACAGCGTAAACGAAGTGCAATGCATTACCAACAAACTTTCTCAAAGGATTCGCCGTTCTACCGTTTATGTAATGTGAATAAAATTACACCATTATGAAGCATGGACTCTCAATTTAAGGCCAAACATTTAATTTTATCTTATTTCGAACAAATTACCAATAGTTATCGAGTAACAAGGTTAATTGGTTCTGCATTAATCAAATTTGTGTTATTTTATATACAAGAGGAGTTCACAACGATTTTAAGATTATGTTTCCTGTTGTTATAGAAATGTTATAATTTGAGACTCGACTTCTTGATAAAATTGAATATTTTGAGCTCAAAGTTTAATTAAGAAAGCCTAGAAAATTACTTCGATTTCTATAAATCAAACTCGTTATGCACAATTACTATATATTATCAATCCCTATCATTATACAAAAATAACACTTGAATAGGTAAAAGTTTGTTGATTTTTTAATAATTATTTTTAAACTGAAAAAATAATATACATAAACCTTTAAATTGGTTGTCACTATTTTAATTGGTTGAAATCAATGATACGAAATTCAGCAATGTTCCCGCACAAAAATATTGATAAGATGACGTGGCAGTCACCGGACGGGGTAAAAACTAATCAAATTGACCACGTCCTGATTGAAAGAAGAGGGGCCGCGAGTATACTGGGTATAAGAACTATGAGAGGAGCGTGTTGTGGCTCGGATCACTATCTCGTCAAAGTGAAATTTAGAACCCGGATAACGACCAAAAGTCAGGTACGACAACTAAGGTACGATATAGACAAGCTAAAACATGAAGAAAGAAGAGATGCCTATCAGAGTGGTGAGGTACAAAACCTGAGGAATAGGAGAACAGCCCGACATCAACAACAAATGGGAAAAATTGAAAAGCAGCATAAAGGAGGCAGCGGAAAGACATTAGGCTGGGCCCCCAGATAGCCTAGAATTGATTGGTTCGATCAGGACTGTATATCAGCAATAGAAGAAAGAAACCAGAGATACCGGGAGTACATCCCAAGGCCACCAAGAGCAAGGATGGCAGTCTTTAAACTAAAAACACGATCTGTAGACAAGCTGTGCAGAAAGAAGAAGAGAGAGTATCTAAACAGGAGGATCCTACAGATACAAAGTTCAACGAAGGGAGAATTAGGAAAGCCTACAAAGAAACACGCCAGATCAGCAATAAATTTTAGCCAAGAACGGATATCAGGTTTGAGAGAAAAAATCACAGGTGCATAATAGGCCCAACGAGAGAGGATGGAATATGGCGAAGGAGATACAAAGGCGAGTCGTAGGACTAGTCGTTTACTTAATCAGGGTGGCAGAAGTTCCGGGAAATAAGCCAATCGGCAAACCCAGGAGGAGAAGGATGGACTCTGTGACGGCTTCTAGAGAGACTTCTAAAGTCGAAAAAGGCCTTTTATTCAAATTTGTTTAAAAAAGCCCTCCATTTTTGCAAATTTCCATTGGTGGCTCACTTTCTAAGTTCAAGAATCTACTTTAATCAGAATTTTGTGTTTTGTCAACAAAAAACAGCGGAGGAAATTTGCATTTTCTAAATGAGGACTCAAATTGGCGACTTTTTGAAGCGCATATGTCAACAGGAACAGGTTATTAACGCTCCTGGGAGTGAACCGCCTAAACAGACCCATATTCGAAGATGTGTATTCGTACTTTCATAAGCAATTATTTTTTTGTATGATCAACAAAACGATTCTTAAAAAAAATCGTTTTTAAGTGATCTACGAGGAAGATCCCGGCATCGCTACTTCCGTCGCCAAACATGTGCCTCTTCCAAATTCGCTTTGAAAGTTCAATAGAAATGCCAAGTTCTTCACGCCTTCTAAGCTGCTTTACGTATTCTTCTCATTTCTATTCCAATACTGCTTATTTTCTGATTACACTGATGTATGTTAAGTCCCTTCGTTTGCAATTAATTCATCCAATTCTCGCAGCACCGGTAGCCAGAGACCAAAGAAACAGATTGCATCGCGACTAACAAACTTCCTGCGTCCATTCGTGTATTCAAACTTTCATCTGTTTCTGTTAGAGCCCGCACCAAAAAAGAAGGGATTCTCAATTGCCCACAAGCGCTCAACCTCACTGTTTCCTTATTTTATGGTGCGGACTCTTCTTTTCTAGCGTTGTCAAAATTTTGTTGTAAAAGTATGATGTCATGAGTGCGCTCCATGTATTGCCCGAGCGCTCATCAAACTCAGGCCTGTACCAAAAATCAGAACCTCCCATCGAGGCGTAGAAAGAAAGAATCGTTTTAGTCCTTTTAGTCATATCCCCGTTTCATGGCCATTAGCTTATGCTGCAGACACAATAACTAGCTCTGACGGCTCGGCCACCTCATTATCTGTGCGGCCAGGAGCCCCGCACATTACACCACTGAACACTAGGCATTAGGATGCTTGTTAGGCGATTTGGAAGATGTGGTCATTCCCTTGCAGATCCTCTATTAGAAAAGGGTGTGTTTTATGTTTCAAGCTCATGTTTACAATTTGCAATGTAGTCTGTCCTGTTGGAACCACATGTGTTGATGTTAAGAAATAGTTCAGCTTGTATGTATGTTGTTGTTGTTTTTGAATGAAACTTCGATCAATAGGCGTTTGGAAAATCGTTAACTTATTCTTCTCTTGAAACTAATAACATTAAATAAACAATCCTTTCCGCATTTCACATCCTAAAATAATAGAATGTCCTTATTAGTGTACTATCAACTTCCTTATTAGTTTACTAAATCAACTAAAAACAAAGCCTCTAACTACGTAATAAAAAAATATTCATCATAAAAATGTAACAATATCAAAACATCATCATCATCGATCGAACATAATCCGGTCAATTGGTTAAGTTCTAAAAGTGACAAAAAAGATGCTGTTGCGAAGATGCCATTATGTTGAAACATTATTTCCTAGACTGTAATGAACTTCTTGTCCTTGTTGCCGAAATTATGGTATCAGTACACCCAAGGATGGACATTTATGTAAACCGATGCCAATTATTACTTAATTGGATACATAATATGTGTACTTTATTCGTAGCGTAGTGAAGTATGAGGACAATATGGTAATAAAGTGTTTTTATTTTTGGATATGACGTCAGTTAATAAGTAGAGTTGATTTTGCACACAGTATTCATTTTGATATTAATATTTTTTATGGATTGAACGTGATTTTTTATGGTTGCGTAAATAATAGTGGTGGAGCAGAAAATTATGAAGTAATGGGTAAATGATACTCTGAAACTTAATGACTGCGCCAGGCATAATGTAAAAATCAGTCATACTGGGGGATCTGAATGCCAAAGTATGACGGAAGCCCGTATACCGGCAATATGTCGGCACCCAGAGCTTGCTTGGAAACACTAATAACAATGGAAAGTGAGCTATAAAGATGGCAGCGAGTAAGAACACGGTCGTTGCAACTATACTATACTATACTATATTTGCGCGTAATGATATCCATAAAGCCACCTGGGTATCACCTGCCACTAGCAGCCAAATAGACCATATGTCCGCCGCCACCTTTTGGGTCTGATGACGGTACGAACGTACCGAGGTGCCAACTTCGACTCGGATCAATAACTTGTTGGTAAGGTGCTCCGAGAGCGTATTACAACGCTGAAAAGCTTTGTATCCGCTGATCGAGCTCGAATCAACACAGCTGCACTTCGCAATCAAACAGCTGCGGTCATGCATTAGAACTCGCCCTAAGTCCTGAGGATGAGATGCCGGGCGTCGGCAAGAGTTGGACCCGCCTTAAAAATATTGTCTTAGGCAGAAGTCGTAGAGATCTTTTTGTGATACGATGAAGCTTAGGGGTCACACTTTGTACTACTAGTCCGTCATGTCGTTCGAGTCATGGTGCAATGTATAGTAGTAAGCTTGATCTGAAGGATAGAATAGAAGGGATAGGTTAGGGGTCTGGAGAGTGCATGAGGAGACTGACCGACTGCAGAAGACAGTTCCACAATCGCGTTGTTCTATTTATAAACGAACTTCTATACCATAATGGGCGCGTAGAGAAGGGCTGTAGCGTAGGGGGTGAGCCGAGTTGGCTAGTCTTGTGTTGCGGCAAAAAAGTTGCTTTGTATCATTGGATAGAGTCACGCCCAGGATTTTAAGAGATGGGTCAGCTGTTAGGTATCCTCGCTCACTGAATTAGAGGGATGGTCGGTACAGGTTTTGGTGGAGATTAGGCAGTACTTTGTTTTTACTGCGTTGAATTCGATCCGATTCTTGCGGCCCCAGTAAAGAATGAGTTTAATATCCGTTAAGAGAGCTGGACATGAGTTCATGGTCTAAGGTCTAACGTTGGCGTAAGAGTAACCCAGAGTACTGGAATCGGCGAAACTTTGGAATGGGTTGGAGGGGATTGAGAGCAGATCATTAACGAATATTAGAAAGAGAGCAGGTAAGAGGATCGACCCTTGGGGAACGCCGGCCGAGATGGAGTGTGGGTTGGATTCAACGCCATCCTATACTACCTTGATTGAACGGCCAGAAAGAAAGCTCTCAATCCAGTTTCTTAGAACTGAGTTAATACCAATAGCTTGGAGTTTAGACAGCAAAGCCGGATGCCATACTCTGTCGAAGGCCTTGGAGATATCCAAAGCAACCAGACCAGACTTAACGAAGCCATGGAGGCTTTGGTTGATGTGTTCAGCCAGACACGCAAGAAGGTTGCCAGTAGACCTTTTTGGTCTAAAGCCGTACTGCCTGTCGTGTATAATTTGGTTAGACTCTATTTATTTCAACAGCATTTTATTGGTTATTGTCTCCATGGTTTTGGAGAGAACCGAGATTATTGCTATTGGGCGGTAGTTTAAAGGGTCGCTGGCTTCACCTTTTTTGGGAATGGGCTGAACATGAGATAGTTTCCAAGAATTGGGAAGGAGAAATATGACAGGGAAAAAAGTTTACGCAGAGGTTTAGCCTATGATAGCATAGCCAGAGTAGAACTCTATAAAGCCATAAGAGAATTCAGCATCCCCAACAAACTGGCAAGATGATGTATGTTGACCATGACCAATGTGATAAGGCAAGTAAAGATATCCGCACTTTCCAGACAAACCAACTTTTAATGGGTTCCCACAAGGGGACGGACAGTTTGGCCTGCATCCTTTTCAACCTGGCGTTGGAGAAAGTGATCCGAGATTCCGGAGCGACTTCAAGGTGCTTAATCCTCCACAAGTCCGCCCAGTTACTGGTTTATGCAGACGACATTGACATCATTGGAAGAACTACAACAGCTGTACAAGAAGCTTTCACTCAGATTGAGTAAGCGGCAGGAAATCTGGGACTGCACATTAACGAAAGCAAAACAAAGTGCTTGGTGGTTTCGTCTACAAGAACACCTAACATTGATCCCACAATCAAGATAGAGGAACACGAGTTTGAAGTGGTAAAGTGGTAAAATCATTTACCCACCTTGGATCAATAGTATGTAGTAGCCGACAATAGCATAGAGCCAGAAATACGCACTCGACTGCTAAAAGCCAACAAAGTCTACTATAGTCTGTCAAGGCTCTTTACATCCACGCATCTACCCTAACGTCTAAACTTTTACTATATAAGACAATGGTCTTACCTGGACTCACATATGCATCCGAAAAGTGGGTGCTTAGAAAAAAGCACTCAAACCTGTGTGCTCGAGAGGAAAATACTTCGGAGGATTGTTGGCCCCTTATTGGAGGAAGGACGATTCTGGAGACTCTACAAAGACGAGATCTACCAGCGTTATTGCGACATAGATTTTGTGAAGAAAATAAAGCTCGGTAGGCTCCGGTAGGCAGGGCATCTAGCTCGTATGGGTGAAGATAAGCCTACTCGTAAAGCTCTCAGCGGTAAGACCTATGGAGTACGACAGCGAGGGAGAACCAACTTCCGCTGGAAGAGCTTAGGAATGCCAAACTGGATGACATCGGCTCAGAATCGGGACCGGTGGAGAGAACAGTTGCGAGAGGCCAGGACCGGATCCCGATTGTAGAGCCATTAAAGAAGAAGAAGAAGATACTGTGAAAAAAGTTTGTATATATGTAGGTAAATATAGTTGGACTTTGAAATTTGTTCTTTAGAAATTAAAGTGGTTCACAATTCTGTTAGGACAAGAACTTGTTTCATATTTTTATCTTTTATCTATAGTGCAATTAGACATGCTGCAGTTCATAATTCCGTAGAGCAAACAAGTAAAAAATCGTCCTCACATATTCTCGCCATAGTGTCGATTTTTTATTAGAAGCATTCTGTTCAAATCAGCCCAGCCCATTCAGGTGATCGAACTTATAGACAATAAAGAGAAACAATTCCAACAGATACTAATCTTATATCTACTATATTAAACTAAATACCTCAACATGCAAGAAAAAAAAATCTGATTACATACAATAATCACGTCTTTTTTTTAACCTTAACACTGTCCGAAATTCTAATCTATCATCGACAAGGGTGCAGAATCTTGATATAATAAATTCACGCAATGAAAGTATCTTCATCATGTATTCTCATCGCTGCAAACGTTGTTCTTAAGACACAAAGGGGCAGTAAACAACCCCAGTATACTACTAGGTTCGGTGATTGATAACCTTTCGATACAATTTATCCAATTGGAAGTAATAAACAAGAATGAATACAAATTTGCTCAATCAATCGTATTACGAACTTGATTTATTCTTTCGTTATTCCTTATGCAGAAACGAAATGAATTTGTGCATAGATGCACTAATATAAATAAAATACATTTTTTTTTACAAATATTCACCTTAACCACTTTTAAACTCAATGCACAGTTGGAAATATCCTGGAAGATGGTTCAAGATGCACAACAGATGGACGAGTAATGTTCCAATTAGAAAAAAGTAAAAGAAAAATACAAAAATGTGCTTTTGATGGTTGATTTGCATTTTCTTTACTTTTCCATAAAATAAATAAAATCTTTCCTCCATTCAACGTCATCTTACGTAAAGTCAGAATGATGACCATTGTTGTCTATTGCAACTTTTCCACTACGATAAGAAATCGTTAAAGGAGAGTCTTTCTGTTAAGAAAATGATAAAATCAAGAACTTCCTCCTCAAATTGTACACCCTTGTCTCTGTGATAGCTATAGAGCAATTCTATAGAGTCGAGAGAGAGAGAGAGCTTATACTATTATATTCGATCGCCCTCCAGGGATTGCTTACTGCGAACAGGATAAGGATACCAATTAAGTAAAATTATTTCTCATAGAAATGCAAAGAATGTTCATTGATTGACGTTGATCTTGTACTTTGCAAAGTTGCGCATGTTTAGTCGCTTTGTCTCATTATTTTCTAGACGAGCTGCAGATTATCTTGTCAATGCAGAATGGATTTTTTATAATCTTAATGGGCCATCTATTTAAAATCTGTTATTACTGTTTGAAATAATACTTTTTATCTTTCTTTTGTAGAAAATTGCTGAAACGAAGTATATTTAAATCCACGAAATCCTTTTATCTTAGTATCTTTTATATAATTTTAACGTTATCTGCACTTTACATAATGCATTTAACACAATAGTTTTTAAGGCCTTCATTTTTCCTGAATTGTGAACCATTATCGATGGAATGCCACAAGGCTGTTAACACAAATCTGTGCTATTTTTTGTATTACTTGTAAGTGAAAATATTGTGAGTAGAAGTAGTAAAAGGTTTTAAACATTTTCTGGAGTTTGTTTGCTTCGATTACAGAATAGGAGGTGAACTTTTATTTTTTTATAGTTTACTTTCGTAAACTATTTGTAAATAGTCAAGTCATATCAATGTAAACAGGTATTTCAAATTACAGGTAAAATATACAGATCGTCAGTGGTTTTCTCAGCTTGTAGTTCGAAAAGTTGAAGCTTCCAAGCAGGGAAAAGGCTATTTTAAAAAATAAATTAAAGGGACGAATTATACACTTGATGATACACGATTTAAAAAACGAAGGTCGCCAAGTTAAGTAGCTAGTGGCTACTGTCTGTTTCACTCTCAGTACAATCTCGATTTTTAATCTCCACAATAAATCTTTCTGTATCGAGACTAATTTTCTAACACAAATATTGAGCCGACCGTCCGCAATGGCAGCGGTGGGATACTGAGTGAGTAAGGTGCAGTATAGCTTCTGTACATTTTGGCAACGTTGCAAGCGCGCCAGAATATCCAGGGGCGGCGCATTCATAGGTTGCGAATGGTGCACTTGCACCAGGCGCAATTTGTCGGGGACGAAATTTCAGAAACCTAAAACTTTGAAAAAAAAAAAAAAAAAATTTAAAAACATTTTCACGTTTACTCCTAAAAGTATTTTCACGTTTTCTTTTCTTAGCTAAAGGGAGACAAAATACAACAACCACACAGCTGCCAGAAAGTTGATTAAAAATTTCAGTAAGAGAATTCAGAGGTTCAAAAATCGGCCCACCCTATCGTTCCTTCCTACTCTCTTCTCTGCAAACGACATTGTCGGCAGATTTTTGTTGGTTGGATGTGGACCCATGTGAAACTGACCAATTTGAAATTTTACGCAAACTACGAAAACTATTTCTCCCATTCAGCGAATGTTTAGCTTATGGGTCGCAATAGGGCATAGCTCATCGGGCGCAGTATGACTCCACCCACGCTCCATACATGGAACCATTTGTCGTGGCTACGCTTTCATTTTGGCGATGTTACCAAACCGTCGCCAAGTGAGTTAGTTGCCATAAATTTCAATACGAATTGTTTGGATATGTAGCTGGCGACGTCACCATGGCGTCCTAATGAGTTAGGGTCGTTAGTCATATAAACCGATCAATTATGATTGTCCAAGCTTTCCAATTTTGTAAAAACAAAAAATATTGATTAACAACGTATTTTTTTAAGAAAAAGAGGGTTGAAGTTAAAATTTTATTGAAAATTTTTATTTTTTATTTTGACGACCCATAACTCTAGAATTTGGTGGGTTGAAACCTTGATTTTTACAGTTTTAAATAGGTGGGGTATACGTATACTGCGTAGATTGCTGCCATATTCATGATAATATCTAATAGGGTTACAAAAACACAGGGTAGTATGTAAAAAACTTCAAAACGCCCTAGCGGCTAAACCGGTACGATATGGCTAAATCCTACACAAACATATTTACGCGGCTATGCGAACTCCAGAAAGTAGCATAGTAGTCTCGCGATTGTTTAGCCGCCACCAGTCACGTAATTTATGGACGACCCCTTACGCAGTTCGTACTTGGACTCCCCGATACGCACTTTATAGTTGTCCCGTCCGAATCCAAGCTAGACCGTTGGCCTTATTGAAGACCTTAGTTTGGCAACTTACTGTTCCACCAAGGAGGTTTGGTTTTACCTCTGTACTTCTTAATGGGACAGGCTGCTTCCAATGCATTATTTAGGAGGTTGCTAAGATTCCTCACCTGATATTCGAGATCTTCAGCGCTGGGTGAGAACATCCTCGGGAAGTGATCTTTCCACCACTTGTCTATATACGGCCCAATCTGTGTTTCGGACATTTCTGTAGCCAGGGGCGTTCTTCACAGTTGCGCACATATTAACATACAGAAAAGTGGTTAGAAAAGGTGTGATCACTAGATACCTGCTCGATTGAGTTGAAAACTGGAGCTACTCAATTGAGCAGGTCGGGGAAGGTTAGGTTAGGTTAGCCATGGCTGACCTGTTGGTTTAAGCTCATACAATGAGACCAAAATAATAGGCACATTGTGATCTCACTTAAAACCTGGTGTTAAAGTGCCGTTTCTTCGCCAAATCATGTCGACGAAGTAATGAATCTTCTAAGTTGCGGATCCTAATTTTCAAGGTTCCGCAAGCGTGTTTAGAAAGGGTTCGCCAAATGTGGTTAATCTCCTTCTGCTCAGGGCTGGGCAGTGACATAGGAGATGAAGTACACTCTGCTACTCGTCCGGATTCTTACAGCTTTTACAAAAACCGTAGGTCTCAAGACCTAAGCTTGAATCATAAGAGGTCCAAAAACAAGAGTTCGGTCCAAAAACCAGATTCTTTTATTCTAAGGGCCGCGATGGTTGCCCTTTTCCTACGATGGTTGCGCTATATCTCCTTGCAAAGAGGACCAGTTCCGTTTTTATAGATCGGGGGAAACAAGAGTAATGTTCAAGACTTCTTGCCTAACCTTTGTAACGAACGTAGGTTCAGTAGGTTTGCAAAGAAAGAGATTACTCCAAATGACCAAAGAGCAACTCACCCCTTAAATTTATGTCTGAGCTACCCCAAACCGAGCTGTGAGCATTTGCATCAAATCCAATGACGAGGCTGACTCCATAATAAGCCGCTTCGTTTGCCGCATCGTAGAGACTAGAGCTATCTATATCTCCCTCATCCACGTATCCTTGCCGCCGTTTCTGCTGTCCAAGCAGGCCACCATAACACCACATCACAGACTTACTACCAAAAAATTTAGAAACTTACAATTAATTTCTTCTGTACATGTACAATTTTTCCTTTAAAGAATCCAGTACATTTCCTTACAAAAATTTATAAATTCATGTATATGTAATTTTCTTCAGAAAAAAATAACCGAAACATTTTCAACAAGACAACATGACCGAAATATTTTCATAGAGGTCAACGTCTCTATAACATCTCAACACACTCATCAAGAATTTTTATTTTTTATATTATTAATTGTCTGAGGATTAATAACTAGAAGACAAATTTAAAATGATTCTTTCATCTGAGACTCACACATTAAGTATATCCACCCATGAAGGAGAAATGAGAACGTTTGTGCTTTTGGGTTTTATTTTACATGTTAATGGTTTTTGATGTTAATTTTTTTGTTTTATTTAAATATATAAATATATAAAGTAAAGCATATCACTTAAGATTTATTTCACCTGCGGCTTGAGAAGTCACCTTTAAAGAATTTTCTTTTTTTTCTAAAGAATGTTTTTTAGTGTAAAAGATTAGAAATTTTCTTTTAATAAGAAAATGTGAAAATAAAAACAAATTTTTTATTCATGTTTATTCATGGTACAAGAGACAGGAGTGAAATGATGAGAAAATTTAGTAAATAATTCATTTATTAAAAAAAAAAAAATTAAAAAACAACATTTTTTCATGTTTTATTACTCCGAAAACAAAAAAAAAACAAGGGAATGTATTGTAAAACAGAAACAAGTTTAAAGTTCATTCCTAATAAAAACTGAGGAGAATGATTTATGTCCGTTTAAATATGCATAAATACTCGAAGATGAAATTGCACAAACAAAATATAAAAAAAATACACTCAAGCACTTTTGTTGATAATAATAAACATTTTCCAAGAGAGAGAAGGTCACTAAATAATTCATTTTATTGGCAAATAAAAACAAACAAACCAACAGAATAAAAAATAAAAATAAAAAAACAATTATTGCAGCAATAACTTAAGAAAATTAGGACAGAAATTCTAATTTCGTTAAGTTGTAATAAAATTGCTATTTTTATATTTATAAGCATAGACATATAAATATATGTAAATTAGAAAATTTGTTTTTAGGATAATTTAAGACTTCAGTTTATAATCGCTTAAGATTATAAACAACTAAAACAAAAAACACAATATGTTTTCGTAATTTTTTTCTTTCTATTTTTTTGGTGTTGTAAAGAGAGCATTCAGCCTGTATATTGTATGTTCAATTTATATTTTGTTTACGTCTCATCCACCCACTGTTTACAAGGCGAAAATTAAGTAAAGCCAAAACCACAATAGAGTGTTGTCTGCCCATCGACATGCTTAAGAAAACACCATTTTTTTTTTATTCTGTTCTGCTATAGTAACGCAACAAGTTCAAAGCCATAAAAATTCAAGAAAAGAAAAATTCCAATAAAAAATAAAACGTAGAGTCTTGAAACAAAACATTAAAAAAAAAACGCGCGCGCTAACAACAAATCCGTAGAACACAATAACAAAACAAGCACAAAACAACAAAAACAACGACGAGGAGATGAAAATTATGTTGAAAAACATAAACTGGCAGCATAGAAGCATGTTGTTGTCGTCTTCGTCGCCATAGACCAACTCCCACACCTACTTTATATTGTACATGCCTTTTGTTTGCCCCATTCTCTATCCGCACGGAATGGAAGCAGAACACCTAATAATAATGCGAAAATATATAGGGCAAACTTGAACCTTTATTTGTTTATTTGTCCCGGTACATACATCGGCCTACATCTATGGCCAATGTTTACCATAGTCCCCTCGATCTATGTACGTCGACGTCGTCTATGGGGGCGTCAAATATTCCAAAATAACGTTTTACTTCTTCATTTAATTTTCTCGCACGCACTACCAATTCGGCAAAAAAACGACAACAAAAAAAAACGACGAAAAAAAAAATACTGAACCAAACATACTTTATGTTTTTGGCCAACATATTCGCACGCCAGGAATAAAACGCGCAAATAGTGCCCGCATAAATGGACCATTTAAATGTGTCCTAATGGTCTGAATGACGGCAAATTAAGATGCTCAAGAGAGATATTAAGATATCAGATAAACTATGCCACACCGTTTCAATGAGCAAAATGTACTATACTATATTTTTTTTTATTTTCTTCTGTTGTCGTATCTGTTTTAATGCTCCTACTTAGAATCGTTTTTAGTTGCAAAAAAAAATATCTTCATACACACTAAAAAATACATGCTCTTTCTCTCTGCAAGAATTTCCGGTCGTTTTTGTCTATATATTCTATTTTGACGATGCAGTAAATATCCGGACAGAACGGTGCTCTAGCTTTCTGCATTCATTGACGATACGGTAACGCCTTCTCAGAAATTTTCACAGTTTTTTTTTTTTCGGGGGGAATGCGCGAAATATTCCTGGCCACCTCATTCATATATATGAGTGAGTAATGCATAACTCTTTGCTGGTAAATTTGGATATGTCCCAATGTCCCAGACATTTTCTTACAATTTTTAGGACAAAAAATAATTAACGCAACGTTTTAATTACCACCTTCCTTCCACACACACAGCAAACCAAAAAACGTATAAAATTTTGCTTTTCATTTTATATTTATAATTTTTAGGATGGATGTTTTTAGCATGGATAATTTCTCTATATTCGTTAAGTACTTTATGAAATTGCGCATGAAACAAGTTATTAAACACAAAAAACCTTAAAAGTGATTTATAGCGCTTTTGAGGAAAATATTTGAGAATTTGACGAAATAAATCATGTGAAATTTTACTTGTTTCTACTAAAATTTGAAATGCATTTCGTGTTTATTTGTAAAACTAAGATTCGTTTGTACTATTTTATAATACATATGTCTAGTTGCAGTGGATTTTTGATTCAAAGAAATATAGTGTAGACGGATGACGAATCGAATAATCTCACTGTTCTGATACCTTATTTCGACTATCTATTTATAACAAGGAGCCGTTTGAAGAGAGCCATCTTCATGCCATATAACCGATTGGATCCCGTAATAGGAATCCCTTACGGCCATACACACCTGGACAATAAAATAGGTACATACATTGCCTTAAAATAGTCTTTCATGTAAATATTAGCCTTAGCTTCACTTATTTCTATAACGTTTTACTGCCAAAACAAAATAATGAATATGACAACCCTATTCTAAAACGTACAAACCAAAATATTCGGAAAATTGTTGGAATGTTAAAATTTTATAACGGTTTTCGAATTTGATGTGGACATTAAAATAGGTACAGCGTTGTTTTGTTTGCAATAAAAAGTTAAAAGTGGTTCAAAAAGATTTTTAAGGTATTTATTATTGCATAATAACTGTTTTTTTTTTTAATTTTTGGCTTATAATGGAGGTTGTTTTATAAATTCTAGTTATAAAAATGGGTAGAAAGCCTCATTGCACCCAAGAGGAGAAGCGTCTTGTTCGGTGGCTAAGGGAGGAGGGTGAAACGATTCGAACTATAGCAAAATTATTGAGTCGGAGTGCTAATTTCGTTTGCAACGCTCTTAAACCAAAAAAAAAACGAAGAACTTCGTGGAAAAGCGAAAAAAACTTCTCCAAGGATAGACCAAAGAATACTAATATTAGCGAAAATGGACCCATTTCGGTCTTCCAGAATTATTGCTGCGGAGATTGGTAACGTGGTAAGTTCCCGCACTATACGGCGAAGATTAGTGGATGCAAATCTACCCGGACGAATTGCCAGGAAAACTCCCCTGCTAAAACAAAAACACTTCAAGATGAGGATAAATTTTGCTAAAGCCCACATATCCTGGTCCGGGCCAGAAGGTCAACGGAAATGGCGTAACGTTCTTTGGAGCGATGAAACAAAAATTAATTTGTTCTCCAATGACGCTCAAAGGAATGTTCGTCGTCCTAAAGGAAAAGAATTCCATCCATCTAACACCAGAAACACTATTAAGCATGGCGGTGGAAATATAATGGTTTGGGGCTGTTTCTCGTGGAACGGGGTAGGTCCAATACCTACATCGTATAACGGATACCATGACCAGATTTGAATATTTGGACATAATGAGGAATGTCATGTTACCCTACGCAGAGGAAAACATGCCACTAGTTTGGAAGTATCAATAGGATAATGATCCTAAGCATACTTCCAAACTAGTCACAGATTGGTTTGCTCAGCAAAATGTCCCCTTAATGAATTGGCCAAGTCAGTCTCCTGATTTGAACCCAATTGAAAATCTATGGGGACATTTAAAAAATAACCTGGCGAAACACACTTTTCGTAACAAAGAGCAATTATGGATTTCTGTACAAACAATTTGGAACCAAATACCCATTGAAATGTGCCAAAAACTTATTTCCTCCATGCCCAGAAGAGTGGAAGCTGTACTAAAAAATAAAGGTGGATACACTGGCTACTAAATTACAGGTTTAGTTCCATTAAAAAGCCTAAAATAAAAAACCAATTCAAGTTTTTCTCAGTAGGTTCGTGATGTACCTATTTCAATGTGCAGGCGATTTTTGGAAAACAATCATTAATAGGTTTTTTTTTTGTACTTTTGAAAAATCTAGTTGAAGTTTTTACAGCAATAAAATGAATTTTGTTTATTTAAAATAAATAAAAATGAATTTCCTATACTTAACTCGGAAAAATGGTAAATTTTCATTTAATTTTCATTTAATTTTCATTTGTACCTATTTCATTGTCCAGGTATGTATATACATCAACGAAGTTAATCCTTATTGTAACTTGATCATAAATATCAACCAAGATTATCTCAGACAAAATCTAGGGTTGAGGCTAAGATAATGATTTTACACTTCGTTTGCAATGATGTGTAAAATCGAAATTCAAGGTACTCAAATATCAAATCTGACAACACTACTACCATTAACTCCCAATATCTGAAACGGTCAAAATGTTAATCAAATGATTTTGTTACAATGTTCAAAAAGCGTTACCAAATCTAAAAATTCTCATATTTTACAGGATTTGATGTTTAACCATTATAAAACTACCATCGATTACGCATCAAGGTAATTCTTGACTCTCGGTTAAAGGTGTTCCTCGTTGACACCCCAAACGCCAATGATGCATTAATCTATGTCTGAATTATAACTCTAATCTCGACCTTCTTGTCCAGTTCTATGGGAATATTATATTCCTGAGCCTGACCCTCATTTAGATAATCTTGGGCTTGCAGAATAGAAAGCATCTCAACTCAGTAAACAGAGGTGCCAGCGAATAGGTCATATTTATATCCTTTGAGAATATTTCCATGCCCGTTCTGGTATCAATCGTAGACTGGCCTATGAAAATATACATAAATTAAATATGTATTCAGTCTGTCTTGAAGGAGCGATCGATTAGGTATAAAAATCTATGATATAACCTCTTTTTCGAAATCTCTGTCATAGGCCTTGCTCCGGTGGGTGTTGGATTCTGCTTAGTCGGTATATGTACATTTATCAGTAAGACACAAGAAGCCAAATTATTTAAAAATATTGCTGATAGTAATGTCTCCCATCAGCGTTTTCCATTTATAAATTTCATTTTTCATCAACCTATGTAGAAAAAGTCTGAAATTTTAAAAATAATAAAAAATTGATATTTCGTTCATCTCGTTCGCTACAGCCTATCAAGAGCCTTGGTCGGCCTCAGTATCGTCGTCCATATGGATTTGTTCCTTTTCGCTAGTCTTTGGTATCACATTTTAAGCTGAGGATCAACGGTCTCAGGGAACTTTGGTGGTGCCGATACCGCAAAGAGAAGAGTTCTAAGAAAGGCCATCTGTGATCTAAAATCTACGATCTAAAATATTCCGATATGTTACCGAATCCTACCTCCACCTCCACGAAGATGTTGACTTCACAACGGGTGACCTTTGGATACTCTTGTCTATACAAGAGTAGCAGTCGACGAAAGGGTAGTATTTCGCCCCTCAAAACGAAACAAACACCGGACTGGTCCTACAGGTTGGGGGTTGGGCGGCAGGCTGACCACCGTGAAAACCCACCTGTTACGTATCCTCAAGGCAGGCTTCGGACAGAACGGACGCAACGTCAATGACGCAGGCAACGAAATATTGTACTATTTTGGAACTTGGAACAAGCGATCACAGGAAACCAAATGGACTCACAGTGGCATAATGGATCTCAGAATTCACACGTTACTCTCCAGCGGTTCATCGAATGGAAGAAGAGACTTCGGAGTTGCCTTTATGGTGGAAAAGAATATGAAATCACTGTTTCTGGACTTCATGCCAGTAAGCAATAGAATATGTACCCTTCGCATTAAAACAAGAGCACATAACATTAGTCTCATAAACGTCTATGCGTCACAAAAGACAAAACGGATGAGGAGAAAGAAGATTTCTACCAGGAGCTAACAAACGCCATCAGATTAATACCGTCCAATGATATTAAAATGGACATTAACGCTAAAGTAGGAAAAGAAGAGGAATTCCTAGGAGTCACAGGGAAGCACAGCCTAGATAACGCTGTCAATGACAATGGTAGTAGATTTTGAGGCGATTTAGAGATCTTTAAGTTTACCTCTCATACCACTGCAGTTGTGGTAAAAGAGTCTTATGTCGTCAGGTTTAGGCTGAGGGGGCGAGGTGTTTATTTGTCATTGGAGGAGTGAGTAGTATCGACTCATTCCGTCACGGCTTTTTTTTGCAGCTGGGGTACTCAGTGTTCGAACATGGGAGGAATAAGTTGCGAGATCCTTGCTTACTTGTTGCGAGGTCTACATATAAAATACAAATGATAAAAACTTGCATTATTAAGAAAAATCTTTAATGAATGACTAAAAGAAACTCTACCACAAAACCTCATTTTTTCCCACACAAATGCCAGCTGAGTCAGTTTTTGAAGGACTGCACTAATTAGGGTCTTCGACTTATAACCAACTTCGTCATTATGTTGTAGTTACGAAAGTAATTTCCCATCCTACTTAATAAACTTTGTGGTTTGCAAATGGTAGCAGCACAAGGAGTGTATGAATTGGGATGAGATCTGAATAGTCTACTCCACCCGTCTCGCAAGTGCAGGGCTTAACAGAAACTAAAAGATCGGATCTCTTAAAACAATTCTCAGCATTTTAATCTTATTGAAACTAAGCCAATCAAAGTGATCCAGCTAAATCCTTCTCAAATTCAAACATGTCAAAAGTTATCCTTCGCTGTATTAAGCAGTTAAGAGAAAATCTCCTTGAATATTTCAAAGAATTCCGAAACTAGCTGCATTCAAGTCCTTAAGTCTCGAAACTCCATTGCCCCAATGTTACACTAGGAGAAGGTACCTTGAAGTTCCTGTTCCTGTCGGAAAACTTCTTTCGAGGTCATTTTTTTATTACTTGTCAAAAAGTTTTCTGCCCCAAAGTTTCAAATTTACAGGAGATCATTAGCAAGTTGCATGTGCCTAGGAAGGCGCAGAAGGGGACCTAAATATATCAGAGGAATTTTCCAAGACTTCCTAAATGGCATCATTAGGTGAACTTCAGGTGAATATTCATTTTGCATTATCTTCTTGACATAGGCGGACTCGGAAGTAAGGTGTCAGGCGTGCTTGCTAAGTTTTGTTGGTACGTGATGGTGGTCTTTGGGTGCATCGTTAAGTGCATCGCCTAATTGTTATGGTGCACGCCAACAGGTTTCGAATGTTTTCGAAGGGTTTTCTAACGGGGGTTTCAAGGTATATATGAAATGAATTTTAATTGTTCTTCTTCTAATTAATTTAATATGTATGACGGAGCTCTTGTTGGTGGCTAGTAAATGCTGATTAATTCATGTTTTCAGCTGTGCTCTTCCGTTTTCCTTTTATTGTAATGCTTTACAGAATATTTTGTGTGTTTTGTTTTGTTACCGGTTGTTAAGGTCAAGGTTATGAATACAAAATAATGAGGAGATTAGAGTAGCAAATGAATTTGAGTTTCAGTTTTCTAGAAGTATTTAACACGTTGAATGCTACGCTAATTTTACATGGCTTTCCCGGTGCATATTTTGAGGAAATATTATTTACAACAGACAAGTTGATTGGTGCCATCATTCGTGACGCATGTATTTTACTGAGGTCACCGGTGACCCCCACGGCCAGGCCCGACACATAACCTTTTTAACCTTTTTTTAATATGGAAAAACCAAACTTAGGGATCACTCTTTGTACTACGTACTACTACCCTGCAGGGCCTAGGATATGAAATCACTGGAGCTGGTTCATTTCATTTCTTGTTGAGGGGCGCCTTGGCGGGCACTGCGACCTATTTTGTTTGGTCTATTGTGCCATCCCCGTCTTTAAAAACCATCAAGGTTAAGGCTTCTAAGGTAGCCTAAAACTGATTCGGTCACAAATCTCCCTGGGAGTAGGGAAGGATGCTCAGTCTCTTCCTCGCTGTAGCCTCACAGTCACACAGCAAGTGCTCCGCATTTCGGGAGCTGCCCTGCAGAACCGACAGCCAGAGTAGGACACCAGACCTATTTTGTTAAGATGGTAGTTAAGCGAACAGTGGCCCATCAGGAGTTCTGTTATTATTTTTAGCTCCCACTTCTTGAGATTTAAAAGTTTTCCCGCTTTAGATTTATCGATTTGGATGAATCTTTTAGTTTGGCGAGCACCCTGGGTCCTTATCCAGCTATGAAGAGACATCTGGACGACCCATTTTTTATGGCCGTTTTTACGTGACAGCTTGCTAAGCTACAGAAAAGTTCCGGACCGATAGGTGATGAGTTTGCGCCTACTCTAGCCAGACTGTCGGCAATTTGATTACCAATGTGACCTTCGTGGCCTGGAATCCACATCAGCGTGACACTGTTGTTCCTGCTGAGGAATTTCAAAGATTGGAGATAATAAAGGACAGTCTTTGATGACACCCTGTGTGATTTAATGGCCGACAGTGCAGCTTGACTGTACGAGAAAATAACAATGTTAGAGCTATTTGGGCCTCTATTAATACAAGTCTGAGCACAGACCTTGATGGCGAGTACCTCAACCTAAAAAACAGTGGGGGTAGTGCTCAGAGCCATGGATATTTTGCTCCGTGGGCCATAAATACCCAGCGCTACCCCTTTATCGGGTTTGGACCAAAAGGCCGTGTTTCCTGCCTAGAGAGGCCTGCCGCGTTGCCACTCTGACCTACTTCGAATAATCGTCTTTAACGTTTGTCAAAGTCAAGAGTGGCAGGAATAATATCGGACAAAGATTGGTTAAAGGAGATTGAAATTCCAACAAATCCATTACTAAAAAATATATTGATTATTTTTAATTCTGTGATAGGTACCGGCCGAACGGTCAGTTCTTGATTTTCGAATCAACCCAAAGTTACATAGAGCAGCCAAGAACGGAACAGGTGTTATGTAGACAGACCCATGTGCTTATTCTGGATGTATATTCTGACGACAGGTCTTGGTGAGACTAACGAAACCTTTAATGGGTTATAAGGGGCGAGGGAATCGTACGACCGGCTGAAATTTTTTTGGTAGAGTTTTACATATCACTCTGTATTTTTGTAATCGTATATCCTATTGTCATGGATAACGTACCAGTGTACGAATAATACTCCCAATATACGGTGAATGTTCTGCGCCTTAAGCAAAGTCGGTTTGGCTGAGGGTTATCAGCACACTCCAACAAAACCGCTCTTGTTAAGAAACTGGCAAATTATGTCATGGAACCTGGTGGTTATCACATAGTCGAATTAGGGAACTGGATCCCCAACGAGATGAATAAGATTTTTCGCTCTGTTCCAAAGGGGCACATCATTTTTTGATGAGTGACTTAAACAGATCGACCCTAACAAAACCGGCCTTGAAGACCCAATTGAAAATCAAGGAATAAGCCAAGTTACCAAACAATAATGGTTAGCCTTTCGTTGACAACTCCTGTTAGGCGGTTAATTTTGCCACAAGAAAATACAAAAGGGTATCGCTAGATGATAGAACGAAAAATCCGATAGATCAAGTGGCCGTCAGCTGCAGAAAGAAAGCTATTATGGAGGATGACAGGAGCTATAGTGGAGCAGACTTTGGAAGTGACCACCATTTGGTTGTAGCAACTATCATTATCATCATCTGTAGCACTACAGCTTATTATTGGCCTTGGTTCCCTCCAGCATTTCTGTCCATGCCGTTCGGTTCCTGGCTAATGCCTTCCAATTACGTACGCCTAACTTGCTTCCTAAACGGAGTCCATGTATCGCTTCCTTTGCCGACCTGAATTTCACTTTCTATCAGGGATTCAATTTCGTCATAAACTTTATTTTTACAAGAACTTCATCGTAGTGGCTGCGGTGTGGCAAGGTGCGCTGTCTTGTTGAAAATAGGTTCGTTAGACCTTTTTAACAAAGTGCACCAACATCCAACGATAGTGTTTGCCGTCAGGGTTTCTCGAATTTTGAAGAAAAATGAGTTTTCTGTTCCGCAATTACTCCGCCAGAGAGTGCAAAATGAGCTTCGTCTCTCATCAAAATTTCGGCTCGGCATCTATCATTCTTTCGATGGCATTTCCATATTGCAAGCGAGGCGGCTTGCCCAGTGGCAACAATCTCTGAGTAAGTTGTACTTTGTATGAGAGAGATGAAAATCTTGCTTCATAATCCTCCTAAGAGCCGTTCCACTCACGTTTAAATTATCGGCAACACTCTCTCTTACCGCTTCAACAACTTCGTCGCGGACGCGGTCGAATGGAACGCTGCCGAGTCACTACAGACCCGTACTCAAAGAAATTCTTCACCAAATTATGAATTGCGTTGTCTGAAGGCGCCAATTTGTCTCATATTTTTTTACGATAAGCACGCACAGTCTTCACAATTGAACGATTGTTTTCAATGTTAAGCGCTAAGAGTTTTGTGTGCAAACGATTGCACCTCCCAAGTTGAGGAACTTTTGTCCGAACATTTTTTCACGTAAACCTACCCTTCAGGAAATATTGGACCGTTGCCGGACTTTTGCTGAGCCCGGTATAAATAAAACTAATTCCGTTTCACCATTTCAGTAACTCGCTTGCAATATGGAATAATTTAATTCATTGAAGATTTACTCGAATGTTGTGTCTCTACCGCACTCCTCCATAGCATCTAACCACAACAAGAGTCGCAGTGAGACTGATTGAATTGTGGAGATTATAAATGAGCGAGTGATTTGGGTTTTTAAACGAACGGACTGACGTTGCGCACTTTTCTATTCGTGGTGGGGATTTGAGACTCTCACTGCGCATGAAAAAAACGATTTTGAGTTTCTCAATTGTTTTGGCACATGTTATAGCAGGAATAATCCCATAGAGAAACTGGCGAGAAAAGGCATGCTTCTCTATGATCCAGAGGGGAATGCAAGAATTATCACGGTATTAGCCTCCTTTCGATCGTCGGCAAAGTATTTACGAAAATCATACAATCCAGGCTACAGAAACATCGAGCAAACGAGCCGGAAAGAACAAGCTAGATTTAGACCACATCGAAAATGTATTGATCAAATATTCGCACTCCATCAGTCAATGGAAGAAAGAATTCGTCGCGGCAAACGAACTGTCGTCGTTTTCATGGATTTCCGCTAGTCCGCTTTCGACTGCGTCGATTGGAACAGTTTGTGGAGAGCCTTGGAAACCGAACACGTGCCATTGAAAATCAGCCAACTTCTCCAAGCGTCGTACGATGGCTCAACCAGCAGCGTTCGTATTTGAAGCGACTTATCCGAGGAGTTCCCGATTTGACAGGGAGATGTCGCTTCGCCACTTCTCTTCAACGTTGTGATCGACGCAATTATGCGTGAAGCATTCGATGTATGGCGCGGAGTTCGATACGAGGACAACAACTTCGTAGCCGACTTAATGTTCGTCGACTATAGCTATAGCGAACTCAAAGCCTCCAACCAGGGGCTTATATCTAATTACACTACTAAGCGACGGTAATTATTGGACTTTTCGAACCGCTGTAACTTTTTTATTTGATTCATTAAAGTAATTCTGCCATAGAATAAAAGGTTGAGATTATTTTGATCTTCATTTTAAGGTAAATAAGAAAGTGCTACAGCACTGGGCCCACGATCCATATATAGTTACCCATTGTTCTTTATTTTCGTGACTTTGACCCTTAGCCGGACATCTGGCTTTAGGGACTTTTGAGAAATTATTAATTAAAAAATGTTTTTGTATAAAGTATATTGAGTTGTTGATACAAGTAGGTACGTTTAATGTACTATCGTAAAATGTCAACATACTAACCATGAAACAACTAAAAAGCTTAAGTTTACGCAAAGCATCTAATATCTGCAAATATTTGGACAGATAACAGAAGCAGCAATTGTACCAACATAAAACATAGCATCGGCGAAAGCTAATCAAATTACATGATCTTATAGTACATATGTATTAAATTTCTTCCGATAGTAAATGGAAATTGTAAATAGAGCAGTATTTTAGAGATTCAAATATACCTGAAATTAAATAACGCAAAATCAAAAAAATTCACTATTGTTATACCAGGATCTGTCAGAAATTCTTCCATAAATGCCTTTAAAAGTGCACGTCACTTGTTAACTTACCAAAAATTGAAACGGACACTTCAAAATCTATTAATTCTCTCGAAGGAAGGTAATTTTGATATTTTATATGCTTTGCGGCCATCACAGAAATGCTAAATTCGAAACACGTAAAACTACTCACATTCTTTATTTTTGTCCATGGCCGGTTGCAATGGACTGGAATCAACAATCGCTTTTGGCGGAGACTGTCTGAGATCATAACAATTTGTCATTCCTGGGTTAGCCTCATCAGCTACCAAAATGGATGGTCCCGTGGAGACTGAGGGATTACCTGGATGGTCACCTAGAAACATATGAAATTAAGAGAGCAATCCGTAAATACAAATAAAAATATATTTATATATCTTAAGCCAAAACTCCTTTATCCGGGAAAACGGATAAAGGAAAAGCAGCAAGGATCAAATATATTTCAGCTAGCAAGCAAAGCAGCCTCCCCCGCCCCCTCAAATCAAATGAAATCTAAATCTCTAATACAGGGCGGCAACAAGGTAGAACGGAAATCTTAGCTGGAGGAGGAGGACTCTAAAAATAAAGCTATATCCTGGGGCACTGTTGATGGCCTGCAGTAGCAGCTCGCATATTCATATCAGAGCTATGCGCAAGGATATAGATAACAAAACAGGATGAAACATTTACAGCAGCAAGAGGTAGGGATTCCACTACACTCAATACATTATGTAAGGTTCATGGAATGGTCCTGATCTAAAGAGGGACGAAGGGAAACAAAGGGAGCTTGGTGGGGGGAAATTTGATTAACTTACCCTCAGCCATCCCGTCAAATGTTTCGTGTAATAGACTCCCTTGATAAGATTTATCTGTTGTGGCTACTTGTGTACTTATCAGACCGTTACAGGATTCTGATGACGCTGGTAGAACTGTTGTCGACGACGACGACGACGACGAAGATGAAGTTGCGGTTGGACTACTTGGAAACCAGTTTGGAAAACTTCCCTTCAGCGTGTCGATTAGATCCTGATCGAGCGTTAAACGCCACGATACAGGCCCGTCCACGCCGTGCGTAGACTCTGTAAATTGAGAGAAATTTTATTTTTGTAAAATGCAATCATTTTGTGGTTTTCTATTTTTATTTTTTTTAAATTGTGAGAAAACAACGTGAATTTAAATTTAATTTAAGAAAATACAAAACTCTATAAAAACGGGGATTGAATGATAGCACAAAGTAAGACAAAATGAAAAAGGGTTTTACAGAGTAACTAATCAAAAAAGGGCTCCAGGATTTTCCTTCAAATGCAATAAGGAAATCTAGCTTTTGCAAATCAGTAGTATCATTAGCCCCGCCTTCAGTCCTATTCAATTACTAGGTGGGTTTACTTCACAACTGCAATACACCAACATTTTTTGATATATACACCAATCATCGAATTATAAAAACTTTTTTCAAGTTAGTTTTGAGTTCAACATTTTTAGAAAGGTCGAAACAAAATATTTAGAGAAAAATTGTCTGGTACGAAAACACTGTTCAAAGAATGTGTGCTCGTCTAAAACCGCTTCTGTGTTTTACTTTCTCCAGAGCCAATAAGATTACAAATTAACAAAAGGGTTAAGTTAAAGCATGCAGTATGTATATCCTTGTTTTAAGCGTATGATGTAACTTTCCAATAGCAACTAGTGGGACCGGTTAGGGCGGTTGTTTAAACCCAACCTATGGAGTTTGAGAAGCTTATCAATGCCCCGACCCTAACTCTACATCAAACTTTTCCAGAGTGTATGTTGCTTTCACAGATAATAAGCAATCCTTTCTTTCTCCTTTATCTTCCCGAAGCTACGGTAAGATACGTTGTTCAGACACAGATTGGTAGCGTGATCCACTTCAGGTCTGTCAAGAAAGCCCTTTCGTCGTTCTCGAGATTAAGCTGGCTCTGATGCTGAGTGTCCGATGTCAAGCGTCCAACCTTCGTATTTGAACACGTTCGGGCTGATGTCGGTATTGACTCAATCGTTGAAAGCCAACATTCGAATGAAAGTTCGCCGCATCGTGTAGAGCCCACTTGAACCGGGTCTCCAGTGCGGTCAACCGATAGAGCAGGTAGTAGTTCCTAATTCAGGACGACTCTTTACAATCGCTTTATAACGTCCTCAAGCTATTGAAAGGAAGCGCATGGTGATACCTCTTCGTCATACGCCCCAATGAACAGTGATACTGTACCTAGCTAATGAAGAGAGCTCTTTCTGACAAGTTTCAACAAGCTTGGACCTTACATAGCCGCTGGGCTTTCCGATACTAGAATTAACAGCTGGAAAACACAGACAGAATTCGGCAAACGGCAGTATTTTGGAAAGTTTTTGGAAGGGAAACTCTAGCGCCGACAACCACCCGATTCTGATTTAGTCTAACCTGTGTGAAGGACTACATACATATGCCATAGTAAGCCTTACAAGGATTAAAGTTTTTCCATTCTTTTTATAGGAGAGTTGAACATCGAAACCTGAGTTGAAGTTGAGCGTCGATATCAGCTAGTCCAGATGACTTTCCCAGTGATAGAGAGCTCAGAACATTTCTGTACCCATACATCTTCTCAACCCAACAGCTCGCTTCTCATAGCTATTACTGGAAATGTTTCATAAGCAACTGTCAACTAAATTCAACTACTCAACTACTGAACTCGCGTCTACATGCATAATTTCAACTCAATCTAGGTAGTTGAGCTGAATTGAGTTCAGTACACCCTAACTCTACTCGACTCGCGTCTACATGTAGTTGCACTCGGGTTTAACCGTACATACTTATTTGCAAAAACCTTAAGAATCACCCTTTGTACTACCAGTCTGTCTTGTCGTTGAGTTCATGGTTCAATGTCTATAGGAATGCTTAGTTCGAAGGATAGAGGAGAAATTAGATAGGTTAGAGGGAGTATTTGGGTGTTTAGGCAGATGTTGAAGAGCTTTACGTTGGAGCTCTAAGATGTTGGACGAGTTTGGAAATACGGACTGTGGAAGATTGTTCCACAATCGAGTTGTTCTAGTTATAACCGAACTTTTAGACCGTAGGGTTTACAAAAAAATCTCTGAAGAGTGAAATTATTATTGTGTTGGCAAGAGAACTAATTTCAACGGGACCGCCGCTATAGTAATAACGATAAAATTTTATCCGAGCTGCTACATTGCTACGATGGCTCAATAAGTCAAAGATGGCGCAAACGGTGCCATCACAGATAAGTTTTCAAGTTCTGTTTTGTACTTTATCAAGCTATGCTATGGTAGTTTTGGAGGCGCCAGGCGAATGATTTGTACTCGGGCCTATTCGAATAAAATACTTATAGAAAGCGTTCCGGGATACAGGCTGTAAAAAAGAAACTTGCATATATATTAAGAAATCACAGGAATTGGGAATTTTGTTTGAAAGTTATGGCTGAAATGCTAAAAACTAAGTCAGCTGCTAGATTCATACCGTCCACTGAGACAGAAGGAGGATCGGTGTTAGTTTTGTTAGAGATGAGACAGTGTTTCGTTTTGGAGATACAGGGTTCTTGCGAATCCGATATTCTGGTTGACTGAATTGGACATCAGTCCATAAAGACGTGCTGGCAGCATATACCGTCATCAGCAAAGCTAATTCAGAGCATATAATTTATAAAGACTAAAAAAAGTCTGGGTGATAGAATTGAACCCTGGGGTACCTGGGCAGATATAGTCTGGGTTTTAGATTTGACGCTGTCCGGTCCAATAATAACTTAATTGGAAAGCTAGAAACAAAATTCTAAATCTAGTCCCTTAAGGTACGCTTAAATGGCCAATTTTTTTTAGCAATAATCGCCGGGCAACAGTAATTGAGCAATCTCGAGCAATTCAAGCCATTTACGGCAAAGGCAACAAGTATCAATTTGAAATAATGTTTTGCAACAACAATATTGAGCGGTGTGGAGCAACTGATTGCTCCATAATACTCCTCCACTAATTGCTCCAGGTTGCTCCATTACTGTTTACGGCAATTATTGCTCAAAAACTTGCTCGTGATTATTGGCATTTAGGAGAGAATGAAAGTAGTTCTTGGGGGTGAAGGGAGAGGTTTGTTGGAGGATTTGTTGATTTTGGCCCTATTTTAGAATGAACTGGGCATAAGCTAGTTTCCAAGAGTCTGGATTTACTCCCGAGAATTATTATGAGCATGGTGCCACAGTTAGCATCAGAATTCTCAATAGTACTACGGAAACACAAATCCCAGTCAAGCTTATTTTAAAAAGATATAAACAATAGAACATGGGTGGCAGCACAGTCGTTTCAAGTCATCTGCTTTGAATTTTCCAGTAAAATGAGTTGGAATGAATTCTGTGCTGCCACCCCTGTTCAATTGTTTAAATCTTTTTAAGATAAGCTTGACTGGGATTTGTGTTTCCGTAGTGCTAATGATAATTCTGATGCTCTCTGGGTCACCATACGGGCGGGAATCTGTTAGAGAGATTCTAGAATCGTTCTTTCGGAATAACCTGATGGTATTAACATTAAGCAAAATTCTTCAATTCTTTATTGTACAAATATCTTACTGACCAACTGTCAAAAGCAAGTGCACCAACGAAACAAAAAAAAATGTTGAAAGAACAATGGTTCCTATCTGAAAATTATTCGGAAGCTTCTTTTTATATACCTAATCCGATAATTATTTTTACTTTGCAGCAGCTTACAGTGTTTATGGAAGACTCTTGATAAATAGAAACGACTTGAATCAAATGATCTTCAGCGTTCATTTGAAGAGGGTCTACATGCTCCGAGAACTTAATGAAAAATAACACTATTTACATACAAAAAGAGACCCTCACTCCGTCCATAAAGCACCTTGAGTAGTAAACTTCCAGGTATACACAAAGAATAATATTAATGGGAAAACGACACAGCCTACTGAATGGGCATAGAAGAAGACTTCCATCTGGTAGGCTTCGATGTTGTCCGCAATTACTGCGTCATGGCTTCAATGTTATTCAAAAGCACAAAATTTAAACTTAATTACTTTCACGGCAAGAACAAATTGGTGCCGAGTAAAGTGAAGTTGATTTATAATCTTACACAGAAAAATGGCCAGCAACAGCAACAACAACGAGCAACTCGGGGAGCTCCTGCAGAAAGTGATTAATCTTTCTTCCCAGCAGTGTTAATAATTGAAGCAGGAATTTCCTTATTACTACTTTCCTTGTATCGGTTTTGACTGGGTTCAAGTGTTTAGAAGTTCTCATCGCCGGGTTCATCATAAGCACGAAAATCATTCAAGAAATTTTTCCGATTATTGTTTTTGCAAAGTTGTAAATTTGTGAATTGTGAGTGGTGCTAATTGGGTTAAAATTTAGCAGCGGAATTCTCAGCATTTCGCGAGTGCTTACACCACCAGGGGACAGCATTCTTCGCCATTCTTTTGCTGTTGTTCATTAAGAAATTGTTCTTCGGATCGTTAATTCTAAAACATAAAATTGTCTCTTTTTAAGTTGTCTCCTTGATAATCATAAATTTTGTGTAACAAACCAAGAATATGTACGGATCCGAGAACGGTGCCAAGAGAACTTCTTCGAAAAAATTAAGGTGAAAAAGAACAACACTTCTCAATTATTTTGATATCATCATCATCAATTTGTGCGCGGTTTTTTAGTGCTTCTCCTGGCAGCTATATTTCCACTTTGTTGCTTGAATTAATTGTTTAGCAACAAATTATGTCCGCCTAAAAGCGATCCCGCCCTCAACCGGTGTAGTAAAGATGTCGAAAGATGGGGTAGCATAGAGCGCTTTCTTCTATCTGAAAAGTTCATCTTCAACCCAAGTGCTCAACTATATCTAGAGAGAGGCTTTCTCGTGGGCGGTTAATTAGCGAAAAAAATTGCATCTAGAATGAATGATATTCGTGAAGAAAAACATAGAGACTAGCGGCTTCGTCGCGTCGTCTGCGTCTCTACGGAAATTTATTTAACGCATGGGTTGATTGCACCTTAAGACGCCCGACTTTGGTGGCCAACAACCGGAGGTTGAAAGATCTCAAGCTTAAGTTTGATTTTTGGGTTGTTGAACGATATAGCGAGCGAGAGAGAGAGAGAGTGGCCGGGGTGCTGGCGTTAATATGCAATGAGGTTGTTTTTTGGATGCGATGATTAAGTCACCGTTGGTTTGGAATTGAAGCGGGAAAAATTTATTCATTCATTTTTAGGTGAAAAGGTGTAATTGGAGAGATGGAAACTAATAATAGAAAAGGTGAATCAACAACGTTTTGAACGAGATTAGAACGTCGTTTGCAGAATGCTATGTTCTTTTCTCTACGGAATTGAATAATTCATGGATTATCGGATGCTCTTTGTCGTAATGCGAGTAGTAAGGGGATCTTGAAGATAATTTGAAGATGAAATGCAATAAGAGATTGATATGAGACGATGAAAGGCGTATTAATTACAGAAAGGTGGTTAGGAAGTTCAGCAATTGAAGCGCATTGGAACGTTGAATGGGTCTGGAAGTTGCTGAAGCAAGTGGTGATGGACCTTACGTTTAAACTCTAGGATGTTGTAGGACGTACACAGAACGACAGTGTGTAGTAAGCGGAGGCTATACATGAGGCGAGTTGTGCATGTAGGGTGCCTCGGTAGCCTAGGGAGTAAGGCTTCTGGCTACCATCCCAGAGGTCCCGGGTTGGAATCCCCATGGTCAGCCCCATTTTTTTTCACTTTCCCACCTACATAAATTTCCTTCTTTCTTCTTCCCTCCTTACATTCCTAATTCCTCCTGTCATAGCCTTCTTTAGCCCTTCCCCGCTCCAGCAAAGCGCATGTCATCGGTTGGTTGGTTGGGTGAAGAGCCGCGCACAAGCAAAGCTAAAAAAAATTATATTATTGCTATTAAGACCTTATAACTGTATAGCCTAAGCATTTTAAACCCTACCAGACCAGCATTTAAAAAGGGAATAACCTAAAGGGCATGCCAAAAGAGGGACTTCCCCGTAGGTTACCCATGAGAAGCCCAAGCAACAAATGACAGGCATGTCGATGCTAAAGCGATGTATGCCTTATCAGTTTTTCATAATGACCCTAGTAGGCAAATTTTATTTCAAATGAAATGATGCAATATCTGCCTTACGTATACGGAAAGCTTTTTGAAAAGCTTTACAGAAATACGCTAATATCTCGGCTTCAGCGGCCGAGTTGAGAAAATTCGAGAAAATTGGCGAACAGAACTTTGAAATAACCTCAGTTTGCATAAAATGTCCACATATCAAACTGAGGATAAACAGATCTCAGTTCGCCCAAGTGATCTCGAACCTAAGTTGAAAGTAAAAGCTCGCTCAGACAAAGTAATCAACTGGAATAGTGGAATGCCATTCCAGTGGGCTTTTGCAATTCTGACTTCTGGCGAAAAAATAGCAACAATTTCAAGCAAGAACTGAACATGAACTGGACTTTAGCCGGTGAAACCAATTACCTGGATTGAATTGGACATTATTGAACTGAGGTCGGAGAAGCCGGGGCATTAAGCTTTAGTTTAAGTTATACAAAGATTTAGTTTTTGTTGTTGCATTGCTTCATATTTCAGGCAATCATATTGGTGACCGAGAAGGGTATTACTTAGAATACTCAATATACCGGTTCTGGTTCGATTACAAAGGTTGCGTATATTGGACGTAACTAGTACCGTGTTGGTAAAACTCCACTCGCGTTCAAAAATATAAAATTTTCGATACCGGCGCAGTTATTACCCACATACACACGACGAAATAGATATGAAAAAATCAGCTGTTTTTTGTGCATCCTGCATAACATTGGCCAGCATTTCAGGCGTTGTAGCAGCTACTTCGGCCCCTCCTATTGGGCTGCCGATCATCTCAGACTCCGCCTTTCTCTTTCCTTTCCCGGTGTGCTTTCTACCGAACCTAATTCAAATCTGGATTGACAGGGTCGTTACTAAATACAGAGCTGGTATAGAAAACCCAGGCTATCTATGAAAATTCCAATGCTACATAATACTTGTATAGGTGCGAGGTTCATTGTTTGACAGACTTTCAGGATCGCCAGGGGTTTCACTTTAAAGATACCAGCGTGCACCGGAAGGTGCCAGAACAGTGGACTGTTGGCTGCCTCGACGCCCTCTTATGCCTTAGAGCCATTGGTGAATATTCATTATATACCCAGCTTTTTTAGGACACCTTCGTTTCAACACTGTATTCTTGAGAGTATTTCGACGGAGAAGTCTTTCCTAAAAGTCTGTCATCGCTTCTTTGCGTCCAAGGGAGCTAATGTTGAGCCCTGCCAAATATACATTATTGGAAATTTTATAGCACGCAGGATATTGGCTATAAACTTGGTGACCACAAAGAATTACATTAACATATTCAATACACCCGTTCTCGTTCGACACAGAGGTCAAGCAGCATTGGAAGTATGGTCAGTACTTAGTTGGGGGACCGCTTTGGTAAAAGCACACTTGTGTTTGCTTTTAGCGCGGGAGCGATATAAGTTGGCAAGGAGTGCTCAAAGATGGCTATTGCAGCACTCAATTTTCCGCTGGGTTACTAGATATCTTGTAGCAAAATAAAACTGACAGTGAGTTATCTTGAACTACGCTTAAGACAATTTCCAAGAAAATGTCTAAACATTACGATATTCCAATCGTGTTTTATAGATTTTTTGTTCGCATAGAATTATCACTTAAGGTATTTGTTGTGACGTTTAAGTGTAAAAATAGAAGTTTTCGATAGTCGTCAGTTGTGAAAAAATTAGTATGTATTACAAATTCTCGGGATTGATCGATTCTACTGAAATTTTAAATACACATATGCCCACCAGCCTTTTTCTAGTTAAGATCACATCATCCTATCAATCACCGATTCGTCTGGCGTTGCAAATCACAAAACTTTTAATAGCATCACTTCTAAAGCAATCCCTTCTAGACAACCTCAATCTATTTGATACTTGGCTTTGCCATGCAACAATTATTTCATCTAGATTTAGGCTGTTTTTCAACGTTTCTATCAACAAGTCTACTTTAGTACTGAAAAATACTAAAAAACTGCGACATTTTTGTTTTTTTTTTTTTTTTTCAATTATTTACGATGACTATTTCAGGCAGAAATCTTTTATTTTTTTAAATCAACCATAAAAAATTCACTCCTTGCAATTTGTAGATCATCAATTAATCTAGCTGATTTCATTTAACATTTTTTTTTTCCAATTTAAATTTATCAACACAGGAAAATGTTTAAGATTCTAAACGTTACAAGTGGGCGTTCACCTTAAAAATTCTACAAATAATGAAATGTCAACAAAAGTGTTAACAATTAGTGCATTTAGCTGTCACCCACCCGAGCCATCCATCTATCCGCAGGCCCTGAATAGCAGCAGCTGAATAAGATAAAATTGAACAAATACACAAAAACAAACATTCGGTATTTCGTGTCTGATACATTTTGTTATTCTGATCCACCAACCGCACTACATTAAAATTTCCTTATCAGTTTATTTTTAACGCCTTTAATCAAATGCTATTCTTGGTTACATATCTGACTAAATCCATCCTAAGTATTAAGTAATTGTTTGGCCATTGGCATTCCTTACGAAATAAAATACTAACGTAACAGATGGCTTAGAGATGGTAGAAGTGTTCGATGGCGACAGTGAAAGGCGTCTGCTTGATATGTACGTACATACATAAATCAATATTTTTTGTTTTAAGTTTTAATCTAATCCTAAGCTGTTTCATCGAGAACATTTCATTATAACCCAAATACAGTTCTATGCCCAAAACATCTTGACCAAGATTTGAAGATCGGCTGTTTTTACGCCCAATGTTTTCATTGTGCAAAACGCCGAAAAAAAAACAGAAGAATTCCTTTCGCACATCAACAACCCAAGGTTGTCTAGCACTCAGCATGCTAGACCCCATCACAATCACGGGTGATCTTGTTGGCTATCACTTATCTCTAAATCATTCCAATCCACTCAAAAATAATCTATTGTTGACAATTAAAAAGGCCTGATCCTTTATGCCAAATCCCCCAATCCCCAGACGAGGGGAGGGGGCAGCTTTTAATTAAAATAAGTCTCATACACACTTTTGACGGATTCCTCAACCACACCACTAGGTCCACTTGGTCCGATCGTTCTTCGATCGAGATCTATTTTAGAGTGCGAGCATGAAATAGCTTTCAATTGATCGATCTAATTTTATGAGTCGATGCTTTTTATAAATTTAGCTCATTCTCGAAAACGTTTTTATCATTCTCCTCTGCGGCCGCGCTTTGTTTATTTTGTTTTATTTCGGCTAAAGTAAAACACCAAACGTCAGACTCCGATATTATTGTTGAAATATTGTTTTATTGCTATTTAAACGATCGAAGAGGTGTTCTTAGCCCGGCCAATTGGAATTCTGACAGGAAATTTTCATCAAAGAGTTGAAAGGAATTCGCTGGTGAGGCGTGAGGCTTATCTGGAACATGTAAGATGGTGATTAGCAACTCAGAGAATGCGGATTAGACTAAATAGTGTGCTCTCACTTGTCGATTTCAAGTCTTAGCTATATAAGCACGATCGATCTTATCCAATTTTTTTGTACACTAATCGTTGTTTTTTCTTAGTTTTTTTATGTGACAGGTCTAAGTTCAGTGATCATTCTTTGTACTTTTCTATATCTATAACTAGGGATGAAATCCTGAAACATATTAATGAACTCCCACATGATTTCTCGTCCGGTCCTGACGGTATTCCTCCTGCTACTCCAAAATCCTGTGCAGAGGCCCTTCTGTCTCCTCTTCTGTGTTTATTTCAAAAATCCCTAATTACAGGGTGCTTCCCAACCTTATGGAAGAATTCTTTTATAGTCCCCGTTCATAAAAAGGGTAGCAAGAACGAAATATCTAATTATAGACCTATTGTGAAACTATCCTGTATCCCTAAACTTTTCGAATCTATTATTTATTCTGCTATCGCCCCAATCTGCAAGAGACTTATCTCAACTAATCAACATGGTTTTCTTGCAGCTCGTTCTACTACTACTAATCTACTTGAGTTCTCTTCTCTTCTTCTTCTTTCTTCTTTGATCCGTTAGCTGGCGGTCCGAGCGGGACGTGTCCGCAACGGATACGCTGCTGTCGGTGCGGCTTTGAAAAATGCGGTTTCTTACCTAGTTTCTTCGGTCATCATAGTGAACGATTCTGGTCAGCTCGGCAGGTCGACCACCGAGTTCTCTTCTCACACAGTTCGAGACTTTGTTAACGGCTGCCAAACCGACTGTGTTTACACTGACTTCAGTAAGGCTTTTGACAAGCTCTCCCACTCTATTATAGCTCTCAAACTGAAAAAAATTTGGCTTTCCGCCTGCCCTTATGGTATGGTTCCAGTCGTACTTAGCCGACAGAACTTACCAGGTTTTATTTCGCGGGGCTAAATCTAGAAACATCGAAGCGTCATCTGGAGTCCCGCAAGGTAGTCACCTCGGCCCTCTTCTTTTTATTCTTTCAATTGATGACATTGTTGCCTTGTTAAAGAACTGTCAAATCCTTATTTACGCTGATGACATTAAACTCTACCGTTATGTAAGAAGTATTGAGGATTGCAAACTTTTACAACTTGACCTGAACACATTCTATTCTTGGTGTTCCAACAACAACCTGGTACTCAATATTAGTAAGTGTGAGGTCATGACTTTTTGCAGGAAACGTGGTCCACTGACTTATGACTACACTTTCCTTAACAACACACTTTCCCGAGTTTAACTCTGTGATCGATCTGGGGGTCAGGTTTGAAAGTAAGATGGATTTTTCCCCCACATTAATTATATTTCCTCCAAGGGCAGTTCAGTCCTAGGTTTTATAAAAAGGTGGTCTAAGGAATTCAACAGCCCCCTCATCACTAAGCATTTGTACATATCCTTAGTTAGGCCTTTACTCGAATACGCCTCCCAGGTATGGTCTACTCAATACTCCTCCCAAGTTGGAAGAGTCGAATCGGTTCAAAGACAATTCGTACGTTTCGTACTCAGTCATCTCCCTTGGGATGACCCACGCATCCTTCTGCTTTATGAAAACAGGCTTAAACTACTCAACTTAAGCTCCCTACATAAACGTCGTGAAGTTGCTGAGTCATATTTGTTCATCGGCTACTAAATGACAAGGTAGACTCAGGTTTCTTACGAAGCCAAGTGGCATTCAGAGTGAGTAATTATAGCTTGAGGGGTGTACCTCTCCTGCATACTAACTCCTCTAATACCAATTATGGCAAGTACGAACCTGTTAATCGCATGCTTATTAACGTTAATAGAAATATTAGGGTTTTTAGCATGCTTACAAGTGAAGAGGCTCTCAAAAAGAGTCTTCTTTATGTGACGTGAGTCCTTGGTGTACCCACTCCCTCTTTGTTGTAGCACGCTTCCTTGTTAGAGTGTTCTAGTACTTATATTTATTTCTATATGTTTGCATGTCTCAGCCGAGCCCACGTGGTCGTGGTAAATGTTTCTCAGCCCAGCTGAGAAGTGCGCCTTCTGCATAAGAAGAGAAACTCTATTACTACTGGTCTGTCATGTCGTTGGTCACGTCATGGTGGGATGTCGAGTAGTAAACTTAGTTCGAAGGGTGGAATAGATTTAGGATTATGGGTAGTCAGGAGGGTGTTGAAGGATGTGGCAATGAATCCTTTGTTTGACATCGTTTGATACCCACTTTGATATCGTAGGAATTCCAATGCGACCAGAGGCCCAATAATCGCCGTTGTGATATTCCTTTAAATGCCTGGAGCAGCCCGAAGGCATTAACTCCTATGGAGCAGCTATAGAAGCATTAACTCCGATTAGTAAGTGGAGCAGCTATTGAAGAGCTTAACTCCCGGGCTTAGGGAAGTTTTTGGCTTCCCACTCAAACGTCAGTTTTACAACGACTCAATTTTATTTAATTAATATGCTCTATTTATATAAAATTGTCTTATACATCTATTCTCCTCTAACTATAATTGTCATTATTCCCACCTTAGGTAAATTGCCTTGGGTCAGCAATTTGCACGCACCGGGCCTCAAGAATTTGATGCACCCGTGTGACCTATTTACGTTTTTACTTAATCAAGGAAAAATTGCAACGTTCAGTCTGCATGATTTGTACAAAAAAAACTCTTGTGTGTGACCCGTTAAAAATATTTACCTAAGGTGAAAAAAAATGTGATTTGAGAAATATGAAAATGTATAATGGGAATGAGTGTATCACACCGTTTTGTTCCAACAACTCGTGTACCTGTAATCAGTGGTTGTTTGGTCGGGTGTGATAGAAACCTGAAGCCATTCTGACATATTTAGGAAGCTTTTCAGCGATCTTCAATCTGGAGATCTCTTTTAAGTCTTCCAAAGCATAGCTGCCTATTGTGTGTTGTCTGGCTTTAGATAAAGCAGGGCTTCTACAATGAAGTGAACAAGTGTTTCCCTCTCGTTCGTCTCCCCGCAGCTATGGCAACAGACGTTATACGGGATGCCAACTTAGCAGCGTGGTCTTCTATAAGCCAATGTCCGGCGACGATTGCCATGATTCGGTCAATATCTCGTCGGGGTTCAGAGGCCCACTAATTTTTCTAAGTCGTTCAAGTCGTCCTAGAGCATTATTTCTAAACATAGGGGTCGCGCATTTTGATAAATATATTTTAAATTATAATCAAGTGTTACATATTCATATAATCATGTAATAACAACCATATAAAATCCAAGAATTTAGCAACGATTTTCCTGGTAAAGATCGATCCGCACATATCCGTAACGTGACGACGACTTCAATGCAGTGAAAAATATATCTGCACGATGTTATTCCATGGAAACCAATTTCTGGAAAGGCGCGGCTTGTTCCCACACTTCCGGCGCAAGGCGGCACCTAGGTTCTCAGTACCATTCAGGCGTCCGTTAAAACCCGCAAAAAATACTTTGCCACCGATATATTTTAATTTATCCCGGAGTCGAAATAAATGATTTCAGTGCAAGATTTTGTCAGAATTCAGCAGAAATTTAGTTAAAGTTGGTTTGAAATATACTCAAACCGGTTTGTAGGATTTTCTTACATAATATAACAGTATTTTCCAACAAAGTACATATGTATAAGTAAGAAATGTAAAGCTTGCTTGAATGCCCAAATGTATTTCAACCTTCTACTACATATGTATCCACTTCCACTTCTCGACTTTATGCACTTGAGATCACTATCCAAATTTCAAAACTAGAAAGTAACCACCGATGTTTTAAACATTGAACACTGATACGGAAAAGGCAGTGAATGTTAGTGAAAAATTTATCACGGAAGCCACTGACACGGAGACGCATCGGTGCCGTAAGTATTTGTATCGACTTTAGTAACTCAATTTTACGGTTTTGTATGTTACAGCACTGACCGATTGGTAAAGGAAAAAGTTACACATTTTAAGAACTACCAGGCACTGATCTGTCCGTTTGGATATTTGAAAAATATGGTCCTTTTATCGCAGGTCCAATGATACGCCTAAAACGTTAAAGGATGGATCAACCATTATTTCTACACCATCCACAGACCCGAGTAGAGAGATGATAGAGATTTTAGCTAGGAGTTTAGCTAATAGAGCCGGGTCATCAAAAGCCTTGGTGATATCTGGGGAGAATACATATATATAATTGAATATATTCACTCGGGGAACTGAAGGCTGCTTCTTCAGCTTTTATTCTGTTCAGACACTCCTGATTAAACCATCTGTTCTGCCTAGATTTCACAGATTTGGTTGAATGTGTCTTCCTGCGTACTCTTTTTCCTGTTAGTCTACCGTCAAAAATCCTGGGTAACATTCTTTTTACAGAAATATGTAGGCATGTTGTCTGGGATGTCAATGTGGCCATGCATTCCTCAATCGATCAGTGCCCAGTGATCAGCCCTATCGTAAACTCCATATGATCAGCCCTATCGTAAACTCCAAATGGAATCGAATTTCAACGGAGACAAAATTCCATCCGAATGCGTAACATTATCGGGAATCGGCTGGGTGACAAATATGTTTTCCTTTCATATTCAAGCGCGACTGTTATAAAGACAAGCGCACTTGCTACTCTGATGCATATATGTACCAGAGTAGTTTTTTGAGAACACAAACATATTTACTATGTAAGGAATATACGTTACCGCAGCCGCTGGGGACAGCCGACCATCAAATAGATAGCTCTTGCATTCCAGGAAAACTGAGAAAAATCTTTATATTTGTGGGTATTTCTCGTCAGTCCGGGCCTGAAGATTTGAACTTCTATACAGTCTAAAAATTTTCGCTGAGGCCATGAAGATTTTTGCACTTAAATTAGATTTTTGCATCATCATCAGAGGAAATCGTTAGGTCACCTTCAGTCCACGGCCTGTCAGGCAGATACCTTCATTGGGCCGTACCTGCCGGCGACCTTTATATGGGCAAAAACGCGAAAAAAAGCATATTTGCACATTCAAAACCCAGCAAAAAAAAGTTTTCCGACCGAGTTTCTTGTGGGTTCTCCCCCCATATGGCCCCAAAACAAGCCCGTTTCTGCAAGAGGGGTTACAAGGCGACCGTCTACCATTTTGGAACTTTCTTGGAGAAATTTTCTCAGAATTTCTATCTTTATTGAAGATTTCAAGAAAAAGCTGCCACGGAGGGGACCGCCACGGAGGGGACTATTTGACTTAAAATCGCTTTTCTGAGTTCAGGAAGAATCCTGAGTGAATTTCCGCTTACCGGTGACCACAGCTTCTTAGAACAACTTGAACTTTCCACTTCTGACGCGTTTTTTTCGGTTTGAAGTTGAAACCGCGACTGCCACGGTGGGGACTTGTTTGAATATGCGTTTGCACTTTGAATTTTAGAGCAAGCGAATTTTACAGTTAGGGATTCAAATCGAACGCGCCGAATGGGTTTTCGAATTGTTGCAGGTTCATGAAACATCCCCCGAGCAGAGGGAGCCACAACAGAACATTCGAACGCATGCAGGCTCTAGCGGCACTGCGGTTCGCAATTTTAACGGAAAATTTCGGGCAAAATTCGAATACGTGTAAGTTCTGTATTCTGGCGTTCCGGTTTGCGATAAAAGAGAAAAAATCAAAGTTTTAGGCCCCAAAAACCATTCGTGAACGTTCTATCCCGAATCGCACAAGTTGGTCCATTTAATATGCGCAATTAATCTGGATTTTTGTAGTTGGGACATGCCACGGAGGGGACATTTTGCACAGTTTCTGGGGCCTGCCGGGCTTTATGGCTGGCTGGATGGCCGTTTTTTTTTTTGTGGAAAAATGTTGTCTAGGTCGGTATCCACCGAAAGTATTTTTTTTTTGGGTACTCATTTCCGACTCTAAAACGGTCATCAGCTCCGGACACGCATATGCCTTTTTCCGCGTTTTTGCCCATATGAACGAGGGACTTAAAGTAACTTTGTGAAAAGTTTTTACTGCACAAATAAAGTATATGAATACAATTTTTTTGTGGCACGCTGTTTTGTGGCACGCCATTGGATTTGGGTTGCCGACCGCTGCACTAGACTCTGATCTCGACCCAACTGGTGTATTACTCAAAATTTTCGTCAGTATAATAGATTTTCCATTCCTCTCAGGTGGGGATCTGGACCTGAATTGAAATTCAGTTCCAACGTCATGACGCCAAAAGATCCACCTATCATTCCCAGTGGGAGAGCGCACCGAGTATTGTTGTGTCTTCTCCAAACAACAGACCCCTTCCCATAAGCCTCGGAGCCTGGCTGCCTGTTCCCTGGCCTAAACAATCGGATGGAAATATATCCAGAATTTACGTTCTTTGCTTCAGTGATTTGTAATCAACTGTGACTCCGGCGATCCAGCAGGACAAAGTCTCCTCGAAAGACAACTTTGCTGCGCGGAATCGAACCATGGATCTTTTGGGTGGGCGCTGCCAATTCTGAAGCTTTGTTTAACTAAAAAAAATATTTAATATCGCGAATAAATTTTATTAAAGGAAAATTACCACTCGCAATTTTAGTAAACAAAATTAGTACGCAATTTCATGAAAAGTGCCATAGAAGAATTTATTTTTATGATACAAACATAGCTAATATGAAAAACATATAAACCATGGGTGCTAATTGGAATGATCAAAAATAACAATCCATTAAAACCCTGCCCGACCTTCTGTTATATTTATATATAAAGTGTCTTCGATGATCCTCAGAAAACCATGATCACTCTCAATCTTCTTTCTAAAGATTTCCTTGTTAAATAACTTCGATTTGAGAGTATTTTTTTTTTTTGAAATGTTTAAATCGCTTATGATAAGTTATTTTCGTAACAAGAATTTCCCCAATTAATTAACACAAAAATTGCGCAATCGATCACCCACGTTTTTTCCCAATTAGCTTGTAACGATGAAGCAGAAAAAATCAAAAAAAAAATATGGAAGAACGAGAAATAAAATAAAAATATTATTTTACTCTCGTGAAGAAGATTCATTCACACAAATGAGCGTGAGTCATTCACAAAACACTCATTAACGAATTTTTACCTTAAGACATTTATTTTTTTTTATTTATTTTTTCATTTTTCATTTTTGTGTGTGAAAAGTCTTTTTCCATCGTAGTTCATCAACTAAGATCTTCGACGTCGAGCGACAGCCCAGAAATGCCTTCGAGATACGAAATAAGATGTAGGTCGGGATAAACAAGTTTTTAAAATGTCGTAAAATAAAAACAAATTAAGACTAAGTTCTTTTCTACGTTATTTATTTTTTTATTTATTTCCTCCCCGATTGCGATCTCGGTTTTTTCCTTCAAATCCTCCGAGATCTAAGATCTAAGATCCACGATCCAAGATCAGATGGAATATCTTTATGCGAGATTTTCTTGGATGCGTTGTTTGTGGGTCAAAAATGTGGGCGAACGTGGGGCCGTTCGGTACGGAGAAACGTTTTTCGGATAAAAATTATATTTTTTTCTTGAAATGCTGTCAAAAGTGTTTCTAGACATTAGTTAACACATTTATCTAGATACTTATGAGATGACGACGTGAAAATGATTTTATTGTTAGCATACGGGTCGGCATGAGAGGAGGGTGGGTGTATCTGTATCACTAGGTGATTTCTTGTTTCGCATAGTAACTCTTGACAATATTTATAAGAACCCTAGAAAACCAATAGAGTAACTCTTAACTAAACTAAACTTTAACTAAAACCAATCCCAACTCTTGCACCTAGAAACGTGCTTCTTCAGGTTCAGGTGAAAAGTAAATCATTAATTTAATGTCGCGAATATGAAATGAGTTCTCGTGGCGCTATTATATGAAAAATAGTTTACACAAATTAGCGATGGCAAAAGTTATTTTTTAAAACAAAATTAATCTATGGCGGAATGAATATATTCGTCGAACGTGTGGAAGAGCAGTGTGTGGGCGAACTGTTCGTACGTGATAGAGCACTCGCCATGCTGCATACAGTCCAAAGTCCAAGTAGTAAACAAAATAATAGAAAACAATTTTTTTGAATATTTAAAAATGTTTTTTTTTTTTAGATTTTTTGAGACTAGAACCAATTGTTTTTATCTCCATCAATTGTCCAAGAAACTTTACAGATGAGATTAGGTTCTTGAGGTCAGTTGGTGCTGGCGTCATATGTTGGGATTATGTAAAAGTTTCGTCCATTTTTTTTTTGGCAGGAAATAAGGTAAAAATTGAAGTTTCATGGTCGATGGAAGCATACAATTTGATTAGGAAGAAAAGGAGACAAAAATAGGTGTTGTACGATTGGGAAGATCTAAAGAAAAGTTTTACCCTCGAAAGAGACTAAAGACGAGTCGGATGAAATTCATAGCACGTCTGCCTCTAGGCTTGCGATTTTTTACAATCAGGAAAGTCCAGTTTAAACGTGAGCATACATTACACAAATGAGGAACATCATAGCCCTGGATGGCCGGGCAGTGCTGGAAAATAGTTCCGAGCGCTACTCTAGGTTGGAGCGATTTTGAGTACTGTCAATATAGTCTTACAGGAGAGAGATTGGTCCTATAAGAAATTGTATAGGACGAAGATAACGGGTAATTATCTAGCTGACCATTAGCATACTCAATAAACCGGTTCTCGATCGATTATGGAGGCGAAGCAGCATTGGACGTGGTTAGTACTTAGTTGGGGGACCGCTGGTAAAATGACACTCGCGTTTGGACAGGTAAAGACAATTTCAAAAGGTGAAAAAAAACCTAAAAGTTCTTCGAAACCGGAGGTTATTCATATATGCAGAGGCAAGTAGCGTACCACAGTAGGGGCGGCCTGCCCCGGGCGGCACCATTAGGAGGCGGCAAAGTTGCACAATAAAAAGTAATATCTTGTAAATATTTGAACCATTTCATATTTTTGTGGCATCTCCGATTCGGACCGATCGAAATGAGCAGGGAATTTTTCATTACTTATGCTGTGACAAACTCGATGTCTCCCTTTGTACTACCAGTCCGGCATGCCGTACACGTCATGGTCAGATGTCTGGCACCAAGTTTAGCTCGAAGGATAGAGAAAGAATCAAACAGATTAAAGGGATTCCGGGCGGTGCGAGAGGAGGTGGTGAACGATTGAACCTTGGGATGTTGTATGAGTTCGGGAATACTGACTGTGGGAGGTTGTTCCACAGTCGATTTTTTCTCGAAAAGAACGAATTTCTAAATTGATGTGTGCGTGAAAATAAGGGCTGTAGACATTGAGTATGAGTCGAAAGGGCTAGTCTTGTGTTGCGGAAAAAAACTGCCGTGGAAGGAGGACGTTATAGATTTCGGCGCCAATGAGTTAGAGGGCGCAATTTTGCACCTTGTCCAGTCACGCTAAGGTGGTACGGGGGGCCCCTGTCCAGAGATACGAGCTGAATTCGAGGAGGGGCCGAATGTAGGATTTGTAGATTACAGCTTTTGCCGACGGGTGATGAAGACAAGGTCTGGCGCGTGCTTCTCTTGCTTTATTGAAGCTACACGATTAACGCAGAGTACTGTCGTCAGCAAAGCTCTGAAGCGAGTTGGGTGGGATTGAGAGCAGGTCATTTATAAAAACTAGGAAGGAGATAGAATTGAGCCCTGGGGAGCTCCTGTAGAGATGGTGTAGGGATTAGATTCGACGCCATCCAATACTACTTTGATTGAACGGTCAGAAGCGAAACTCTCAATCCAATTCTTTAGAAGAAAGTCAATACCAATAGTTTGGAGTTAGCAAATAGAACGGAGTGCCATACTCTATCAAAGGCCTTGGGGATATCGAGAACAGTCAGGCCGGATTCAACAAAACGTTGAATGCTTTGGTAGAGGTGCTCATTTAGACATATAAGGAGGTCGCCAGTAGATCTGTTAGATCTAAAGCCGTACTGCTTGGCATTCAATATTATACTGCTTGTCGTCCATAGTATTTGGTAGGGTCGCTAGAGACACCTTTTTTCGGTATATGCTGAGCATGCGCCAGTTTCCAGGAGTCAGGGAAAACTTCGGAGAAGTATGAAGGGGCGTCGAGTTTGCGTAGAAGTTAGCCAAAGGTGTGGCACATTTTTTAAGAATCATAGGGGGAATATCATCGGGGTCAGTGGATTTATTGGAATCGAGTTCCTTGGGTTGCAAGGCACTACCGGGCAAGAAATAGTTTGAGGCAAACAGAGATGCGAGTAAGTCGGCCTTGGATTTGCTTTCTGTTAGCACCTTTCCAACTTGAATGAAAGAAGGAGTCGACGATGTGTCGACGAGGACCAGAAGCTTTTACTGCCAGCAGTAGTGATAATGAGTTAATCTCTTAATCTGTTATCAAAGGATTCTTTCTTTCTTTGATTTGCCTGATGGTGGATTTGCAGGCATTTCTCAACCTGATGTACTCGTGTTGAGCGGATTCACTCAGAGAATCCCTGTACTTTCCATAGGCGGTTTCTTCGGCTTTGATTGCGTTCATACATTCTTGATTAAAGCATCTTTGCAGCCTAAGCCTGATGGATTTGGAAGAATGGGGAATGAATAAACGCATTCCTGACATTATGATTTTTGTTAAGCAAAGGACGGCAAAGTTGACATCGCGATTATGAAAACACAGATCCCAGTCTGTAGCTTGGAAGAAGCGAATAAGCCCCAGTCAATTGGCTTTGCCAGAATGCCAAACAGTTCTTCTAGGAGCTGGTATGGTTGAGGTGGATGATTGGTATGGGAAGTTTGCGCAGACCAGACAGCGGTCTGACACACACCCGGGCTTCACCCTGGCCTAGTCTATATTTGGTCAACTCTAAGTGATTTTTTCCTGTAACTGTTCACAAAGCAGACGGAGAATTGTTAAGGCACTGAAGGGATTATGTCAGGGCCCTGGGAGGCTTGATTTTCGATTATACAACTTATAATTTATGAAACATCGAAAAGACCGGGGATCCCACTTGCAGGCTTTGGGAGGAGGAGAACGAATCTGACCTTTATGTTCTCTATCACTGTCTCGAACGAGAACAGACAAGCAAGATCGGGTTGCGCCGAATCTCCCAGAATCGAACAGTGTAAAATTACTAGAAAACTGGATTAAATTAAGTAGAACATGGTTCTCCACTAAAGAACCCCATTCACTTAAAGGCCGCCGGCAGGCCAGGTCTGCAGGCACGGCCTGATGAAGGTCACACATTAAGCAGTCGCAAAAATCGCCTAACGTAATTTATGGAAGACCCCCAAAGTGATTCTGTGGAGCTTTAGAAACTTACCAGTGGTCTTGACCTCTAGTCTGGAGATCTTTTAAGTTTAGTGTAGAAAATCAAAAGTTAAAACCCAGCTTTGAACAAATATAATCGAAACATGCGCATACGCTGCATTTAAAAAATAACTTGAAAGAATTCGTCATGAATTCCACAAATATCAATATTCGCTAGATTCCTAAAAATATGCCGGGTGCACAAACATAAATGAACTTAGCCTATGTGTGAATTTCCTTCCTCCCAGCTTGAATATCATTTGAACATATAAAAAAGAGATTAGATTCTACAGTATTTTTTTTTTCTTCAAATTTTAAACCGATATCGATTATAGTTATCAGCTATGTGCGCAAATTCCTAACTGATTTAGATGTCTACCAATGGAATCATAATTCGTCTATTTGAAATATGATAAGAATTCGGTATTTTTAGATGTTGCCAAAATTCACGGAATTAGAAACATGAAATCTTATAAAAAATATTTTCCTCCAAAAAAGTGAATGAATTCATTCTGTTCAAAAATAAACAATATCGAAAAAAAATACTATAAAAGTTTAAACTGATAAAAAGAAGCTCATGTGACGTCCACGAATACACAATAAAAACCGAAACAAGCCAAAGACTATAGTAGCCAACCTCCTCCTCCTACGCAGCTCTACCTTGGATTAGAGTCGTTAATGTTGATGGATATATGCAAATAGCAAAGGCTGCGAGACAATAACTAGTTTTGTAACATGTAAGTAATAATGCTAAATATAAAAATGACATACACACTTGTAACCATTTATCTATGCTCTCCGACAACAAGCGAAACAGCGGTAATCAATGCTCGTTACGGACGATTAGGTGCGATTCTCCGGGCAAAGTCGTCTATGAGCGCGGAGCACAATATCTGGGTATTATGGCCGTGTACAGCATATGTCACTGGCCATTAATGCTGCTTATAATATCCAATTCGGAGCAGGTGGTTCCGTTCAGCATAATCGTCCATAGGTATCCAGAGCTGAATTGGATTTTCACGAAAATTTAGCACAATTTGTATTCACCAGATTCTCCCCTCAATCAAGGCTCATCCAAAATGCAAATTGAAATTAGACACAAATAAACAACGGAGCACCTACGGAGCGCCGACAATCCGAGAGGAGTACACCCAGAGTAGGAACACGTCACTTTACATTCATTTGTACCGAAAGCGGCGCGGGACCGGAGCACCGGTGGGGCACATGCACTTCACTATAGAGCTTCAGGTTCAGCACACACCAGATTTCACGTTGATTGGATGGATGTATGTAAGTTTTGGGCGGACGACACAAAGTGCGGTGCGGCCTTTTGCATCGGTAACGAACTCGCGGATTTAGCAAATGAGTCCTCCACCAGGCGGAGGAGGAGGAGGAGGAGGATGAGTCGCGCCGCGGCACTTGTTTGCTTCAATTGGAGCAAGAAGCTGTTCTCTCTAATATGAAATTCACACGGAAGCGATAAAGACGTCAATTTCGCACGTCGACCGAATTCGGGAAAAGGTGTAGAACAACAAAACCGATGCCCGCGCACCACACCTGGACTGAGGAGCGTGTTATTGTAGTTTCGATTCGTGCCGGTGGCCGAGTCGCGTATGATCGATCTGCGGTCGAGAGTGAGCCACGAGCTAGCCTCTAGACTCCAGAGCTAGAGCACTAATGCCAGACACTAAAGCCCCGATGTCGATGCTCGATTTACACATATGGGACGTTCTGAAGGCTGGAGCTGCCGGGCGCACTGGAGCTGTGCACTGAGACGTAATGGAGTTCTGAGACTTTTCCACCTGGATCTAAACTAGCTGCGACGACGACGACGACAAAGAGACTCCGCTGAGCAGCTCGGGCAGTGTTCTTCTTTAGAGTTCCATGGCTAACTACAACAACAACAAAAAATCACCGCTGCTCAACCCAAGGTGGATAGTGGTTCTTAATATCGTGCGACTCTGGGGTTAATTGTGAATTCAAGTTTTGCGTGGATCTCGCCTGGATTTATTGCTTTATTCGCTCAGGTACTTCCTCTCCTGCACTGTGCCGGTGTGCTGTGGCGAGCTGCAGTGCAGTTCTTTAGAATTTCCTTCACGTCGGATTTTATGGCTTAGAGCACCGGGACAGACTCGGATTTATTTCTCTTAATTGAATTTTCTCTACTTTTCTGCTTCTTCTTATTTTCTACCTTTTTTCCTTCATTTTTCTATTTTTACTATTTTTTCTTTTATTTTGTGTACGTTGCGTTCTCTCTTACCTTTTGTGCAACAACACTTACAATGACGTGAGTCTTGCAAGAAGGCAAAATGGATACTATGCAGACGATAGAGCGATTGCAGTGATTTTTATAGTTTATGGTGTTCTTTTAATGAGCAATTTAAACGGAATAGTAAAAATTTATTCAGAAAACATTTTTATATATTCGAAAATATTTTTTTATGATTGCGTTTTTCGTTGTTAAAAATTTTTAATTTATTATTTTACACTGAAAACACAAAAAACTTCTGACCAAAAAAAACACGCGAAATTTTCAGCTCTATTGAGATTTGTTGATTCGATAGTTGCATTGTAACCGACAACGAAATTCATACTGGTGGTGAGAAATATTTATCGGTTTTATCGTCATTTAAGTTCATAAACATCAACGGAGATTTTGAATATTTTGATTAAGGGTTTAGCTTCATACACAGTTTATACAATTTTTGTGCAACATTGTAAAATCTTGTTTGAAACCTTTCCAAGCCATGGGCTCTTGCCAAAACGATATCAATGTTGTTGTAATTTAATGGATAAAGTTTCCGAAGATTTAATATGCAACGTGTTGTCATCAAACTAGCTTCAATCATGGATTTTACGCGAGATAAACTAAGTTGACGTTAATGACAAAATTACAATTCAGGATTACCTTCCACAGCCCTTAGAGTCGATAGCATTTTTCAAGTTGATTTCGTCAATTTTTGTGAATTATTTTCGAAGCTTGGTGTAATAAGGTCCAAAGGCCGAGGGCGTGGACACAATTGACGCGGAACAATGTTGTAGCCCCGCATCCTTAAAAGCCTACCAAGTGAAGATGTAAATGTCACCGTGACGAGGGCTGCATAGCAGTGGGTAGTGTGGCACTGCCCCGAACGTCCCCTGATATGGAAGCTCTGTCAGGACGGACCTTCTCTTCCTGCTATACTCGTGGGACTTTTATGGACCAAACATTTAAAAAATCAGACGAAGAAGGAGGTTGTAGGTCTGATGCAATAAGCATCAGCTCAGAACTGGTGAAGGGTCTCCTTGGAGGTACCTCGCAAATCACAGAAGCCTCGGCTTCCCAATCAACAACAGTGCCCCAGGCAGCTGACGGAGATGTTGTTGAAAAAATAACTGCCAAAGTTGTCGGCCGTGCAACCTAGCAGAAAAAAATTGGTGCTGCGAAGAGGAGGAGGGCCAAGGCAAGAAGGGCCAAGGCAAGGAAGGCCACGGCGGAATTGGGGAGCTCCACGGAGCACACCCGAGTCCCTCATTTGGAACTTCCTTCTCAACAAACCAAACAGTGGTCAGTACACCGGGGGCTCCAAGGAGCGGACCACCCACTGCCAAAAGTTTCTGGACCCACCAGAAAATTGGTAACACACCAACTCCTACGCATGCCGGACCCAACTGACGCACTGCCAAAACGGCAGCAGTCAGAGGATACTTCGGCTAGGCAGGGACCATATAAGAAGAAAGGGGGAGTCGCAAGACCCCTCATACCGGGACAAGTTGGCTGGGATCGCCAGTGGTCCTGGACAACTATCCCGAAGGCAAATTGATAGAGGAGCAATCCTCCCCTATTTGCGATTCCATCTTGAATGAGGTGGACAAAAGTCTTAAAGGCGATTGCCAGCCTCAGTTTTTAGGTGTGATTATTTTATTCTCAGCATCCCTTCCCTACGACTCCAGGGACCCACCACCATCCAAAAAACTCGAAGATATCGTGGGTCACTCTAACAAGAGCGGTCTGCAGATCATCGTAGGACGAGATGCGAACGCCCATTATGATGCCTGGGGCAGTAGTGGAGTAAACAAGAGGTGAATACCTTTTTGCTTACTTCTCTACTACTAACTTGGACATATTAAATCGCGGCATGAATCTTACCTTCGACAACGGTAGGACACGTGAAGTTACAGACAACCCACTAGCCACTCAACACCTTGCCACTTAGGGGTTCATTAATTATGTGAGGTGATTTTTGCGATATTTCGACCCGTTTCCCTGTCGGACCCCCGGTTGAATCGGGAGCTCTTCGGACTTATCCGGAATACGAACGCTGCTGGTTAAGCCATCGTACGACGCTTGCAAAAGTTGGATGAATTTCAATGGCACGTGTTCGGTTTCCAAGGCTCTACAAGCTGTTCTAATCGACGCAATCGAAAGCGGATTTGAAATCGATGAAAACGACGACAGTTCGTTTGCCGCAACGAATTCTTTCTTCCATTAGCTGACGGAGTGGGAATATTTGATCAATGCATCCTCGATGTTGTTTAAATACCGCTTGTTTTTTCCGGCTTGATGTTTCTGTAGCCTCGAGTGTATGATTTTCGTAAATAAATACTTTGCCAACGATCGAAAGGAGGCTAATACCGCGATAATTCTTGCATTACCGACTATCACCTTTTTTAAAAATTGGGACAACGATGGCTTTCTTCCACGCCGACTGGACACGATCCTAATGCCTTATATGTATGGAGTAGTTGTGATAAGACATCACCTCCGGTTTTGATCATCTCGGCGGTTACTTTGTCTATTCCCGGCGTTTTTCCATTTTCAGCGATTTTATTGCCGTCTTCACCCCGATAATTGTCGGTTCGGTATCGAGAAATTGATTCGTGGACTATTCGATAAACGGCGGTTCGGGTGCTGGACCTTTTGGCGGATCGTGGTTGTACACCTGGTGGAAGAATTCTCTCCGCCGCTACAGGCGCCCATGAGCAGAAGTCACGAAAGTCCCACCCGATTTTTTGATGTTGCCGTTTGTTGATGTTTTTTTGCCGCCTAACCGCCAGATTGTCTGGTACAGGGTCCGGTACTCGTGCCTCGATGCTGATTCTTCCATGTCGGCCGCAATTTTATTCCAGTACACTTCCCGTTCGGATTTCATTTTCTGTCGAACTTCTTTGTTCAATTGTCGGTATTGCTCAAAATGAACGCGTTTCTTGCGTCCGTTTACGCATAAGTGGACATAACTCCACTGCCCCCCGCAATAGACTCCGACAATTGTCTTTCTTCTACATAGATATCGTCCGGTATGATGAGCGCTGCGAATTTGTTGGATAACGCCATTTGAAATTCTCACCCGATGGGCTCACGCATTGCACGTACATCTTTAAGCGTCGATCGGGATCTTGCGTTGGTGTAAACGTAGTCTAGCATCGCCGAGTCTTTAAGGAAGGAAATCGATTGGAAAGCGATAACCCTGCTGGCAGCCCGTCGATCGAACGATTTTAGTCTGTCAGGTAGTCTGTCAATTCGTAGATCATGGTCCTTGATACGATACCCGGCTCTGCGTTATGTAGTCAATCCTATCCGTTGCTCTCTTGTAGATCTCGTGGCAATGTTGTAATGCCAGAACGGGTTGCCTGCCCGTTTCCGGTAGGCGGGAGTATAGCGCCTTAAGCTTGCTACTACCGTCGTTAGTCGGCTATTCAGAGGGCACCACGGGGAGTCGACGGTTCGATTTTTCTGAGTTCTTACAAATAACTTAAAAATGCTTTTAAATTGTTGGGATCTCTTTGAGCGTTTATTTCATTGAATTGAATCAGCTATATTTGAATATCATTGTTCTTGTTTAGAATATTCCATTCATGTACTTGGCACTTTTGCACCTACAGCTCAATTCAGGTAAAAAAAAACTTGTTCACAACAATAAAAACGTTCAATCTGACGAAAAAATAATTGTTGAACCACCACTGACTGTAAACTACCGAAATACATTCTAAACCTCCTCATTTATATTTTGTAAACGAAAAAGTAAAGATGTCACAAATAACAAAAGAATCGTACAATTCAACATTTCGTCACATAACCAATAATGATGAGAGGAAAAAATCAATACAATTCTTCCAGGACGTTATACAATTCCTACAGACGAAAATCCCAGCAGGTAGGTACCACCTATAAAGATAGATGGAACTATTGTGGAACCACAAAACAAGACTGAAGGGTTTCACCCTTTCTGTTATTAGGGGTGGTGATGCGGAAATGAATATATATTTTTTTTTTTTGTAAAAGAAAACATTTTATATAGCAAGGAGATTTTGGTATCTCAATAGTGTTGTTGAAAAGTTCGGAAGTATTCATTGTATTTTTTTTTTTTAAAAAACTTATTGTTAAATGGTTCTTTATTAGTATATATGTGTGTATGTATGGATTTACCTTCATAATAAATAATATTTAAAAACTTACATCAATTCAACTTGACGTGTGTTGAAACAAGTACGACTTACCTGAAAAAGAGAGAAAATGAAAACTAATTAATAAAGTTGTTACTCTTTACTTTAATATTTGTATGAATAATTAAAATGCCTCAAAGGTAAAAGACAGAAAGCTGTCACTTAATAATGGATAATGGAGTTTCAGTGTTATCTCTAGAGACTCTCTCGGCATATTTTGCATAACAATTGAACTGTCAAACTGGCGTACTCGACAATGCAATTAATTATCCATGATTTTACCTGACTGAATATCTCTATGTACTATCTGCACACATTCAGTTAACCTCACTTAATTACGACAACATAAGGCAAGGAATCAAAGTTAAAATGAAACCAAAATATACGGCCTTATTCAAATAGACACAATAGAAACAATTGCCTGATTATGTTGAAATAATCCAATCACAATCTGATTCAAACAGATCCAGTAGTTTACTATGGCTTCCGGGCGTGTCACAGGTAGAGCCCTTGCATGACAATTACACAACCATTACACATGGATATAAACTGGCGAAAACATTACAGTAGTCATAACTATACCACTATTATTATTTTTTCATATTCTGGACTCATAAGCTAAAGTACACAACATATGCATATGTTACTCAGAATAAAAGTCAATCCTCCCCTCCTACACCCCAATAATACCATACATTTTTTGGAGGGGATGATGGTGGCTAAATATAGATATTTTTAGGGCTGGTCTCGTATGTTATCCGAGGCACAACATAATTACAACATTTATGTGCAGAGTCAACAGGGAGAGAGTTTGTTTTATTGATATAAATTCGTTCTGTTTACCAAAGACCGCATATTTAAATAACATTTAATAATGTGTGCACAGCAAAAGGTTCGATTGAAATTTCCACTTTAGTGTATGGAAAATTGTGTGCGAAAACATATTTATTTATTTATTTATTTTTAATATTTTTTTTCTTCGTATTTCCTTTTAATTTTGCGACTCTGTCAATCGATGCATGAAATTGTGATAAGCTGAAGTAAACAGTAAATATTTAATGAAATGTGGTGATTAAGTTTCGTTGTGGAATTCAGCCGGTCGGGCAGATTTTTTGAAATAAAAATAAAGCTATATAGTACAGTTTCCAGAGTAAAAAAATCGCTAAAACTGCAAAAAAAAATGTAGGTTCATGAAATTTGGAATGGTGGGAGTTTAGCAATTGGAGAAAAGGTAACCGTAGAGTTCCGGGCCGTACTTCGTGAAAATCACGAGAAAATCCGATTGAAATTTTCCGACGCTTTCCCGTTATGTTAAGAAGACAAAATTAAAGCTATGAAAATTCTCAACAAAAAAAGTTATATAAGCTTTTCCCGGAAAACCTCACGTTTGGTTGGAAAATGGAGGGTAAAGAAAAAAAATATGAAAAATTATTTTGTTTTTATATTGTTTTCTTTATGCAGGGTGCCCCACCTCAAGTTACAAAGTGGCGGGCTGTAGATAGGCTTTGGATAGACGAACAAAAAATCATATGGGAGGGGGGCAGAAATCGTAACGGTTTGGTCACTAGGGAGTTTTGAAATTTTTTTGATAGAGGTTTACATATCACCCTGTATTTTGGTAACCCGATGACCTACTTCCATGAATTAGGTAGCAGTATACGCAGAATACTCCCACCTATCTAAACTGGAAAAGCGAAGGTTCTACACCACCAACTTCCAGAGTTATGAGTCAAAATATCATTTTTCACAGAAAAACTATTTCGAATATACATATATATTAGAAAAATTGACAAAGCTACTATATTTATTTCCATTTATTCTTCATCGCTGGATGTCTCGGGGTCTGGTTCACCGGAGCTGTCCACTTCACCTTCATTTTCTTCTTCTAAGTTCTCTTCAGGATCATTCATTACGGGGATATTACTGCAGCGATTGCTGTAACAATGAGCACATACTGAGGTGCACAATAACCCCGCTTTTCGACAGCAACAGCTTTTCGTGCACCCTTTTATGGACTTGCAGAAAATTAACTGTAAAAGGTGTTTGGGAGCCGGAGGATCGGTCATTTTTACTGGCGCCAATGTATCTCCTTCTATCCACCCCCATTCTTAGCGTGGATATCATGGGACAGCCACTTTTGAACTTGTAAGTATATTCGATAGAAATGCTGTCTCGCGGTGTTAGCAGTGGGACGCAAACTCGCCAAATTGACAGCTTTCTTCTTTGCTGTTCCCCTTATGAAGCATAAATATCGAAAGTTTGCACATTCTTTGGTGCTTTGTAAATTTTTAGCAGGCATAGCATCCCTTTCTCGAAAATTTTATCTTGAGACTGATTTTTTTTTTTTTTTTTGAAATGTTTCTACTGCCTCTGACAATATTCTACTTTCACTTTTGGACATCGATTCAAAAGATTTAAAGATCCCTCTTTTACCTTTCTTATAAAAACAAGATGTCGTATCGCATCCACTTACGGCATAGAGAAACAAGAGATACCTTGCCTTACTTCCAATAAGGTCTACCAACCAAATTCTCCTTTTTACTGAATTAGCTTCGATCGAATTTACTCGATCAAGAACTTTCATGAAATTTGATTGAAAACTACATTGTGTGACACTGGACCAGGTTCTTAATTTTTTGTTGACAAATTAACGTTTTATTTTATTTGTGCAAACAAAGCAATTCTCAGCAAATTCAAAAGTCAATTTTTTCCTGATTTTATGAGAAGGATGACTAAAATTAGTCAAAAAAAGGTTGGATTCGCTTCGGGGTGAGGTTTCGATACTTCAGTTTGCCATTGGAGGTGTCTATATATTTTTTCCGGCAAGCTCTATGAACAGTTACTTGTTCCACTTCTTTCAAAAAGTTTGCATGTCCATCATCCCTCAAATTGTTCACTGATCTCAAAGTATCTAACCCACTTTTAACCGTCACTTTTAACCGTCACTCGTCTAAACTCTTTTTGCAAATGAAACAAATATTTGCCGTGATCTAGAACAAATGAAAGAATGAGATATACCTACCAAAACAACATGAAAATTATCACAATTTACTTCAGCTAGTTATTTTCCTCTAATACACACCAATACACATGACTGGAGATATGTAGATCAAGAAATGACTCGAGGGCCTACTTTCATTTAAAAATAACACTGCGTTATTAGGATGCTCTAAGTTATTTCCGAAGAACTTTATCAATTTTTCTAATATACATATATGTATATTCGAAATAGTTTTTCTGTGAAAAATGATATTTTGACTCATAACTCTGGAAGTTGGTGGTGTAGAACCTTCGCTTTTCCAGTTTAGATAGGTGGGAGTATTCTGCGTATACTGCTACCTAATTCATGGAAGTAGGTCATCGGGTTACCAAAATACAGGGTGATATGTAAACCTCTATCAAAAAAATTTCAAAACGCCCTAGTGACCAAACCGTTACGATTTCTGCCCCCCTCCCATATGATTTTTTGTTCGTCTATCCAAAGCCTATCTACAGCCCGCCACTTTGTAACTTGAGGTGGGGCACTCTGCATAAAGAAAACAATATAAAAACAAAATAATTTTTCATATTTTTTTTCTTTACCCTCCATTTTCCAACCAAACGTGAGGTTTTCCGGGAAAAACTTATATAACTTTTTTTGTTGAGAATTTTCATAGCTTTAATTTTGTCTTCTTAACATAACGGGAAAGCGTCGGAAAATTTCAATCGGATTTTCTCGTGATTTTCACGAAGTACGGTCCGGAACTCAACGGTTACCTTTTCTCCAATTGCTAAACTCCCACCATTCCAAATTTCATTAACCTACAATTTTTTTTGCAGAAGAAATCTCTAGGAGCTGTAGGTACTAATAATAAAGGTATTTATTAAGCACTAGAATACTGCTAATTGTATCAGGTGAAGCTGCTGTTGCAAGTTTGTGTTGAATATTTGAACATACAATCAGGAATTGTTGATCTCGATAACCTATTGTAAAAGTAAAACGTTCTTGCTGCCATCGCAGAGGTCGAGTGATTCTTTGACTTTACACTTATTCCCACTAAACCACTTACAAAATGCCTTTGAAAAAATTAAAATCTAGTAAAGTAACGACGTTAGGGTCTCTGTAGGCTAATTGCTTTCTTCTTCTATTTCGAAGAAGCTTTCAAACTGATGACAGCGATACGTGAAAGCATGAAGCAGATGAATAAGGCCCATTTTACACGATGAGACACGAAACGAAACAAAGTTTCCTACAATCGCTGATTCCATTTTGGAGTTTCCTCAAAAATTTCATCGGTGTCTACACGGGTAAATTCTACTGTTTCCTACAAAATTGCTTCAAAAGTTTCATGTTATTGTTTCGTGTTCCCTCAAGGCCTCACTCACCTCTCTCCCTATCTGGCAAGTAGCTTTTTGTTTCTTGTTTCATCGTGTAAAGCTTATGCCTCATTTTAAAAGGTGAAAGCGGGAGGGGTGGGGTGATGCTTTAAGCTCTCTCTCTCACCTCTCCCCCTCAAACCGAGCAAGCTTGCAGAAAACTTTTTGTTTCGTGTTTCATCGTGTAAAATGGGCCTATGTAGCCATTTTCTTTAAATGAAAGACCAGAGGTCAGATATATGTAAGGTCCTTTTGTACTGTCGACTGTTCTATGTACAGTGCAACAATGTCTAAAGGTCGGTTTACACGGAACGATTTGCTTGTGCAAGCTGGCTGGGGCAAGGGAGCAAAGATGAAACCTTAAAAAATTGTATGGGACAATCAAATTGGGAAATTATCTTGGTTACCATAAAGTGCGCCATTATCATACTTAATTTTTCTATTGAGTAGGTCAAGCAGCATTGAAAGTGGTTAGTACTTAATTAGGGGACCGGTTCCGAAAACGACACATTCGCACCTGTAACAATACATAATACATTCATATATGTAACATGGGCGTGCATACTTCTGGTAGGCGCATTTTTAAATTTTCATGCCTGTAGCGGGAGCATGCAACACTTATGGTAGACGTATATACGTGCTAGTTGCCTGTGCATATGTACTTTTAAAAAAATTAACTAACTAAATTATTTTTACTCATGGAAGCAGAGGTTAGCAGGTTTTTTTATGTGGGAAAAGTCGCTTAAACTATGGTGCAATGATTTGAAGGATCGAAATAGGATAGGTTAGGGGTCTGGGGCATTGATGACGAACATATGCCCCCCCTGGTCAGATACTGATCCATGCATTTTAAAAGGGAAAACCAAAAAAGCGGTTTTTAACCATCCTCTATTACCCCTTTTCAAGTGAAGCCACTGGCTTACTGATCCACAAGCTGACACTAAAGAAATAGTAAACAAAATTTTACCCACTTCTCAAAAAGGTTCGCCACACTGTCTGGGGGTTCTTAAGTAGATGTTGATGAACTTTGCGTTTTTATTTAACTCTGAGATGTTATACGAGTTGAGAAATACTGGACGCGGAAAATTAATTAATAGATCTTGTTTTTATCCTCGGGTGGGGCCGAGTGAGTGATTTATAGAATATAGCCCGGGCTAATGCCTAAAGGACCAACTTGGATTCCTTAAGAAATCCTGGGTAGTGGGATCCGTGTTTGGCAATTTGGATTGTTTTACGTAACTCAACCAAACTCTTAACCAAATCCTTAACTCTACCCTTAAAAATCTACTGAACTCAACTCTTCTCTATATTTTTTCCTACCTCTCAACTCAACTAAACTACTAACTCAACTTTTAATCCAAGTTTTAACTCAACTAAGCTTATATAAACTCTACTTAATTGTACTCTTAACTCAATTCTAAAGTCAATTCTTAACCCAAATTTTAGCGCAACTCTTAACTCAACTCTTACTTTCTGTTAACTCAACTTAGCTCAACTCGACTTAGCACAACCCAACCATTAGCTCAACTCGCACCTCAACTCTTAACTTGGCTCTTAACTCAATTCCTAATGCAACTCAGAACCAACTCGTTACTCATCTCAACTCATCACTTATCTTATACGTTATACAATTTACATACTACTCGGTTTTACTCCCAATAGATGCTTCACAAGAATAAAACAAAATTTTGAATTTGACGAATCTTAACTCTGGAATTTGATACGTTGAAACTTTTACAATTTTAGATATAGATGGGTGCCTTATCCGTGAAAATGAGTTTTAAAGTAACAAAAATACAGGGAAATGTAAAACTCTAGTAAAAAAAAACAACGGGCCCTACCCGCTAAGCTCTCTCAGTTTATTCTCAGTCCAGCCCTGATGGGGACCCTTTATGTTTGGGGGCTAACTATTTGTCGATTTCAGGTAGAGGTCCCGCCAAAAGAGTTGATACCGGAGCGCGCAGCTGGGGAAATTAAAGCTGCACACAAATAAAAATTGCGCACATATTGATAAGAAATGCGCTTATGTATTCTCAAATTTCCCCTTCGAAATTTATTGCGACTAGGCTAAGGGACGGGAACGGCATGCGGGGATTCTACTGCGCATGGAAAACGCGACTTTCTCGGCATCAACTCTTTTGGTGGGACCTCTATCACTGCTACTCATATTTCTATTTTCAACGATAGATGTCGGCTATCGAAAGTCTTCGAAACAACCCGTCGTTGATAAATGAAAAAAAAAATTTTATGGAAGCCTTTGTTTATGCCCTTAAGAATTTTGTGGATATCTTACTATAATGTTTGTTAGTCACCACAAAACGTACCTTGGCACAGTTTTAATAACAATTTCGTCATGTTCAGAATTCGTTAATATTTGTAGTCGCTTTTATGCCTAATGTTGTAGGTTGACGCCTTTAATATTAAAGCCAAACAAATCGCTTCCACGAAAACACATTTTAACATTAGGAAGTCATGCAAACTATCCCCTGGAACAAAAAACCAACACAAATCATTCCTCCGCTTTCTTTCGAAAAGGGTGGGAGTTGGTGTATTTTTTGTGCTGTTTTTATTTAACTTTCAAGCGAAATTCAGTCCTACACGAACCATCACACACCCCCAGACTCGGTGGCACTTCGTATGCAATAAACATCTCAATACCAGGAGGCCATAAGTTTTACTTTGCGCCCCCCGTTCCAGGGTATTGAAATCTCGATTTCCCCAGCAACACGCTGGAAGGTCATAAATCTGAATTTTACGTTCATTTGATTAATCTGCGAATAAATTCGCTATTTGCGGCCTAAGCCCAAATACACGCCGCCCTCCATACTGGATCTCCACCAGCAGCAGATTTCCGCGAATTCTAAAGTTCACCCTGATTTTTTCCGTCCGTGCGTTGGTTCCCGCTTTATTTTATTTATTTCCCGAATCAAGTCCGATGTTGGTTTATGGAGGGGGAATGCGTAAACAAAAACCGCCAGAGACAATAAAAGCGTTTTTATGCGGCCCGCGGTAAACACACAATGCCCGCCGAATTGTAATCCGATTATCTCCCAACTGGCCGGGAACTGAGCCAGCGCCAGCAGCGGGATTCAACATAATCAACGCAAAAACATAAAATAATTATTTCCGCTTTGAATCAATAAATTTAAGCCGCCGCCGCCAGATTTGCAGAACGCGGCGGAGCGGGTTATTTCTGACAAAAGACAAATCGACAACTGCAGCTGAACTTGAACGCAGACCGAACGGCCATTCTGGGTCTTCTTCTTGTTTTGGTCGTTAGTGCGACTAATGGATCCAAACTAATCACCAATTGTGAATTGGCGAGTTGTAAACATCCGAAGATCGTACATAATTTTGAGTGGGGAAAAATCGGGAAGGGGTGGCTGTCAAAATTATTTTGACAGGTCAATGCCACGGGGGGTGAAGTAATTGCATGTCGCACTTATGCACTTAAATTCTTCATCAGTTCTTCGAAAACATTTTGAGTGTTGCCAATAATCGGGGAGTCACAACAAAATTCTTTCCGGTGACAAAACTAAAATAGCGCTTTTGTAATTTTTAAATATAACTTATTAAATAAGTACTGCGATGAAATGCTAAGTAGTTTTTAGCAACAATGTGACTACGGTTCGAAGAATGAGATTTGGTTGGCATTGGGTCATCTGTTTTGTGCTATAAAAAGTTTATAACATAATGAACATTTTGTGTAGTAAAAATTGTCATTGTCAAATTACCCTGGAAGTTAGTATCAAAGCTGCTATCAAACAGAATATACTGGGATTTCAATGGGTTTAGTAGCAGTAGGTTCAATGATGACCAACAGGAGACACGGCGCCATTCAGCTGCAATGTTCTCCATACAAGTGTGGATTTGACTTTTTGGCGCGGAGAACTGTACATCATCCGCATACATATGAACTAGAGATGCGCCGAATATGGGTTCGACCGAATATTCGGTCAAAAACGTACCGAACCGAACATTCGGCCGAATTATTCGGTTCAGTAAGCAGGTTCATATATAGAACAGAATCCGTAGAAGAACGACATTCACCGATCGAGTAACCGAATGAAATTTCGGTATTTCTATGATAAAAAATATGCTAACAAATGTGGGTTGCCTAACGAAATATGTACAAGGCTATATTTAATAGGCGTTTTTTCGTCTTTTGCTGCCTTTTTCTTTATTTTGGGGAGATACTATGCATTTTGGTGAAATTAGGGCCTCGCCCTACGCGCATGAGTCGACTGATTTGCAACATCAGTTTCAAACTGGTCTCAGCATTATCAAGCTGGTTGTGAGCTGCAGCTTGCAACCAAAATGAAACCTTTGTCCACACACAAGCGCAACTGATTTTTGATCAATCGGTATTCTGTGCTCTTTGATATGTACAAGTGCAACCACGCAACTGAAACTGGTGACATTTTCAAGCGAACATGCGTTGCATTCGGTGACAGACAATATAGAAGTCTGTGTATTCAAATCCGACATGTCGGAGTATTCCGTGAATGGAATGCATGCAACGCAAATGTCGGTCTACTTTCAACTTTTTCTGTATCTATAGTCATAGTACACACAATCATTCGCTCCTTACTTAGATTTTTGGGTTATGGTTAAAGCCAAGACGGAATGCAACTAAGCAATTAGATGTTAGTGGAAAGTCGATATCATGGAACCGCTGAATTCAACGCAGGTACGCTTGCCTGTCACCAGTTTGATATTGCTTCCGAGCAGTTGCAAACTAGATTCAAACCGGTCTCGTTTCTGCCGACTCGTGTGTGGATTCTTAATTTTTTTTAAATTTTCGATTTTGTGAATAAATATGGTTACACAGAGAAGTGTTTGTTTCATTTACAAATACTATGTACCTATGTACGGTTCCACAATAAAGCCTCTTTAGGATATGTAACTCTTAAAATAACACTATTCGGCAAACTAACCGAATATTCGGCCGAATACGAAACATTAAAAAATACGCCGAATATACCGAATACGAATATTCGGCCGAACATTCGGCGCATCTCTAATATGAACTTTAGAGTGTAGAGTGAGTGTGTTCCCTTATTGCATAAGGGAAATAAAAACGCTGAATAAAAGTGCCCCAAGAATAGAGGCTTGGGGAACGCCATTGGTAAGTAGGCCAATGGTGGAACTAGAGTTTAGTCGAGTTTAGCTATTTGAGAGCAGTTGGTTAAAAAGCTATGCAAAAGTTTAAAAGCAGTGGAGGAACAGCGGAGTTGAGCTCTCCAGAAGCAGAGAGTGATTGACACTATCAAAAGCTTTTGAAAAGTAAGGTCAATAAACAACAAACGTGATGTTCGTCGAGAGAGCTGCGGATATCATTTTTAAAATTAAAGAGTGATGTTTGCTACAACTAAGATTGCCACACATCTATAAACTGAAGACTTTCACAGAACTCAAGGATTTGAGTCGCTATTAGTTTTTCGAGAACTGTAGTCAGAAATGGAAGTATACTAATAGGCTGGAAATCGGAAGGAGTAGTGGAAGAAGAGCACTTAGGTGTAACTAAAGCATACTTCCAAGAAGTGGGAAATTTTGAAACAGTAAGGCAGGAATTGAATATGTGGGTTAGAATAGGCAACAAACATGGTAATAGAATTTGCAGTAACCTGGGTGAAATATTATCACTACTAGTGGCAATAGGTTTAATAGAATTTAGGGCCATGATAACTTCAGGGATCAACGCAGCCGAAGAAGAAGCCGTCAGATGAAAGCAATAATAGAGGTATTGGAGGTATTAGCCTGCTCAGTCGTTTGATGAGATATAAAATATTTGTTAAGGCTTTCAGGACTAAGGGTGTAGGCAGCGGCTTCATTTTTAGTGTGGATACTCAAATTGCGCATGTTGTTGCATACAGTTTTCAGTGAAAGGGACGGATCAAGTGAAGGAACGGGCGTAAAAATTACACTTGGCGACAAACAGATTCCGAAGGCGGTTAATCGATTTTTTTTTTGTCGTTGCACTTTTTACTTTTAAGAACCAATGGTAGGAAAAATTGATAGGTGAATGAATTGATTTTTTTGACCCTTTTGACTCATTCTTTATTTTCCAACATTAAATAACTTTGACAATTTTTAGCCGATTTCAACAAATGTACACGAATCTGAAACGTCGCTCAGTATCATTTTAGCTATGAGTCTATACAGATCGAAAAAACACATTGAAGTTGTAGAGCTTCACAATGCAAACAATCGTTCAATTGTAAAATCCGCGCGTGCGTGCGTTCAGGCAACACAATTCGTAGTTTGGTGAAGAACTTCTTTGAGTTCGGGTCTGTAGCCACTAGCCAGCGTCCCTTTCGAACGAGTCCGCGACGTTCCAATGAAGTTATTGAAGCAGGAACACTCTCGATAATCTAAATGTGCCTTATCGCCGCCAATCTCAGCAGTTAAACGCAAGTGAAACGACTCTAAGGAGGATTATAAGGCATTTTCATCTCCTCCCATACAAAGTGCAACTTATTCAAAGTTTGTTGCCAACGCGTCGCTTGCAATATGGAAATGCCGTCGCAAGAATGAATGAGAATATTTTTTGTAATAGGGGGGCCGCAGCATCATAAAGTTTGAAAACTACTGACCTAAGTAAATGGACAACCCCCCCCCCCCCTTTACGTGGTCACCACAGAACTAACCTAGAAGCTCACAACTTACCATCTGGATTCCACCAAATTTCTGCTGAATTATAAAAGGATAACTTCCATCAATCAATCAAACGCAAAGAAACAACAACACGAACGTCTAAAATGTATGACTTCACCGCCACGATAACCCGACCTAAGACCCTACTTGAGTTACTTTGGAATTTAACTAGATCGAAAAGAATGAAAAGATCCACCAAAGACAAACAAGGTCATTTTTAAAAACCTAAAATATCATTGCGTCCTTATTTCGGAAACAGTGCAAAGCAGTAATAGACAAAAAGAAAGGTTAGGGGTCGTCCATAAAATACGTGAGGCTATTTTCCCGCCTCCTTTATTCCACTTGCAGTGGACACACAAATCCCAAAACGTGAGCTCTACATTCTATGTGTTCTATATTCTAAGGACCTTTTCGCGGGTCAGTGTTATTTGGCTCCTACGCTGCAGCATTCGCCGAGTCGCGCATTTGGCTGGCGAGGGTGGCGGCTAAACAATCGAAAAAGCGTAAAAATTTTGGTGTAGGATCAAGCCATATCTTAAGGCCCCCATTTATGCAGAGGTCGTCGGCAAGCCGTGGCCTCAATGTTTTTGTTTTCGCCTTGAGGCCAAGTATCACCGGGCAATTATCGTCAGTTCGTGCCTGAAAATTTGAACTTCTATTCACGCCATATCCACTGGGAACGGAAAACAAGGCACGCGCTAGGCGTGAAAACCATTCACACTCCTGTTCGCGCTTGTTAGCGTTTGTTGGCGTGACTCTGGGGCCACCTTGAAGTTTTTGTTGAGGCTATGAATATTTTTGCACTTGAATTAACAACCTGCTATGCTAAGCTGTCGTATTCTGTGTATCTGTATGGAATCATGGCTGCACCTACATGCCACGACCTGTCAGCTGGATAACTGAAGTATCATCCTTCAGTCAGACTGAGTAATCTGTGGCCTTCGTCGAGCCGTGCCGTGCGACCTAGTCTGAAAGGCCACTGCATACCGGCGTCCTGTATGTGAATGCGGGTCTTTAGTGGAGAAAGATGTTTTACTTAATTTAACCTAGTTTTCTCGTAATTTTATACTGCTTCTTGAAAAAAAATTACGTTATGTTTGCCGGGACCCCCCCCCCCTTTCCCCAACGTGAGAATCGTTTCCACCCCTCTCTCTAGGCGAAAGAAAAATTAAATAATTGCTCTACAAAAGAATACAAATTTTCTCTTGTAATTTTGCGCTTTACCAAAAACGAACATAGCTTAAAAACTGGGTCAGAATTTTATGAACTAATATAAAATCAGTATCTATGGAAATCTCAATTCTATGGACCAATCAACATTTAATAAAATATTCTCTTGTGGTAGCACCATCCTTTCCTAACAAAACCCATCTGGTTTTTGTGCATATCTAAAAAAAATCCACCAATCCATCCCCAACAGAGCCGCACACCACACCGTCCCCAATCGAGAACACAGTCGAACAAATTTATGTAGTTCAAATCAAAAATTATCGCCGACCATTACAGCCGCTAGGGGGAAACTAATTAAATTAATTAAGAGTTATTAAAACGTCCCGGATCAATAAACCAAAACACCATTTGGACATTGGACCACCAGCAAGCATTTGACCTTTCAGTTTTCTGCCTGTCTCATTTGCTACATACACACACTCACACACTCACTAAGAGAGGGCATCCCGCCATTATTTAAGAACATTCTGAACGTCGTCTAATTAATTCGACGGTCCGGAGATCGGATTGAATGCACATTCGGTTCAATTAATTGCCTGCTGCCGGGCTTACCTTGCCGCCGCCATGCTTCTCACCCCTTTATCGATACACACCCATCAGGAAAACTCACCACACTTTTAAATTATTGCAACTTTACTGAATTATCGCTCGCTCACTGTGGGGAGTATTCATAATATTTGGACATGCCCGAAAGACTCGCGAATTTTATGATAAATTGCATTTCATCGTGGCGAGAAAGTAGAGGAAAAATAAAGAAAATTTAAAACAAAAAAACATTTTTATTTTTTATTTTCTTAAAACGAATTTATTTATTTTAATTCACTCGAGAGCGAGAGATCTGTATGCAGCTTGTGTGTTCCATTAATTCTTTACTAGTTGGGATCCCCGTTACCGAAATTCGGTCACAAAAACAATAAATATATAAAATTCACGATTTGTTCGAATTTAAATTCAATTTAAATATTTTTATTTAAAAAAAAAAAAAATTATACGCAATGTCGAATTTTTAATTACTATGAAACATTTCCATTGCTCTGGAGCATCTAAAATTTCCCAGGATTTTTTTAATCGCATCCATGACGTCTTGCTGGGCTATGTAGTGGAAAATAGCAGCAACATCAGTAACTACAGCATCATTGAAACGATACAATACAACTCAATAATACTAAACACAAAAGAGTATAAAAAAAATGCACGCACAAAGTGACCGAGTTTTTTTAAGTCAGTTATGCCGCCAAAAATCTACACAAACGCTTGTTTTTCTCTGTTTCTCATTGGCTTCACTGAAACGGCATTTGTGTCAATCGTAGGCTACTCAGCTCTACGTTGATGCTCACAAAAAATTCAAATTTTTCAACGGCTTTTTAAAATTCGAAAAATTAAAATCGCTATAACTTTTTTATTCGTGAATCGATTTCGTTGAAATTCCTTATTACAAAACTATGCCATAAAAAGAACATTTTCTGAAAATTTAAACAAAATCGGTCCACGAACAAAAAAGCCTTAGCGTGTACAAACTTTTTGTTTGCCTATTAATATATAAGATTTAAATTTCAGAATTATTCGAAAATATTTTTAATTCCAAAAAAATAAAAACGAGAGAAACCCTCGCAAAAGTTGCATAATACGCGCCGACCGATTTTAATCGATTTTTATTGTGATTAAATTTTACGCGAGAAAATTTCCCACCTAGATACACAACATTATCCGCCATGTATGCTGTAATTGCGCGCATTAAATTTTAATTAATAACAAAACCGGGATAAAATTTATTTCCGAAAGTTAATGGAAAATAATACTGCCCCATATATACCTTCGACAGGTGCTGCTAATCGAGTGGAATCTGTGCGGACATAACGTTTATTGATTTTTATTAATCCGATTAAATTGCCGGAGAGTCATTATTTGTTGCAATTGCTGGAGGGAGGGGAACGGGTTTAAGGGAGGGAAATTTCTGTAATTGATATTGCGTCGTAGGCTGGGCTGGGAAAAGTAGTATGAACAAAAAACATGTAAAATTGGGTAAATTTACTTTATTGTGTTTAGTAGTATTCGCCCTGAAAATCGATGAATACAGTCTTGCATAGCTTAGGCGTATATTTTAAGCATTTGTCCAACTGTAAGGACTCGCAATACTGTTTCAAACGACATACGGAGCATAAAATCATATCATCGCCCGCAGGTCCCCCTGAATCGAAAGTACCCAGTGTCCGGAAGTATACCTGGAACACCCTATCTGATGGGGTAAAATTCACGGCTCCGCTCGTCTTAGTAGAGGGGTCTGGCTTTGGGCTAACTACCCGACTTCCACACATCGCACATCAGTTAAGAAACCAGAAACGAAGGCTCACATCGGGCGGGAAATATGTCAACGTCTACAACAACTAAAAACGACTTTCGGAACATGGAACACAAGAAATATATACAGAAGTGCAACAATTAATTAAATCACCTCCGAGTAAAAATAATTCGATTGGTTAATTTTTTTAAAAGCAAATACTCCCCCGCATCTAGCACGCATAGCAAACAAATGCAAATGGTTACTGTACGCACATTTCCGCTACAAGTCTGAAAATCTAAAAATGCTTCCGCTATAAAGGTATGCACGACCCTATTATAGATATGTATGAAAGACCATTCCAAAAGCGACTGTAATTTTACCAAGCTGTTCTCCAACTAAGTACTAACCACGTCCAATGCTGCTTAACCTACGAAATCGCATGAGAATCGGTTTACTGAGAATCCTAATGGCACTCTTTATAGTCACCATGTTAATTGCCCGTTTTCTTCGCCGTATACAATTTCTTATATCTCCACTTTTGCTCCCTTTAGTCTAGAAAAGTAGGAACGTATCACGTTTCGTTTAGATTATTCGGTCTATCTTTTATTGTTAGGGGTTCTCCATTAATTACGTGAGGCGTTTAAGATCGGAGGGAGTCGAGCCGAATCTCTCGTGGGGAGAGGGAGGATCTCGGAAAATATCACGAATCACCATTTTGCGAATGTAAAATTGTGAGAAAACTGGGTTAAATTAAGCAAAACATGTTTCTCCACTAAAGACCCTCCTTCGATAACAGGCTTTCGGTAGGCAGTGGCCTTAGAGACCAGTGGTCTTATACTGCAATTATACAGAGGTATGAATTTTTGCATTTTGGGGCATTTTTAAGGGGTTTTCTACCTTTTCGAGGTCTAGAAAAAAAAACACTTTGTATGTTTTTCAATTCTCTACAAATGTCCTGTTGAGGGTAACGAGATTCCAGTATTTTTCATTGTATACGCAAAAACCGAAAAATATCCCCATTTTTGTTGTTAGTTATTGTTTAAACAATTCCACATGATTAAAATTTGGCTGTTTTTTTGGATTTTAGTACTCTATGGGATACCCCTGAAGTAGTGGCGCAAGTAGTTTGCTGTACAAATTTTATAGCAAAATCTGCCTTTTCTCGCTCTTATTACTAGGCTATTACAGACCAGGTCAGCCGGCCCGACGAAGGCCACAGATTACTTAGTCTGACTGAGGGATGATACTTCAGCTTAGTATAGCAGGTTATTAATTCAAGTGGAAAAATGTTCATGGCCTCGACGAAAATTTCAAGGCGGCTCCAGACTCACGCCCTGAACAGGCGCGAACGGGAGTGTGGATGATTTTCGCGTTTCGAGTTGATACCGCGTGAATTCTTGGCGTAAGTTCACGGTTTGAGAGTGTATTGAAGTTCAGATCTTCAGCCATGAACTGACGATATGTGCCCAAACACATAAAGTTTTTTGATAGTTTTTTAGAACTGCAGGCCAAATACAGTTGGAAGCCGGTGAGTGTATGATGATACTTGGCCTCAAGGCGAAAACTTTCAGGCCACAGCCTACTGCCGACATGTGTGTAAATAGGGGTCTTAAGATATGGCTAAATCCTACACAAAATTTTCTACGTGGTTATTGGAACTCCAGAAAGCAGCATAGTGGCCCTTCGATTATTTAGCTGCCACCGGTCAGTTCCCTGCATTTGCAGTTCCCTCCAAGTTGTCCTAGATGTTGTACAGGTCTGCAGTGTTCCCCACCTTTGGTTGGCTAGCAGCAGGTATTAGTCAAATAAAGACTTTTGACCCCCCTATGCAGCTACCGACTATCTCAGCCTGAGAGCATAGAAGAGAGCCATTTATGCCCCTATGTCCATAAACACAGACTAGAGTCATATTGTGCTTTCTACAGAGCCTATCTAGCTCAGCTCTGCATAACTCCGTTAACTTGAAACGCATCGTTACTGAATCCAACGCTATCTATGAGAAATAAGTGGAGGTAAACGCCGAGTATATTTCATTAAAAATTAAACTTGATTTATGATCGATGTGGGGTTTTTTTCTATACAGGGTGGCATCAACACTATTTTCGAATCATTGGGCAGAGCAAAATAGAACTTTTAGGAACGTAAATATCATCGGGAAATGTCTTGAACAGAGAGCCAATAATTACATTTACCCGTAATCGGACTGAAATAATCTTGGTTAATATTTATGATAAATTACAATCATCGTTTCGTTTCGTTGATGCATATGGCTCTTGGATTATCATACTTTTTGTCCAAAAGATCAAATTATATAATTTTATTTTCAAATTTCAAATTATAGGAAATATGAAATGTTAATTTACTAGTACCATATACTTCATCTAGTTGAGTAGACAATTCATGCTTAACTATCTAGTTGCTAGATTACCGCGAAGAGTAGAATGTGTTATACTATACAGAATAGTGTGCCGAAATGTTCTGGATAGAAAAGAAACAAGCAAGTAAAATTGTTCCACAATGCCAAAAAGTATTAGGTGTTAGATGGCCGAAGTTGGCCACAGTTAGTGATGAGCAAGACTGGTCTTGCAGTTTTGCCTTTTCTTACATATGTATTTAGCAAGATCAAAGCAAGGCCAAATCAAAACAGGAGAAAACAAGGCTGCAAGATCAAGAAAGAAAGACTTTTTGTTTATCACTTAGTGCCAAAAGTCTTGCAGTGATGAGCAAAATGTCTTACAAAAAGTCTTGCAGTCTTGGTTCTGCTAAATGTGCAAGACAAGACTTTTTGCTATTACTCCACCACTTTTGCCACTTAGTGATGAGCAAAAAGCCTTGCCATCTTGATCTTGCAGTCTTGACTTGTACTTTCCCGAGCTTGGCTTGGTCTTGTTTTGGTCTTGCTAAATGGGCAAGACTGGTCTTACCCATTACTAGCCACAATGCTCACCACATAACACATATTCACTTAAAAACTCCAGTAAGTGGTATGTTTTAGATTGGGACATTAAATAGAGGTGCGTATAGATCAAAAATAAACACAAAAAAAATCATTTTTCGATATATTTAATCCATCAAAACAACTCAAACCAAACCCCATTTTCTTTTTCCAACACTTACAACTTAGGCTTATATACAGTACTATAAGAAAATTTTGAATATTTGGGAAAGGCAAGTTTCTTGAAGCCGAGTGGAACGAATCCAAATGGGAATACGTAATAGTAGAAAAATTTCTTGGGTATCTTTATCTTCTTCTTCTTCTTTTTCTTCTTCTTCTTCTCTTTCTCCTTTTCCTTCTTCTTTTTTTCTTTCTCTTTTTTCTTCTTTTTTTCATCTTCCTTGAGTTCGGTTTCTTCAAGTGCATCAAATTCATCTTCCTCAAGTTCTTCGGGTTCTTCAACTTCATACTCGTAATAATCATCATCACTTTCAAGTTCTCCTGGATATCCACCAAAGGTTCCAGGATAATAATCTTCCACTTCGTAGTAAGGGTAGAGGGGGTTGTTAAATCCATAGACGAATCCTGGTGGTGATAATGTAAGTGTTAATCGTGTGGCAGTGGTGGCAGCCAAGATTACGACCAGAAAAATGAAAACTTCCATTTTTTATTAGTTTAATTTTTTTTTTTTTTGGAAAAATAATATTAAATCTCAAACGCGCTGCTAGCGGTGCTGCTAGCACTCGCTTTTAAAAACTGTCCTCTGTTTGTCGTCTGCCATCGCTTTTATATAAACAAATTACCGATAATTAACAATAAATCTCCAAAAAAATCACCTGGAATTACAATTTTGTCACCTGCAGCAGTATTCTTTGTTTATTTTTAGTTTAGTTCTAATGTAACGACGGAGGGCTAGACATGCAAGAATGTACCCGGGCAGGTTGCATAAGAACTGCATTCATTCTCCCTGGGGCGGTTCTGGATGATGACCGAAAATATGAAGACTGGTTTTGGTTTTAGAATTGAGACAAACAGATAACGAACTGCCTAGATAAAAATGGGGTGATCTCATTATTTACTAAACTGGAACCTATATCTGTGGCATGTAGTCAGTATGTTACTGGAGAATGGATCTACATAATTGGGAGGTGGCACTAGTTATGCAATGTTGGATCAACTGTTTGGGACTCATTATTCTCATTTTGGGCTATTTACAAATGTATTAAAACGACCTGAGGATAGCACTAGGCAGGGCTACATAAGTTTTCTTGTAGATTTCAGTGTTCGTCGGACCCTTCGGGTTTGGACATTCGTTCATTCATTCTTCTTTAGGGGCGACTTGATACATATAGCCTAAAATTGATGTGGGATCCATATTCCAAATCTCTCTGGGAGCAGAGAAATCGCAATGGAGGAGACTCAATCTCTTCTTCACTGGTAGCGTCATGATGAAACCGTATGGCAGACCCAATTCTTGATTGCCGTTCTTACGTGGCAGCTCGCTAGGCTGCAGAAAGGTTCCGGACCGAGATGTTTAGGGATTTTTTACTGCGGCTTCATTAATCGCAACAAAGGTACCTTTGTCTCCGAACAGTACTACCTTTGCCGTTAACAGATATCTGGATACGAACTGCGAAAGAGGAAGGCAGGTTAGTCTCTAGGGCAGTCTTGCTCGCTGGAGTAAATCAGTCTGCCAGCATTAGTACCGAGGCCCCATTTTCTTGGGGGATTATGTCCCTTCTCCCTTTTAGTTAGCCTTTTTGGGCTGGGGAAGTTTCTGCTCTAAGGATGGAAGTGATGGTTTTAGGGGCACAGCCTCACCTATAGGCGTAATAGAGGTCCCCATTCACTAAGGTCCCCATTCACATACAGGGCTTGGGCAAGCCGTGGCGTGAAGGTTTGTCGCCTTATCACCTTCTATCCACCGGCTGTCGACAGGCCACGAACTGCAGTCCATGCAGTCCAGGAAAACAGATAAATCTTTATGTGCGCGGGCATTTATCATCAGTCCAGGCCTGAAGATCTGAACTTCTATTCAGTCTGAATTTTTCTTTGAGACCAGGAACATTTTTACACTTGAATTAACAACCGGTTACCCTAAAGAGTTGTCTTCGCCTGTGTGTCTGTGGCGATAGAGATGGTTGCCTCAAGTTTTCATCTCTCAGTCAGACTGTGTAATGTGTGACCTTCATCGTGCCTGTGTGTGAATGGGGTCCTCTTTAGAGTTTTGCTATCCTCAGCCGCCTGCGATGGCGGATGGTGAGGTCTTACCTCCTCGTTCGAGGCTCCTCCTACCACAACAACGCCACAAAATGCAGTGGTCACCATTCTGAAATTCGAGAAATTTACGTTTTCCATTTCGCAGCGGGCTTTTTCCTACCACGGGTGAGTTAGTAACTTTGGGGTTTTTGCTTCCTTCATGATAGGTGCGTGATGGCGGTCGCTTAAGCACATTGCAATTTTGGCTTTTCTATTGTCCAGATCCTAAGCTCAAATTTTGAGATTTTAAAGGTCATGCAGTCCGATGGCATCCTAACTTCCGGAATCTCTTCTATAATATTGATTATTATAGAATGTCCTCGCCCAAGACCAGCACCCAGGTTGCCATTCGCTTTCAGCCTCAGCGCCGCGTTTATGCCTGACTTCTCTATACCTCAAGGTGGAGAGATGCTAAAATGAGCAAAGTCTTCAGCGCTGCCGTCGGGGATCAGCGGATGGCCCCAGTGATGACAGGCCATTCTTTGAATTTTGCCTAAATTAATTATGAAACCCTTAAGCGCCGTTCTGTGCCACCAAACTAAAGCCCCGTAAGTTTCAATAGGTCTAATGATGCTGATGTGTATACCCAGTACATGGCTTTCGGTTGTAAGCCCATTCTGGAAGCACACTGAAAAGCCTATAGTACTCCCTGCGGGTGTCGGTTCCGAAAGCCCCGATAGTGATCGTTTTCTGGTAAAAGGAACCAGAATAGTTTTGTCGGGATTGACTTTTAGTCCTACGCTGGCGCACCAGCTAGAGTGCCTGCTGCAGACGCCTTGACATGGCTCCTTCAGTTTGACCTATAACTACTAAGACGACATCGTCAGGGTAACCTTGGGCGAAAAAATTTCGGCCGTCGAATAGCTCTAGGAGTTCTTCTACAACAAGGCACCAGAAAAGTGGACAACCTTGTGCTATAGTACCCTCCAGAAACCCCTCAACATAAGAGACCATTAGTTTGCAAGTTGTCAGCATAGAGTGGATCCAGTTGCAGAAAGTGCTACTTAGACTACGCTTACTTAACCGCTAACTCTGCCGTCGTCTGGTCCCAAGTCGAGGATGTGAAAGGAGGTGGGTGGTCGATCTGCCGAATTGACCAGAATCGAGAAACCAAAGAAACTAGGCAAGAAATCGCATTTTTTTAAAGCCGCACCGAGCGTATCCGTTGCGGGGACGTTCAGCTCGGACCGCTAGCAAAGGGACCAAAGAAGAAGAAGAACTTAGCTATAGTATCAAAGGATATATTGTCGAAGGCTCCTCCGATATCGACCTTAGGTACAAAGAAAACGACATGATGGGCGATGCATTTTGTGGAATACTCACCTCAGCAGTACACTCACCACTCCTGCACCCAGGGCCCTGTTTTTGATCCCTACTTATTTCAACATAATATCAGTGGGGTTTTCTGTTGCAGCCGGGAAATACCCGACCACCACATGGCTGCGTGGCGATTTCCCCTTGTCTACAGTGACGAGGCATATTCCTTTCCAAGACTCAAGGCAGCCTATCATATTTCCCAGCCACGTAACCATGGTCGAGTCAGCACAGGTGATGGCCAGCTACTCCCGGCGCGCAGCACTCCTGAAAACCTGGACTGATCTAAGTCCTGAGCTATCGCGTCCAGAAGACTCTCTTGCATGGTAACAAGTGGTTCCGTGGTGAGGAGACTCCAGATAGTCAGTCGCACTCAGGCCCATTCTGGCACTTTCTGCCATTTTTCGTGGATTATTGTTATTGATGGTGAATGCAAAATGATTGATCTGTATCGGTAGGTATATAGTACACCGGCATTTTTAGATATTATCATGAACACAATTTTGCATTATTAATTGAACTTTGCAGCCGTTACAAAACTAAGAACTTTAGAGGAGACTCAAGTTAGTAAGCTAAGTGCAAACCAATATGATGCGACTTTGGAATTGCTCAATAATTGAAAGGAATTTGAACTCACAAAATGGTCTCACCTAGGGATTAATGAAATCATGATATTTTATGTATTTAGTAAGATACAAGTCCAAAAAATTCCTTTCCGCAAATATTTACCAAAAAAAAAAAGTTCAAAATACAAATTTTGAAAGAATAACAAACAAATATACAACCATGAAAACGTCAAAACAGATCATTAAGAAATCATCTTTATGCCCAGATAATTACCCCTTTCTGGCATGATGCAAAATATATAAAATCGCAAAATAGATTCCGTCGTCGTAAAAAAGAACTCGAGCGCTAGCGCTCCACTTCCACTCCCTCTAGCTAGGCCCAAGGCATGCCAAACTATTTATCTTTATTATTTTGGCGTCCGCTGGCCAGAGATAACGAAGCGCGTAAAGAGTCTCCGTCATGGGCGTGGACGACCACCCCCAACATCAATGTCGGCGTTATATCTCAGCAGTTTTCGTCTTATCTAGAAGCGATTTTCGTTCTTTCTAATTCTTGTTAAATAGAAAGAAAACACACGAACCTTGAAGATCGTCTTCGAATAGAGCTCCGCACACCACCGGGAAATTCAGTGTGGAAAATTCAACAAGCGCCGAATTGCCACAATAAAAAAAATTATGCAACATCTTGTCACTTCAGGCTTTATTTATTGGTGCCGATCTGCTTAAGAAAATTTCCGAAAAATCTATTTTTCTGCCATTTTTTTGTGCCTTTTTCTTCTTCCGTTTTAGAAAATTCTTTTTGTATTTTTCAACAACAACAACAAAAGACTTCGCGCAGGAATTAAATCCGCACTATTCTCGCTCGTCGTGCAAGGCTAGCCACAATGGGATTCTGGCTGTGTCCATGGACCCACAATGCAAGTGGCTAGACATAAATATGTCCACGGACAAAGTGGACGGACACTAAAAAGATTTGGGCGGACGACATAAAATAAAAAACACGTAAAGCAAAATTTTGAAGGAAAATCGAAAATATCGAGAAAGATTTTGACAGAGAACACACCTCAAAGGTTAATCAGGGGACAAAAAATGTGCGCGCTTCGCTTACTTTCTAGGTCGAGTTTCAATCAGCTTCTAGCGCTGTGCTACCTGTGCGTGTGGGCGCCGTAATTTCTGTTTGAAATTAAAATTGTATAGAGAAATGGGAGGTGTGAACATTTTTAAATTGTGGTCATTTTTCAGTTCATCCAAAATATTGTAGTAAGAATTTCACTTAGGGATTTTATGATTCCAGACTTTAAATTTTGAAAATCATTTCAATGACGTGAGAGCAGACTCTTGATACCATAACAGAAGAAACTTACATTTAGATGTTTAAACTTAGTTCAATATTTGTTAAATAAATAATTATTTGCCTGTTGCATGCCTGTTGCAGGCTAGGAGCGGGTGAGTTTTATTTTTCCTCGGGTAATCCAGGAAAATCACGATGAACGAATCACGAATGTACGAACAGGACATCACGTCGGCCAAAAGGAAATTAACGCAATGGAATTATTGAAATGCAAAATATCAGTTGCTGCGCTATCGGAACTACGACTTACCGGATCCGGGACATCGATGATCGTCCCGCCAGTAATCGACGAAAAGATGACGCTTTGCTATTCCGGCGTCGAGTTTATGATTGGGGGCTGCCAGCAGCGTTATCGCATTCCAACCGATATCCGAGCGTTTGGCGGTTATAACCATCGATCAAGACCCATATCGTATCAGTTTATGCGTCAACCGAGACCAGCACGGATGCCTACAAGGACGAATTTTACGATCAGCTTAAACAGACACAGATGCGATAAAAAAGAGCGAAGAAAACGGCGCCACCAAGAGCCAAGAAGAATTGGGCGTGCCACCTATCCATAAACGGACGCAGCCATGAATCTCGGACAGCTGTCTGGACCTCGCCGATCAGCGGAAGCGAATAAAGCACGTCGATTTTAAACAATACCGAACAAAGAAGTTCGACAGAACATGAAATCAGAACGGGAAGCGTACATGAATAACGTTGCGGCCGACATGGAAGAAGCGGCGTCGAGGCACGGAGTACCGGACGCTGTACCAGACAATCCTTGCGCTTAGGCGGCCAAACAACATCAACAAACGACAACATCAAAAAATCGGATGGAACTTTCTTGACTTCTCCCCATGGGCGCCTGCAGCGGTGGAGAGAATTCTTCCTCCAGCTGTACAACCACGATCCGCCACAAGGTCCAGCACCAGAACCGCCGATTATAAAACAGCCGACGAATCAGTTTCACGATACCGAACCGACAATTATCGAGGTGAGTCGACAATAAAATCGCTTAAAAATGGAAAAGCGCCGAGAATAGACCAAGTAACCGCCGAAGTGTGCAAACCCGGAGCTGTAATCTCCACGTTCTCATAACGCACATATGGCATTCGGATCGTGTCCCGTCGGCATGAAAGTAACCGAACGTTATGCCAATTTTGAAAAAAAAAAAAAAAAACGATAGTTGGGAATGTAGGAATTATCACGGTATTAGCCTCCTTTCGATCGTCGGCAAAGTATTTACAAAAATCATACAACCGAAGCTACAGAAACATCGAGAGCAAACGAGCCGAAAATGCAAGTGGGATTTAGACCACATCGAGGATGCATTGATCAAATATTCGCACTCCGCCAGCTAATGGAAGAATCAATTCGTTGCGGCAAACGAACTGTCGTCGTTTTCATGGATTTCAAATCTGCTTTCGATTGCGTCGATTGGAACAGATTGTGCAGATCCCTGGAAACCGAACACTTGCCATTGAAAAACATCAAACTTCTCCAAGCGTCGTACGATGGGTCAATCAGCAGCGTTCATATTCGAAGCGACTTATCCGGGCATCCGACAGGGAGACATGTCTTCGCCACTTCTCTTCAACGTTGTGATCGTCGCGATTATGCGTGAAGCATTCGATGGACGACTCGGAGTTCGATACAACGACAACAACTTCGTTACCGACTTGATGTTCGCCGGCGATAACGCCGTCTTCACCGACACAGATGCCGAAGCAACGGACATCTTATACGACACGACCGCATCGCCGGGTCATATGGGTTGAAATCAATGCGGAAAAGACCAAAGTGCTCACAACGGACGGATCGAAGGCAAGTGTTCACCTCGATGGAACCTAAGTGGAACAGGTTCCGATATTCAAATAGTTGGGATCATTGGTGGAGGAAAATAAAGTGGCATCAATGCCCGTCGCAACGGCCAGGCAACAGCAACATTCGCCTGGCTCAAGTGGTGCAAATGGAAACGAACAAATATTTCCATCAAAACAAAAGTACGCCTTTTCCGAACTTTGATCATTCCGAATCTTATTTATGGATCGGAAACGACAAAGAGCTTTGGGCTAGGTACTTGCAGAGCTTGGGTTAAGTGGTATAGTAAAGAAGTCATTTATTTGGATGAGTGTTAGTGGTAGATTCGTTAGTGCTACTGGGTGGTTGCATTGAGGAGGCCAACAGATACGGTGCTTTCCCCGGTGGTAGGAGGGCTCTAATGTTAATCGGACTAGAACTGTCTTAGGATTACATATGGTCTCGGCGCTTATTGGTCGCACAGCCTTTGAGGCTATTTTCCAATCTCGATCATCTCTGGATAGGTAGCTAGAGGAGGGCACCTCGAAGACACCACTGCGGGTTACCTTGGTTTCTATGAGCTGGGGATCGCTGGTGTTAGCGTTTGTCCCTACTGCTCTCGAGGTAATAGGGTTGAAAGCTTCAATATATATTAAGACTAGCAAAAAACCCGCGTGCGTTGCAACGCCTTTAAATAAAAAAAGACTATGTGTGCACAGTCCACGGTAGGAAAAAAGTATAAAAAGGTAAAAGAACAAATCTTCAAAAATTTATTTTGAATAGGTACCTATTAAAATACTTTTTTTAAAATTTGATGTTAAGCGACTCCTATCGAAAGACGTACAATAGACAACTGGGCAAGCATATCAAACTGAAATTAGCCGGCATGGACCGGACTTAACCGAAATTATTTTTTTATAATTTTTCAAAATTGCTCTTATAACAACACTTTTATTTTAATGCCTCTCTATAGACAATGTTCTGCGTTATATTGTTTGGGGCATAAATTATTAAGTTTGTTGAGTTGCTGACTCGAGAGCATGCAACGTATAGTTGTCCATGAGTAAAGCAATTTTTACTTAAATCAATTCCCACTTTTCCTAATGTTTGGCCCTGAGACTTATTAATCGTCATCGCGAAACATAAGGTAACAGGGAAGTGTAAGCGTTTGAATTTAAAGGGATAATTACTCGGAATTTTAGGTATCCTAGGTATAAGCACATTTTCGCCTTTCCCACAACCCGTTAAAATTGTAGCTTCAATTAAATTCGTGTGTAATGCGACAATTATCAATCTAATACCATTGCACAATTTTGGTGGATTTAAATTACGGAGTAAAAGATCGGGTACATTCACTTTAAGATGTATTTAATGTGCAGGAAGACCAGGGACTGTTATACTATTTAAAAACTCCACAGGATAATGTACTGCATCGTCCAGTACACAGACCGAGTCTATTGAGCTATATGTAGTTAGAGCACCAGGAATTTTGTCTAAAATTATTTTGTTAAGGAGGGCTACTTCTTCAATTTTAGGAGCCAGAATGGCCCTTTCGCAGAACCACGAATCTTCTTTTGAATTAATGTCTTCTACATCTTCATAGATTTCTTTAATCAATGTTTCGGTATGCGTAAGGACTTCGCAAAGAGTAGGCGGAAATACGATTTCATGATTATTGTTTATTTCAGGAAATTTTCCCTCACCAAATTATGCAAAAAAAAACAAAACTTGCGATTTCGCCCTTTTCATAGGTTTTTATAAATCCGCTTCACTTGTTTCTGCTCCTTTTTTCCACTTTTCACTTTTAACCGTATATGTACTTATTACGTACTGAAAATTATGCAAAAAAGGAACAAAACTTGGGTTTTCGCCCTTTTCGTAAGTTTTTTTAAATCCACTTCACTTATCTTTTTTCCACTTTTCACTCTTAACCATCAAAACTTCCTTTTGATCAATTTAAATCTTTTCACTTTTTTTTTTAAAACAACAAAACTATCAATTTTTGTAAATCTTCACTATTTTTTTAAACATTTAAGTTTTCGTTTTTCCGCTTTATCTTCTTTTTCACTTCACATAGTCTAGAGAAAATCCCATTGGAAGTGTTATTGAAGCTTTTTTAATAATCTACCGATCGAAAGATGGCCCTCTATTTGAGGTAAAATTAGCCATCAAACTTCTATTTCGAATTTGTCGCATCTTCCAAATTCTAAAGTGAATTATAATTTATTTTAATTTATGCCTTTTTCACTATTCTATTTTTATTTATTTGTTAAAAGTTTTCATGAATAATAACATATTCTTGTTCTTCTTTAGAGAAAATTGAGCAATTTTTGGTTATTGGTTAAAATAATGAGTAATTTTTTGGTTACTATAGAGACTTGGGTAAAATATGCACCTAATCTCACAACCGACTTTTCATATGTAAACAAAAATATTCCTCCAGCAACCCCCTCGCCCACGCAATAAAAGATATTAATAGTTTCTTTTGGGGACTTAACATTAGAAATTTAAATATCCTTAATTTATGCCTTTTTCACTATTCTATTATTATTTATTTGTTAAAAGTTTTCATGAATAATAACATATTCTTGTTCTTCTTTAGAGAAATTTGAGCAATTTTTGGTTATTGGTTAAAATAATGAGCAACTTTTTGGTTACTATAAAGACTTGGGTAAAATATGAAACCTAATCTCACAACCGACTTTTCATATGTAAACAAAAATATTCCTCCACCAACCCCCTCGCCGACGAAGTAAAAGTTATTAATAATTTCTTTTAGGGACTAAATATTAGAAATTTAAATGGCCTATAATCTAAGTTAGGTTATTTTTGATATATTTGGAGAAAATTAATATAATCAGTGCAGGACTTTTTGCGTTTATCCCGGACAAACAGACGGAATGACAGCGGGCTCTGCTTTATTTATATACTTAGATGGTGATTTCTTCCGAGTTTATTTCCGTGCGAGGAAATCGTAGTAATTTCCTAGAAGGTAATGCTTGATAAGCCCTGGCATCTTCTGCACGATTTCAAAGACGCAAGAGTTGGGGTCTTATAACTTCCTCGGGCAACTCCTGAGCGCCTTACCATTTCCAAAGGTCCAAAAGTCGTTTGGCTGCCTTACAGCAGATTTTTAGCCTTATGTCAAACTTAACCTAAACTAGTTCGAATAAGCTTATTTTCTCTTTCCGGGCAGTTTGGAGATTATGATGGCACTTCTTTCAATCTGAATTAGTTACGTCACGTACATATTGTAATAGATTTCTCTGAGAGTTGACCTAGTTTCTAAGTATTCATCGCGTCAAGAATTGCACTGATAGAGACATTTCATGAAAGTCAATAAAAAAACTGTAATTCTATGGATATAAAAAACTAAAATAATCCTGAATATTCTTAATAAATCTACCCCGCACTCCCAATATACTATAATTATTAGTCCCTGTTTTATCCGTTAATTACCCGCACAGTGATGCATAACATTGTCTCTGTCGCGCATGTCTTCTAAATTAGTCCAAGATTATAAATCAAAAACGAAATTTTACGGAAAATCTCGAAAATATTCACGCAATAAAATTCTGCCCCCACACACTAAACCCTGGAATTGCCACAAAATGTATCATAAAAGCACCAAAGGAAAATTTGTCCAAAAAAATAAAATTAACCAACAGAAAACCCAAAAAAACAATTTCACCGAAAAAAGAAAATGTTTCGACGATTTTCAAAAAATTTTCGCCACTTTTAGATTTTATGAAATCGCCGGCACCTTGGAGACAAACCTAATTTTGTGTGATGTTGGTGAAAACACACATTTTTCGGGGGACGGGGGAGAGTGGAGGGTTGGATGAAAAAATTGTAGAATTTTTCATTTTCCAAATCAGCAACAGAAATGAAATGAAAATTTTTGCGAAGAATTTCGAATTTTCCGCACGAAATATTTTCTGTGGGGCTTCCTCCCATTGGCGATAGTCCATTTCGCAGCTCCTCTTCCACAATCGCTGAATTATGGGACATTTCGCGTCCGTGTGATTTAGAGTTTTATTTTTATTTAAAAAAATAAATTAATTTTTATACAAACCGAAGAATTAGCATGGATCTGGTCGTGGCTTTTCATTGTTTTTTTATTAATAAAAAAAAAACACCGAAAATCTCCTCACCACATACAAGAAAAACGCCGGGGAAAATCTTTTCTGCTGTTTTTGTGGTTTTTAGAGGTGAATTTGGAGGGGGAGGTAAAAATATTTAAAAAAAAGGATTTTTTATGTATTACATAAATTTCGAAATTGTGTTTTTTTTTGTTCTAGACAACACTGAGTCAGTTTTCATTCAGTATTTTAAGTGATTAATAAATAAATATCATACGATTTTTGCGGAGAGATATTTTCGCAATAAAAGATTAAAAATAAAGTTTTTATCTTAATTTTTCCGGTGATGGTGGTAAGATATGAGGAATGAAAGTGCGATAACTAGAAGAAAACAACAGCAACAACAAAAAAAAAATACATAATTTTCGGACGAGTTCAAGGGCGGGGAAAATTCGCCAATTGTTTATTTGCTTATCGCTAGTTTTAATTTATTTTTAGTGCAGAATTTAGTTCCGACGTTGTCGGTTTTTTTGTTCTTGAATTTTTTGGCTGTTTTTTAATTTTTTGTTACTAGAATAGCAGCAAAATTAAATGCACGGGACGAATGTGGCATAAAAGAAGTATGGCGTACGCCAAAACAATTGGGAATCTCAAAATCGTTTTTTCCATGGGCAGTGAGAGTCTCAAATCCCACCACGAAAGTACTTTGGAAAAGAAAAGTGTAACTCTGTTCGTTTAAAACCTAAATCATTCGCTCATTTGAATTCCCAATCACTATTTAACGGTCTCACTGCCACTCTTGTCAGGTTCGAACATATTCACTTAGATCTGGTTGGTCCAAAGGACCAAAGGATGCAAAGCATCCGGCGGAAGGATTCGTTTATTTGTTAATCTTTGCGGACCGTTTTATTAGGTAGCCAGAAGTGTATCCTCTTAAGAGTATTACAGCCAACATAGTGGTCAAAACCCTGTACGAACAATATTTTCTAAGGTTTGGGATTCCCTAACTATTAAGGTACGGACCAAGGAGGAGCGGCGTTTTCATATGTGCGAATGGTGCACTTGCACCGGGCACAGTTTCAGAAATTAAGATTTAAAAAAAAAGTTTAAAAAACTGGGGAAAAAAAATGAAAAGTATTCTTACGAGTGCGAGAAATTGCACAAATTTATCCAATTTATGTCCCTGTACTTTCTCATCCATGTTACTCGAGATTTTATTCAAAAAGTGAAGGAACCTCGTTGCACCCATAATCCAGAAGTATGGCGTACGCCAAAACAATTGGGAATCTCAAAATTGCTTTCCATGGGCAGTGAAAGTCTCAAACCCTACCACGAAAGAACATCCGAAAAGAAAAGTATCATTCCGTTCGTTAAAGCCCAAATCACCTGCTCATCTAAATTCCCAATCATCATTAAACGGTCTCACTGCCACTCTTGTCGTGGTCAGTTGCTATAGAGGAGAGTTGTTACCCGTAAACGAATTTCGAAGGGGAAATTACAATGCACGTACGCTTGTTTTTTATTCGCATGAAATGTTGGCTGCTTTCGGTATCGTCAAATGATCGTCAATTAACTGCGTCGGCTGCAAAAATGACTGATGCCGTTTGCAGAAGTGACTAGTTTTACTGCGAATTTGATGATTTCGACCACCTGACATTAAAATGATTGCAAGATGGCAGTGCGAATGTGCATCGCCGTACGTTTGGCAATAGTAAATTTGCATTTCCGGACTCTTGATGTATCATCAATTGCAATACCGAACGAATGACTATCGTCTACTGCTCTGCAAATAACGTTTCCGAACGCAGCCTTAATGTGTGTGGACAGGCCCAGTGCTTGGCTTTTATGCGCCCGGTGCAGTATGTTACTCATTTTCTCAATCCCTCTTCTGTCACGATCCTATCAACTCAATCTTGGTTCAACGTCATTTTCATTGGATTTCGAATAATCGCAACGCCTATCGGAGAGCAAGCTTCCTGACGAGTGAACTTCCATCATGATTTTACCAGTTGCCTCCAGCTTCTCTGCCATCCTTTTCATTGTTTCACGAACTTTGAGGCTTTCCGATTCATTCTGTATTCTGCAGAATCTCGCCGACCACGGCACTCTTCTTCCTTGACGTATAGTTTTTTTTTAGCCTTGTAGTTCTCCTAGGCAGATGAGTTGTCGCCCTGCATTGCCTAATTTAAGACTATTCTAATATCTCTCTTCCGCACTACCATCTCGGAACAAAGTGAGAGAATTGTTGGGGTATAGAATAAAGGATTTCAGGTGGATAGTAGTTGACTCGATCGATCCAAAGAGGAAAAGACTGCTACTTCTGCGCAAGGTTGAGTTTATCCTTCATATTCGTTCATATCTTGCGATGAACGAGGAGCAGAATCTCATTCCATGCGGCCCGGCAATAAAGTCTGAAAGCGGTCTGGAGTACCAATCTGTAATACAATAGGTCCAAGTGGCGGCCGTTCTGTCTGATACATTTTCCCTGTATACTGGCAGGCATTAGGCTTTGTCTTTGCCTGCGAGAATCTTTTAACAAACTATGTGCAATGTTTTTTCCTGGTTAAGACTACAATGGCCTATGAAATATCCATTTTAAGAGAAATTTATCCTGAACATATTACAAACCCATCTATCCATTGCGAGCTCGAAAACCTCCATAAATATCGATGCTAATTCCCACACTTTTACCATCTAGAAGCGGTCGCACCTGTGTACTCTTAAATATCCTCATCCCTAAGCCTTAAAGAAGTGCTCACATAAACCATAACTTGTGCAGCCAAAACCCCCCAAAAAACACTGTTTTTTTTTACCCCGCAAGAAATTACTAACTATAAATTTCGCCATATTTCCCCCGAGCTCATGTCAACCATGAATGAAAATTTCGTTTCATAGCCAATATGTCCTCCGAGATAAATCCACGATGAGGCAACTTAAACTATCAATTAGCAAAGTGCAAATGGCTTAATATCACCGTCGCTCACTGTGCATTTTGAAGATATCAAAATTAGCACCTGCCCCGCCGTCAGCACCCCATCGGGCAAATAGCTAATGTATCTTGCCGACATCCCCCGGGCTCCTTGCCCCCGCCGCCGGCGCGGCTGTGTTCTGCTGCTATTAAATCCAAGATTGTCGGATTGCTTCAGAATAGAATGAGCACCGAAAACCAAATAAATTGCGGTCTTATTAAGATAATTTATCAATTCGGTATCGGAGGAGTTCTTTTTATCCCAAACAAAAGCCGACTTAACATCAGCCGACAAGCAACTCTACAAACGGACGAAACGCCGACATTTTTCGTCGTGTGCGTTTCTGCGGTTTGTTTCCTGCATTTTTTGGCTACCGGCCCAGGTTGTAAGGGAGGCCGGATGGTGGTGGTTGTTCGGAAAAATCAACAGACTATATCAGATTGAAATTGTGAAATGATTTTTTGGATTTGGGGTGAGATTTTCTGATATTAGCAAGAAACACGTGCAATGAGCTAAGTTCAGTTGAATTTTTAAGTGATGAGCTTTCGGGGATTTCAGAGATATGAAGATGCTCTTGCATGGTCTGCTGCATGTCTGCAATTCAATTAGGATTTATCCGATCAATCTTATTTCATTTTTGAAAAGGAAACTTCATTTGGATTTTGTAATTCATATTGAATCATCAAGAGGATTTCGTGTTATACTGAAGTGTAATTTTTGGGATGAAGTGTTTGTAGCATCATGCTGTGTTTTCACTTCCGATGTTTGTTCTTCCGAGAAATAAACTGAGACATATGTCAGAAAAATCGTTGACATAATGTTCGTTTCCGTCAAAAATCCTTAGAGAAAACTACACCTAATAAATTCTTTCAAAACACATAGTAGAAAAGTAAAATGTCTAGCGCTTTCATCAAATTCTGTTCACCCCTTCACATGGGTGCTTTAGTTGAATCACCCATCAACTCTAATCATCACACCTCAAACAATAATTCAATTGAGGGTGGTTTTGATTGTCACACCGAAAAGAAGCTCATACAAGGAAGTAAAATCCTATCGAACCATTAGCCACTCTGCCTTTCTCCTGAAAACAATGGAGAGTTTTAGAAAAGCATATTATGGAGGGTTTTACAGCCAACCGAATTCACCTATCGGTCGGGCAAATCTACAGAGACTGGCCCCTGTGCTGAAAGTCGAGCCGTCACGACACGACAAGTCGTTTGACTTGAATAAAGTGATTTTTCAGTCGAATTACGACTTTCAGCACAGGCGCCTAGAGTAGAACTGCTAAATTGAGTTTAGGGCCGTGTACTGAAAGTCACGATTCGACTGAAATGTCACTTTCTTCAACTCAAACGACTTGTCGTGTCGTGACGATTCGACTTTCAGCACAGAGGTCACGGTCATCCACGTATTAGTGAGAGGTGTTGAGGGGCCCTCGGACCAAGAAAATCGAACTCTGTGTTTTCGCAGATATTGGGGTGTGTTTGGCAATCTTAAATTCCATGTGATTAATGAAGCTAAAAAGGCCATGGAACCCCTCCAGTGCGAGGTGGGTCACGTAGTTTCTGAGGAGCAGATTAACAACTGCTGAGATGACTGGCGAATTGATTACGATAATGGTTGCAAAAGGCTGCTTTCGAAGAGGCGACGACTAGCTTCTTCTCGGCTTGAATAACCGCGGTTTCAAAGTGCAGACCTTGCAGACCTTGGACCATATGCAAGTCAGTCTTTCATATGTGTATAATTGGTGTCGGAACAAGAACTTGGATTTTTTATGCGAAAGACCAGAGTCTCAGGAAATGCTTTATATTGGAAATGCTTTATATAGAGTGCAATGTCAAACAGCGGCTCTAGTCGGGAAGGAAGGAACTGCCACAACCTAGCCGCGATATTTTTTTATTTTTTATTCCAACTACTTCCAACCATTGTTATTGCGACTCTGACATCGGGACATCGAGAAACAACTCGCTGGAGTGTTATGCCTCCTGAAACTAGTTGAATCTCATCAACCAACCGATAACATGCGCTGTGGTGAGGCGGGCAAACGCTGTGGCAGAAGGAATCAGAAATAAAAAGAGGGAAGAAGAAAGTGGAAAAACGAAGGACCGTGGGGCTGCCGGGATTCGAACCAGAAACCTCTGGGAACTCTCAGCTCCGACCAGGATCTTTCAGCTGTTGCGGTCTTTGCTAATAGGGTTCTACTCCTCCGACTTCCTTACACCCTTGCAAACCTTGAGATCACTCAAATTCCTTATTTCATCTCATCTGTCTCCAATTGGTAGTCGTTCCTTTTTTGTGCACGCGATTAGACTCTGGAATGATCTTCCCCCTTCTTTACAAAGAATTAGCGCAGTCACTATTTTCAGGAAACAAGTTTCTCTTCTTCTATCCACCTCTTCTCTTTAGTTCTCTCTTCCCTTTACTACTTAGCTTTCTCTTTCCTCTTCTTCTTTCTAATAGCCATAACTCTAGTATGTTTAGTTTGTAAGCTTAGGTTAGTTATTTTTTTTTTTGCCTTGTTTCATTTATTATTATTGTTGTACTCTAAAAGATGTAAGTCTTGTGTACCTCCGTTTACTTATGTACAAAAAAAAATAAATAAAATAAAAATAAAATAAATAAATAAATAAATACTCCTCGTTGTTCTAAATCTTCCAACTCGACGGGTTCCTTGCGGATTCCAGTCAAGGGTCTGTTTTGCTATACTCTCGTTTTCGCGTCGAGTGTTCACCTCGATCGAACTCAAATCGAACAGGTTCCGATGTTCAAATATTTGCAATCATTGGTTGAAGAAACGAAAGTGGCATCGTCGGCCGACGCGACGTTCACAGCCGCATCGGCCAGGCACCAGCAACATTCGCCTCGCTCAAGTGGTGTATATGGAAACGAACAAATATTTCCATCAAAACAAAAGTACGCCTTTACCGAACATTGATCCATCCGATTCATCTTTATGGATCTGAAACGTGGACACTGCTCCAACCGGACGTTACGAAGGTCGAGGTCTTTCAAATGCGGTGTTTGAGGCAGATCCTCGGTGTCTCACTCCGCGATCGCTTTCGAAACGAGACAGTTAGACAAAGATGCGATCAGGGATCAGCAGACACTGATCGAAGAATAAATGCAAAAACGTCGATTCCGGTAGTTTGGAGATGTTTGCCGAATGCATGATAACCGCTTGCCACGTAAACTTCTCTGGCGAGACCGTCCCGCAGACTGGAGAATCCAGCGATCGGCACCGAAGAAAACCTGACTAAAGAATATCTAGGGAAACCTAAAGAATCAACGATTCTCAGTCAATGGAAACGAATCGTGAATAGAGTTCGAGACTTAGCGACACCGACAGCAGCGTATCCTTTGCGGGGACGTCTCGCTCGGACCGCCAGCTAACGGATCAAAGAAGAAGAAGACCCTGGCTCTTGGCTTTGAGCATGATTGCAATTCTAAGTAGGCTTGAAAGATTGCCAATAGTTCCACCTGGAAAAATCTGCGGAAGTTTAGGTAGGTGGTAGCATTTTTGCCTAATAACCTATGGGGTAAAAACTACAGGCCCTACACTAGACTCTGATTTGGCCTTATATGTAGGCTCTACTACCAGTCCCTGTGGTCTATAGGGCAATATCTTGATGGTGGGAGGGGGAGGGGGGGCAACAGTTCTTTGGATTTGACCGAGTTCGGATAGGTTATTATATTATAGCATCGGCATAGGTAGCTGCTGTCTTTATGTGGTTTTCTAGTGTTATTATGATCTTTTGCATCGCCGGCCATAGCAAAGGCCAGAGGATTCCACCCTATGGTATGCCGATGCGTGTCGACTTGATCCCTCTGTTAAGTTAAAAATCGGTACTTTTTAACGAGAAATCCTGAACAACACGTGTTTTCTGATTCTGCTATAATTTACAGCACTCTTAAAAATATAGCCCTTAATTACAAAGAAGCTATAATAAAATCCTTAAATTTTACTACGGAAAAAACCTTCATAAATAAAACTTAATTAAATTTCTACACCTTGTTGCATTGTCAATTAACGAAAAATTTAAGTAATTTCCTTCGATAATTTATGTTGTTAAGCCATACATTCTCCCCACCACTGCTGTGAAGAAGACGAGCAACAACATTAATGAATTATAACCCAAATAACTCAGGGTTTCACTTTACTCCCCCGAAAATAAAAAAAAGCCGCATGAAAACTAGAAAAAGTCGCGAATAACTGAAAATAAATTGACTGCAAAATGGTGCCAGTACGTCAGTATTGAGAAGCGCTTTCTGCCAATTTCCTTGATGGTTTTATGCAAATTTAAACAATAAAATCGAGTTTTATGTAAGGTGAGACACCGGCCATCATCACCTCCACTCCCTGCCAATTTAATATTATCGCATGAAACATTGAAAATCCATGAGAGAGTGTGGGGGGCGGGCGAAATTTCTTTGGGGCTTTCTTTTTGTTGTTGGTGTTGTTGTTGTTATATTTTGTTGAAAATCGCCTCTCAATGTTTTTCCTTTTAATTAAAACAAATTACGTGTTGACACTCTGCGCTACTAGAGGTGCTATTTTAAGGGGGGTGAAATCTGTAGTCCTCAAGCGTTCGTGTTCTTCTTAAGGGTGTGTTTTATTTGATTTTATTTTCGTGTATGGGGGTGTGATTCGTTGTTTTTTTTCTGTTCTGTTTCAGCAAAGTGCCACCAAATTGTGACAGCAATAAAAATACGAAGAAAGTCAACCGATCCCGAGATCCCAGAGACCTATTTTACGTAATGATTTGTACAAACACCCTACACATCCGGCCATTATTGCTTTTGAGAAGAAGAGAAAATGTGGGCCGAAGTATATTAATAGATGTCCCAACTCCCAACTAAAGCATTAGTACCGAATACGAATGTTGAACGTATCGCAATCGCCAAATGCCAACCTATAGATGCGCTATGGACGGGCGTCTTCACCTCCGCATCTTGGCCACTCAGTTTCACTACAAGTGCACCCGTTCCTCTCGTCTACAGTGTGTCCACATGGACCATACTATGTATACACCCAGAGGCATTTCGACTATTTAAAGAACTTCAAAGATTTAGGACTTTTAAATATATCAAAAATGGTATTCGTGCATTCGCGCGGTGCCCGCTCTCAGGCGCTTACGCAATGCACCACCACCGGGGATGCCTGATTAGATGAGATCATCGGATGAAGAAGAGGGCTCCAACAACTTCGACATGCGAACGGGCCGGCCCGAAGGAAGCGCGCACAGTGGAAATCAGCAGCTCCAACATCGATTGAGGTGGAGCATGTTGTGATTTGGGGGCTTTTGCTGGTGGTGGAAGAGTAATTGATGCCGCTATAAACGATTCAATTAAATGCGGCGAGTAAATACTGAGATTGAGGGATTCCGCTTTTTCGCATCTTGATTTTCTGCAATTTATCTGATTTAATAGATATTTAATAGGTAAGCAAAACTGTGTCGTTTACAAATAAATGGAAATTTATAATATCTCGGCTTTTTTTAGATATGTACACTGAAAGGAAACATTTCCTATCTAGCATATCATAAAAATTTGCAGTAAACTTTATTCCTTTTTTTATAAGTTTATTGAGATGCGAATTTTGTTTACTTAAAGCCATAAGCTTCAACCAGGATTTTCAACATCTCAAATCAAAGAATACCTACATCCATAATCTGAAATTTTTTTAGCATACCTAAACATCAACCGGTGTAACCATCATCCACCAACCGGAGAATTATCAGGTACAGTAATGTTTTTCGAATATTTCTATTACATATGTTTACTTGAAAGTTGTTGAAACCTTGAAAATCAAGCTCAACGTAAAACCGTATCTAAAACGAAGTACCATCTCCTTTTTAATAAAGCTTGCACTTTTGTTTCATCAAATGGTCTAGAAAGAATGACTTTTCCATTGATTATCGTCTTAAGCGTAACTTTAACTGAGGATCTGCAATGAAATGTTTATATATTTCAAATCGCCAAACTAGATGTCTTAAGAGATACAAATTCTTCTTCCTGTCCCCTAAAATAATAAGTCCTATATTACTACAAGTCCTAAAAAACTCGTTTATTTGGGCTCGTGCCTTGCTTTACCGTGGCTAGATAAGGTGTAAGGCCAGGCAATCAAACTACAGCCATCTTCTATAGATTTAATGAAACATTGCAGGATTGCTATGTTCCTAAGCAAAATTTTAAAACTATTACCGTGTCTGCTCTTCTGCCTGCACGAAAATATTTTCTTCGTAAAGCAAAATTAGCTCGCCCGGCTCATCCTGACTCTTTTCAGTCCTTCTTTTCGCGAATACTATAGTCTAGAATTGTAATAGTATAATGGCGCGATAAAATAGTGGGCGCCACTTATGCGAGGTATTACCCCCTTAGCCATAAGCCCGGAAAAGCATGACCAAGGAGCCAATACCATACATAAGAAAGGAAATAACATTCCGGAACTCCTACGCCGGCCACACGGAGTTATCTAGCTCGCCGGAGGGGTCGTGGGGTGTGTGGCCGGGGCTTACCGCGGTTGGTTCACCACTTACCTGTGCCAGTGCAATCTTGAATTCCACCTTCCTCCTTCGCCGGACATCACCTGAGCCTCGTCAAACCCTGAAAGGAAATGATCCCCCCCTCAACCATTCCACCAAAGAAAGTTAATACATGGCCATAATAGTTATAATCATTTTAATACATTGCAATAACTTGTATCTTACAGGCGCAATCAAAATGCCAAACAACATAGAGAACAAGGAACAATTTCACTAAAGATTATAGGTCTCCTTGGCAGATATTAAAAATATTATTTTATCCTATTAAATGATCAATGTCAAGGAACTTACAATGAAATTTTCTTAGATATACTTTAGTCTGAGGATCAAGAAGGAAAAAAAACGCGCAGTCTTGGCACCAACACTCCTCGTTTTGTACATTCGTTAACACAAACGTTTGGGTCAATCTACGGATGAACAAATTCCCGAAAAAAACAACACAGAAGTTAAGAAAGTAAGCAACACAAGATTAAAGCAAATAATTCTGACAAGGAGTCACCAGAAACACGACTTCATAAAAACTTAATAAATTGCTTCACAAGTTGTCACCTAAGGCTAGCACAATGATTATTAACTCAATATATGTACTCAATATATGTACTAACTTAACCTGAAAAGTGTATGTTATTACATAAAAAAACAACCCAAAATGTGTATATGTAAATGAAATCAAGACAAGAAGAATTATAAAAATTAACTATAAAAGGTATGTGTCCAGAAGCAAAAACCATCCAAGCTGGAGGACTAGCCGCTAATCTTCCTGGTCTGGTAGCCGCAATTCTAATTGAGGGGTAACTTCTGGGAGGACCGGGCGGTGAGCAAAATTCTTCCTCTACAAAGCGAGGGGGCAGCGTCGGGCAGCGCTCTAGTAAATACGGCGCCGACCGTCACGATCAAGGCTTGCTACCACTCCTCCTGGTTCTGGCCCTCACGTTTTGCCTAGCAGCCTTCCGTCGGGAATCCTAAGTACAAATTATACCCAAGAACTTACTCGCAACCCGACCGGTTGGAATCCGGGGCTTCCGACACTGAAGTCAACAGATCCTGCAGGTTGGGATCTTGTAGTTCTTGTGGCCTGAGATTGGATTCGAAATCTGCATAACTGAGGAATTCTGCTGACTCGTAATAGTCTTCATCGCTGTCTACATCCAGTATTTGTCTAATTACACCTCGTAATTAATAGTTGAAATTAAAACGGACATCGAATGGGGGCTATGGAATCCAGATCCAATGTTTTCTTTTTTTATTTAATTTTAAATTTTTTAAACCAAAACTTTTTCAGTCAATCTTTCCATCCCTCAAAATTCGAACTCTCCTTTTATTTTTTTCATTTCTCCCCGCCTACCTATTTGTTCCCAACCAACTACAACTCGATTTTCTTCTCCACAGTAATTTTTAGTCAAGTAGATATTTAGGCAAAACTGACCGTTACAGAATAACAAAATCGTTTTTTGAACAGTCTTCCACAGTAAGTATTTTCGTATGTTCCAGAGATCAAACGCAAGGTTTATCATCGTCACCATTGCAGGTGCATTCTTCCGAGGAAAAATAACACTAGCCTGAAACAGGCACGCACAGCGTCAAAACACCTGCATGGCACCCAAAACAGGCAGGGTACGCTTGAGTAAAAAAAATACTCGCCTGCACTTAGCATGAAACAGACACGGTACGCCTAAATTGTACTTTTCCAAATACACCCCGCTACAGGCACGTACCGATAACAAAACGCACGAAAAATTCCAAACGAAGCACGGTACGATACGCTCATACCTTTTTTTAGACTAAAGGGAGAAAATTTCGGGCTTTAAAAAATTGTATAGAACGAAGAAAACTGGAATTTACCTTGGGGAACGTAAAGGATGCCATTAGTATACTCGTTAGACCGGTTTTCGTTAATTACGTAAGTCAAGCAGCATTGCACATGTTTAGTACTTAGTTGGGGGACCGCTTGTTAAAACGACATTCTCGTTTGGAGTGATCTTTGACGATACGGGCGCATTAAAAGAGCGGCGTGGGAATGAATAAGGCCAGCAATATAGGAATCTCGCCATTGTCAATATTAGTAAAGAGCTAAGATTGACCACAAAACTGTTTTAAACCATTTAAAAATTGCCAGATACAAAAAGAAACCCACCTAATGAGTTGAGCACAAAAACATGATAGTCCGAATTAATATCTACGATGGGCTTCTGAAACGCCATTGAAATCGATTTGAAACACACCTCGCATCCGGCAATAGACTCCCACCTACAGCAATCAGAAGCGTCTGTTATCCGTATAAAATTGGTTATAACTTCAAAAGTAAAGGCCGTAGCATACAAATTATTCAGACACTATTTATATTATAGGAAATTGTCCAAGCTTTCCAATTTTAGAAAAGAAATATTGCTTAACTACATATTTTTGGAGAAAAGGTGGTTGAAGTTGAAATTTTTGGGGGAAAAAAAACAAATTGTTGGGTTGAAACCTTGACTTTTACAAATTTAGATAGGAGGTAGTATTCTGCGTAGATTCCTACATTTTATTCATGAAAATATCTCAAAGAGCTACAAAAATACACGGTGATATGTAAAACTCTACTAAAAAAATCTAAACGCCCTATCAGCTAAACCGTTACGGTTCCTCCTGTCCGCTCCACCCACACCACTTTTTGTTCGTGTATCTTAAACCTATTGCTAAACGGCCGCTTTGTTACTTTATGGAATACACCTTGTATATGTGTATACTAAACAGTAGAGGGCCCAGGATGGAACCTTGAGGAACGCCAGCAAAAAACATGGCGGGTAGGGGGGAGATTAAATGGGAAATCTTCACCTTTTGTGAACGAGCAACTTAAAAGCTATACATAAGAAGCGAAGATGTGTGCAGAATTTGCGTAAAGAACGGAGTGAATGGCGTTATTGACAGTTTTGGAGAAGCCTGACAAGAGTAAACAACATACCTTGTTTTCTAAAGAATTCCGTATGTCTGTCGTGATATTTAGGAGAGCAGTTTCACAGCTAGGGTGTTTCGGAAAGCCAGATTGACATGGATATATGCGCTCTATTTATCTGGATACATGCTCATATACCAGTAGGACATTATTTTTGAACTAGAAAACTTCAAAATATTGAGGCCTCGGTACAATTTACCAATGTGAAAGGGACAAATGTACTGCCTCGTGTAAGTCCAGGGGCCGTATTTGGTTTCTCGAGTAGATGGATCGACTCGACAAAAAAGTTCCATATTTGGCATCACGACCAAATCGACAGATAAGCGCGGCCATACAAAACCATCAAATTGTGGGTATTACTCCCACAAACCAAGTATATTTAATTAAAATATAAATTGTTATAAGTTTAGTACATGCATACATTAAGCTTTTTAATAATCGTCAAACGTCTTTATCGACACGTAAAGAGACGATATCGTGTCGCCAAATGCCAATTTTTGTTTATCGACAGAAGACAATGTCGACTCGAGAAACCAAATACGACCCCAGCTCAACTCTATAATAGGTTGAGGTCACAAAAAAGTGTCCATTGACTACTACGGCCCGCGGACAAAACCTAACATTTATTCAGACCCATGTTGTAAAAAGGTTGCCCACCCTTGTTCTAGAAATTCGTTTATGAATAGAACAACTGAACTGTGGAATAAGCTCCTAAGGTCAGATTTGCCGAACTGGTACAACACCCAAGAATTCAAACGTAAGGTTCATCGCCACCTGCTTCAACACCTCCCAGACCCCCTATCTATCTTTCAAACCAAGCTTGCTACTCGAGACTGCATCATGACCTGAACAACATGACAGACTGGTACTACAAAGGGTAATTCCTAGCCATCCACATAAAAAAATGCTACTTATAAACGAATTCGTAGACCCTAATTCGCGGGAAAAGCAGGGCGATTAAGCCGAGCTGGCTGGTCTTATGTTGCAGGAAAAATATAGCCGTGGAGGCTGAAGATTGTTTAAGATAATTGATTCGGTCAAAATGCTTTCAAGGATTTATATTCGTTTTTTCTTATTTTGAAACAATTTTATTTTGCAACAATTACTTGTTCATGATGGAAATTTGGGTTTTATGTGCGAATTTGTCTTCCAATACATCGCAAATAGCAGATTTACTCGTACTATTTCCAATTCTATCCATTCCATAACTTCCTGCTTTCATACAGTCACACATGTACCACAATGTTTTCAAAATGATTAAAAATTGTAACTTTTTGGGAAGAATTATGTTCATTCTGTCCAAATATTTATCCCAAAAATAAAATTAACGAAAAAAAGAGAAACACATTTCCACAACTAGCCGCCAACGAACCGCATAACAGTTGGTGCACTGTGGAAAATTATAGGAAGAGATATCAGCAATGCATGGAATTGCATTGCACTTGCAGCAAGTAGCGCAGCAGCCCCAAATCGAGAGTTCGCAAATTAGTTTCTGATGAAGTTTCTTGAAAGTATGCCAAACTTAAGTAGCCAATAAAAATTTACTGTGTCTAGAGCATATTTAAAGTCAAATCCCCCTTGACGCATATATGGGTTTTATGATTATGCACCAAAGTGGACGCGGCGCGAACTGCACTCTGGCGCATGGGGGTGGGTTGGATCGAGGGTAAGGCAATGAGCAGCGCTGTGCGTCGTGTCGCCGGACTCTTGCGCGAGAAATGTGCAGCAGGAAAATATTGCAGAAATTGTAATGCATTTTGGCCAATTCACCCACTGTCGCCGCGGTCTGTTGGAGAGTTGGACACACATGTGTCTGATGGTGAATATTCTCCTAATTTATAAAGTGAATAAAGTGCCAAAAAATATTTAAATTATTATTATGAGTCACACCGCAAAACCGAGCAGTTAACCCGGGGACGATGCTTTAGAGCAGTGCGGTCGGATTTAGTTTATTCATTTTTTCGCTGGTTTAGCTTGAAAGGCATTCGGAAAAATCGCGACGACTCTAACCCAAATATCGCCATGAGAAATGGGCGATATTTTACTGTGAATCGCCCGAGATGCAGTCAGTTGTAACATTGGATGAAATGTCGGAAAAATGTCGGAATTATATGCACCGGCATGCGTTGATAGATAAATCAGAAGCACGTTTCTGACTTGAAGCAGTTTTTTCTTTGCCATATAGAACAGGGGTGGCCAACACACGCCCGGGGGCGCATGCGGCCCTTCGCTGGAAATTGTACGGCCCGCGATATTCAACAAGATTTAACAAAATATTTTGTACCGGAAGGTTCTAAAAATGGACAACATCGAGCTAGTCTGGCTAGCAGCTGGCCAAGAGATCAAATACATATGTATGTGTGTGAAGAAGCTTGCTGTTGAATAGCGCCATATATCCTGGTCGACATTATGCCACTCTCGATTTTTCATGCGCCCCAAAACTTGAAGTAGCGTTTAACGATTGTGTAGCCGTTTTGACCACATTTAATCCTATTCGAACTCCGTATTGGGCTCCTTTCTAAAGGCTCGATTACATTGAGCAAGTTTACAAGCTCCTAGCCGGAGAACTTACTAGCTGCCAATAAACAAGCCCAGTGCAGTTTACTAGCTAAATAGCTGGTCATAATCCAGCTGTCAGCTATAAACGTGCTGGTCAGCAGCCTGGGAAAACAAGTATCCGTAAGAATCAAGATATAGAACAGATAAGATAGATAACAGAACTCACAACTGCCGTTAAGGCACCTAGGAGTAATGAACAGCCAGAGGCTTAATTTTATAACACTTGGAGGGCATGGTGGATTAGGCTTCTGCTATTTGTGCAGCATTTCCAACAATGCTGTCCAAAGTGCGGGTTCCAACCGATCCTTCGTCTTTTGTTGGCTCAGTCCAACTTTACGCAATGCCAGTGTGGCCAGCAGCAAAAAAAATGCAAAAAATGGAGGGCCGCATACCGATTGAAAATGATGCGTGCGTGCGGTGTATGCGACGAGCTTTCACTGACAATCACTTGCACGCTTGGACTCCGTCTGGTTGCTTACAAATAACAAAAAAAAAGCCTAAGCGACGAGTGCACGTATATGTTGTGTGTTTGGGTATTTGAGGCTATAGGGAATGCGGCAGTTGCGTTGCAAGTACGCCAACGTCTTCCTTGCGTGCGTTCCGTTTACCTAATTATAGGTCAGTTTTCATTTGAATGCACTACTTCTATTATATCAGTGTTTTATATCAGCATGTATCTGTATCCAGCTTAAGCGTCCTTCGCGCGTGCTGCGCATAGAGAACCACATCCAACGATGCGGCGTGCGTGGGTGTTATACCCATAGACATATTGGCGAGAAAAGGCATGCGTCACTAAGATCCAGTATGTTTTCCGGGTGGGTTCTTCTACCCACCATTCCCACATTATCCGCCGGCTATGACTGTGAGTATCTTAGTTCCATTACTACTGCGCGAATGGAAAATTGTGAGTGTCATCGTCACTATTGTACTAGCTGACTAGCCGGCTTCTAAATTCGCCGGTTAATACATAGTTCAATATAATCGAGCCTTTAATGACTATCGTCAGTATGGGCTTCTGAGGCTGTTCCACTATATCCTACAGGAGCGCAAATCGGTGCAGCTTTCGCAATTCCTCAGAAATACTAATTCAATAATTCCGCGTTTCCGCACGTTAATTGGTCATCGTTTACAACACAACACAACTTTAAAACTCTTTCCCTAAATTAAATTAGATTTGAATCACCCTGGCCCGCGGAATCATAATGTATTTTCAAAGTGGCCCGCGATACCATTTGGGTTGGCCACCCCTGATATATAGAACCACGGAAATTTTTAAGCGTCCCAGTAGCAGCACACACCGAGACGCATGCACATGCATCATATACGAAGTCTGTCCATAGAGCAGTCGTATTCTTATATCATAGCGCACAGAAAAATAATTTCTGTTTTTTTTTTTAATTTTCGTCTTCAATCCAATTTTAGAGGCAATTAAAATTTTCCAGCTGCATGTGCGAATATATGCGTGTGTGATGATGATGAACCGCGCACATCTTTGGCTGATGATTAATGGAATCGTCCTCCTCCTACAATATTCCCAGCATTACAAGATGCGTTGACGCAGAACTTCATGTCGTTCTTGTATAAATGTGACGGACGCGTCGCGTCGGTGAACATATCTCAAAACGAAATTAGGTCGACGCACGGATATGCCTCACCTCTACTCATTTCCCGAGCCAGTCACAACAACACGGGCCTCTTCGAAAAAAAAAAAATGAAGAAAAATAAAACGATGTGCGAATATCTGGAAAATCATATTTTCTCTTATTACAGCGTCGGGGAGGACTGAGGACAATCATCTGTGTGCATCCCCGATGATGGGGCACTGCTGGTTGGGGCTCGTCTGTCTATCTTCGAGAATTCCATCGACACACAAAAAACGTTTCTTCCAAAAATTTGGAGCTCGTTCTATCCTACTACGAAACACTTTGGTGATTAATAAATCATTCGGCGAAACTGACAAATATTTTTGTTTATAAACATTTTTCGCGTATGATTGATATTGACCGGAGCAATGAACTTGGGGAGGGGCGACGACGACTACGACGACTATGATGATGATGACCGACCGGCGAAGAAAAATATTAGATACAATCCGAAGAAGTTGGCAACCGCAATTTCTTCAGATAGAAACGATATTCCATGGGAGCAGAGGAAAGTGTCAGATTAAATAATTTATTCGCCATGGAATGTAGTAGATTTATGCAGATTTTTTCTATATATTTAGGAAAAATTCAGAGATTACGTGTTTGGCTATTTTTGAATTAGGAGATAGTTTTTAGACCATTTTTTTGCGCGCAAGAACAGAATTTTCATTTTGCAAAAATAGCTAAAAAATTTCATTTAAATTTTCATTCAGACCGAGTGTGTTCCCAGTCGAAGAAGAGTCTTTACGATCCACTTTAATAAAACAAACATTAACAATATTTAGTTAGCTAAGATGTATTCATGCTGTTTACGCGCTGATGGAAGAACCAAACACTTTTGAAATATTTCTAAATCAATGAAATGGCCAGAAAGGAGGTAGCACATTTTTTTTAAACAGATTGAGGATATTCTAGAACAGATTAAGAAAAATGTCTCGATAGGATGTTTTGCTTAGATGCTTGTTTTTATGTATGGAAGATCTTGGCTTAGAGGGGTATCAGCTTTATACTGTCAAATAGTCATATGATATAGTCCAACTCTAATAAAAGGATATTTGTTCGTCAATTTCAAGCAAGCACACAGTTTTTTCACATTATCCTTTAAATTGGAAATGACAATTCCACACACATTAACATTTCGTGTATGGATAAAGTACAAGCACACACGTGCATTGTAATTTCCCCTTCGAAATTCGTTTACGAGCAACAATACTCCCTCCATCTGACCACGAAAAGAGTGGCAGTGAGACCGTTGAATTGTGGTAGGGAATATAAATGAGGGGGTGATATGGGTTTTAATTGAATTTACTTTCGTTGCGGGACTCTCACTACCAATAGAAAAGCGATTTTGAGATTCCCAATTGTTTTGGCACACGCCATACTATTGGCTTATGGGTGCAGCGAGGCACACCGGGTTCCAGCTAGTAATATATAATGTAGAAGTACTAAATTTTCAAACCGGTAAATTTGATTTGCAAATTGTTGAATTAAATGTGAGAAAACTGTACGAGGGCAACGAATGTATGCAGCAATATTAACGAAATGACAATTAAAATATGAAGTGCATAATCAGTATGCTGCAGGTTGCGCCGAATTTCACGCATGTCGACGTTTCTCATTCTCAAGCCAATGCCTCTGACATTGATCCCGCCGAACCTGTAGATTCGGTATATACTGTGGATAAGCGAACTCTTGCCAATGTCAGCGGAAAGAGTTTGGCTATTTTGTACTAATTTGTTATTATCCACTTTGATCACGTGCCAACAGGCCATATCGATTGGATTTCGGACGCGCTTCGGTGAAGGACCAGTTCTGGTTCCCTAATAGCACTAAGAATCTCAGAAGAGGATCATCTTACATTTTGAAAAGCTTGTTCCTTAACGGCATCTAGAACCTTCCCTTCTTAGATTTGAATCGCAATCTTAATTTATGTTAATCAACACTGGATAAGTTGGCCTGTACCCCTGCAATGATGATCATAGACAAATTTATCGTGCTCCTTGCGGTCCTTTCCGGGATCAATCCTCCAGACCGCTTATCCATTGGATGCTAGGTGTAGTCAGAGGACCATCCCATGCCGTTATTTCCGGAGCCTTTCTGGAAACATCTTCGACCGTGACAAGGTTAAATGGACAGTGGCCTCTTTTCAACCCTATAACTCCCCAGGAGAAGATGGAATTTTTCCGGCACTCCTGCAGAAGTGCCTTGATCTGATTCTCGATAACCTGGTCTGCCTCTTTAGAGCCAGCTTCAACTGAGGATACATTCCAACCATCTGGAGGAAATTCGTGGTAGTTTTTATCCCCAAACGGGGCAACAGACTCCTGGAGCTGCCTAAATCGTTCAGACCTATCAGCTTAACCTCTTTTCTTTTGAAAACGATGGAAAGGCTGCTAGACTTTCATATTAGGTGCAAGCTGGGGCTCTCTCTTCTTCCACACAACTCCCAGTTCGCTTGCTCGAAGGGTAAATCAACAGAGGTTGCTTTACACCAGGTGTAACCAGTAAAATCTAAAAAGCTTTACTCGCTAAAGAAAACTGCTTTATGTGCGTTCCTTGATATTGAAGGTGCTCTAGAGCACTGGCTATCAGAAACCTGGATCCTCACACGATTAAGTGGATAAATGCCATGCTTATAGATCGTGACGTTTCTTCTACCCTAGGTGTCTCCACCATTAGTGTTAAAGCTATTAAAGGCTACCCTCAAGGAGGAGTCTTATTCCCGTGTTTCTGGTCACTTGTTGTGGATGAACTTTTGACCAAACTATCTGAATCAGCTTTATATTTTATCGGTTATGCAGTTGATCTTACCATCATTGTCCCTGGGAGGTTTGAACAGCACTCGGAATAGCTCAAAGATGGTGTACCACGAAGGGTCTGTCAATCAATCCAAAAAAGGTTGTCCTGGTACCTATCTCCAAACGCTACAAAGTGGACCTAGGTTCTATCTGTATCCACGGTACCACAGTTGAATACTCAGACTCAGCCAAATATTTGAGAGTAAAGTTAGACAAGAGACTGAACTGGAACGCTCAACTGGACTACGCCATCAGTAAAGCCAAGGGTTCCCAAAATGATTCTTGAGTAAGAAATGGGATCTTACACCACAAATGATGTATACGTCGATCCTCAAGTGCAGCAAACTGCAGCAGCTTCTTGCCTCTCCATTACCGGAGCTATGCGGACCTGTCCCACAGCTGCGCTGGAGGCAATAATTGGATTAACCCCATGGCATATCTTCATATGGAAATCCACCGCCATAAGTGCTTTGTGACTTCAAAATGGCGACACAAAATGGCGATTCTCCATCATCGAAATTATGGAAACATGCCCTTTAATCTCAATTCCCACTCAGAAATTGCGTGAGGCTCTAACTCACTTCCTTACATTCCCTCGCAATCGCCTTATCAGACCCAGATATTTTGGCGCCGATTGAAAATTGCGACAAACTCTGGTACTTATGGGCTTTCCATTCCGTACCGTACTGATCAACACCTCTATTTTCGAGGATGGCATTCTCTAACAACTCCATGGAGACTTAGATGTGAAAATAATCAAGTTTGGTAGATTCTTGCACACCCGGAAAGCCCGTTCATGGAATTTGTTCAGCAGCGATACCTGCATTGGATGCAAAATTGGGAGTAGACTGACAATAGAATTCGCGACAAAATGAGTAATATATTAATAGCAAGTGTTCTGTCTAAAACTGTACAATTGATCGGAATATATCTAAATTTTCATCGAACATCAATTAACCGAAAAAAGAAGCCAACAACGACTGGATGAATACATCTTCAACGAAATGGGAAGCATCCTAAAACAAGCAAAACGACCACCCTGTTCTCAAAACAAGCGCCCAGTCAACGAACCCTAATCAATTTCCAATAAATCCAAAACTTCACAAAGCGCCCATTCTCAATTCTAAATTTGGACAATTAAAGTAAAAAACGCGAGAAAATTCCGCTGCAACTATCGACGTGTCGCATCTAGGGCCGCATCCTCCATTGTGCGGCGTTAAGCCATCAGCCCCTGGCCAAATAATGCGGTATTGACATCATGTGCAGGACGTCAGAGCATCGCTGGAATGGAATCAAGATCTCTATAGATGCACAAAGCCGTCGTAGTACGGTAGAGTGACGACGGTGCAGCAGCAGCTTTCAGCGCATCACGCATTGTCATTTGCGCGAAATTACGGACGCTCTCGCGACTCGGATGCGCTCAACTAATTTGAAATTGAGATTTCGTTATGGATGGAGTGCAGTTCTGATGTGCGGGATTCTTTTGTGCATTCTTAATTCGATGGAATTTCACCCCTTTCTTGTCGTCATCGCGATGGAAATTGATTGTATGGGGACATTATATGTGCATATATTGAGCGGAGAGGGAGGAAAAAATAATGCAAATTACGTGACTGTCTGCGGTTTGTTGCAATATGGATATATTGAAGATAAGTCATTGGACGTTGAACCTTTTTTAATGAGCTGTAATATTGATATCATCAGAAACTAACAAAATAATGTTTTTATTTAGAAAACAAGACAAAAAGGTCTGACAAATAATAGTACATTCTTACCCTTTCAGGAATTGCTACATAGATGCAAAATTTGATAACGAAAATCACTTACCTAAAAAAGAAAAAAAAAATACTTTAAAAAAATTTGAAAAAATCTTTTAAATTATTTATTTAAAAAAATTATTTCTAAAAGATATACTACTAGTCTATTGATTATGTCATATAGAAAGGAACTAAGACGTTCACGGGGTTTTATTGCAGGAATCGGTCAATGGGTCATTTAAGAAGAGAAAACCGCGGAGTGCTATTAAATTAGAGGGTGGAAATTGGAGATAGGGGTCAAAATGGACTCTTTTTGGGTTTTGCCATATATCTCGTAAACGAAGCAAAATTTCGATTTATTTTATATAAAATTTTTTGTAGAGAATTAAATTTCCTATGGAAATGGTTTATTTAAAAAATTTTGAAAAATTTTTTTTATGCTGAAAATGTTGAAACAAAAAGAAAAAAAAGCCAAAATTTCGATGTTTTTTCCCTTTTTTACTTTTTTGCCAATATCTTTTTTTGGTTAGAGATAGGCATAGGTATTGCTTTATATAAAATAAAGCAGATAAAATTTCCTTTAAAATGATGGGTCGGAAAAATTTTTTGGTTGAAAATTCACCGAAATATGGCCACTCGAACATAGCTTTTTTTATTTTTACCCCTTTTATACCGACATTGTTTTCAATCTCATATTGTTGAAAAAATTATTATATTACTCAATTAAAAAAGGTAATTTATGTTTAATTGTGGATAATAAATAATTATGATGCTCTTATATTTCTTCCATAACATTCTCAAACTGTATATCGATATCATCATCTATATCTTCAATAATATCATCTTCTGCAATATCGGGAACTTGCACATTATCACAATTGATCCCCATACATTCTTTGCAAAATATGGAACAATTAATTTGCAATTTTCTGCAACCACAGTTCCCATGGCAACCTGTATTGCAACCACAAGCCATTTTTTTTAGCAAAATCTCTGGCGCAGGAGGTGCTGTTGTGCGAATCGCAATTAGTCCATTTTTAGAATTTTTCCAACCCCAGTTCAGAGGGTTTAGGTGATTTCCTTTCCACTGCTGGATCTGGAAAAACGTTCTTAAGCCATGCGTTTTGATGGCATCAAGTGTTGGTGGTAATTGCGTTAGAGAAAATTTGGAACTTTTGGATAATTTATAAAAATTCTGGAAGCGATAGTTGCTTAGGGTCATGTTCAACTTTGCCCCATACAAAGAAGCTGCAATATATTCTGATGCAGAATTTATTTCTACGTCAGTTACATCAATTAATATATATTTCTTACAAAAAAAACAATTCATCATTGTACAATATTCAAGAATCAATTAGGCTCAACGTATATGCAAAATATATTGACATGTGAACGTATTAATTACAAATTTGTTTAAAATCACCATGGCCACATACATGGGTTGTACATTTATTAAACTACCTTTTTTAATTAAGTAAAATAATATTTTTTTCAACAATATGAGATTGAAAACAATGTCGGTATAAAAGGGGTAAAAATAAAAAAAGCTATGTTCGAGTGGCCATATTTCGGTGAATTTTCAACCAAAAATTTTTTTCCGATCCATCATTTTAAAGGAAATTTTATCTGCTTTATTTTATATAAAGCAATACTTATGCCTATCTCTAACCAAAAAAAGATATTGGCAAAAAAGTAAAAAAGGGAAAAAACATCGAAATTTTGGCTTTTTTTCTTTTTGTTTCAACATTTTCAGCATAAAAAAAAATTTTCAAAATTTTTTAAATAAACCATTTCCATAGGAACTATGGAACCATTTCTCTACAAAAAAATTTATATAAAATAAATCGAAATTTTGCTTCGTTTACGAGATATATGGCAAAACCCAAAAAGAGTCCATTTTGACCCCTATCTCCAATTTCCACCCTCTAATTTAATAGCACTCCGCGGTTTTCTCTTCTTAAATGACCCATTGACCGATTCCGGCAATAAAACCCCGTGAACGTCTTAGTTCCTTATTGCCCCGCTTTTTAAGACCTAATCAATAGACTATACACATAATGTACGTATATTAGAAAATCTAGTTTTTGCCCCCTGTGCTGAAATTCGTAATTGTACTGAAATGTAACTCACTTCAACTTAAACGACTTGTCATGCCACACGACTCGACTTTCAGCACAATGGACAGCGGTTTCCAAACTAGGAGGCTTATAGCTCAAAAGGACTCATTTTTTAAATTTCTTCCTATCTTGTATTGGTCTTTTTTATACATCTGAACGACACCTAGACCATCGGTATTTCAACATTGAATAACTCTGTCATTTTGTATGCCATTTGATTTCAACAAATGTACACGATTCTGAAACGTCATTGAGTACCATTTTAGCTATGAGTCAATTCACATCGAAAAATTCGCTGATATTGTAGCGACAATCATTCCATTGTGAAAGTAATTGCAGCTTATCGTAAAAAATAATGGAGAAATTTCTCCTACTACATACGTGAGACTATTGTAGATCACCTGTTTTTAGTTAATCGCTGAATGCGTTTTGGCTCATTCTAAAATATTCAGTTTCACTTCCCGAAGAGTCCACATGAGATGAACCCACTATTCTTTTCCTCCTCGTCTGAGAGCAACCCTATTGCAGCAAAATATTCTACGGTAAATTCCGTGATGCACTTGAGATCACTGTCCAAATTTTAAAAGTACAAAGTAATTGCAGATGCCTTTGAACATCGAGCAGTGATACGAAAAAGGTGATGTTGTGTGAATGTCAGTGAAAAAGTTATCACGAAAACCACTGACACGGAGAACCTCGGTGCCGTGCCGTCGTAGATCGATCTAAACAACTCAATTTTACGTCCGATTTGACGGAAGAAAAATGAAACCCGATCTGTTGTAACAGAAGAGTACGACGAGGACTTAGACATGGGGATGGGCTGGCCCCAATACTCTTAAACGTTACCCTAGAATGGGTGATAAGGAAAATATCAGTCCAGAGAAGTGCATCTATATACAATTACCTGGATATGTGGACGATGTGAACATCGTGCGAAGGTATTTTTTGGCAGCAAAAGAGTGGTCTATGTTGAATTAAAAGAGGCAGCCAAAGACATAGGCCTGAACATCAATGAGGAGAAAACAAAGATGATGCTGATGCAACAATCCAGAGCTGGGAGATTAAAGGCTCAAATATAACCAAACCGTTCCGTCCGCTCCGCGCGTTTTTTCTGTTGTTTTTTTTTGGTATTCCGTCCACTTGGTTGTAGCTACCGCTCCGTTCGTCTCATGGAAAGTTTATGGAAATGTCAACTTTTAAAAACGGACGGAACAGACTGGTTCTGCTTGAGCCTTAAGATTGGGAAGAAATATAACTATCGACGAATACAATCTAGAAGTAAAACAGTGTACCTGGAAGAAGTAACTCGACGAATACTACTGGCTAATAGAATCTTTTATGCTCAAAAACAAATACTACACATCCAAAATTGGAGACTTGCTGCAGGGGACCGTCAAACTTAAAGAAATGGCTATAGCGCCATTGGATGTATGAAACCCGATCAAGCATGTCGTCTCCATGAGACTTGGTTTATTACCAAGAAAATCGATCCAAATGATTGAGTTTTTATCTTTCAACCAATAGTGAGGGGTCGCTTGATTTGTTACTTCATTTTTTGACTTTGGGGATCGCGAAACTAAAAAGGTTGCTTTGACTGATTGTAGTGGATGTTTAAAGATATTCTGTGATGTTTAGGAAGCTACTAGAGATCGCATTTAAGTCTTTCCGGACGTAGTTGTAGTGTACCTATTTTGCAAGGCTTTGGGATACTCAGCCTGACACCGGTGTCTACTAGGGTCTAATGTCCCGTGATGATTACCGGAGTTCTAAATATAAAATATCTTCTGGGACTGTTAAGAAGCCTATCGGTCTTCATTTGCTGTAAGTAAGCCAAGTCATACGGTAGCAGCAGGTGGTATAGTTTTTTCACATTAAATTCACCCATTTGCAAATTAAATTAATCCTTTCGCAAATTAAATTCACCTTTTGCTAATCAAATTCACCCGTTTGAAAATTAAGTACTTCTACATTATATATTACGAGCTGGAACCCGGTGCGCATTGTTGCACTAATAAGCTAATAGTATAGCGTGCGCCAAAACAATTGAGAATCTCAAAACCGCCTTTCCATTTGCAGTGAGAGTCCCAAATCCCACAATGAAAGTACATCGTACTAATTATATCAATCTCCAGCCCCAGAGGGAGCCTCCCTGGTTAGGCTTTCAGGTTCCCATATATTTTCCTAAAAAGGATACTCAATTCTACGTTTAATGAATGCTAGGAAGTTACTATGAAATAGAAATGATATGATATTATAAAATATATAAAGGCACAATGCATCAGATTTGCAGATAACTCAGCAAGAATGCAACTAGACACAACCCGTAGATAATAATATCCTTTAGACAAAATCTTATATTCAAGATGCAGAGCAGGATTGAAATAAAACTGGTGCAAGTACGGGTATCAAGATAGAGGAAACTCCCCAAAATTAAGCAGAGTGGAAACGGTTAAGGTCAAAGCTAACTCCGAGGTGTAGAGCCAAATTATGACGATGAAAAGAAAGGCGGAGGATGATGACTTGTTATCCAAAATGCAATGCCAAACAGCAAGCTATAATAAAAAAATATAGTAGATAAAAAGTACAAGAGCTACCAATGCCAATATGGTCCAATACTACCAAGGCAGGACTGTGGCAATCGTGATGATAAAACAATTTGAGTGTAGTAAGTCCGGAAAATTTCCTCAAGTCCTCTGTGATCTCATGGAGGCAGCGCTACAAACCCTCTCAAGCTGGACTGCTACCTGCGGACTCAGCGTTAACCCAGTAAAAACGGAGCTGGTCCTCTTCACAAGGAGGTGTAAGACCTCTCCGTTAACACCCCCCGGCTTAACAATGTTAGGCTCAAAATTAACAACAGTGCCAAATATCTGGGAGTAATCCTGGACAAGAAACTCCTCTGGCATGAAAACAGAGCGCATTAAGAAAGCAAATATCGCGCTTTTCGCCTGCAAAAAATCCATTGGTAAGAAATGGGGCTTCTCCCCTTACATTGTGCGATGGATCTACACAGCGATCGTCCGCCCAATTCTCCTTTACGGGGTTTTAGTGTGGTGGCCAACTCTGAGTAAATCCACCGTGTTAAACAAATTACAGAGAGTACAAAGATGTGCGGAGTTATGCATAACAGGAGCACTTCGCTCCACACCTACAGAGGCCTTAAATGTTATGTTATACCTCCCTCCTTTAAATCTCGTGGCAAGGGAAAGCGCAACCATCGCAGCCCTTAGAATAAAAGAATCCGGTTTCTGGACTGGAATCAGGGGAGAGCACACGAAGGTACTGAACTCAGTTACTATCCCCACAAAAACCGACTTCTGCATTCCCGAAATTACCTTCACGAGGAACTACGGAGTCCACATCCCTTCACGTCGTGAATGGATAAATAGACCACATAGGTTTCAGGATGCCATAAACGTTTTTACTGATGGCTCTAAGCTCGAGGGTCGAGTGGGAGGAGGAGTATTTTCCCCAGAACTTGGGATTGAAATCTCCTTCCGACTTCCCGATCACTGCAGTGTATATCAAGCGGAGATTCTAGCCATACAAGAAGCTGTTCTGCAAATTAACCAGCAAGGCGATGGGAACCGGACTGTCTACATCTTCTCAGATAGTCAGGCAGCTCTGAAAGCCCTGCGCTCCTGCACGAACAGCTCTAGAACTACCTCTGAATGTCGCAGATCTCTTAACGAGATGGCTCAGCAGTTCAGGACCCTCCTCGTTTGGGTGCCCGGTCACCGAAATATAGAGGGAAATTGTAAAGCTGACGAACTGGCTAGGAGAGGCACGACCGCTACTCTCCTTCCAGAAAAGGAAAGAGTTGGTATGCCTTGAGCCTCCTTTAAACTCCGATGCAAGCAACACACAATCACACAAGCGAAAAAGCATTGGAGAGATCTTAATAAATGCACTTTGGCCAAATTAACCTGGCCCTCCTGGCGAACTACCTTATTGCTGAGGCTTGGGAGACAAGAACTCTCAGTTATAGTGGGAGTCTTAACCGGACACTGTCTGATAGGGACGCATGCGACCCGTTTAGGTCTTGAGACCCACGATTTCTGCAGAAGCTGTAAGAACCTTGACGAGGCGGAAAGTGTACTACACCTCCTCTGTCACTGCCCGGCCCTAAGCAGGATTAGGCTAACCACATTTGGTGAACCCTTTCTAAGCAACCTTGCGGAAATCTCGAAGTTTGGGATCCCGCAACCTAGAAGATTCATTACTTCCTCGAGATGGTTTAACGAAGAAACGACATTTTAACATCAAGTTTAAAGTGGGATCACTATGGCATCACAATGGGCCTATCCTTCTGGCCTAAGTGTGTGGGCTTGAACCAAAAGCTCAGCCATATCTAACCTAACCTAACCTAACCTAAGTGCGAATAGTAAGGCGGTTGGTTGTATGGTTTAGCCAATCTAGACAGCCTAGTTGATATCGATCACATCGATTGACACAAAAATTCAATGGCAGAGGAATTGACACTATTCACTATTCGGTGAACTTGAAACCGAAATATTGCACGGGGTCTTCTATTAAAGTAGAATTTAGATCCTAGGCAATTGAAATTAGGGTATTTAGAAACTTTATACTTATTTTTCCTAGATCACCGCCAAAATTGTCTTACCCATCAGGAAGGGCTAGAAATGTTTCTTTGTTCAACTTTTATTCCAAGGATTTTATTTTAGAATATAAACAATATTTTTTAATTTTTTTTTAATATTTTTTATTTTCAAAACTTGCAATGGGGATAGCAAAAGAAATATTTTCATCCTCCTCTTATTAACGCAAAAAAATCACAAAATTTTCTCCTTACATACCCGAAATATCTAATGCAAAAAACCCACCCAAAAAATGCAATTTCAATATGCATACTGAATGCATCAACAACGTTGTTTTATAACAAATCTGTCAGTACAGAATTAAATTAATCACCTTGATTGTTTAAATGACTGTCAAGTCGTGTTTTACAAAATAAAAAGAAAAGCAAAAAAAAGGCAGAAAAAAAACAACCCAAAAAATATATCACGATGAAACTTAAAATCAAAGCCAAAAATGTCGGACGGCAACCGTACATACATATACGTGTGTTCGCGGGATCTAAAGAATTAGAGACGACAAAAATCTACAAAACTGCATGCTGGCTGCGTAGAGTGCAGTGCTGCACACTGCCAATAAAACAAGAAACGCATCAAAACTGCATTCGGTGCCAAGTTATTTCATTGCTCTTTTGAGGCCTATTTGGATAGAAATTTCTTCTATAGGCCGGGGCCAGCCCTAGACACGCAGTAAACAATCTTTCTTCAGTTGACTTTCTATATACACTATTGCAGTGCGCACTGTAAGTGGGGTGCAGTGCTGGTGCAGTGTTGTTGCAGTTGCAGTTGCATCTCTGCCAGTCGGGCCAATATGCATAGTATTTTAGACATTGGGTTAAGTAATTCAAATGTTGTTCGAGTAAACAGAAATAAAATTGAACGACCTAAAACCAACGATGTGTCTAGTGCGTACATACTCTGCATTATTTGAAGTGAATTGAAAAATCTTTGGCCAAGTCTAGAGATGAGAGAGAGTGCACGGTACGGCTCGAAAATGCACTCTGCCAAAGAAAGTATTAAGAAACAATTTTCGCAGAAATTAGAATGTAGCCAAAATGTATCGGAAATTCTCTTTATTTTCCCAAACAACATTGTAGCAAATGTAATAATTTCCCATTTCGAGAGCTGCAGTTGTAGTGAAAGAGTTTTTCAAAAGAGCTATTTTCAATTTTAAAACGTGACAGAGCCTGACACACGTTCTTTGTGGGGAATTCCAATCATGTTTCCTACTTAATTAGTTCCAAAGGTGAGATCAGTCTATTTCTACCGGGTTTGTGCACTCCCTTTGAATTTTATCAATGCAAGTTCTATTAATTCAGTTATTTTTAATTAGAATTATTTTAAGACGATAATACGTAACGAGAAGTTGTGATGCAGAGTGACAAGCGTATTACAATCAGTTCGATTTTTGTAGATGGGAAGTTGCATGGGGAGATGCAAAATGCATGTATTGGTAAAAAAATAATATAATGTTATGAGATTACAAAGTGTACAGAAACAAAGTGTTTACTCAAAGGATTCAAAGAATGAATCAAACTACATCCACAAATGGCGCGGGCATCCCAACTACAAGCTCTATCTCCTATATTCTTCTCTTATTTTTCGTATGAAGTTCTGCAGTTTAAAGATGAATCAGGAGTGACTCGATTGTCAAGAATAAGCGAAAGTTTAACCGCACGTCCAGGTGTCACCCTATATATATATTCATTGTTCATATCATGGTGCAATGCCTAGTAGGAAGCTTAGTTCGAAGAAGATAAGAAATGATAGGTTAAAGGTAGTCTAGGGATTCATTAGAAGGTGGCGCTTAAGCTCTAATTGATGTTGTATGAGTTCAGAGGCAACCGTCGGAGTTAACGGAAGATATTCTTGTTGAAGTCTTAGGCCTCCTGTAAATGGTGGGACCCCTCTAACCAGCTGACAAGGGCTGTAACGGCGGCAGTGCCAGACTGCCAGGCGAAACAAGGAGGTGTGACGTCCGCTCAGTAAAGACCCAACCTTAGTGCAACTTTGGTACTCCGATTAATGAGTTATGCCCGGTTTAAAATATTTCCAGTAGGAATCCACTCCAGCGATCAAATCGAGCGCTGGAATGCCACGCACTCTAATATACCCATTCCAGCGAACAATCCAGGAGGTGCAGACTGCTGGGGGATTAAACGTTGAACAGTGAACACACATTGTTGTTTGTAAACATGCATTGTTTTAGTTCCATAACTCCTAAAAATGGTGGTTTGCTAAAAAAAAAAAAAACAAATTTTTACCGTGTTACAGGAGCAATAAATTTTGAATGACTTCAATAATGTAGATGATATGATCCAGTCTAGCACTGGGCTGGATTGAATCGCTGGATTACTGAACTGGAATAATGTGAACCGGGCATTAAGCCAACAAGCTCGGGCTTTACCTACTTCAGTTAATAATGTTCAGTTCAACCCACATAACTTCACCGGCTAAAGTCCTGTTAAGGTTCAGTTCGCGCTTGAAATGGATGTTGCTTTTTCGCCAGAAGTTAAAAATACAAAAACCTCACTGGAATGGCATTCCATTATTCCAGCTGATTATTCTCTTTTGAGCAAGCTTTTATGTTTAACTTCAGTTCGAGTCCAGTTGGACGAACTGAGGTCTGTTTTATCCTCAGTTGAATATATGGAAATTGTATGCGAACTGAGGTTATTTTAAAGTTCAGTTCACCAATTTGCTCGAACTTGCGCAGTTCGGCCGGTGAAGCCAGGGTAAAATGATCCAAAAGAAGCACGGGACGCTCACACTTTTCCCCAGACTAAAAGGAGCCAAATTGAAGCTTTGAGAAATTGTACCGCTTCTTGTTCTATTGCCCAAGTCAAGCAGCATTGGACGTGGTTTGTACTTAGTTGGGAGACGGCGATAAAACGACGATAAGACTCTGGTGGATTGGAATCGATTCATGGATCTCTATATGGACACCTATGGATACCGTTGTTTCAATCGACCTCTTAATAAAAAGAATCAAGATTTTTGTATGGAGATGTCGATTGAAACAACTTATGTACGTGCTAGCATCCCTGTCTATAGGCTCGTCACATCCTGAGATCTTTTATGTATGTATATACAGCGGTCCGCGCATGAATGGTGTAGAAGCTGAAATTGAATTTTGAAATCGATTGCGCAATTAATTCTAACTTAAGGAGGAAGCCGAGGTTGAAAATCTCATTTGGTTTAATAGCTTAGTTTTTAGAAACATATGGCTAACAATCTCAAATGCCAATGATGGCAAATAGCACAAAAAACGCAATATCATCGAACTACTCAGGAGCGTTCAGCAGTCAGTTTCACAACTACTGCTTTTGTGGAAACTGTATTATCCATGCGACAACAGAGACTACATTTCACAGGGCCTATCGCTCTCGATTAACCTGGAAGGTATCTGTTGGAGTTCACTGGCATTTTCGACGAATTGGGTTAGTTCTATCAATCTAGTTTTTTTTTCTTATTTCTCTCAGCATGTTTCTAGGATTTGTTTAATTTTAAAAGTTAGTTGCTGTTTGACAGTTCTTTCTCAAAGCTTGGTATTTGCCTAGTAACCTTTCTGAGTAAGTTCCAACCTACTATTTTTTTATGAGGAAATTTGAGTATAGGAATTTCTTTTTGTGCTGCGAGTGGAGGGTATTTCTACAACTTTTTTCGGATTTGCAACATACTCTTGATAAACACTTAGTTTTTCGTTCGCAGCAAAAAACTTTCATAGGTTCACAAGATGATACAAACAATTAGCTTAAGTAAGTTTCTGCAGTTCGTGTTAGTTTTAACACTAAATATTTTTATTGAAATTGTTAGAAGACGCCCCTCCCTTCAGTTTTATTTCTCTCTCAATTACATAAACCTGTCATGAGGTAGTCATCAAATGTACACATGTCAACCAGCATCATTTATAAAGATTGGCATTCAGCCAGACAAAATCTGATCGTCGACGATAACAAGTGATGAGATGTCAAATAATCTTTTTTTTTGTGTGTGGAAAAATTAACCCTTGTTATTCCCATTTTACTACCAGTCAGCCCATGATGTATAAGTCATTATAAGTGATTTGGAGAATAGAAAAAATTATTGGACGATCGTTTCCCCAAAAGAAAAGAAAAGAAGCACTTTGCTGCTTCTATGTTCTTTAAAAAAAATTTTGATGCTGATTCTTCAAGCCAACGTATCTTCACTCTGTTGCCGAATTTACCTTTCATATTACCTCGACATAACGACATATAGAATTGTTTCCAGTTTGACTAAACGAATAACAGAGAATTGCCAATCTATAAACAGCTCCAATCACAAAAACGGATAAAACTTTCATGCTGACTTTTATCACAAAACAAACAATAATGAAACTTCACAGAACTATTTTTAATAGCATTATTTTTTCAAACTAATTACCGCAAAAAAAAACTTCTTAACTCATTACACACGGAAATAATTACTATCTCCCAACTTTGCGGCTCCATAAATGTCCACTCCATATTAATCCCCACATACAAGCAGAAATCTCTCCAACCACAGATTAAAATTGGTTATCCTTTTCCTTGAATCCTCGCGGGGAGTAAAATGAGATGAATTTTCCCCCTATATAAGTGTGAGGGAAAAACTTTTAATTGAATTTAATACTCTCAAACAAGAATCCGAGTTTCCAATTAAAAGAAAAAATATGGGGAAAAGTGACGTTTCCACATAATCTCAAGGATTAAAATCTTACTCGTTAGAAAAGTCACGGACATTTTTTTAGCATGGAATTAAATATTTCGGAGGTAAAATCGGAAAATGCACACATAAAGATTGGGAGGAGGCTTTTGATCTATATGGGGAAAAAATTAATTACTAATTTCTGGAAATGTAATTATTTTTCTACAGTGAAAATTGCCTGATATATATTTTTTCATGACGAGAAATCGTTATAAAGTTCATCGTTATAAAGTTCATTGACAATCTTTATAGCAATAATTTACAACAGGTAAGTAGTCAACCAAATTGAAATGATAAATGGTTGGATTTAAACTTCACCGACCTCTATAAGCGGCGACCGACTCTGATGCAGAAACTACAGGGCTAGAACCTATTGTGGCCTCTCGTCCCCTGCGACCCATCTCCTTGAATCTTTCCTAATTAATAGGTACATACCAATGCGTGAAATATAACAACGATATTTACTCCTTTATCTCTGTACCCCCGGGTGTTCCTCAAGGCTCTGTTCTTGGGCCACTGTTGTTCTGTCTATATGTTAATGATTTACCTAATTGTTTATCCGTTGATCGTCACCATGTGGACGACCTCCAATAATATAATTACTGTACTCCTAAAGATATTCGTCGCCTTATTGAAGCCTTAAATTATTATTTGATATCCTTGTTCCTATGGTGTGATAATAACTTCTTGTAGTTAAATCCTAAAAAATCATCTGTACCAATCCTTAGCAGACGTTGATACATCCAACATACCCCCTCTAAAGCTAAACAATATTTCGCTGAAAATGGTCTCATCTTCTAAAAATCTTGGAGCATTGGCTAACTCTAACTTGCCTATTGTGATCATGTGTCGCTCACTCTGAAAAAAATAAATGGTTAAAAAAAATTTTAAAAAAAAATTCTTTTCATTAACTAAAAAATGTACTGAAAAGTAAAAAATAAAAAATATTTTAAAGAAAGCGTGAAATTTCAATTTTAATGAAAAAGTTAATTAAAAGAATGGCGCATTTTGCATCAAAAATTGAAAATATAACTGTAAATCGCGTGAGATTTACAATAACCCTCAATTTTTTGCTTTGTTAATTTCAAATTCTAACAAAATTTTTTGATGAAAAATGCGCCATTCTTTTAATTAACTTTTTCATTAAAATTGAAATTTCACGCTTTCTTTAAAATATTTTTTATTTTTTACTTTTCAGTACATTTTTTAGTTAATGAAAAGAATTTTTTTTAAAAAAATTTTTTAACCATTTATTTTATTTTCTACTTTTTAGTTTATTATATGTATTCCGCCATTTTATGATGGCAATTCTATTAGATTTAAAATTACGTCACACAGTTTACTGTATTCATTTGATACCCATGTCGTGGGCTCGGTGGAACATAATTGCAAAAACGGCCGCCATCTCGGAACTGTCTTCTTGATTTTTTTACAAAAAGGTCAGATTGCATTTAGTACTTATACATGATGAGTTGAACTCAAGTTGAACCCAAGTCTAACTACATGTAAACGGGAGTCGAGTTGGGTTAAGGTTGACTGAACTCGACTCAGCTCTGCTACCTGGGTTTAGTTGAAATTATGCATACGGACATGAGTTCAGTATTTGAGTAGTTGAATTTAGTTGACAGCAGCATCTCTGTGTTTGTTTGTGATTTTTTGTAACGTGTATTGCTTCTTTATTATCAACTCACCCTTAACTCAACTATTCATCTCATCATTCATACACATTAACCACCCGAACTACGAGTGTGTGCAAAATTGGAAGTTGATCGGTTATATTTTCTACTTTTTAGTCTATTATAAGCTTTCCGAAATTTAGTGTTGGCCGCCATTTTGAATTTGGAATGACGCCACATAGCTTATTGTGTTCTACCTATCCTTTCATTTGATACCCATGTCAGAGGGCCGCGGAGCACAATTTCAAAAATCGGGCGCCATTTTGGAACCGCCATCTTGATATTTTTACAAAATGGCCAGATTGCATTGTCATCCAAACTAAACGTGTATGCAAAATTTCAGCTCTATCCGAAACCGGGAAGTGGGTCAAATTTAACTTCCAAGATTTGACGACAAACAGTGTAAGTGTTGGCCGCCATTTTGAATTTGGAATGACGCCACATAGCTTATTGTGTTCTACCTGTCATATCCTTTCATTTGATACCCATGTCAGAGGGCCGCGGAGCACAATTTCAAAAATCGGGCGCCATTTTGGAACCGCCATCTTGATATTTTTACAAAATGGCCAGATTGCATTGTCATCCAAACTAAACGTGTATGCAAAATTTCAGCTCTATCCGAAACCGGGAAGTGGGTCAAATTTAACTTCCAAGATTTGACGACAAACAGTGTAAGTGTTGGCCGCCATTTTGAATTTGGAATGACGCCACATAGCTTATTGTGTTCTACCTGTCATATCCTTTCATTTGATACCCATGTCAGAGGGCCGCGGAGCACAATTTCAAAAATCGGGCGCCATTTTGGAACCGCCATCTTGATATTTTTACGAAATGGCCAGATTGCATTGTCATCCAAACTAAACGTGTATGCAAAATTTCAGCTCTATCCGAAACCGGGAAGTGGGTCAAATTTAACTTCCAAGATTTGACGACAAACAGTGTAAGTGTTGGCCGCCATTTTGAATTTGGAATGACGCCACATAGCTTATTGTGTTCTACCTGTCATATCCTTTCATTTGATACCCATGTCAGAGGGCCGCGGAGCACAATTTCAAAAATCGGGCGCCATTTTGGAACCGCCATCTTGATATTTTTACGAAATGGCCAGATTGCATTGTCATCCAAACTAAACGTGTATGCAAAATTTCAGCTCTATCCGAAACCGGGAAGTGGGTCAAATTTAACTTCCAAGATTTGACGACAAACAGTGTAAGTGTTGGCCGCCATTTTGAATTTGGAATGACGCCACATAGCTTATTGTGTTCTACCTGTCATATCCTTTCATTTGATACCCATGTCAGAGGGCCGCGGAGCACAATTTCAAAAATCGGGCGCCATTTTGGAACCGCCATCTTGATATTTTTACGAAATGGCCAGATTGCATTGTCATCCAAACTAAACGTGTATGCAAAATTTCAGCTCTATCCGAAACCGGGAAGTGGGTCAAATTTAACTTCCAAGATTTGACGACAAACAGTGTAAGTGTTGGCCGCCATTTTGAATTTGGAATGACGCCACATAGCTTATTGTGTTCTACCTGTCATATCCTTTCATTTGATACCCATGTCAGAGGGCCGCGGAGCACAATTTCAAAAATCGGGCGCCATTTTGGAACCGCCATCTTGATATTTTTACAAAATGGCCAGATTGCATTGTCATCCAAACTAAACGTGTATGCAAAATTTCAGCTCTATCCGAAACCGGGAAGTGGGTCAAATTTAACTTCCAAGATTTGACGACTAACAGTGTAAGTTAAATAAAAGAATTTAAAAATCTATAGTTGTTTACGTCGGCGTAGGAGCTGGGGTGTGGCAAGGTGCGCCGTCTTTTTGAAAAAAGGTTCGTCATACCTTTTTCACCTTTTCGTTTTCGGACACACGAAGTTCACCAGCATTATGTGTTGTCGAGGGTTTCTCGAACTTTGATGAAAAAAGGACCAATGACGGTTTTTAGCACTCTTCGACCCAAACAGTGACTTTCTCTTGTGCAGTGGTGTTTCGTGAATGACGTGGGTTCTCTTTCTCGATAGTTTTGTTCGTTGTCTCCGCCAGAGAGTGTAAAATGAGCCTCGTTCGTCATCAAAATTATGTCCCAAAAATCTGACTCGTCATCGATCATTCTTGCGACGGCATTTCCATATTACAAACGACGCGGCTTGACCGTTGGCACCAATCATTGAGTAAGCGCTACAATTTTCGATTTCACATCGATATGAGTAGACTCATAGCTAAATGGACTGACGTTTCAAAATCATCCGCGCACCACCACCACCCCGCCCCCCTTTGACCTATAAGCACCCCCTTAGGGGTCGCGACCGTCAGTTTAGAGACCGCTCGTAGCCAGTGAGCGAGAAGGTTGGGGGAGAAAACTGAAGGAGGCCAAGGCTCGATTTGGGCTGTAGTGCCATAATCATAGGTTTACGGGAGGTCTACACTACCTACGCAAAGACTGTCGCTGAAAATCTCATACGTAATCCAAAAAAAATTCTTTGATTTCGATAATCTAAAGCAGCGGTTATCAACTTTTTTTCGCATTTCACTATTCTAAATTGTACCTCTTACATTAGAAAAATGTTTATATTGAATGAATCTACCGGATATAATTTCGAACCGTGGAAGTGTCCGTGACAGCATGACGCCGATGGTTTCCGTGTCAGTGGCTTCCGCGATACAATTTTTAACTGACTTTCACCCAGCACCGCCTTTTTCTGACATTTTAGTTTTGAAATTTTGAAAATTATATCAAGTGCATCATGGAATTTAGCGTGAAGACAGTGAGTTCGTACCATGTGGACTTTTCGGGAAGTGGTCACACATAAACAAGTTTGAATGTATTTCAAATTAACTTTACTTAAATGTTTGTTGAATTCTTATAAAATTTTCGGTTGAATTTAAAAAATATCGGTGGCAACCCGATTAAAAATGAAATTCGCCCGCAGCTAGCACGCAGCTGGCATGCACTAGCCCGCACGGCGCCCGCAGCTAGCATGCACGCCTGAAGACTAGCCCGCAGCTAGCATGCAGCTGGCACGCACGAATATTATAAATCACGAGTAAAAATGAAATTCGCCCGCAGCTAGACCGCAGCTGGCATGCACTAGCCCGCACGGCGCCCGCAGCTAGCATGCACGCCTGAGTGAAAATAACACTAGCCCGCAGCTAGCATGCAGCTGGTACGCACGAAACTCAAATTTAAAATGAAAGAAAAAAAATTTTTTTTCGTAGAATAAAAATTCTACGCCTCTTAAAAAAGATGGAGAAGAGTATTATATATGTATGTAAAGTCGTCATCAAATCGAACTTTTTCAGGCTAGATCCTACATATTTTAAGCAGGCACATTTTGAGATTTTCGTGCGTGTGGCGGGAGAGTGGATACCTGTGGCGGGAGAGTGCATCCCTCTAGCGAACAAATTTTTAGATTTTCGTGCCAGTGGCGGGAGCGTGTATCCCTGTGGCGGGAGCGTGCGTACCTGTGGCGGGAGAGTACGTACTTTTGTGGCGTGCCTGTTTGTTCGCTATGCGTGCTAGCTGCGGGCGCGTGCGTGCTAGTAAGGAAATTAACCATGAAATTATTTTTAATCGGGAACGCATTTTTTGTGTTTTTCACTGACACGGACACCTGAAGGGCACTGAGAATGGCGGTGCCCTACTGCATCGGTTGGCTGGGAACATGTCGCGCATTTCTCAATTTGTTTGCATGGAATTATTCGTCCAGATAATTTTTTTTTTCACTGATGCTCCTAGTACTTCACTGAAGTCACTGTCACGTCACGGATATAAGTGGATCGACCTTAAGTGAACAAAATTCAGGTTTTTACTTAGTGATGATCTAAAATGGTGTTGCCCTTGGATAATCTGGTAGTAACAAAAAATGTTATTTTTAAAAAACATACTCGTATATATTTAGTCCGTATACTAATCCCAGACGAAAGCCGACAAAAAAACTTAAACTCATTTTTCAACTCCTCGTCGATGGTGACTAACCTTAGAAATCTCCTTTCATCATGTGCAAGGTTATTCTTTCCTAAATGATTCAGAATTGGCTGTCACACAGTGCAAAGCATTATTCACCTTAAAAAATGAGAAGAAGCCATCTATCGACCCAGAAGAATCACCCCCAAATGCACTTGGCCAGTGCCAAAACATTTTTATGAAAAATTACCAACAGACAAAAATCCTGATTTTATACGAAGCAGCAGAATTTCTCTTCATTTTCTTCATTGTTTTAAAAGTGTGTCGCCTAGTGTGTGTGTGATGTCACTAACAACGAAGACTGCTAATTGTTTGTCCATCAAATGCGTTGTTAGGATGAATTTTTCTGTCCTTCATTTATTTACGAATTTCTTCTTTAGCTGAAAATTCAATTAACAAAGAAGCAAACAAATCGCCATTATTTATATACCAACGCACACAGAATTTACACGAAAAATATATTTTTTTTTTTTTTGAAAAACAAATTTCCTCTGCGGGGAATTTTTCTTTTTTGATTTTATTATTTTTCAAAAATAACCCAAAAAACCACTTGGATTAATTTATATAAAAATACCATGCACTCCCGGCTTCTAATCTTAGAGGCACAAGGTAGAAGAGAAATAGAAGATCCGAAGAGAGAGAAGTAGCACTCCAATTTGTTGTATTCTACTTTTTTTACCTTTATTTTTTTCGCGAATAAATTGCATTTTTTTATTTTTGGTGAAAATAGCAGAATTTATTTCCTGCTCGTGTCTGCTGAAGCCTAGTTCTCGTTTTCACATTGAAAGATGTTAGGAGATTTTGTGGTCGTCAACGAGGCAGATTTACGGATGTGTACTGAATTTTGTAGAAGAACCAGAACAATGCTAGGACTTCAGCAAAAACACCTGCTTCGGGGCGATGAATTAATAGAAAATAACACTTTGTTTCTTGTGCTTTTTTGTTGTTGTCGGCTATTTTTTTTTTTTTGAATTTTTTAAACTTGGGTATATTGTCAATGTTTAAGAAGCACAATTTTTTGTTCTGTGGGAGGGTCACTGAACGTTTGGGGTTTTTGGATACCAGTTATTCTTTGAGACAAATTATAGTTGGTACCAGTATAAAAAATTGTTTATATCGAGAACCATTAATCAATCGGTAAGACATTTGCACTACTACTTCTTCTTCTTTGAACAGTCAGCTGGTGGTCCGAGCGGGTCCCCGCAACGAATACGCTGCTGTCCGTGCGCCTGGGTCCCGAGTTTTATTCACGATTCGGTTCCATACTTCACATTTTTTGGCGTCGTCTTGAGCCTCGACAACTAATAATCATTGATTGTTTAAATCGGCCTCGATATTCGTTAGCCAGGTTTTCACGTCGGTGACAATCGGAGAATTTTCCAGTCTGTCGGACGATCTCGCCAGAGAAGTTTACGTGGCAAGCGGTTATCATCCGACCGTGGAATAAGGCACCGAGAATCTGCCTCAAGCATCGCATTTGAAAAACATCGAGCTTGTAGCGTCCACGTTTCCGATCCATAAAGAAGAATCGGAAAAATCAACGTTCGGTAAAGGCGTGTTTTAGTTTTGATGGTAATAATTGTTCGTTTTCATATTCACTAGTTGAGCGAAGCGAATGTTGTTGCTCCCTCACCGATGCGGCTGTGAACGTCGGCCGTCGATGCCACTTATCATTTCCTCAACCAATGATCCCAAATATTTGAACATCGAAACCTGTTCGATTTGGGTTCTATCGAGGTGAACACTGGCTTCCGATCTGGCGCATTGATTTTTAACCCGAAGACCGGGCTATGTCGTATAAGATGCCCGTTGCTTCGGTATCAGTGTCGGCGAACATCAAATCGGTTACGAAGTTGTTGTCGTCGTATCGAACTCCTCGTCCTCCATCGAATGCTTCGCGCATAATCGCGTCGATCATAACGTTGAAAAGAAGTGGCGAAGCGACGGCTGGTTGTCGGCCACCTATTTGAATCGGGAACTCCTCGGATAAGTCGCTTCGAATACGAACGCTGCTGGGTCAGCCATCGTACGACGCTTGTAGAAGTTGGATCACTTTCAATGTCACATCTTCGTTTTCCAAGGCTCTCCACAAGCTATTCCAATCGATGCAATCTTAAGCAGATTTGAAATCGATGAAAACGACGACAGTTCGTTTGCCACAACGAATTCTTTCTTCAATTAGCTGACGGAGAGCGAATATTTGATCAATACATCCTCAATGTGGTCTAAATCCAGCTTGTTCTTTTCGGCTCGTTTGCTCAATATGTTTCTGGAGCCTCGATTGATTTTCGCCCTTTGTAATCACATCTGTAATTTCGCTCGAACAAGATAATGGCCCGATCTGCAATCTTGCCCATGCATTGCACATACATCTTTGAGCGTCGAGCGTCGTCATTTAGCCTTTAAATAAGCGAACAGAGAGCTATATAGAAGAACTCCGATAGCGAGAACTCCATCTTGCACCTGATGCCAAGGTCCGGCAGCCTGTCCATTATTTTCTATAGAAAAGAGGTTAAGCTAGGTCTTATACGCTTTCGGCATCTCCATTGCCCTGTTGAAGTGTTGAGGAATAAAAACCACCACTCTTCCCGCCTATAGAAGGTGTCTACTCTGTGCGTCGCCCCAAACAAGAGAGTTGTATTCGAAAAGAGGCCGAATGTAGGATTTATAAATAACAGCAACGGCCGATGGCTGGAGGAGGAACTTGCACCTCTTAAGAAATCCCAAGCACTGAGATGCTTGTGTGGCGATTTGAAATATGTGGTCATTCCAGCGCAAGTCCTTGGCTAATGTCACGACTAAGATGTGTAGGGAGAGAGTTCTGTCAAGGATAGTGAGGTGTTGATCTTTTTTTTTTTTTTTTGAAATAAAACAGTACTTAGTTTTGGTAGGGTTGAATTCAACACGATTCTTGCTTCCCCACTCTAGAATGAGTTCAATGTCGTTATTAATTAAATTGGACATTAGTTCACGATCATTAAGACAGGAACTGGCATGAGTCTGTCTTGTATCGAAGTAGTAAGAGTAACGCAAAGTACCGTCGTCAGCGAAGCTGAGAAGTGGGTTGGAGGGATTGAATGTAGGTCATTTATAAAAATAAGAAATAGGGCAGGTGATAAAATGGACCCCTAGTGGGATGCGGATTTGACACCATCCAATACTACCTTTATTGAACGGGCGGAAAGGAAACTCTCAATCCACTTACACAGAAGCGAGTCAATTCCAATAGCTTTGAGTTTAGCTGACATATCGAAAGCCTTGGCGATGTCTAGAGCAACCAGACTAGACTCACGAGATCCATGCAGACTTCGGCTGAGGTGTTCTGTAAGACAAACTGAAAGATTGCCAGTGGATCTTTTTTGTCGGAAGCCATACTGTCGGTCGTTTATGAGTACGTTAGATTCCAGATATCCCGTAAGTTTTTCGTTGATTATCGTCTCCATGGTTTTGGAGAGAATAGGTCTACGTCATTTTGACGTCATATTCCGAATTAAGGGTGCTAATGTGTCTCCGATATTACTGAAGTCAATGTCATCAGAATCAAGAGTCATCCGCAGGTCGTTGGTCACCTTCAACGGTGCAGTTTTACAACTACTACTTTAACAGAACTAATAACAGTAGTAGTTTTCCAATACACTAATTTTTCCAGTATACATACTTTGCCTAAGATACATAACTTTATCAGGCAGTCATTGAAAATTCGAGTGATAAAGGGGAGGATCACTGGAACAAATAACTTTAGGAAATTAACATTAGGAAGGGAAAATGGTGAACGAATTACTACAAAACTTGGACTGCAATAAGAACTGTGAAAAAGGGGTGAACAAATAATAAGCAAAAGCAGATATACCAGAATTATAAATAAACTCCAAATCTTTGTTTCGTTTTTACAATTATCCGACGTCAGACGAAAGGACAATAACGAAGTTAATAGTTCTATTTTAGTTGCGAAAGTTTCGAATTTTCTAATAAATACGTGATATCAGTCCTTCAACAATAATTGGATTTAGCGAAACTCAATTTTGCAACATTTCCAAGTGCAGAGTGTCATTCTTCCAAACTAAGTAGAAAGAAGGACAGCGAATTAACTTCGTACACTTGAATCGATTGATTATGCAACAATAAACAAGTTATTGTCTCAAAATATCGCAGACAGATGAATTATTCATTATTCATCGCATCTAGGGAAAAAAATCCCATCTTCTAAAATAACCAGTTCATCCCCCAAGATCCGTGATGCCGTGCTTCCTCATCCATTAAAAATCAAGTTCAATCCTCATTCCAATTCGGCGAAACTTTAGGATTTTATTGCATCTTTTACGACTTTCTTCCATTTCTGATATTGATTGGTCCGAATTTTCACCGGTTTCCTACGAATTCATCGAGCAATCGTATCCGTTACGTCTTCCGTGCACCATCGACATGCGATAAATAAACGCGTTTCATTTTCACACGAATCGCATTAACCTCACCCCCGCACACACGTCAGGTTATCAGACCGAATCATGAAACTATTTCTCATCTCGTTCCTCGGAAAAGGTGGTTTTAAATAAAATTTGCGCACCTTAGAAAGGTGGAAGAAGAAGAAGAAAAATCGCGGTTCTTTAGGGCGGCAACCAGAAATGTTCCGGGAATCTCTTTACATCTGTCAAGAACGTCTTGGGAATTTTCGTACCTTCGTTCCCAGGAAAACTGTTCCCAGGATTTTCCATTTTCCTCGGTGCAAGTTCGATTGTGGATTTTGATAAGCATTCAATTTTCGTTTATGCTTTGCTTAAGATTAAGCGAGTTCCTGTCACGCCGGAGCGACTTGGACTTATCGACTTCCATTTTTCTATTTTTTTTCGGGTTTTTCATTTGTTGTTGTTGTTGTTACTTCTCTATATATTTTGTTGTTTTTGTTTGTGACACCGGAAAGTGTGCCAAGATATATTTAAAAAAATGTTACAGGGACACACCAACCAATTCGGAGGAAAATTTGTTTTTATATTTGAATTTGCTTGAGGTCAGAAAGATTACAGGAATCTTCGCTTCTTGGTCGTCCCTCGTCCGCCTCTACTAAAAAAAAATCACGCCTAATCTTACAAAAGTTACATGGAAATTTTTTTTTCGCTATTTATATAAATAACAACAAAAAAAATGGAATTAAAAGTGTGGAAATTTGTTGTTTGTTCAGAATCTGATTAGAACTAATAAATTAGTTCAAGGGCAGTCTGGGAACGTGATGAAAGGCATGTAGAGCGTCGCTGTTGTTAGTCTAGTTAGTCTCGGGCTACAAAATTTCGATTTTTATGCTCCTTTTACAAAATAAGACATAATTTTATGTTTATATTTAGTAATCAATTGTGGATGGTTAATTAAGTGGGTGAACTAATTCAATTTCAGTTTTTGTAATGTTAGGAAAAATACCTGCGGAGTCGATGCTAAGGAGTACTTAAATCATAGCCAATTGAGGGCGCAAGGTTTTTGTTTGGATTTCCGCAAGGTTGTCTGCTATTGATTTTTTTTTTAATTTCTACCTAGTGGAAGTGAAAAAAAAAGTAATCCACGCAAGAACAATGGAATGTGAAATAAGTGACCATTTACGTAATTGCTGAAATATTAAGAGTTTTCTTTAAAATAAAAAAAAATTTACAATCTTCGTAGAAAATTAGTAGTTGTCCATAGGCAGTTAATGACAAAAATTTTCGGCCATTTTTTCGCACGTTTTCAATGAAGTATCAATGTCCGCACAAAAAAAAACTATTAGCGCAACTCTTTAAGAACATTCTAGCTGGAAATGGAGTGCTGCAACAGCCATTTTTGAGCAATCCTTAAAGAGCGTTGCTGTTCGCATACCATTTCCATATTCTTTTTAACATTGCATGTCATTGCAGGGGAGCATATCTTTTAATGCTTCTTCAGAAGCGTTGTGGAAGCGCTTTTAATAACTTTTTTAAAAAAATATTCATTGAGGCCTGTGGATATGTGAATAAGTTTCGGTGCCGAAAAACTTTTATTTTTATTCATCTTTTGTAATAGCCTTTTCCTTTCCAAGTGCGAGTGTGGTTTTACCAAAGCGGTCCCCCAATTAAGTACACTAACTCCTTTCAATTTTGCTTGTTTTCCGTATCGAACGAGAACCGGCCTAATGAGGGTGCTAAGGTCACCCTATGGTCGCTGAGCTATAATAGCTCGTCGTTCTATCCCAGTACCTCTGGAGTTAGGGAGACCTCCCTTTACGTTTTTTTACTCTTTTTAACATAAGGATGTCCGAAAAAGAGAAATAAAAGAAATAAATAGTAATTCAATATAACTCCAACGCACAAAACTAAAATGACGATTTTACTTCCCAGCAGTCTCAAAGGGAGGGAAGTTGGAGAACTCTCAATGGACTCCCAAGGGAGCATTATTGGAGTTATTTAAGAAATTGAATAGGCCAAGCTAAAAACTTAAAATTGTATTGATGCGATGACTCACTATTATACTGAAAACGTAAAATTACTGAAAAATTCTTATGGTACTTTAATGTTGACCTCTACTGTAGATATTTAAAAAAGCTCTATAATGCTCCCTTTTGTCTCCAACTACATCGTTGCAGGAGTGCTCCTATGGGAGCTCAAATGGAGTGCTAGCCTGGACGGACATATAATGTTAAAAAATATATGGAGAGCGAGCGGAAATGGAGCACTCCATGCTTCCATGTGAGTGCTCCTCCATTGTCCTTAGAGCACTCCATTTCCCACTGGGTTGCCAAGCTTATATAATCACTAGCTCTTAAATGCATTTTATTTATAAATTTATAATCTCCCATATACCTTCGAGAGATCTTGCTCCGTTTCGTACTGGGAACTCCCTTAAACATTTTATTTAGTTCCCTAGAGAGATTTGCTTCTAAAATTCTAATCTCCCATATAACTCCCTCGAGGAGATTTCGCTCCATTTTCTACTGGGATAAAATTTCCGAAAACTCCAGTAATGGTCCCTTGGGAGCATATTTAGGAGTACTCAAAATTAGCACCCCTGAGCAACGTAATAATATACCAAAATTCAAACTTCCTGGAATATTCCCGAAGCACGCTGAGTCTAGTCAAATATTTTTACAGGAAAAGCAATCGACGTATTCACACACTGGCTCGGAGCTTGAACAGGTGCGAAAGTGTGAATACGCCGATTGCTACTAAAATATACTTAAAAAAACAGGGTACGAAAATCTTCATTCATGTGCGACTCATTGAACTCACGAGCAAGAGTTATTAGCCATAAAGTACGCTCCCTTATGTGTGAGTAATTTGTTGAGGAGTTCTGGGTATGAAAATCTTCACTCATGTGCGGCCTATTCAACTCACTCACGAGCGAGGGTTGTTTGCTAATACACTCACTCGTGAGAGACTAGTTTTTTCAGGAATTTCCAAACTCGCCCATGAGTCTTCGTGGCTTTGCTTTAGTTTCCTACGAGCATTTCGTTTTGGTTTCGTCGATTCCGTTCCGGTAATTTCGATGTCTAACATATACCACGCGCTGGAAGGCCAAATGTCGATAAAGTCATGGTAATCGTCGAGTCCAACCGTAATGTAAGCACTGTTTCGATTGCCCTGGAGTTAAACATTGCACAAAAAAACCGTTTAGAGCCATTTGCATAAAACAGGTGACAAAACGAAACTGGACGTATGGGTGCCATACGAGTTAATACCAAAAAAAAACGCATGGACCGAATTTCCATTTGCGGTGGCCAAGCGAGGATTGACGGCCAGGAAGGTTTTGCTATGTATTTGGTGGAGTTGGCAGGGAATCATCTACTATGAGCTACTCTTAATTCGGAGCTGTAATGTCAACAATTGGACCGTCTGAAGGAAGCTATCGCATAGAAGCGGTCAGCTTTGGCCAATCAATGTCAGGCCACACACATCTATAGGGAAAAATGGATTTCTTTTTACTACACCTTATACATATATTTAAAACGTTTACCACAGCCTTTTATTAAACAATCCTTACCCAAGTTCTTATCTTTTTGGATACCTAACGTTAGAGAGCGGTGAGTACACTCTTTATACGCTCACTCACGCTCCTGTGCAAAATGCCAAAAATGTTATCCTCACTCATGTGTATGAGCAGCCTATGTTAACAGCCTCACTCATGAGTACGAGCAAATCTAAGTTAAAATCTTTTCTTCACTCAAGGGTGAGAGTGATGTTATAATAAGGAATTTATAAGTGTTCACTCACGAGTTCCTAATGAGTGAGCATTTTCGTACCCTAAAAAAATGCCATCAACTTTTTTTGCTGACCTATATTTACTCGTATTTAATACAGCATTTTTTATCACTAACGTCTGTTCAAATGTTAATAAAATGGATAAAATATGTAAATAAAATATGTAATATATAATACGATAAGTTTAAAAAATTAATTCACGCTAGTCAACAGTAATCATTACAGTCACAACTGAAAGAACATGTGACGACCACTAACGAGACAGACAACATCTTAATTTTACTTCCCCCTAATGAAAGTTATATTATTTTATAACCATTCCATAAATAAACGGACCATTTCAACTACACATGTCCATTAATTCCAGAAATCATGTCTCACTTCCAATCCATAAACATGAATAAATTAATTAAAAATCTAACAACAAGAAACTCTAAAGAACATACTTAAAATCACATCACGTCCACGTACTAAATGTTAACCAGCGCGAGCAATAGAACAACGTGAAGAGAACAAAAAAAAAGAAAATAAATATTATTACAAAAAAATAAAAAAATAACGAAGAAATAAAATAACAAAATTTCGAATATTTCCTCTCGGCACAATGAAAATAAAATTACTTCCGTTAAATATGTAAACGAAAACGATATTGAAAAGTCTGGCCATGTGCCAAATTATGTTCCACTTCTTCTCTGGCAATTCGTGAAGGTACTTAACGTGTATGTGAAACACAATGTCTGGGCTGGCCAGCAGCGCAACATTTTAGATCATTGATATAATTTATGCAAAAAGCCATCCTCAAAAAATATTGTTTATGCTTAAATGTAACCGTCATATCCTTATAGCAACAATAATCGAAATTTGTACTCTAGACGCAAAGTGCAAAGTGAAAATTTTGGGTCTAATTTGTGTTTGGTATGATTTTTGCAAAATTCATGCAAATTTTTTTTATAGAAGGGGGATGTTAGAGGATTTTCTTCTAGATATTTTTCCCTAAATATATATCGAAATATATAAGTTAATCCCCGAAAAAAGAATTTGGGGACGTCCTACACGTTATTTATTTTCGTATCACATAAATACAAATTTTTTTTTGGAAGCCAGCGAAAAAAAATGGCTAAAAAACTGATTTTTGTTGATAAATCATGAGTTTGTTTTGATAGCGTTTAATGACAAATGTCCCCACCAACAAGAGAGCACTCAGAAAAAAATAATGAAATACAAAAGGTGAATATTTTGCGCTCATTTTTAGCCTAATTACAGCGCCAACTGAAAATGTATATTTGTATGTATGTTTCGCCATCTCGTAGAATTTAGACGACATTTTTTTTCTACTTTATTTTTTTTTTTCGTTTTGCATCAAGACCGAATTAAAAAGTTTCTATGGGACTTGAAATATTTCCTACAAAACATTGTCATTAATCTTGGACATTTTGCGTTTGGATGAAGTTTTCAAAAGAATAACACACACACAGACAAACACAAAAAAAAAAAATAAGTAAAAAAAAGAAACTTTTCTTTTCTTAAACAGCAACAAACAACAAAAATTGTCTTCACATTTTTTAGCTGCAATCAGCATTTTTTAAAATAGAAACGCTATTGTAATATTTTAAGGACACCATTTCGTCCAGGCTAGAGTAAAGTAAGAGTTTTTTTTAGTGGTAGTGTGTATTTTCTTCTTCTGTTAATTATTTTATTTTTCAATCGACTTCACACAAAATACAAAATGAGGGAAGAAAAAATATAAAACAGAAAAAAGTCGAAACGGATGACAACCATTAACAAGAAGCTTCAAGCTTCTTGTGTCTGTGGCGCCTCAAGAACGAAAATAATACAAATTTTGTAGACATAAAAAAATATATGCGAGTTTTTACAAGGAAGAATTATTTTTTTAGTAAATATTAGTAAATTATGTGCAGAAATAGAAAAAACAAGGATTAGGAGGTAGAAGCATAAGTATATCGTCTATACAGTGGCGCTACAGACCAAATCGAGCCTTGGCCTAGTCTAGGTGGACTGCTTTATCGACTACTCTGCACTTTTTTTGTAACGACGTTATTCTTATCATCCATTGTAGGGCGAGGTTGAAAAGCATTGGAACCAGTATATCCTCTTGTCTAAAGAGTCAATCGTGGAAAACACAAGCGATGCAGCCCGAAACGTTTTAAGCGATTTTTGGAAGCTGGCTGACAGGAAGAGCGACACTAATCTTCTTTATAGGAAGAGAGTTAGATTCTCTGGATCCTCTCCAGGCAACAATAACCCGGCGAAAAGGGTGAAGGCTCCAAGCCATACTGTTTGAAGTCCTCTGAGAAGTCTTCAGAAAAGAAGTTCGATTCACCCATAATGAAGCCTAGAACGACTCCATAGCCGACATTCTGCCAGATGTCAGAACGAGCATGCTTGCGACTGGCTATCCGGAGACTCTCTTGAACACGGAACAACTAGTTGCCGTACAAAGGAGTCTACTGAAGGCGAAAGCCGAGTTAAAACAGGGCTCAGAACAGCTCAGGTTGCTGCGTGCACGGAGTAGCTGACCATCACCAGCACGGATTCGGCCATATAGTCACATGACTGAGTGGTGTGATTCGCCACCTTGAATCCTGCGAAGAAGCAGGCCTCGTCTCTGTAGACTAGGATAAGCGACAGCAAACCTTCACTGACATTATGTTGAAAAGGATAGGGGCCCAAACAAGGCCCTAAGGGTGCAGGATGGGAGAGTTCTCCATAAAGTGCACCACCATTCACAGTTCTCTATGGGCTAAAGTTCAATAATGAGCTGAGGTGGAAGCTGTTCCGGCGACATCAAAAATCGATAAATAAAAACACAAATTTAACTATTTCTTCTATTTTTATTAAAAATAAACAAAACAAAATTACATCAAGATACAACAAAACACACACGGAAAAAGGACGTCACTACACAACAAAAAACTATCAGAAATTCATACCTGAAAATAGAAAACAAATTAATTAAATGCAAAATGTTTAAATTACAAGTTCTTACCTTTTAAATGGGATAAACAATCCAAATTAATGATGAAACCACCAACGAGAGATCCATTCAAAGACAACGCAAAAAGCCGTCGGCAAATTGCAAAATCTGTAAACAAAAAGGTTAATTAAAAATATACAACAGATTCCACAAAAATACTTACCTGTCAACCCCAACGAAATAGTCGCAGGCTCCACCTCCTCGTTCATCCCCACTAGAAACCTAAAAATATTAACTAAAATTAGTAAATAAACTAAAATTAGAAGAAAACACTTACCATGTAAAAAAGCCTCCATTTGACAGCCGTGAGATAAACAAGAACAGCTGATCGGACATCGCACGCAGATCTAGTACATAAACCCGAAATTATGTACTTCGAGAACGAAGCCCCCTACTACAAGATAGCCGCAACTATTGTTCGAGTAGAAATAAATACCGACGCACAGACGGCGTTAAATCAGATTGCTTTTAATCTTTCTAGAGTCTTGAACTAGAAGATAAAATCTGTATTGAGGTTTTAGCAATAAAGCAATTTCAAAGCCTAAGTATCGAACTTAGCATTTCTGGAAAGACAGAATTGAGGTCTTTTCCCAGTAAAGCCCGAATTAAAGACAGTTTTGAAGTCTTTAATACAGCAGTAACTTAATCACCAGAATTGATTTCAGCAGTTACTCTAACCAACCACAGAGGGACGAATTTGCGAAGAAACAAGGCAAAGCAGTCCAGCAAGCAGCAACCAGGGCAGCAAACACAACCAGGCAGCAAGCAGCAAGCAAATCCCAAGCGATTTCCAAGAAACGAAACCAGAGTGCAGCAACACAAAGGTTATTCCTGGCTGTTCTAATTGCAGAACACATCAGGCGAAACATCAATCGTCATCTGACCGATAGGTGGCGTTATCAATTAAGCTATCAGAGCAAGCAATATTTTGGTAATTCTTATTTACAAACCAAATAAAGAATAATTTTACGAATTTACTAATAATAAATCACGAATTAAATAACGAATTTAAAATTGAATTGTAATATTTTGGCAATTTGTTGAATTTTTACTGAATTTATATTTGAGAAAATCTAATAATTAATTGCGAATAAATAGTAATTTGGTTATTGGAAAAAGTTATCTTTTTATTGAATCACACCCTTCCGGCACCTTTTTATTGAGTCAGAAATTAAATTGCTAATTCTGAACATTGGTCCTTCGAGCCGGATAGTGATTCAATAAGATAACTCAGCCGCAATACAAGTATGGATGCTTTAATAATTCAACAGAGCGAAGTACGAGAGAGACTCGAACGGTCTTTCAGAAACTATCTCAAGGATGGCCCATCTAGGAAGACAGCGCAGTATTTTCAAAAAAGGCTCAAGATGCTCGACGATGACTGGACGGAATTCAAGAACAATCATCGACAGATTACATCAATCAAGACGAAGAAGGACGAGAAAGAACAGCTATACTTCAAAGAGGACTGGTATGCCGACACAGAACACGCCTATGTCGAGATGTACTGCAAAATCGATGAAGACTATCACAAAACGCTGTCAGTCACAGAACCAGTCGCACGAGCGGAGCAGTCATCAGCCGATTTAAGCAGCAGCTGCATTTCGCAACACAACAACAATGTGAAACTACCAAGGATCTCGATACCCACATTTGCAGGGGATTACGAGTCGTGGCCATCATTCCTGGATTTATTTTCCAGCCTTGTGCATAACAAAATATCGTTAACAGGAGCACAAAAACTCCAATATCTAAAGGCTCATCTTTCTGGAGAAGCTGCACGACTACTCAGCAACACGCTCATTAGTGACGCCAATTATGAACCAGCATGGCAACTTCTCGTCGATAACTACGACAACAAGAGAGCATTGTTGAAAACCCAGCTCGACATTCTGCTCAACCAACCAAAACTAACCCGAGAAACAGCTCAAGGCATCAAGGAGCTAAAAACGAGGACACACGAATGCCTCACTGCCATTGAGAATCTGGAGGTCTCAACAAAAAATTGGGATCCCATTCTCATCCACTTGCTGGTCCAAAAACTACCAAGCGAAACTCACGAACATTGGGAACAGTCGCAGAGCACCAAATCAAGGCAATCGATTCCAACATGGGTGGAACTACACGAATTCTTGGAAACCAGGTTCAGAACCTTGGAAGCTGTCAGCAAACCAACAATCCACAAGAATGAACCTCACGAAAGCAAGTCCAGAGAGCACCCAAGAAGAAGAAGCCAAGCCTTCCATGTCGCAAATCAAAGCGTATGCATCCTGTGCAAAGGCGCACATGCCATAGGGAAATGCCCCAAATATGTGCAGTTCAGCATTGATGAGAAATATAAAACAATTAAATCAAAGGATCTATGCATCAATTGCCTGAGAGCAGGCCATCGCTCATCACAGTGTCCCAGTAAAGGTAGATGTTTCCAATGCGGAAAGGCTCACCATACGACCCTTCACAGAATCCAGTCAGCGAGTCAAACCAATAGCAGCGTTTCACCGCCCACAAGTCCAAACAATGAGGCACCAGCCAATCAAACACACACATACTTCGCCCAGGCAGCACCCTACGACTGCCGACAAGTACTATTAGCCACAGCCCTGGTCACCGTAGTATCTCCAACTGGACGAGAGCAGGTCTGCAGAGCACTCATTGATCCCGGATCTCAATCCTCATTCGTACGTGAGGCAGTGGTTCAAAGTCTACAACTCAAAAAGGAGCCAATACAAACAGCATTAAGCGTAATCGGTAACATGCCAGCCGGGAAAATCACAAAATGGGCCTCGCTGCAACTAAAGACACGAAACCAACAGGCGAAGAACATCCAGGTCCAGGCAATGGTAATTAACAAAATAACTAATCCATTACCAAATAGTGAATGTTCTAGCAAGGATTGGACGCACTTAGAGGGTCTCGAATTAGCGGATCCAACGTTCCAAAAGCCGGGTCACATCGACATCCTTTTGGGAGCAGATGTATTCCCCATGATCATCTTGGCCGGCCTAAGGAAAGGCAACGAGGAAGCCCCAGTGGGACAAAACACGGTGTTTGGGTGGATCATCTCTGGGAAGACCACTTCAGCTGCACGAGCAAACACACATATGAAAACATTCTTCACTCAGGCGACTCCTAACGATGAGCTAAAGAGATTCTGGGAACTAGAAGAACTTCCATCAAGATCCAAATGGACAACAGAAGAAACCCGTTGCGAAAACCACTTCAAACACAACGTCACTAGATGCAGCAACGGACGTTACCAGGTACGGCTTCCATTTGTAGCTGATAAAGTACAACTTGGCGCATCAAGACACATCGCCATTCGAACATTGATGCAGATGGAGAAACGATTCCAACAAGATCCTGACTTGAAAGCAGACTACGTCAAATGCATACAGGAATATTTGACGTTAGGACACATGGTGCCTGCCACCACCCCCGAATCAGCACTTCAAAACCAACTGCCTAACGGCACGACAACATATCGATGTTGTTACCTGCCTCACCATGCTGTCATCAAACCGAGTAGCACGACCACCAAACTGAGAGTAGTTTTCGACGCATCCCGTCCGACTGCCAACGGAAACTCACTCAATAGCGTATTATTGAATGGTCCAGTGATACAAGATTCTTTGATGTCCACACTCATGCGATGGAGAAAATACCGCATTGCTTACATGGCCGATATAGAAAAGATGTATCGCCAAATACGAGTTCATCCAGACGATGCCGATTATCAACGAATTGTTTGGAGGGAATCACCAGATCAGCCTATACGAGACTACACACTCTTAACCGTGACGTTCGGAACAAAGAGCGCTCCTTTCCTTGCCATCCGAACCATGCACCAATTGGCGAAAGATGAAGCAGAATCATTCCAAATCGGCTCTAACGCCGTACTCAACGATTTTTACGTTGACGATTTGATGACTGGCGCAGATAATATAGAAGAAGCAAGACAAAAACAAAGGCAACTAATTCAGCTTCTCCGAGCTGGAGGGCTAGAGCTCCGAAAATGGGCCGCGAATCACAACACCATCTTGGAAGAAGTTCCGGCAACCGATCGAGAGGTCTCATTTCCACTCGCAGTGAATGCAGAAGAAGTCAAAGCTCTTGGCTTATTATGGAATCCTGCCAGCGATACACTGTCGTACAAGGTCAGCATGGAGTCAGCACCAGAAATATATACAAAACGGAAAATATTGTCCGAGATTGCGAAGCTGTTCGACCCCATCGGCTGGCTTACACCAGTAACTATTAACGCCAAAATTTTAATACAAAGTCTTTGGCTAACAAAGCTCGACTGGGATGAAACAGTCCCGATCAACATCGATCAACAATGGCGAAAGTTCCGAGCAGACCTCCAAGTCATCCAAACTATTCAAATCCCGCGGTGGATTGAAGCTCACAACACAACCCAGAACGTCGAAATCCATGGATTTTGCGACGCATCCATCAAAGCATATGCAGCAGCCGTATACATCCGGACAAAGGACGAAGACGGCAACTACCATTGTCACTTAATCGCTGCCAAAAGCAAAGTGGCACCCATCAAGACCATCTCACTGCCAAAGCTAGAGTTATGCGGAGCACACTTGTTGGCCAAATTGCTGGCGCAAGTAAAGGACGACATGAAGTTCGAGCAGGTAACTACACATGCTTGGACTGATTCTACAATTGTCATCGCATGGCTAAGAAAACACCCATCATCATGGGAAACATTTGTGGCGAACAGGGTCTCACAAATACATAAGCTGCTAGACCAAAGTAGCTGGAATCATGTTAGAACAGAAGACAACCCTGCCGACTGCGCCACAAGAGGACTATCACCGAGTGAATTGAAACCACATAAGTTATGGTGGACAGGCCCTCATTGGCTCCAACAGACAAAGGAGCATTGGCCCAAAAGGAAGGAAATCCAAGATACTACGGTGGGAGTACGAAAAACCACCACCAATCGTCATATCGAAGTAGATCCCTCCAATCACGATCTGATCAACAAATATTCGTCATTAACGAAACTACTAAGAGTCACAGCATATTGTCTACGGTGGTTAAAAGCATCAAAATCATCATCCAGCCTTCCTCAGCCTAGCTACCTAACTTCAAGAGAAATTCAAGCAGCCCTAAAGTGCTGGATAAAAAACGTCCAAACCCAGGAATTTGAAGAGGAGAGACGAGCGATCCAATCCAAACTCCCAATATCCAGCAAAAGTAGGCTCATCAAATTGACCCCGTTCCTCGATCAGGAAGGTATTTTGAGAGAAGGCGGGCGCATTCAGAATGCCAATACAACATTCTCCGAGAGCCATCCCATTATCTTGCCAGAAACTAGGCCCCTATCCAAGCTCATCATCGACAATATACATCGCACGACATTACCCGGGGGTACGCAACTGATGTTACACACGCTGAGACAAAAGTATTGGATACTGAACGTACGAAACGCAGTAAGACGGCATAATCATCAATGTATGCAATATTTTCATCAATCAACAACGAACCCTAAAGAAAAAATACCACAATGGCATTTCCGCCGGAAAACAAAATACCTCAATCAGCTTCCTCGAAACACTTTTTTTTGAAGCTTAACGCTTCAAGGCGGGGAGAATGTTCCGGCGACATCAAAAATCAAAAAAAACAAGTAAAAAGGGATTCGATAAATAAAAACACAAATTTAACTATTTCTTCTATTTTTATTAAAAATAAACAAAACAAAATTACATCAAGATACAACAAAACACACACGGAAAAAGGACGTCACTACACAACAAAAAACTATCAGAAATTCATACCTGAAAATAGAAAACAAATTAATTAAATGCAAAATGTTTAAATTACAAGTTCTTACCTTTTAAATGGGATAAACAATCCAAATTAATGATGAAACCACCAACGAGAGATCCATTCAAAGACAACGCAAAAAGCCGTCGGCAAATTGCAAAATCTGTAAACAAAAAGGTTAATTAAAAATATACAACAGATTCCACAAAAATACTTACCTGTCAACCCCAACGAAATAGTCGCAGGCTCCACCTCCTCGTTCATCCCCACTAGAAACCTAAAAATATTAACTAAAATTAGTAAATAAACTAAAATTAGAAGAAAACACTTACCATGTAAAAAAGCCTCCATTTGACAGCCGTGAGATAAACAAGAACAGCTGATCGGACATCGCACGCAGATCTAGTACATAAACCCGAAATTATGTACTTCGAGAACGAAGCCCCCTACTACAAGATAGCCGCAACTATTGTTCGAGTAGAAATAAATACCGACGCACAGACGGCGTTAAATCAGATTGCTTTTAATCTTTCTAGAGTCTTGAACTAGAAGATAAAATCTGTATTGAGGTTTTAGCAATAAAGCAATTTCAAAGCCTAAGTATCGAACTTAGCATTTCTGGAAAGACAGAATTGAGGTCTTTTCCCAGTAAAGCCCGAATTAAAGACAGTTTTGAAGTCTTTAATACAGCAGTAACTTAATCACCAGAATTGATTTCAGCAGTTACTCTAACCAACCACAGAGGGACGAATTTGCGAAGAAACAAGGCAAAGCAGTCCAGCAAGCAGCAACCAGGGCAGCAAACACAACCAGGCAGCAAGCAGCAAGCAAATCCCAAGCGATTTCCAAGAAACGAAACCAGAGTGCAGCAACACAAAGGTTATTCCTGGCTGTTCTAATTGCAGAACACATCAGGCGAAACATCAATCGTCATCTGACCGATAGGTGGCGTTATCAATTAAGCTATCAGAGCAAGCAATATTTTGGTAATTCTTATTTACAAACCAAATAAAGAATAATTTTACGAATTTACTAATAATAAATCACGAATTAAATAACGAATTTAAAATTGAATTGTAATATTTTGGCAATTTGTTGAATTTTTACTGAATTTATATTTGAGAAAATCTAATAATTAATTGCGAATAAATAGTAATTTGGTTATTGGAAAAAGTTATCTTTTTATTGAATCACACCCTTCCGGCACCTTTTTATTGAGTCAGAAATTAAATTGCTAATTCTGAACAGAAGCTAAGCTGATTACAAATTTGTTTGGGCACAGCTTAGAATCAGGGAGGCATAAAAGCCTAAGACCAAAGATGCCTCCAGGCAAACTTGCAATGTCCCTTCAGCGACCGCCATCCAGTAAGGAGTCAAGATCATTTCCGCTCCGATCCACCAAGAAAGCAGAAACCCCGATGTTACCAACTGAAGCCTCGCATGGTGGAAGATGTACATAAGTTACGCGAATGTCAGGATGGCGACCACGCCTAACCCTAAAAGGTAAATCCTTAGCGGGGTAGCCCCGGCCCCAAATTGCTCGCAAAAGAGGGGGGGGGAGCATAATCCCCTGAGGAGATGAACACTGCTTCTAATATTAAACTTGTCCAGTTAAACCTCCATTACGCCAAGGCTGCCTCGGCATGTTCGAAAAAAGTTTTATCTTGGACAATCAGAAATACAATTTATGTGAAGTGTCGATGCTTTCACATCGCATAAATTGTACAAAGCGCCGAAAAGCAATCTCACTTTACTTTGAACAGAGACGCGCTGGATCCGGATACTTTTACTTGGGTCGTTACATTCAGTTTATGGGTGATGGTTCTGTAGAATTCTATTATATTTTGGCTGTGCTATCATATAGTTAACAAAGAGGTGCTGGATATCCAGTTTTGCATGATACCGAAGAACATTTTATAGGCAATAATAAGCCACGTATTCGACAATAATTGAAGGGTTGTAAGTCTAAAGGGTCTAAGTGCCAAAAAATCAAAAGTCAATATTTTTACGAAAATACAATCTACGTGGCAAGCCTAATAATATCCAAATGGGTCAAGGTGCCTGTTTCTTTTAAAATTTTACTTACACACAAAAAAAATTGTGGCGGGCCGTAAGTGCCAACGTGTTTTTTATTATGTTTTTTGTTATATCTCCAAATAATAAAATTGGCACTTAGACCCTTTAGACTTACAACCCTTCAATTGCTACACGAGCGATATCTGCTTTTTTATACCCAGGACTCAAGAAAAACAGGACTGCTTTCATACTCGCACAATTAATAACTTCAAGAATAGCTTAGTGTAGTGAAAACTTTCGATATTAAATCAACTTCTATCATCAATGCTTCGCTTAACTCTTCTAGAGGCTTTACACTAACACGGATGGAAATGTTTTCATTGGAAATAAGACAGTAGGTACTTGGTTTTGATCGGGCTGATTTCAACACGATTCTTGCTTCTTCAATCTAGAATGACTACAATGTCTTTATTTATAGAGTTGGGAATAAGTTCACGGTGATCAAGACAGGAGCTGGCACGGGCCTGTCTTGCATTGTCAAAGACGGAAGAGTAAGTGACGTAGGGTACCGTCGTCAGCGAAGCTGAGGTATGGGTTACAGGGGAGTGAAAGTAGGCCATTTATAAAGATAAAAAATAGAGCAGGTGATAAAGTTGACCCCTGTGGCACCTCTGAAGAGATCAGATGGGGTTCGGATTTAACGTCATCCAATATTACTCAATCCACTTCTGAAGAAGTGAGTCAACACCAATAGCTTTGACTTTAGCTAATAGGGCTTAGTGCCATAAATCTATCAAGAGATATCTAGTGCAACCAGACCGTACTCACCAAATCGATGATCTATCCTGATCTTTCGATATATCTCCACCAAAAAAGTAGTACGGGAGATTCTACTGGTCACATTCGACGATTCCCTTGCGTAAAAGGATCATTTGCTCGGAGCACGGTTATAAATGTTTCTTAAGACATGTTCGAGTAAGAGTTTTGTAGTGTAATGCCCATAGGAATCGGACTCCGCAGGATTGGAAACGAGTTCTTCTCGCAAATGAAAGTTCATGTCAAATGGTACGTGTACACGGTCCTATTTTTTTTTCTAAAGCACTGTATTTAAAAAAAATGCTGTTTTCCAGAGGAATTCCGTTAGATATGATTAGGAGATCGGAGGTCCAATTAGCGGTTTGGCGCCCAGTTTTGATGACATAAACGTGTGTACCCAAGGATAGGTTGTTGTTTAATCGACTGTGGTGGATATTTAAAGCCATTCTATTGAGCAAACTTATTACTGTCCTGACCGCTAGTCTGGGGATCGAGAACGTAACTATCTAGTTTGTATTGCAGCTTTGGCTAGAGTCGCTTGGATCAACGAATGTTTTTCTCTGATTCATATCTCCGGAGAGCCCACTGCCCAACTGGCAGTGTAGAACGTAATTCTAATTCGTAATATCTCGTCTGGGTCTATTTAGGAGTCCCTTTGTAACTCCTTTATTGTAAGTTGACCAACTTGTCCTATAGATGATGCGGGTGCGCTCCACATTTGGCTTTCTTTTGCTGTCTAGCAACAAGTGGTAATCAAAAATAGCTTTTCCACCCCGCGAACAATAGGTGGAAAAGCCTATTGCGAACAGTCTTTGGCTACTGTTCGGCTATTTCCTTCCCAACTATGTTCCTATGTCTTGGAAACCAGACGAGAGTGGTTGTACTGCCCTTGTCTAGCTCAGATCTGTATCACTACTTCATTATCAACGAGTCCAAAGCTCTTATATCTATCAATATCTATCTATGAAAATTTCAATGCCTCACCCTTGTGTAGCTTCAAGGTTCATTATCAATAAAGCCTTCAGGAATGCTCTTGAAAGATACTAGCGTGCTCCAGAAAATGTCATGACAGAAAACTGTTGGTAGACTCTAGATAGACCACTGCTCTGACGCCCTCTGACATTTTAGAGCTGTCGGTGCTGTAAATCAGTCTTTTTCAGAACCTCGCTGTTTCTCCTTCTGGAAAGTCAATCTGGGCTGAGATAGTGTATGCTTGTGACAACCATACTCTAAGGTAGAAAATCCAAGATGTTGCTGTAACCGTAGGATTTTGAGGTCCAGGCCTCGGACTTCCTCATGCTGCCGGCACCGCACGAAACCCAGGCGGTGGATGTGAAGTATAGAAAAGGAGTAGATACAAGAGCACATCGAGGGGGTTCATGAAGCATGTTCTCGTGACCCCTGTTGTCTTTATAGTCTTCTGCATCCTTCTTATGTTTATGTCGTTATACATCCTGCACAAGCTACCACACCAGCGCGTCATACGTCAGATTTGGATGTTCCACGGCTGTGCGCATCCATAAATTCATTTTTGGCTTAAAAGCTTATCTCTTGCCAAAAAATTTCCTACAGAGGTTCAACTGCCAATAGAGTTTTGCGTCCAGCGCTAGACCTAAACTTTTCACTCTGTAGGATGAAATGAGGGTATTAGTATGTAACTTCTTCAATTCTTGATTGTGAAGAAATGTATTGAATAATAAGTTTCTAAGAAAGAATATAGATGAAAGTTCCTGATTACAAACTAAACAATAATATTAAAAAATCGAAGAATGACTGCTTCGATAAAGAATAGAATTTAAATGAATTTAATAACGAAATAAACCAACCAAACTAAATCTGGACTAAAAAAAATCAGCAATACTAATAAACTATGCAAAAAATGTGATAAAACCAAAAATATATTTGCAGAAAGTAGGTTACCATCCACATTTAGCCCACATACCAACCCCCCACTTGCAGTATTCAAATAAAAACATTTAAAAAATACCAAATAAAAAAAAATTCGCGCAAAAACTCTTATTTATTTACAAAATTATAAAGATTTACGTCCGAAAAAAAAATTTGGCTAATTTAAAAAATTGTTGCCCCAATGTATCATCCAAAATATTTTGCAATAACAAAAAGACGCAGAAAAAAAACGCTAAAAAAATATAGACTTTTAGTAACAATGAATAGACGTGAGCATTGAGAGCGCACATTTCTCAAATTATACTTGATGAAAACAGTAGTACAAACAAAATTTGTAACGAATAAACAAACGATTAGGCACTGGCTGTAAACAGCAACCGAGAGCAGCAAAAAAAAATGAATAAGCAAAGCGTTTTCCTAATTTTGGATTTGCCCACTGCATAACATCAAAATATGTGCGTTCCGAAGGCTCACCAAGGCGATATGGTACGAACGGCCCCGCAAATGGGTTTAAGTTATACCGAGAAAACAATTTTCTATTCCTCTACTTTATAGAAGGAAAAAAATAGTGTAATCGAGGGAGAACAGGCGAAAAAAATTAGCGCGATTAGCTCTTCTATGCCATCGGCGGGGCAGAGCCCCAGCACACTAGAGCGGCACTAGCAGATCTTTACCATCTGTCTATTTAAATGTATGTGGAACAAACAATTAATTCTCGTGTAAACACTGACCGCCTTTAATATGACCCGATATGTGCGCGCGCTTCTCAACATTCCCAACATATGGTGGCTCTCCCCCCGGTGGAGATCGCGCGTCTTCTTCTGGTTCATCTGCAGCCTTTCCTTTTATCGATGGCCCCCGGTGGAATTATTCCTCCCCCGAAGGCGCGCACCAGAAGCGTGAAACCAATCTGAATTGCGAAATCGACTTTGATTGAATGATTTAAAAGTTGTACGAAGCCTGGCGCTTGGAGGATGGGGATTTTTCGACGGCCTCTAAATTAAAAATTAATCACCTCCTCCACCCACACACCGGCACTATCCCATCTCCACCATCATCATCCAAAATTTTTTTTCAATTTTCTGTAATTTTATTCGAAATCAAACTGGATTAAGAGAACTCAACTCCCGCCCCGTTTTTAGAAAACTAAATTTACCCCCGACCAACCAACCAAAAAAAACCCCCAAAAAAAACCAAGCCGTGTTGCTCATCCAGAAGCATGCGGAAATGTTTCTACACACAACTGTGGTGGAAGCCGCCTCCCTAGGACCACTGGCAGTCTAGAACGGCTAAAGCTGGATCGGCGATGGCGGTTATTATTAAATTTCGCTAAATTCGGTTCGAATAAGTCCAAACCTCCAAAATAGTGCCAGCCGTGCCCGTGCTGGGCCAGCTGTTATGGAGCCGTCTTTCCATGGGCAGAGGCATACAAAGTGCACCGCCATAAAACATAAGCGCATACCCGTAAAATGCAGACTGCAGTCAGGCAGCAGCGGACTGCAGCAGGAATGCGTTTTAATTTGCTGCAGTGGAAATTACTTGGAAGACGATTTTGGCCCCATGCACGATTTAAGAAAGGTCAATTATGTGTAGGTCACGTAATGGGGAAATTTTTTCGGGGTGTTTTTTGTTTTTGCTTTTTATTTGACGTTTTCAAAATATTTTCCACAACAATCAATTATTATTTTCCAAAAAACAAAAAAAGAAAATATTTTAGAAATGACGACATCGAATGCATAGCTTGACAGTATGACGATTGATTAATGGAATGATGAATGCTTAATGTTAAAAGCAGGTGTAGAAATTGTTCCAAGACATTTCTAGCATGGCAACTTCGAAATTTGAACAATTTATTGTTGCAATATATCGTATTGAAAACCTTCGATCCAGTAATTGGCTAAATATAATTTAGATTGCATGGTCAATACCATCATATGTCTATACTAGAAAATTTAGTGAGTACGTTTCATTTATGGGGAAATGACCCATATTTGTTAAAAAAAAAGTAGGTAACAAAAATCAATCAAAATCGCCTTAAAAGTAGGTCACATCGATTGCAATGGCCAGTTTCACACGGGCCAACAGCCAACTTTCCCTTTTGAAGTTCAATGAAAAGTCGCATGGACTTTCACATGAGTCAAATTTTCCAACCAACTGTATGTCAGAATACTTTAGCTTATTATTTGTTGTATTTAACCCTAATACTCTTTTCTCCTATTTCTCTCTCTTTTCTTCCAGAGAGAAAACAACAACCAAATAGCTGTCAGAAAGTCACCCCTTCGTCCTGTCCTCACCCTCTCCTCTACAAACGAGTCGTTTGAAACGACGTTTTCTGTCGATTTTTGTTGGTTGGCTGTTGGCTCGTGTGAAACTGGACATTGCAAAACATGTTTCGTATGCTGATTAAGGTATGACCTTCAGTGAATTTTCATTTATGATCTCAATTGATTCAAAACGCTTTCCTCGAAGTGGTTGGCTGTGGGAAAAAGTAAAAAGTCACACCTGGCCACAAATTTTTAGCCAAACACTTTTGCACAACAATGACTTTTGCATTTCGTGGTGCACAACGTCCATGAACTTTCTTTCCGCAAAATTTGATCGTTTTCGGCGAATATTATCGTACAAACGTTTCATGATGCCCAAATAGCATTTTTTATTCATTGTTTGCCGCTTTGGAAGAAAAATTTTAGTGCACCATGGTAACCAAAGAAAACAGTCAATATATAGCCACGCTCTTGGAGCGAATTTCGTTTGGTTCTTCTGCTAGTTTTTGAGGCGCCTTTCCGAATAATGTTGGTTTGTTTGCATGTCGTTCTAGAACGCCATATGTAATTATTGCGTTTCACGCAATGGTATCCGTAGAAGCTCGGAAAATTTAACCCTTGGCAATCCGATTTCGATGTTCGTTTTGACAAAAAATTTAGATCTTTCAGAAACAATCTTACAACACCTTTCTGAACAGCTGTAAGCCTGTACCAAAAATGACGTGCCAAACCGTAACCGTACATACCCCGAACGAACATTCGGAAATTCATTAAGTCAATTAAGTTCGGTGCCATACGATAGCCCACGTACGGTTACGGTACGGTAGGTCGTACTTGGTTCAGGCTTTAGGCTGGCCGCACACTGGATACGAATTTGTATCGTACGTAAACGTACGTTATTAGACGTCCGAACAGAGCGCGCACACTGGTTGCGCTTTTCTCCGTTTAAATGCCAGTATTGACTGTGACCTATGGCCTGTAACTTCGTCGTAATCAAAATTTATATCTGCTAGATAGTTCTTCGCTGATTCGAAGACTGCGGTGGCGTTGCAATAGCCATCGTATATTATGATGGACTGCAATAAAGAGCCCGGGCTATTTCATAGTTATCTATGCATGAATATAGAAACCTTTGAATACATCCTAATCATAAGGCCTTGCGTTGATGACCACGTATGTGATATGTGGGATCACTTTGATTCCATAAACATTGGTGAGAGGACACTAAATTAATAAACTTTTCAATATCCATATTGAATTCTTAACGCACGAATGAATAAAAAATCCGGGCATGATGGGATTGATTTCGGATATCGGAAGTATACGCACGTACACGTACGACTAGATCGCACCTAGTGTGCGAGGTCCCATAGTACTCGGAGTATCGGGATTGTTCTGACGAATTCGTACCTGTTCGTACGAGACAAATTCGTACGAAAACGCATCCAGTGTGCGGCCAGCCTTATAGTCGTGTCAATTAGCAAGATTTAGTCTAGAAGTATCCACTTTTTAGAAATAGAATGACCTGATTCTTTTGGAAAGTGTTCACAAACACTTATTGACAAATGTTATATGGTCTGAGGATCCGCAAATGTTTTTATCCATTACTTATTTAACAAATTGCCTTACTTAACAAATCCATCACAAATCCACTTTATCCATTACTTACTTAACAAATTAAAAATCTCGGAAAATACCTAACGAAATGGACTGAAAATTTATACTTAGGGTGTACACGAATCCAAGGTCCAAATTTAAAAAATCAAAATGGCGATCAGAAGATGCGATCAGAAGACACTGATCGAAGAATAAGTACAAAAGCATCGACGACATGTTTTCCGAATGGATTATAACCGCTTGCCACCTAAATTTCTCTTGAAAGACTTGGAGAATTCAGCGGTCGACATCGAAGAAAACCTGGCTAACAAATATCGAGAGCGAACTAAGAATTCAACGATTATCAGTTACCGAGGCTCGACACGTCGCCAAAAATTGGCAAGAATGGAAACGAATCGTGAATAGAGTTCGAGACCCAGCGGCATCGACAGCAGCGTATCCGTTGCGGGGACGTCCTGCTCGGACCGCCAATTAACGGATCAAAGGAAGGAAAAGGCTCCAGGAAAGAAATTCTAAAAATGCGCCCGCCAGAAGTATGCACGTCTCTGTTACAGATATGATTTGTGTTTGTAATCGACCATTCTAAACGCGAGTGTCGTTTTACCGAGCGGACCCCTAACTAAGTACTGATCACATCCAATGCTGCTTGACCTACGCAATCTAACGACAGCCGGTCTACTGAATATGCTTAAAGACACCCTTTATTTTTTAAATCCCCAATTTTGTTCCGTTTCGTATAGGAAATTGTGAGCGTACCGTACTTCCTTTGGACTATTCATGCCTGTAAAGAAGTAGAACTTTTACTCAGTTGTACCGTGGCTGTTCGGATGTCATACAGGCATTTTGATGATAGATGTACCAGTTTCAGACTAAGAACGGAAGACTCTGATTTTTACTCGGGATGAGATATAAATTCCAATCTATAAAAGCCCGTTTACATCACAAACGTAAATTGGAGCTCTTTTATCCCACAGAAATTTGTACGTATTTCTCTCTGTCTGGTTCAACGTTCGTGCTAGAAAAACATACAAATTTCTGTGCTATAAAAGAGCTCTAATTTGCTTTTAGGATGTATTTTTCTGCTGCAATTAGGAGTAGTTTAGGGATGTTTAAGGCTCTTAATTGAAAAATATTCAAGACTGAGATAAACTTGCAGTTAGCTTGAATTCTGAGTCTTATACAAATTGTCCTCGATACTCGATTCTACCCTATAAGTTCTGCTATGAATAAAAGTATCGAGTACTGACATGACTGTGTCTTTAGTAGATTTCTTAACCAGATTTCAACTCATTAACACAAGGATTCTGAATTCGACTCCCAACTCGAAATGGTTTTGCACTTTTTCACAGTATCACTTCGTCCCAAAGTCTTCATCTCTTTGGATTTTTTGGAGATTCCCTTTCTTTCCACTAACAGCTTACTTAATACAACTATCAAGTGATATAACATATAATAGTCCTACATATAATAGTCCTGTAAGCAAAGTGTAAACTGCTGTAGAATAATTGCCAGCATGTATTTCATGACGATTGATAATCTAGCTCCCGTTGGACTAACAGCTCCAACCACCAGATTCTATTGGGTATACCCTTACTCTTTTAAACTACATCTTGGAATCTACTTTGAAATGTATTTTCTTTGCATTGGTTGATTTTACTTATTTTAGTTGAGATATTAAAACATTACAAAATCTGGTATATGACTCAAAAATTGTGGTCCCTTGAACATATTGTTTCTCGTGAAGGTATCAGACTTTTTTTTATTTGATAGACTAGAAGCTTAGGGAAAAGTCTTTGTACTGCCGACAATCTATTTTTTTTTTCGTATAGAGTGCAATGTCGAACAGTAGCTCTAATCGGAAGATAGAGGGAACAGAGAGAAGCGGAAGGAAGGAGCTGCCACAACCTATCCGCGATATTTTATTCCACCTACTCCAACCATTACTATCGCGACTCTGATATCAGGGCATCGAGAACAAACTCGCTGGAGTGTTATGGAGGAATCAGGAATTTAAAGAGGAAAGAAGAAAGATATGTAGGTGGGAAAGTGGGAAAAGTCCATGGCGCTGCCGGGATTCGAACCCCGGACCTCCGGGATGGTAGTCAGGCATTTTACCCCCAGACTACCGAAGCCTGTCCTATTAATTTTGAGATAGTATTGTTTTCATCTAAACAAATACTAACAAAGCTAACTAAACAGAATCATCTAAAATTAGTTCGTCATGAAGCATTTAACCATGGCATCCATACCAACCTGTTGCCACTGTTTCTATGAGGATTGTTATATAACATTAACCACAGACACAGGCTTGATACAACAAACTTAAAATTTTTGCTTTATTTTATTTTGGGATCTGAAGTTTTGTTGAATAAGGTAGAAAAGAGATTTTTGAACAAGGACCTTCAAAAATGACAAAAACCGATCGAACGACTTTGTACTACCAGTCCTCCATGTCGTACTGGTCATTGCGCATTGTCCTATAATAAGCATGGTCCGAAGACAGTAATAAAGACAAGATAGGTCAATAGGAGTGTGGATGGCGCTGAAGGAGAAGACGATGGACATTGTGCTTAAACTTCTAGATGTTGTAGGAGTTCACACCAATGAAAAGAAATATACATGAAAGACACGAGTATAACAAAAAAACAAAACAGACATTTTTGTAACGGGGCAAAGACGATATCCTCAAAATAGTCGGCTGAACAAGAGATGCAACAATCGGCGTTATGTTTTCTGCTTCGCAAAGTTTAAATTTAACACATTTTTTTTTTGTAAAAGTAAGATCATCCACCAATCCATCGAACTTTTTAAACCCCTTCTCAAAACCAAATTCAACAATAAAAAACAAATAAAAGAAAAACAATTAAACACCTAAAACAAACGTTCTTATGTTTATATTCCAACATACCGTCACAATATTTGCAACATTTTGCAGGCGGTTCTTCAGAATCAGCAATGACCGGCATGATCCTCTGGGGCCACTTGTCACACTTGTCTCATGCCCCCAGATCAATATGAAAAATTCACGCATTTAACAATTTCATTTCAGTTTATGCGCGCGGCAATTGGCATTACCCAAACAACAAAACAAAAAAAAAATTGTTAAAGAATATTCTCCGTTCTTTCTCTATTTTATTCCACACCAAAAAAAAGTAGATACAATTATTTACATAAAAAACAAAACCCGAATTCACCAACAAAAATTTGAAATTTATCTAAAAAAATTTCTGTGTTTCAGCAACAACGGAAAAATAAATGTGCATTATTGAAAAATAATTTTGAAGACGATTTGCGTTGCTGGTAAGCAAATAAGAAATAATTGTATTTTATTTTTTTTATTATTATTATTATTAAATTTTTCTTCTATTTTTTTTTATTTATTGAATACAATAAAAGTATAAACACTATGGAATGTTGGGGAATAATTAGTAAAGCGCACTCTTCATCAACAATATCGATTAGCACTGATTGAAACTCCAATTGCACCACACTTTAACTTTATCTTTAACTACAACAAAAATCACCATGTGAGAATAGAGCAGTGATGTTGTTGGTGATTGGTGTTTTAGCTATCTATAAACTACAGTAGCTGAATGGAGCACCACCGTTTACACAAATTGATAAGATTGTAGCGTGAAATTTCAATTTTTGTCAAGAGTCATGAAACCCGTAACTTCACTTTTTATTTAAGGAACACAAGGATATAATGATGGAAAAACTTAGCACATTTCTAGAGGACAGTCGAGAACAGTCCTTGGAATAAATGGAAGAAACAGGTCGCGTTCTTCGTCGTTCACCGATCAAGAATCAACCATGATTTTTTTCTGTTGAAAGATAATTTTCTTGTGTTTTGTTTTTTTGAAATATTAAATATTAAATTTAAAAAAAATGACTTGGACTATTGTTTTGTTTTTTTTTTCGACAAATTCTTCTAAGCGATACTAAATTTTTAACAATATGCCCTCAAATAGAAAAAAAAAATAAAGAAACTCTAATATAATTTTTTTTGCTAGTATTATCGCGACGTCAGTACGTGAAACCCTCGCAGAGACCACTGAGTTCACTTTCAACTAGCATAGTATATTCCGAAAATAAAAAAAGATTATTCGCCGCGACGCCGAAGCGACGATCACGACGACATAAAGTTCTTAAAGATCGAGGAGGATGTTACACACCTATGACGAACATATCTCAGAAAAGTCGCCTAAAACTGAACGAAATACAACAACAGAGGCGGGGAGAGATGCCTGATAAAATTGAATTGAATTCGGAAAGAAATAATAAAAAAAAATAAAACAAGAAGAAGAAGAAGGAAAAACGGACACGATGTACACGTACAGTGAATCAAACGGTGGATTCCTCTCAGGCGAAAGATCGGATCATCCGCGTCGCGATGCTGAAACGATGCTGAAACTTCAAGATCGAGAGATTAGCCTGACCCACCTAGACAGCTTTCTTGTGCATGATGGTGCTCCTCTAGGAGAGTCGGATCTAAGTATGCGCTATTTGGACATAACACGTACGGCCATAGTATACGTAAGTTTTGCGGATGCTTAACTGACGTTTTCGTTCAGTAGCAGCAGCAGCGACCAGCATGCACAATTTCCACTTTGCTGTCGGCGCCCAGTTTCACCGATCCGCCATCATAATCTTAGGGTCTATTTTCGTTATCATGAATCAGAAAAGCGCCGTTTAGCTCCGATGGCAGCACCAGCCAGGAAAATGCCCCCCACTCTACTGCGTGCACCCGTATACTCCTTGCAAGAGAGATCGGGAAAATTTTGAAAAAGCTCTTTCCGCGGAAAATTCAAAGCTGCGCGCGCAAGTCGTCCTCCCCCACGCGCACGAGCCCCCCACAAACCACCCCGCCGAAAAGCAGCAGCAACAACAACACCAACAACACCACCACCAGCAACAAGGGAAATTCTTTTTATTTTCTTCAAATTTTAATTAAAATTTTCTCTCGGTACATTTGGAATCAAGTGCAGCACTTCACATATTATTTGTGTAAAAGGCCTTGACTTACGTCACGATTGGCCGGAAAACTTGGTGTATACTATGTACACTCCACTTGCTTGGCTAGGCTAGTCTATACACTGTATAGTGCGAGCTCCTCCTTAGCAGGGATCATTCTCGCGCGGCTGGCATCATCCGAAATCATCTCATTGCGCAATTGTTTGGCTGCGTATTAAAATGTTTGTTCAACTTTTCAACATTGTTATTGAATCGTAATTTGTTTTATGTCAGCAATTGCTGCCCCAGAACGGATTAGTGTGGAACGAAATGTAAATGACTCAGACGAAAATTATCCTCGTTTAATTACCGGGAAAGTCTGAAAGCTGGGCGCGGAGAGCGCGCGAAAAAAAATGTTTTTTTTAAATTTTTTTTTGGCTTTTTTCTTGTATTTTTGTCCGCGATGTTGGCGTATGGCAATTGAGGAGATACATTTGTTGCTAGTAAAACAGGTTTTTTTTGTTGGAATTTGGACGAAACGCATAATGCGTGAAAAAAAGCATAAAAATGGAGAATAAGTCAAGATTAGTAGAAAGGAATTTTGGGAATGTTACAGCATTATATCCTTATTAAGTAAACAGAAATGACTTTGTATAAATACAAAAAGAACACAGTAACAAGTACTCTTTATAAAAGTTTTGATTGATTAAATATGGTCATTTCAAAATCAACATTTGAACAACAGTAATAGAAAAGTCTGGTTCAACGCCGACCTCTTCAAATACCTTGTCAAAATTTCATATATATATTAATCCTTGCCATTATTTTTGAAATCTTCTGCAATGCATCCACCCGATGGTTCAAGCTACCACAACAGGATTTCGTTCAACATTGAGTTGATATAGCTTCGAAACCCCTTGAAGCAAAACGCACAGGATTGAGGTCAGCAATCCTTTTTAAATTATTTTTAACGAATCTCGTTCCGGGGGTTTTGAATTGATTCGAGCAGGTACGAGTGAATTCAGAAAACAGAAACGAAAACAAGGACAGTTGTACGCAACGGGAGTTGTCTTCTCACTCATTTACAGCTATCACAATTCAGAATCGGCAACGACAACAAGGACAGCCATATGAAACGGAAGTTCGCTTCTCACTCATATAGAAAATAACAACAAAAAACAAAAATCCTGAACCAAATTAAACACAACAAAACACAAACAAATTTACATACTACATACGTAATATTTAGTTTTCACTTTATTTCGTTAAACATTTTCGATTTTAACAACCTAAGCTGATGAATTTCGTGAAGATCACCGTCAAAAGAACAGCACGCAATAAAACACAAACAAAAATTCAATGACAATAAAATTTCACAATTTAGTTTCCACTTTATTTCGTTTAACATTTTGGATTTTAACAAAAACAAAAAGGAACTTTCCACACTGCTTGAAGCAAGTAACTGACAGCGACTGCAATGATAGCAATTAAGTGATGCCATATAAACAAATTCTACCAAACCAGCAGGAAAATATTTACAATTTATTTAAATTTGTATATTGTATATATGGCGCTAGCATCGCTAAAGTAAAAAAAAACAAAAATTTTAAAACCCGACTTTAGAGAAAAACAACCCCGCACAAAAAAGGATGTAATAATTGTTTGTAATTCTTAACAACATTAATCCAATCAGAATGGATCTAGAAAACCGAATCACTTTTGAAGACGCATCTCACTCCTCAGTACCAGCTATAAAACTTTCACAATCCTTGTGAAACAAAAACTAAAACCTATAGCGGAAGGCCTTATAGGAGAATAACAAGCTGGTTTTGGGACAAACAGGTCATCATCGAACCAACTGCGGACCTCAAGGCAAATTCTGGAGAAAACCTGCAACAATCCAGAGCAGGAAGATATAGAATGGGAAGAAATATAACCATCGACGAACATAACCTAGAAGTAGTCTATAAAGCAGTATACCTTGGGTCTACAATCACAAAAAGAAACGAAGAAAAAGACGAAATAACCAGGCGAATACTACTGACTAATAGAGCTTTTTATGCCCAAAAACAAATCCTGCACTCAAGATTTGTGCACAGAGAAACGAAACTTTCACTCTACAAAACAGCAATTCGACCAGTATTGTGTTATGGTAGCGAGGCTTGGACTATGACCCAGGACATAGAGGAACGAGTCAACAAGTTTGAGAGGAAAGTTCTCAGATGCATAATAGGCCCAACGAGAGAGGATGGAATATGGCGAAGGAGATACAACAACGAGTTATATGAAATTTTTGACGGCCCACAACTCTCAACGTTTATAAAAATCAACGGACCAAGACTAGCCGGCCACGTAATTATGATTAGGACAACCGTATTCCAAAACGGCTTATGGTGGCAGAAATTCCAGGAAATAGACCAGTAGGAGATGGATGGACGCGGAAGTAGATGGATGGACTCTGTGACGGCTGACGCAGAGACAATGCTCAACATTCGGAACTGGAGAACTGCTGCAAGGAATCGTCAAACTTGGAGAAATGCCCTAGATGATGCCAAGGCTCGATTTGGGCTGTAGCGCCATTAGATGGATGGATCTGCAAACTTTCATCGACAAAAACCTAAAATATCTCCATCACCCTGCAATAAAGGTGTTCGTAACGTTATTCATTATCTCCAACTTAACTTTCTTGAGGTTTATTTTTGTTGATTCAAAAATCACTACTTAACCAAAAAAAGCGTCTCCCATTGTCCTGAAATTACACAAGGACTTATTACCGTCATTGCTCATACCTTCTGCGGTACTCTTTATGGCATCTCCCAATAATTTTGGGCTTCATTTGCACACGATGTCGGCTTAATGGTTAGAATAGCATACTGATGACGTCTTTTAAATTTAAGCATGTTCTTTCTACCTTCTTTTAGAGGAGCTCCTTTCAACTGTAAGACCCCATTTTTAACAGTAACAATCTTCTTAGCGCACAAAATTATTCAAAAGTTTGTAAGAAGGTTCTATTTTTATTGCAAATTGATGGTTACGAAGGTCAACTTCGATGGATGTTGCTATTTTGGAATCTTTTCACTTTTGGGTGGGGGTAAAAAGCTGCTTTACTTTAAAAAGTTTTATTTTTATTCTTAAAAAGAAACGATTTTATTTGTTAAGCTACTTTACAGATTTTTATTTTTCAGTTCTATTTTTATCGAGTATTGTTTTTTATTTTAATTGAGAAGAAGGAAGCACGAAGGGATTGGTATTGATGTTCTCACTCATGTATTTGCAGGATGGTTTGCAATTTCATAGATATTTATTTTAAACAGTTGATTACTGATAATTTCAGTCAGATTCAACTGACACATTCGGATTTGTATTTAAATCAGTTGAGTTCAGTAGAAATTATGTGAGAAAATATACAAAAGAGATTAGTAGATCATTAACAAAATTTGAAGTAGAGATGTGTAACTCGAGAGCGAGTCATTCAAAGTGAGCGGCACAATGTGGTGTGCGCACTGAGCCAGCTCACTTGAAAGGAAATGAACGACACACAGCACGCCAGCACACAGCACAGTTTTCACAATTTTTCGCTCTTCCCTTTCTCTCTATCTTTTATTTCAGCGTGCTGGTAATCAAAGATTATCTATTACAATAAGATGTGACACTCGTGACGTTTTCGCTTATCTATTTTTGACCTTCGTACCGTTATTTAAACGACCTTGCCGGAATTGTACGAAATAGATAGCAATAGAAAAGCCATTTGTAAGAAAAGGATGCAATATGATGAGGAACAAAGTGGAAATTGATACAATTTTTACAGGGTGTGCATATAATTTAATGAAATTTTTTGGTTTAAAATAAATTTAATGACATACGCAAGTCAAATATGGCGATTTAAAAACTAAACCTTGGAATAAGAGCTAGAAGCTTAGTTTTTATTTCATTTTATGAAATTAATTATGCGGAGTGTTTTCGCTAAGTGGCAAATCGTTTAGTGGATTATTTCTGGACAAATAATTGTTACTTGGCTATCGGGACAGACGTTTGGAAAAGTTTTGAAGTGAAAATTTTTTGTCGCGGTTGAGTAAGTTTCTGTGTAGAGATATGAAATTGTCATGAAAAATGTATGGAATTGAGGGGAATCGACAAAATAGGCTGGCTGAGAGGAAGTACGCGAAATCCACTTTGGAGTTGTCAGGGCAAAAACTGATTCTGTTTAAGTTTGAGTTTGAGCAATATGTGGTTTTGCTGCCGAATTAGTTTTTGAGAGTTTACTTAGGGCAAAAGGTGGTTCTGCCGGGAAAACTAGCCTTTGGGGATTTTAGTATGAGCAAAAGGTTGCCGAATCCTGTTTTGGGGTTTTAGTAAGGGCCAATGCTAGTTCTGCAGGAAAAAATGGCCTTTGGGTTATATATCACTGAATAAAATAATTATAGTTAATTAATAGATAATAGAATACACGAAGTATTACTGTCATACACAACAGAAGGTCTAACTTTAATAAACAAAAATTGAAGTGAAAGGCCAATGAATTGAGCAGTGATTTTAGTGCAATTTTCGCCAAGCCAGAAGTACAATCACTGATGGACTTCTTAGATAATAAATTCAAATTGAAGATGCATAATGACAAAATAATAGCAGCCCTTAACGTGTGTGGCGACCACGCATTCACTTTTTTAATTTGCTTAAACGTTAATAACTTCTAAACAGACTATTGTAGACTCTATTGTAGACAACACAGTTTGGATAATTTGTTAGGTAAATGTGTATTCTTTTATAAACTAGAGAAAATTTAGTTACTGCATTTATAAGATATATAGGCCTGATACTACTGATACTGAACTTTTCAAAACTCTTAGAATTCTAGAATTTGTTTCAGATGCGCCAAACCAGTACCTGAAATAATTTCAAACACAAGAATGGTCTAGGTCGTAAACTTTTCCAGGTAGTCAGTTGTAACGGAAGAGGTAAAAAATTAATTATTTTATTAATAGTCCGTAGATCAAAAATTTTATTATATTGTTTGTTCGGTTTTGTTATTATTGAATTTACCTGGAAATAAGTAATTAGAGGGATTGTTGACGTAATGGGTGTTTTTTAGGTCTTTAGTTTCATTTTTACCTGTGCCGGCTAAAACTGACTACCTGAAAAGTTTACGACCTAGACCATTCATGTGTTTGAAATTCTTTTAGGAAATGGTTTGGTGCATCAGAATTGCAAGTAAAAAGGAATACCAAGAATTTCAAGAAGTTCCAAGGAAAATATTCAGCCTACATATCTTATAAATGGAATGAGCCACTGAAGTTTCTGTTGTGGGTTTTCCCCAAATACAGGAATCACCCGTTAATTCACAAACACTCTGTTTAGTGAAAATATGATAATTATATTTTTGAAGTTAAAACGTTTTTTATTAATGAAAAATATTTAGGTATAAATATTATTTATATAAATTTATCAGATCACCTAAGGTAAAATTATGTGATTTGTAAAGATGTGGAAATTAAATATTTTGGATAAAAAGTAATTAATATAGTGTATAAGGTAGAATTGAGGGCGCGTTTTTTTAGTCATGGTATCCCCTGTAGGCCTAATCCATGTTGTGGAGAAGTAATTACCACCTCCTGTTCGTTGGTGTTCTTCTCTCATCTGCTAGCCCAGATTCAATTTCCTATTTATTATCATTTTCAGGGTATTATATTATAAGCGGATTTGGAAATAAAGAAAACAAAATTTTACAAATGCAGCACACTTAACATCTTGTGTCTGTTGTCATATGTTTTTACTTTTTTGTTAAATTTTTTTATAAAGTTATAAATCCTAACTCTAATGTACAGTTTAACAAAATAACCTTTGTCTTGGTTTTTACAACAATCATAATTAAAATCATTTCTAATTTTCTCAAAAATTTTTTGTTCTATATTTTTTTCCGTAAATAAATTATTAAAACAACCGATAAATTTATTTTCTAAATTTTCCACACTATCCATAAAATTTTGTGGAGGCCTGATTAATTTTCCGGCAGCATATTCTTTGAAATCAATGAAAATTGTGTATTCATTGGGTTCATTATCAAGTTGAGCTTCACATTTATAATGGGCTCTATACTTTTTAAGTAGCCAACCGCCAAAATAAAAAAAAGCATTTTTACAACCAAAATCTATGGTTTTATAATCTGGCTCTACATTAAATTCATACAAAGGTTGAGAACTCTTTGGTGTTTCCTCATTATCTATTTCAATATCCGGTAATTTTAAATTTTCTGTAGGTTCACAATTACCTGATGTAATATTTTCCATATATTTCGCCGAAAAAGATTTTTTAAATGCACATTTAAATTGATAGGGCGTTAATAATTTTGAATTTCCACCTCGCTTTCGCAAAGCACCGAATGTATTTTCCAAACTATCCTGATTCAAATTGCGAGTTAGAAGGAATGAAATGTTTTCATATTTTAATTCTTCGTGTAAACTAAGTAAAACATTTATATTTTGCAACCAGCCCTTCAAAAATTTCATTTTATTAGTGACATTTTTAGTTCCCTCTAAAAATGAAAGACTTTTTATAAAACTTTTCATTTCATTTAAAAAATTTAACTGATCTGGATGTCCAGAAAATGGCCTCCTTAACTTTTTTGATTCATTGAATTTTGATGAATTGAATATATCAAACAATGAATCGAATTTGTCAATTACTTCAGCCGTATTAATACCGCTTGAAGTTGTTGCATTTGCACTAGCAAGTGCATAAATTCCTGATGCGACTGTTGCGCTTATCACTTGAGCAGCCAGCTTGACTCTCATTTTCTGAAAAGTATTTGGAAAGATGTTTTCGTCCCGTAATTTAGGGGCCAGTTTAAATGGTCGACTTTTATCAACTGAATAAAAGCTTTCAACATCTTTCCAGCTTGCCTGTCTATTATTTTCTAAAATAATATTATATTTTATAAAATTTCTCCATAACGACTTAAGTAAATGTGGAGTATCAAACATATAATATAGTTTAACATTATTTATGTACAAATAAGGATTTGTATAGGAAATTCCCTTTAATTTGTTAAGACCGATGAAATTCCCTCCTTGGTCCGAAATAATTATTCGCGGCTTCATATTAACGGTCACTAATTGTTTTACCGTTATTTCTATTATTTCCGCTATTGCTTTAGAAGGACAAGCTAATTTTACAAAATAATACCCTACCAATTGCTTATAACGATGAGTAATCCCTTTTACCATAACAACTATTGCGTAATTAGCTGGCATTTTGGTTTTATGACTCCCATTGTCTTCTAACCCAATAATTTCTCCGTTTGATTTGCCAAAAAATAAATTTGTTTTCAAGGAAATTTCGTCTAAACAAATTATACAATATTTTGCCATGTCAGGTAGATGCTGAATTTTTAACTTTAAAGAACTAAATAACCCATCGTGGAATCCGGGTCCAGAAGGCCACCCTTGAATAAATCTCAAAAGAGTTCTTTTTGTAGGTAAATTCATATTTTTTGATAAAAAATAATAGGCGGAGGGTGCTATAAAATATATGCTTAAACAGAATTTTTAAAAATTGTTTGAATATCTCCACCCTTTATGACGGTGTTGATAATTTTTGACATGGTTTTCAATAACATGTGCCAATTCCGGAGGTAAAATATGTTTTGCTTTTTCTATAAATGAAGCATTACTTTCCTTATCTTCACGTAATTTTTTTAATTCTTTTCTTAAATTTTCGCATTCGGTTCTCAATTTTTCTACTTCACCTTCCGCGTGCTTTAGACCCTTATTATCCGTTTGGGTATATTTATGAGTTGTCGAAAATGCATAATCACGAACATCAACCCCCGTCACCATTTCTTCTTTGCATTGCCCTGTAGAAGTTGCTGCAGTTGGTGCTACTGTGACTTCGTTATCTTCTGTACTCCCGCCCGGGACCAACAAAATATTATCTAAAATTATAACGTTCGAACTTGTTGGATTTCGATCTATATTATAATTACTTACATTAATTGGATAAGCCATTTTTTTCAAACGATTTGATGTTTTTAAAACCATATTTTCATCGAAATGCCTTTCACAAACACGGTGATCCTGTGGTATTTTCACGTTAAGCAAATCGCATTTATTTAAATTTCTCAACCATGTTTCCCTCTTAGCGCTATCACGCGGTAATTTAAAAAATCTAATTTCTAAATCATCAGATTTTTGTACACCGCACACCAAACATTTAATGTGATGTTTACCCATTTCTATTATTATATAACAACTGTGACCTGCGTAATCTAACTCCAAATACAGGTAACACTACGACGATTGTTCCAGGTAGCCTTTAAAATACAAACAACAAATTTACAATCTACAAATTGATTAACAAAATCACTTACCAAATTAAAAAAAAAACCACAAACAAATTTTTCCAGGTAGCCTATAAAATTATCACTAACTGTTCCAGGTAGCCCTAATAAATTCCGTCCTCGCGTTATAATATTAAAAAACTACACAATTATTAATAAAGTCATTAACGAATTTTCGCCTAATTCAAAATACCAAAAAACTGCACAATTATTAATAAAGTGAAAGTCACTAACGAATTTTCACCAAATTCAAAATATCAAAAAACTTGCACAATTATTAATAAAATCATTAACCACTTTTCACCAAATTCAAAATGAAACAATAATTACCGATATAACATAAATAAATTGTCACAGATAGCCTAAACTAGTTACGAAAAAATTTAGTTTCTTCTAATTCTTCCCGCACTTTATAAAATACTTTACTTTGCTATACTTTATAAAAAATCACTTTCTTTTATAAATTACACAAAATTTCTGCACCAGCCTGTGATATTTCTATTATCAGTGCTAACACAAGTATGATTGCCGGGGATCGCCTTTAAAACTATGGGATGAAAAAATTTCCTGTTTGTAATGCGTGTACCCCTTGTACATGTGTTAATTTTGTGTCAGTTCCACATTTCCCTATAATTTACATTGTGTGGGCTGGTTGAAATTGAACCACTAACACCATGCCATATGCCGGGGATCGCCTTTAAAAATGCATTGTAAAAAAACCGGTGTTTATTTATTGTACACATTTTATGGGTGTGTTTTTTGTTTTTGCGATATGCTGCGTACTCTTTCGTTTTAATGGGAATTTGCATAAGACAGTTGTTTGGATAAAAAGCACTGTAGTTATTCTTTTTCAGCTAATAGGAGATTTTTGTTTATGTATTTATGAAAAATTTTAGGTGTGTTTGTGATTCGAGAGTGTCACATCTTATTGAAAATAGATAATCTTTGCTGGTAATGCTCATTTCCTGAGCATGACACCATGAAGATTGTGAGCTAGGATATTTTATGTGCTCTGTGCTGTGCCTTGTGTCGAGCATTTCAACTATGCGCTGTGCGTTTTCGGGTTGATTATCGCCTTATTGCGAATTGTGGAGAAAAGAGCTGTTTGGGAGATAGTGTGCTCTATATTCTGTGCACTGTGTTCATTCAGTTGCGGGTTTTTTTTCGCATGCGACAAGAGATAAATAGAGTGTTTTTTTCTGATTAAGAAATCCATGAAATTGATTTTACGTCAATATTGATAATTGATTTACTTTAACACAACTGGAATTTTTTTTATTTTTGTAAGTACAATCTCTTCGAATTATCGAGAAGTTTTTAAAATGTAGGCCCAATGGAAACAAAATAATAAGTGACCTTTTATGAATCGTTATTACTCATGTTTTTGTTATTTTTTAAATATGAATTGTGATTTTTGTTTATAATAAATAATTATAATATATAAATTTAAAGCTAATTTTCTTTAAAAATGTTATTTCTGAACGAATATAATATGCTAACCCTGCTTCTGTAAAACTCCTTTTCTTTATGATTCTCATTATCCTCTCTGATTTTTAAACTAAATTTGCGCTGTAAGTATTTTGTGTTAGCTCACTGTGATGGCTCAGTGTGTTGACTCATTCAAGTGAGTGAGCGCGAGTGTGCTGGCTCAGCAAAAGGTGTCATTTTGCCCATGTCTAATTTGAAGTACGTTAGGACCTCACAAAAAGACCAGGTTCATGAAGTTCGCAGATAGACAGTGATATTTAGTGTTATGGATGGGTCGACGAACAAAACAATAGGTGGCGTAAATAAGAATAAGCTTTATTTAAGTTATTTAATGAATTATGGTAATTACTTAGTTCTAAAATACTGGACCAAGAGTTTTGGATGATGTCAAATCCAAACGCCACACCATCTCTGCCGGTGTACCTCAGGGATCAATTTTATTACCCAATCTTTTTCAATCTCTATAAATGGGTTAATCTCGGTTCTCTTCAATACACTTGTATGTAGTTCTCTAGAAAAGGTTAATTATTTAAATAGAGGAGTTAACGGGGACAATTGAATGCCTCACACTCACTTATTTTGACCTATCCAGTAGGTATATACATACATTTATATTTTTTATTTTATAACCAACTATTTTTAATCAACCCCTTAAATTGAAACCATAAAACACATTTAATAAACTATCAAATATACAAAAACTCTTCTAAATTTAATGATTCCCGATTAATCCAAGCACTTTGCAAAATTAAACTAACTAGTTCAAAAAATTTCAACATCACCCCGTCAAGTTGCCGTAATTTATAACTTATTTCAATCAACCAAAACTTGTTGTCACACCTGACAACATGTCTGACTGACAGAGTGAAGGGTATATAATATCCCCCCTCCTTGCTGATACATTAAAAATAACGCACAAACATCCCCCTCGACAGTCAACATTTGTAATACAAACTTACATTTAATAAATAAAAAAAAAATTAATCATCTAAGAGCTACGCAGCAAGTAGCACACACTTGATCGTTTAGTTTTTAAAGTATTTTAATTAAAATAAAGCGTTAATGAAGCGTTTAGCAAAAATGAATAAATTAAGTCAAGAGTTGCAACAAGATGGACATAACAAACCGAAGGACCATATAGACTGCACCAGAACGCCGAATTTATATAGAATTGCAACAATTTTTAAGGCGAGGGAAAAACTTGAAAGTCAATCCAAGAATAACAAATGAAAATTTCTTCAAGTGAACGCGACATTTGATGTTAAATTAAGCCGCCATTAATCTTTGGTAGTCATGTGAAAAGTTTGCCGAAGAATAATTTTTTGGGCGGTCTTCTAACTTATACAATTAACGATAAAAAATGTGTTCGCGACTCATGAAGAGTTGGAAGGAGGAGAGGACAGGGTCTCAAGAGTGTATGTAGTTCAATACTTTCGATATGTTTGAACACTTGACGTTGTTACAAGTACTATTGGTCCAATTGTCCAATCTGTCGAGAACTCTGCCGTCGCCTGGTCCCAAGTCCAGGGTGTGAAAGGAGGAGGGGGGTCGATCTGCCGAATTGACCAGAATCGGGAAACCGCAGAGACTAGGCAAGAAACCGCGATTTTTCCAAGCGGCACCGACAGCAGCGTATCCATTGCGGGGACGTCCCGCTCGGACCGCCAGCTAACGGATCGAAGAAGAAGAAAAGAAGAATCTGTCGAGCATAATGTGCAGCCCAAAAAGAGGTTATTCTAAAATAGGGCTGGCGAAGCCGCGGCCCTTTGAGGGAAATTGTGCGGACCGCGAAATTCAACAAGATTTAACAAAATATTTTGTACTAGAAGGTCTCAACATGTGCAAAAGGTAAGCCAGCTATGACCAATGATTAAAATTCACATCCTGCCATAGAGAACAAGCTCTGGGGCTGCACTGCAATTGCTTTTCTCGGTGACAATTCACAATAAGGACCGCATCCGCAACAAAAAGTTAATGTCATGGAGGCGAACGGCTGACCTCGGAAGATGGTGGCACCCGATTTGTCGCATCTGTGAAAACCGGAGAAAAGTCACTGCATACGAACACCTAGAAGATCTATTAGCAAGTCCTAATCCCACCTCCGCGCGATGCCCCTGAGGTACTTCTTCGGAAGGAGCTAACGGGTGACCGGCGAATGACGAGCTCTCTGCGCCATATAACAGAGTTTTAAGCCGGTTAAGCTGAGAGTTAGCAATCCGCTCGCATAAAAATACCATTGATACAATGTCTCGAAACCGGATAGACAAGGTGACGACGACCTTTGCTTATCGAATAAGGACACGCATCGGAACATGGAATGTGAGAACACTGCTTTTTGATGGACTTCTAGATGAAGTCCTCAATAAAAAGTCAAAATCATAGGACCAAATGGCACAATGCGGGGGAACATATCTGCCCAAACGGTAAGTCCTTATATTCTGATAATGAAACTAAAAGCCGTAGGAGTGGCGTTGGCGTAATACTCACCAAAGAAGCCAGGTGCAGCCTTATTAGCTGGTCACCAGCTTCTGAGAGGATTATTACCGTGCGCCTGCGTACCAGACTAAGAAGGGCTACTGGTAGTCCAATGCTACACTTCAACTGAAGACAACATACAACATATACATATACAACAATTCCAAGAGCAAAGTTCTTCATAATGGAAAATTATAAGACAGCTTTAAAGTGAACTCAGGTGTACGACAAGGATGCCTACATTCGCCATTACTATTTCTTATAGTAATAAATGACTTCCTTGTCAGAGCTCTAGATACTAGAGTTTCAATGGGGTTTGCTAGACTGCCTTAAGATCCCGACTACGCGGATGATATCTATTTGCTATCCCACAGACACCAGGACCTCAAAACATGTTAAACCATTTGACAACAGAAAGCAGTTTAGTAGGATTAAGGCTAAATCCGACTAACCCTTGAACGGATAGCCCTGAAATGCCGTGACGTGGAACTGGTAGATAAATTCAGTATAGTAGTATTATTACCGAAAATGGTGATGCAAAAGAAGACGTCAGCTCCAGAATAAATAATGTGTATATGGAGATCAGCGAAGATCTCAACTAACACCAAATTGCGGCTGTTCAACTCCAACGTTACGGAAGTTCTTTTGTACGGCTGCGAAACATGGAAACACCCAATTAATCACTAGGCGACTACAAGTTTTCAGGCCCTTGACTGGAATCCTGGAAGGAAGACCTAGACGGAAGGAAGACTGGAGTCCGCAAGGAAGACCTAGAACAACGAGAAGGAGAACCGTATTAGCAGAGGTCGCAACAACTGGGAGATCCTGGTCAGAGCTGAGGGCTGTCGCACAAATTAGAGTCCACTGGAGGGCAAGTGTTTCCGGCCTATGTCCCATGAGGGATTAAAGAAGCGTTATGTTATGTTATACAGGGTTAAGCAAGCCCTGAAGCATAGTCTTACAAAAAACCGGAAGTTTTTCGGTAGAAGAAGGTGATATATTGAACCATACAAGGTTATACCATGCCACAAGTCAAAATTGAGCTGACCAAGGCTTAATAGTATATAACATTGACCTGTCGGCTTAGGTATTTGCTATAAAAAAGCCAAAACGTTGAACTGAATATGAACAGTCAGATAAAGATGGAATTAATAATAATAATTTGTGTTCACATAAAATCAATAAGCAAACAAGCATCTGCATCAGTACTGATGTTATTGCACCTATGTGAAAACGTTTGAAGAATCTATACCGGCAGGAAAATGGTCAAGTCTGTGATATGGAACTTTCAGATAACGCGTTCATAACTAGAATAACCCAAGTGTGGAACAAGCTTATATACTCTTTATTTCCGATCTCCGACGCGATCCAAGAGTTCAAACGCAGGGTTGATCGCCATCTCTATCAACGACTTCCTAACTCGTTGTAACTTGAAACTACTTTTAATTAGCTACTAGACATTGAATCGATGAATTATTCCTGAACCAGTGAACCATTAACTCCAATCGTAATTTAATAACTCAAGAGCAAAAGCCCAATATGAGCTCTTAATCAATCATTGTCTTAATTATTTTTCAATAAAAATTGTGGAGATAACAACACGCCAACAACAATTTTTGTGATTTCATATGAATATAAATTTATGGTATTTAGCAGAACTCGGAATTCGCTGGCATAAAAAGCATTTTTCACAATTTTATAGTTGAAAACTTTATCTTTATTGGTGCAATATCTGTGCTGTGTGCTTTTATTAACCTTGTTTGCAAAAGGAAACGCATCGTCACCTACTAATAAAAAAGTTCCTGTTAAATTAAGGTAGTTTTTCATGACCTGCAATTTTCAAGGTATTTTTCCCCATTAATTTCTCGTGAAACTTGCCGTTTCCAATAACGCCACCGCCGGACACCCACCCATTAGCTCCAATTTGGGAATTTATAAACTAAAAATTCCCATTTGTAATGGTTAGTCAAACTACACTAAAACTTTTTAAAATTAAAAAAATAACCTGACAATAACCTGGGAGGGATATCTTTAATTAGTATGAGTTTTCCATTAATTGCTCCTACACAATTGGGGAAAAAACCAACCATACTCTTTGGTACTCATCGTTCTAATTTCATCTGAGGCATCTACAAAAGAGTTAAATTTAAATAAAATCATTATTGATTTTTAGCTTAATTTTTTTACCTTATTTAAGAGTTTTCACAATGGCTTCACAGGTTTCTATTATTATTGAGAGAGGGAATTTGAACAGACAGAGCTGTTTAAATTTTTAATTCTTTGCAATTTTAGCCTGGAGCTGAATTAATGAAATTTTTATCAAAAACCGTTCGTTTACAGATATAGCATCCAGCATTTTAGTTTCCCTTTTTTTTTCAATTGAAGGTTTCAGTAAATCCTTGGATACCTTAAAATAAAATTAAACCCACATAACACATTTCTAATTAACTTAATAAATTGGAATAGAAAATCTCCGTCGTTTCAATAGCCAGGAACGAAATAGACCAATCTGCGTTTTTGCTTTCTTATCCTTTTTTTCTTCTACATGATACAATAATATCTATCATTAAACAACAATGTATAAAATGTATCTTTTGTGGGTACATCTTATCTTACACTTGCGTTGCGTAACAAGTTATATTGTCTGCCGCAAACTATTAGGTGGTATTCTCGTTGGCGAGTGACGTGACGACGAGGGACGCGGTGGAATCAAACTGTCGATGCCTTCACACGTATCGAGAAAAATGTCACTTCACACGCCACCTTGCGACAATTAAATACGAACTTAGTCGATTTGATTGCCAGAAATTTATTAGATTGACAATTTAAGGTCGAAGTGACCCAACTGTCACGTCACTCGACAACGAGAATAAGGTTGATTATTTTGATACTTTGGAAGTCCTTTTGCACAGGTTCAAGTTTGTAAGTCCTTCTGGATATTATTTTTCTCGAAACATTGTGCAGACGAGCCCTTAAACTTAATTTTTAGTAAATAAAATAATTTGAATTTTGGTTAAAAAACGGCACCCGACCTTTGGAATCCCTTCAGTACCGTCCAAGTAACACAATAGTATATCGCCCTGCTCTTATTCCTGTTGGCGGAGTTAGAATTATGTATACTCTGCGATATGTCTTCCCACCTACATTTCTCTTGCCTAAATATCTTGATATAAGTTTCTGTCTCTCTCTGATCGAGCGTTATTTTTAGCTTAAAATACTAACTGAAAACTGGAACTTATTGAACTAGCGAGCTAGTGGCCATTGCCATTACCTCCTATGGCTTTTCAGGACCTGGTAAGATCCACCGATGTTACCACGATCCTGGTTATGGAAGATGATGCGAATGCACACCACACAAAATGGGACGATTGTTAACTACCTAATAAGCACGAAGCTTGCTATTTATAACAAAGATAATGATCTCACCTTTGTTACCAAAAACAGAAAAGAAGTGCTGGACATCACCCTTTTCTCAGACTGCCACTCTGACTGAATAGTGGTCTCAAAGGTCTTGTAGGAACACTCCTTCTCAGACCTCAGCCGTACCTCTTGGGTTACCTTTTTCGGCAATATAGAAAATTGAAAAATCCCTCGAGGTCAACGAGTATACATTAGTAGCATTCCTTGACATAGAAGAAGATTTTAACAAAGAACTCCCGGGCGCCATTACCCTGGCCTTGACGGAGTAGAGGATCAAGGCATCGCTGGTGTCTCTCATCTATCAAATGCTCATCACTAAGTGCCAAAACTCTTGCAGTGATTAGCAAAAAGTTTTCTCTTGCACATTTATTAGCAAGCCCAAGACAAGACTGCAAGACTTTTTGCAAGACTTTCTGCAAGGATTTTTGCAAGACTTACTGCAAGACTTTTTGCGCATCACTGTAAGACTTTTAGCACTTAGGGATGAGCAAAAAGTCTTGCTATATTGATCTTGCAGTCTTGTCTTGTCCTGTCTTGTCTTGGTCTTGCTTTGATCTGGCTAAATGTACAAGAACAGGGATGGTAGCATGTAGCTTATTTCAATCGACCTCTTCATGCAAAAATTCAAGATTTTTGTATGAAGAAGTCGATTGAAACAACTTACGGGCTACCACTCCAAACAAGACTGCAAGGCCAGTCTTGCTCATCACTAGTGTCGACAGCAGTTTTACCGAGTGGTCCCCCAACTAAGCACCAACCACGTCCAATATGCTACTTGACCACCGTATCGAGTGAGAACTGGTCTACGTTTGTCTGTAACTTAAGGTTCGGCCTCGAATAAAGAACCGACCGTTCAGTATCTATATTCAATGTTCTGAATGAACTTATTCTTACCACAAATTTTTGTTAGTCAAAGATTTTTAAAATCTCAATATCCCGAACGGGCGTCCACTGCTCTTAGAACTCATGCGGACCACTTCACTACTGAGCTTCGGAAGACGAGATTTCTCAGTTATGGTGGGAGTACTTACCGGTCACAGTCTGATAGGGACGCATGCGAGCCGCTTAAGTCTTGAGACCTACGATTTTTGCAGGAGCTGTAAAAATCTGGGCGAGAAGGAAAGTATACCACACCTTCTCTGTTGCTACCCAACCCTAAGCAGAAGGCTAACCATATTTGGTGAACCCTTTCGGAGCACGCTTGCGGAAATCTCAAATATTGGGATCTTACAGCAAAAGAAAATTCATTAGTCCTCGAGATGATTTAGCGAAGAAATAACACTTTAAAATCTGGTTTAAAGTAACAATAGGTGTTTCCCCTTGGGCTTAAGTGTATGAGCCTCAGTCATCAGCGGAATAGGGGGAATAACATGTAACAAAGGAGGCGAGGAAGGGAAGAATTATTACAGAACGAGCAACATTTTTTTCGTTCAATGTAGGAGTGGTGTGGCTACGTACTTTACAGTATTGGAGGTTGATTTACTTTGGAGTCGCATTTTATGATTTCTTTCGCTGTGGCGGTGGAGAGGCTCCAGAAGTGCGCTATAAGTGCAAATATAGTGTTATTCTGGGGTTGCTCTGGTTTTGTAGCGGGGGAAATGGCGGAATGTGACTCCAAAACGGGTCAACCTCTAGTGTTTTGAAGTGCGGAGTTGCACCGCTTTTGCAGTGAACACCACATTTGTTGCGAGAGGCCAGGACCGGATCCCGGTTGTAAAGGCTTTAAATAAGTATGAACCTAACACCAATAGCTCAACCATATCTAATCTAACCTAGGGTTAAACAGGCCCGGAGGCGAGTGTACATAGATAAAAAGGAGCTTATCAGAAGAACTAGAAACTTGGACACATATGTAAAAATTCAGTTCCCGATTGGTTAGAGAAGCAAACGGACTTAAGTCAGCATCAGGTGATATTTGGGTTTAACGCGAAAATTTGCGGCTAAAAACTCAATTGGGGGCACTAAACAAGCGTGGTCTTCGCTCGAAGCCCCTGAATGTTACAAAATTCCAAGCAAAAATGTAGTTTATATTATAGTATTTATTAAAACAAAACTACTTCACTGTCAGCACCGAAAAATTAAGTGATTTTCCCGATTTTTATCATTGAAAAAGGTTTCATTCACAACAAGAACACGTCACTAAAGCCCTACATTGTAGAACAATATTATTCATGCACACAAAAATTCATAAAAATAGAACTCCCCCTGATTCCTTTGATCATTAATAAAGCTTTACACAAGCAAACACAAAAAAAAAACAAAGAATCTCCATAGAAGAATTGAAATACTGCAATTTCAGTTAAATCTGACAAAAGGCAATTTATATCAATATATCTAGAGAAAGATTAATTTTTTATATATTTCTCAATTTAAAAATTGTTTCAAAGGCAGAAAATAACTTTCGCCCACTTAGACAAGAGCCAAAGCTCCCATAGAATCTCCTCTACACAGAATTTCAACGGAAAGCTCTGTTGATTTTTGAATTGAGCCGGTAAAATTAAAGTTACGATAGAAAAAGAAAAAAAATAAATAATAATAAAGAAAAGCGCTCTAACGTCATACTAGAGTGAACAGACCACGCAAATCGCGGAATATTGTTTATCGGTTCGTGTAGAGCTCTACGTGACCACACAATATTCTATTATTCAAAATAAAGCAAACAAAATATAAAAGCCACAATTCTTTTGATGTTTACAATATTTTTTTTTGTTGTTGTTGTTGGTGTAATTTCGAAAACGATTCTAGTCGAAAAACAGGGCGCAGATCATGTAGGTGGTAAGCTGTAATCGATGACGACTTAAGGCATGTATTTTTTTCGTCATAGCTTTTCTTAGTAGATGCTACTTGTTGCGATGTAAAATACAAACAAAAATAAATAAATAAATAAAATACTGCCATAAACCAGCGCAGGTTTTAATAGCTATATGCTGCGCTTGCGAGAATTAACTCAGGTGTCTGTGGGTGTGGGATATTAGTGGCAATTACTTGCCATAAACGGAAGAAATTACTCATGGATGGTAAAAATAAACCATGGCGAACTAACAGGGTCTGTTGTGGCTAAATATTATTTGCTATAGAGGTATAGGATGAGCTTAAAGTGGGGAAACAAACGCGTCAACTCGAGTCTCGGGGATATGTATGGGGCTTGGCTAGAGAATGCTGCTAGACTGCTAAGGAGCACCTTTAGTCTTAGAGGAAAATCCGAGTGGTCTTAGAAAAATGTTGGATTTTTCTGCGTGTTTTGTTTAGAAAACGACATCGTCTCAAGACTTATAAGAGACGTTTTTTTTTCTAAATGAATAGAAGGGAGTTAGTCTCTACGTTTCGTGCTAGTTCTGTTGCTTCTTGTGATGCTGGCGAGTTCTTTCCTTTCTTTCCTGATCTGAAAGAAGTCGCCAGTTCTTCCCTAACTCCCAGCTAACTCTAACGAATTTGGAGCAGATTTGGACCCGTTTTCAATGTGGAGATTCTTTTTACATGTCTCGTGTTTTTTTTATGTGTAAGTCTAAGCTCAGATGTCACCCTTTGTACTACCAGTCCGTCATGTCGTACATGTCATAGTCAGGTGTCTTACTTAGCTCGAAGGATAGAGAAAGGATAAAATAGATTAAAGGGAGTCTGGGGGTGCATGAGCAGATGGAGATGAACCTTGCGTTTGAACTTTTGGATGTTGTATGAATTCGGATAACTGACTGTGGGAGGTTGTTCCACAGTCGAGTTGTTCTCGAAAAGAAAAGAATTTCTAAACTGATGTGTGCGCGAGTTTGCTTTCATTTATGGTTTCATTTGTGTTAATCCTATTTTATATTTCTTTTTTTTTTAGTTTCCTCTTGATTTAATTTGTGTTTTTATAGTTTAAATTTTCACATTTTTCGTTGTGTTGTAATGTTATATTAAGTCAATTGGAGCCTTAAACCCCGTATCGTCCACTGGCTGTATACAGCCGTAATCAGACCTATACTTATGCATGGCATATCGGTATGGTGACTGCATTACAGAAGATTACGTATCGTAAGATACTGGAAAGGATCCAAAGAACAGCTGAGCTGTGGGCAGTGGTGCAATGAGAAGCACCCTAACAGCTGCGCTGGATGTCTTATTGCATCTTACTCCTTTGGACATACACCCCGAGCAAATAGCAGCCTGGACGGCCCCCAGGACAAAGCCACCGCTGCGAACAACCTAGACTATACTCCACCTACGTGGACCTTGGAGGAAGGTTTCAATACCATCATTCCGAACAGAGATGATTGGACAGATGGTGTTATCCCAACTGGGTCATTATATATCTACACAGAAATTATGTATCTACTCAAAAATTGGGAACAGCGTAGGCTCTGGTATTTTCTCCGAGGCATTAAATATAGATACCTATCTTCGTCTACCCGATCGCTGCAGCGTCTTCCAAGCGGAAGAATAAGAATATATGTATTCTATCGATAGCCAAGTGGCCCTTAAGGCTCTTAATTCTGTCGTCACAACATCCACGACTCTTCTGAACTGCCGCAGGTCTCTGTGCGAGACGGCCACTCAGTTTGATATAACATTGTGTTGGGTTCCTGGACACAGTGGGGTTAGGGGAAACTGTAGGGCAGATGAGCTTGCTAGACAGGGAACTGAAGTGGAAAGGACACCCCACTTAACCCCGATAGGAATGCCGTTAGCTACCTACAAACTAGCTGTGAGGAAAATCAGCTTAGCTCGAGCTGGGTTGAGATGAACCACAGCAACGGTGTACCGCACTCTTCATGCAATGTGACCAACTTTGGACGCAAAGCGTTCAAAATATCTTGTTCAGTTGAACAGAAATGAGATAAGCCATGTAGTAAAGGTGCTGACCGGTCACTGTCCCTTTGGCCCGCACGCCGAAAGACTAGAACTTCCTCACAACGACAGATGGGACTTCCGCAGAAGTTGTGGTAATGAAGAAGAGGAAGAAACTATTTCCCATGTTCTCTGTACATGTCCCGCCCTCGCAAGGAAAAGACGGACCTTCCTTGGCTCACCCTTCCTTGATGGATTGAACGAGCTGTAAAATATTGGTGTTCCTAATCTCTGTCGCTTTATCAAAAGCTCAAAATGGCTTGAAATAGCCTGAACTTTGTCCCAACACTAGAATGACATCACAATGGGCCCAATGGCGTTTCTAAGCGGGCTCCCTATTGGGGGCAGCCATTTCAACCTAAACTAACCTAACCTTATGTTGTATTATGTTGGAATACTATTACTTTCTTACAGACTTTCAAAGATGAACTTAATTTGCGAAAAGGTGAATTTATTTGTAAAAAGGTGAATTTAATTTGCAAAAGGATTAATTTGATTTGTAAATGAGTGAATTTAATGTGAAAAACTGTAAGCATACTATGTTTCTTAGGCAAAGTACTAGAAAAATTAATGCCGTGGCAAATTGATGGGCACTGCGAAACGTGGTCCCTGTTGTCCCATGCACAGTCCGGTTTCCGCAAGAGCAGTAGCTGTGAAACTGCACGGTCACTGAAAGTGACCACCGATTTGCGAATGGCTCTTGATTGCCAGGACATTGCTTTTCTTGTGCTTCTCGACTTTAGTAAGGCATTCGATAGTGTTAGCCATACGCTCCTTGAAACTAAGCTAATGGACCACATGAGATTTTCATCCTCTGCGGTCTCCTTAATTCGGAGTTAATTGCATAATCGATCTCAAAAAGTGTGGCTACAAAAAACAACTTCCGATTCCTTACGGTGTTCCACAGGGTTCCATACTAGGACCGCCACTTTTCAGCATGTACATAAATGATCTCAACAGTGTCGTGACAAACTGTAAACTTCACATGTATGTAGATGATGTCCAAAGTTAAAGCCCTATTGGTTTGGCTGAGAATTGTGTTTACAACATTAATGCCGATCTCGAGCGTATAAGGCCACTCCAAGGCTACTCCAACGTACAGTAGCAAAACATGGAAAGTCACCCAATTCATCACAGGGCGCCTACAAGTCTTCATCAACAGATGCCTGCGGCGTATCCTAAAAATCCGCTGGCAAGATAGAATTTCAGATGAAGAGTTATGGCGCCGTGCCGGCCAAGAAAGGATAGACGATCAAATCAGACAAATGAAATGGAATTGGATATACCACACCTTGCGATGCGAAAACGTAAATCTAGCCAAACAGGCCCTTGACTGGAATCCGCATGGATCCCGTCGAGTCGGAAAACCTGGTCAACGTGGAGGAGAACCCTATTAGCAGAGGCCGCATCAACTGGGAAACCCTGGTCAGAGCTGAAAGCTGTCGCGCAAAACAGAGTCTGCTGGAGGGCAACTGTTTCCGCCCTATGTCCCATGGGGGATTAAAGGAGCATTAAGTATGTAAGCTCATCACCCCCAAAATTTTCATCATTTTTAGCCCATATCTTTTTTATCATTAATATTACGGCAAAATATTATTTACGAAGGTTGTAGATAATTTGATTATCTAAATAAAAGTGTTTTTATAAAAATAATGTAGGTCTGACGGTTTCCGAGATATAAGACAAACCATTTTTCACTCGCAAAATAAGATGGCGGCTCCGGATCCCGAAAACTCGGTTTAATACTCCCAACCACCCCCCTACACAATGAAAACACAAAATTGTTGTTTTCATCAAATGCACAGCGAAAGTACCATTTGACTGGACTATATGGGGCTAGGCTAGCGAATGCTGCTAGACTGCTAAGGAGCACCTTTAGTCTTAGAGGAAAATCCAAGTGGTCTTAGAAAAATGTTTTTTTCTGTGTTGGTTGTTGTTTACAAAATGACATCGTCTCAAGACTTATAAGAGACAACTTTTTTTTATCTAGATGGAAAAATAGAAGGGGGTTAGTCTCTACGTTGCATGCTAGTTCTGTTGCTTCTTGTGATGCTGCTTAGTTCTTTCCTATCATCTAATATCTTCAGTTTTTTCTTGTTGTTGCTGCTGATTTTTTTTCATTTTCAACAAGAAAATTTCCACCAACCAAGCCCCAATGATTCTGTCCTCTAACAGAGCACAATCTTAGTCTCTGTTTGTGAGGTTTCTTTATACATACATATATATATTTTTTATCTTTCTTTTTATTTTGCGTGTATTTCAAACTCAATTTTTTTTTTCTTCATTTTTATTTTGAGAATATTTCTAGGCTTTATATGCCCGGTGTTAATGGGTTTCACTTTTGGAATGTTGAATAACAGCCAAGATATTAAGAAATCCACGAAAAGGAGGATATACACAAAAAGAACATTTTGTATATAGATAAATGTGATCAAAAGTGTCAGAGATTAAAACACTCGTTATTATATGATAACAAAAAGTGAAGAGATAACATCACCCCAAGCAAGTAGAATCAATTAAAATAAATCCATTCCTATTTAAAAGTAAGTTGATAAAAGTTATTTAAAAAAACCCGAACTTTAGTGCGCATGCGTTAAGGAGACAAATTATTGAGTTATTAAAAAACTTAAATAAAAATTAAAATTAAACAAAAAAAAATCTCAATCTTTTCGCCGTAAGATATTTTTGAGAAATTGAACCGTCATAAAACATCGGAAATAGATGTCAGTTTAGTATTTGCCGGGTGTGTTTAGACTAAGCAACAACAATAATTCTAGTGGAACAACTTTGATTAAGAATTTATAAAACTAAATTTTTTGAGTGTGCGATGTTGTGTTTTTCTCCTTTGTATTTTCCTTAATTTTTATTTTTTAATTTTATTTTCCTTTGCTCTATTCTTGTTTGTTGGCGTATAAATAGCACGTTTTTGTGTCTAATTCTTCGACACTTTGTAGTATATTTTGAACGATGAATGATAGAAATAATTCACAAATACAATTGTAAAATGTTGTTTTATATTTCTTTTTTCTCCTAAAAATTGTTCTTTTTTTTGTTAATTCTTTTCTTGTTGAAAGAATGTCGCTTGTGAACTATTAATATTTATCAAGAAAGATAAAAAAAGAAATTTTAGAAAACCAAAAAATATACATATGTATTATATTTTTTTTAATTCACTAAATTCATAGCAGGTGAGATCAAGTGTGAAATTATACTGTATGTGTCACACAGCGGATAATCTCGATTAAAATGGACAATTTTTTGGCATAGTTCACTTTTATTTTTCTTTTGTTGTTTTATATTATTAAGACATGCGCTGTGAATTTGAAAAATTTTAAATAAAATGAATTTAGAATTTTTTTAAAAATAAAATTTATTGGTTATTTTTGTTTTTTTTTTTTCTAATAAATTGTATCCAAATTTATCAAAAGATTTGTGATTTTTTAAGTGAATTGTATGTACATACACTGTTCTAGTTTTGTCGTTTAACGCTTGTCGCATTTAGTTTTGCCAGATCAGTAGTGCGTTTCTGCCCTGAGTGTCCTAGAGATATAGCTCTATATTCCCCTAAAACTCGTTACTTTCCCCCTAAAATTTTTGCTGACCCATATGAGTTGTGTTGGGTCATGATCCATATTATAATACTAGCAAAAACCCACACCCCGCTAGCAAAAACCCCACGTTCTTTTTTACATTTCAAAATTTATGTATGTTGTTTCCATATACTGGCTGGAGCAATAAAAACTCTACATTCAAAATTATTTTTTACTTTTTAGTTCGTTTTAAAAGAAAAGCATATTTTTAGTGTTTTTAAACTATATTTATATTTTCAATTTTTAGTCTATTATGTCTTCCGCCATTTTGTTATGGCCGCCATATTTGATATAAAATGACGCCAGATAGCTTTCTCTACTGTACTCACCATACACTTTCATTTGATACCCATACCGAGGGCGTTGTAACGCAAAAGGTAAACCGCCATTTTGTATTGGCCGCCATTTGGAATTTGGAATTACACGACACAGATGATAGTAGCTTTGTTCCAGAACTCGAATGTGGGATCCCGCGGGAACAAGAATTCACCCAATTTGTGTTTCTTTACTTTCTCATGCTAGAAAAAGCGGGGAATTTTTCACTTCCCCTCGTGCAGGAATTAGCCAGAGGTTTTCGGTCCTGCGATTTCTTGTAAGTTGCCAATTGACAATTGAACCCCATGTTTCAAGAAGGGCACTTACCCCCGAGGTCCGGTCTACTGGCATGGGTCGAACGGCTAGCCTACCTGCCTTCGAACTCTCTTTCGCTCGAAAATCAGGCGTCGAGCGCCGGACTTGACAATTTTTTTTTTCATTTTATTGATAAATACATGATTTGTTTTGATGAATTTTTTTATACCCACGCCAGTAGACTGGACCTCGGACGTAAGTGCCCTTCTTGAAACATGGGGTTCAATGTATGTTTGTGGGTATCTTAAAAAGCGGCATACACATAGACAATCGACATTTATGTTATCTTCTTCTTGATTTGCAAGAAATTGCCCAAAAATCTTTCATTTACTTCTGGATTTTTGACAAAGTTATCAAGTAAGTTTTTGCCAAACAAATTTTTGCAGGAAAAGTACTGGAACAAACCTACTTGTCACATCCTTTCATTTGATACCCATACCGAGGGGCTTGTAAAGAAAAAAGTAATCCGCCATTTTGTTTTGTCCGCCTTTTGGAGTTTGGAATGACGCCACACCACTAAATGTATTCTATTTTTCATACCCTTTCATTTGATACCCATGAAGGGAGTCGGGAAACATAATTGCAAAATTCGGACGCCATCTTGGAACCGCCATTTTGATTTTTTTTTACAAACTGCTCCGATTACATTGTCACGCAAACTATGCAAAAGTGCAAAATTTTAAGTTGATAGGTTATATTTTCTACTTTTAATTCTTTTCTGTCTTCCACCATCTTTGGTTGGACGCCATTTTGAATTTGAAATGGTGCCAAATAGCTAACTGTATTCTACTCGTAACACCCTTTCAGATCGAACCGGATGGGAAGGAACGATGGGCAAATTCGGACACGGAATAATTAACGACAATGGCTTACGCCTGCTTTTATTCGCAGCGTCAAACAACTTGAACGTTGGCAACAGCGGAAAATTTCCGCCATCCACCCAAACACCAACTCACCTTGCGAAATCCATCCGGCCAAGACTAGGCGATGTTAGAATACATTTTTATCAATGCAAGATTCTGATCGACGCTTCAAGAGGTACGTGCGATGCGGATCGGACCATTATCGTGTTCGAGCGAAATGCGATTATAAAGAGCGAAAAAAACGGAGCCACCACCAGCGAAGAAGAATTGGGCGTGACTTCGAAACCCGGGCATCGGGCGAGAGTTTCAAATGGTGTTATCCAACAAATTCGCGGCGCTCGTAATACCAGACGATATCGATGAAAGGCAATTGTCGGAGTCTCTTATGGAGTGTGCAATGGAGTTGTATCCACCTATCCATAAACGGACGCAGCAATGAATCTCGAACAGCTATCTGGAACTCGTCGATCAACGGAAGCGAATAAAGCATGTCGACTTTGAGCATCGAGGATGTAATGATCAAATATTCGCATTCCGTCAACTAATGGAACAAAGAATTCATTGCTGCAAACGAAAGTCGTAGTTCTCATCGATTTCACATCCGCTTTCGATTGCATCGATTGGAACAGCTTGTGGAGAGTCTTGGAAATCGAACATGTACCATTGAAAGTCATCCAACTTCTCCAAGCGTCGTACGATGGCTCAACCAGCAGCGTTCGTATTCGAAGCGACTTATCCGAGGAGTTACCGATTCAATCGGGTGCCTGACATGGAGACATCGCTTCGCCACTTCTCTTCAAGGCTGTGATCGACGCGATTATGCGCGAAACATTTGATGGACGACTCGGAGTTCGATACGACGACAACAACTCCGTAACCGACGACAGCTCGGCCTTCGCCAACATGAACGGCAACGGACATCTTATACGACATTTCCCGCATCGCACAGTCATACGGGTTAAAAGTCAATGCGGAAAAGGCCAAAGTGCTCACAACGAATGGATCGAGGGCCAGTGTTCACCTCGATGGAACCCAAATCGAACAGGTTCCGTTTCATGTTTGGGAACATTGGTTGAAGGAACGAAAGTGGCATCGATGGCCGACTTTTACAGTCGCATCGGCCAGGCAACAGCAACATTCGCCTCGCTCAAGTGGTGCAGATGGAAACGAACAAATATTTCCATCAAAACGAAAGTACGCCTTTACTGAACGTTGATCCTTCCGATTCGTCTTTATAGATTTTAAACGTGGACATTACTCAAACCGGACATTAAGAAGCACGAGGTCTTCCAAATACGATGCTTGCAGACACTGATGGAAGAAGAAATGCAAAAACGTCGTCTACGGTGATTTGGACATGTCTGCCGAATGGATGATAGCCGCTTGCCAATCAACAACAATTATCAGTTACCGAGGCTCGAGACCAAAACCGGCAAGAATGGAAACAAATCGCGAATAGAGTTCGAAACCCAGCGGTACCGACCCGACAGCAGCGTATCCGTTGCGGAGACGTCGCGCTCGGAGCGCCAGCTAACGGATCAAAGAAGAAGAATTTAGTTGGGAGACTACTTTGGCAAAACCACGCTTGCGCTTGGAAAGCAAAGGGCAATTGTAAAAGATGAACAAAGCTTTTAATATTATTTATGTGTTTATTTTAACGTCTGCGATTCTCCAAACTTATGTTTCGTTTATCGACCGGGGTTTATGAAGCAGACTCTCAAAATTGTCAACAAAAAATTTTTTTATTTAAAAAAATAAATAAAAAAATTTTTTGTTGACAATTTTGAGAGTCTGCTTCATAAACCCCGGTCGATAAACGAAACATAAATATTATTTATGTTAAAGCGTTTTTTATAATGCTCTCAGAACGCTTCTGAAGGAGCATAAAAAGGTATGCTTCCCTACAAGAACGTGCAATGTTAAAAAGTATATGGAACTGGTATGGAACGAGAGCGCTGCAAGCTTTTAAGGAGTGCTTAAGCACGGCCATTGGAGCACTCCATTTTCCGCTGAAAATTTTTCGACAAACAGTGCACACATTTACATCTGCTTTGACTCTTGGCCATCTTAATATATCCCAAGCGACATTTCACATAATCGACTCAACTCGTTTCATTCACAAACAATTTCTCATCAACACAAATAACTCAAAAACAAGACGAGTCACAAAATTCCAGCCAGTCCAATTTCTAATTAGCTTAACCCTTTGTCCTCATAATGAACTCAACCGAATGCGAAAAAATTGCAACAGAATGGAAATTAAAACCCTTTTTGCATCTGCATATTTTATTTGGTCCCTTATCGATTGAGTTCATTAAGTGTCCCAAGGCGAGGAGTGTGTGTTTACCTCCTGTGTAATCACATCCATTTGCAGCATTGAATTCGCAAGAACGAGTGCTATTTACAGAAGAGTTTTGCTACAAAAAAAATGGGCTACCTTAATGGCAAAATACCTGGAACATTAGGAGAAGTCAAGTTAATGTTGGTCTGAAGGTCTAAGAAAACAAATAAATCTTTTTTTTATGTGGAAAGGCCAAGCTTAGGAAACAATGGTTGGTGCAAGGTGAGTTCGGTATGAGGAGTAGAAGCTTAATATGAGAGATTATTCGAGAGTATTCGATTAACTACTCGGAAACGAATCAAACACGGCGATTTCGAGCAATACGGGAAACTGAACAAAGAAGTTCGACAGAAAATGAAATCGGAACGAGACGCCTATTGGAACAACGTTGCAGCCGACACATGGAAGAAGCGGCGTCGAGGCACGAGTACCGGACGCCGTACGAGACAATCCGGCGGTTAGGCGGCAAAATAACATCAATAAACGACAACATCAAAAAATCCGAAGGAACTTTCGTGACCTCTCCCCAAGGGCGCCTGCAGTGGTGGAGAGAATTCTTCCACCAGCGGTACCTCCACGATTCGCCACAAGGTCCAGCACGAGGACCGCCGATTAGCGAACAGCCGACGAATCCGTTTCTCGATACCGAACCGACAATTATCTAGGTGAAGACGGCAATAAAATCGCTATTCGCACCTGGAATATATCAAGTAACAGCCGAAGTGATCGAAGCCGAAGGTGATGTCTCCATGTCCTCATTACACACATATGGCATTCGGATCGTGTCCCGTCGGCGTGCAAGTAAGCGATCGTTGTGGCAATTTTGAAGAAAGGCGACAATCGAGAATGCAAGAATAATCGAAAAAAGAATTCGTTGCGGCAAACGAACTGCCGTCGCTTTCATCGATTTCAAATCCGCTTTCGATTGCATCATTGAAACAGCTTGTGGAAACCGAACACGTACCATTGAATTTTATCCAACTTCCCCAAGCGTCGTACGATGGCCCCACCAGCAGCGTTGGTATTCGAAGCGACTTATCCGAGGAGTTCCCAATCCGTTTGAGTCCGACAGGGTGACAGTTTCCGATCCGTTTGAGTCCGACAGGGAGACCTCGCTTCGCCACTTTTCTTCAACGTTATGATCGACGCGATTATGCGTAAAGGATTCGACGCGGAGTTCGATACGCCGACAACAACATTGTAACCGACCTAATATTCGCCGACGATAGCGATATCTTCGCCAACACCGAAAGCCAGTGTTGAACAGGTTGAAGGAAAGAAAGTGGCATCGACGGCCGACGTTCACAGCCACACTGGTGCCATTTCAGTAATACAGCCAATTTGCATTGTGAACGTTTAAATTAACCGCAACAAAAACCCACAACCAAAGCACCTAAAAAATATAATAAGACCCTTGGCATTGTAGTAATCAAAATCTAACAAAAACCATAAAAGGAAGAAAATTGGCAACAATGCTAAATAGTCCATTTAAGGAAATCAGACAATTCAACGCAAAAGGACGATGTTGTGTTGTCGTTGCTCTTGGGTCATAAAAGAAGCATTTCGAGTAATAAAGCAATAAAAATAAGAATGGGCAATAATGAAGCAAGGTAATTATGGAAATTATGATTTTGTGCGAGACAAAAAGGAGGCAAACATGGGTATTCTTTCAACTTTCGTAAAACCGGTTACTACTCGTTATTATGTGAAAAGGAAGGAGTGCATTTTGTAGAAGAGGAAATAGTTGGGAGTTTTGGTGCAGTTCTTGAGAGATACAGTCGAAAATCTGTGGTGCGGGTTAAAGGATTCAGTATCTTGTGAAATTTTGTGAATATTGTAAAGATTCAGAAGAGATAAAACAAAGTGAATTTTTAGAAACATTATACCCTGTGGTTGTTATAAATCGAAGTATTAAATATATACATATATAAAAAGACTGAGTGACTTTCATCCCTGTGCTGAAAGTCGAGTCGTGTGGCGTGATAAGTCGTTTAAGTTGAAGAAAATTGCGTGTCAGTCGAATTACAACTTTCAGCGCATGAGCCAAAAAGTGGAAGTGCTAAGTTGAGTTTTTGGCCCCTGTGCTAAATTACAAGACTGCTTTATTTACTCAAGCACCGTAAGTCCAAATTGTCGAGAAATATAAAGTGTAAAGAATGTTAATTAGTAAATGAGTGATCTCGTATAAATATTTAGCCTGCACTACAGTACTTGCGAAGTTGATCGAAGTCGAGAGTGTAGAGAGATACTTCGATTAACTTTGAGTAACTTTACTTCCCCTCCGTTGACTTCGCATCTTTGGCGGTTTCTGCTCCCGAGTCAAAGGACTCGATGTGTGTGGCCGACAAAGCCCCCTGCGTGGTTGCACAAGTATGTTGGAATATGTTAAGGGTTATGAAGGAACGGGGGAATTGAAGAAAGTAGTGATGAACTGCGTTTGAATTCTTGGATGTTGTAGGAGCCATTTAAGTGCCCTTTTTTACACCTTATCTAAACATGCCAAGATGGTTATCAAAGCGAAGCCCCAAACGAGGGAGTTATATTCGAGAAGAGGCCGAATGTAGGATTTATAAATAACAACACAGGCCTGGTGGAGGAACTTGCACCTCTTAAGATTAAGGAAGGCTATGACAGGAGGAACCAGGAATGCTAAGAGGGAAGAAGAAAGAAGGAAAGTTATGTAGGTGGGAAAGTGGAAAAAGCGAAGGACCGTGGCGCTGCTCGGATTCGAACCCGGGATCTCTGGGATGGTAACCAGACGCCTTACTCCCTTGGCTACCGAGGCCCCCGAGAATGGAAAAGTGGTAAACTTTTTTGTTGAAATAGGACAGAACTTGGTTTTTGGTGGGGTTGAATTCGACACGATTCTTGCTTCCCCGAGAGCCGGGGGTAGCGTATCAGTTGCAGGTAAAGAAAAATTTGAATGGAACCGAGACGTTAATAATTAAATTTAATGATCTCCTCTGGACACCGGGTGTATCCCGTTGCATAATGACTCATCCTCATCCCTTTCCAAGATACTCATGGGACTTTTATGGACCAACTACATGGTATTCATCGGTAAAGAACTGAATTTTAGGGACACCCACAGGTTTCATGAAGAGGACCTTGGCAATCGAGCTTAGATAAAATACACCAAACGTTGGCGGCCCGCGCCTAAATGAGCCAACACGATTCCCTTCTTGTACCGTCTTTTAACGTTGATGTAGGGGCGCAGCAAAAAGGATGTCAGGATACTTGTTCGCTTCATGTCGGCTATAATTGATTGCTTGATGTCTGGACACTTGTTGGCTTAATTACCTTCCCATAACACGGCTGAGGAATTGTTGGAGCGAGTTAAAAAGGTGTCAGGATAATTGAAGACTTGATGTCAGGAAACTTGTTGGTTACACTTTTTGGTTTGAGTACCGGACATTGCGCACCCCCTAGTTTTCTATTGATGGAGGATAGAACGCACAGAGGACCCCAGCTGCAGACTTGGCTTTGGTTCTGACTCTGTGAGTGCCTCGCGGTAGCTCGAAATTTCTAGTCATAACGACAAGCCACTAGGCAGACTCCTGAACGTATTCAAGCGGTGTGGCCTACAAAGATGAGAGTTAGGGCCATAGTACAATAGGCTAAGTGAAGTCCCTGCGGTACTGTGGGAGCCAATGCCTCCCCAAAAAAGAACCACAAAGCGGAAACGGCGGAGGGTGACCTCTTGAAATTGTCAATCCCTGCGGAAGCGTATAGCAACAACTAAAGCTGATGGTGACGAATGGAAAAATACTAACTACAACGTTTCTGCATTTTACTTACCCGATAGGATAGGACACCAAATTCTTAACACCACACCGTACTACCGGTAAAATGATTATAAATTACTCACACTTATTGAAACGTTGCTAAAACAATGCTACTTCCACTAAGCTTATGTAGTAATTACAAATTAATCAAAACAAACCTTGATTACTATTATTTAGGACAAAAACAATAGTTTCCACTCTTCTCCCAGGAGAAAGAGTTCATTCACTTTCTACTGCAGATCCACGCGTGTGTATTACAAGAAGTTAAGGGTTTATTAACCTTTCCAAGGACAATCATATTACTATGTGCCATGACCTCCGCAATAGCTTCATTTTTTAAAGATTTAATGTGGTAGGATAAGAATTTCTTATATTTTTTAACACTTTTCAACACCTTGAAGAAGTTATTCCATTTCAATTTAACCAACTGTTAACATTTTGTAATTATATCACAGTTTTTCTTTATATTAGTATTAGGCAGCATAATTCACCCAAACCCCAAGCGCTTTGAGCAACTGTCTCGAAATATCCAAAAAGACAGCCTCGCCCTTTACCCTAATCCCAAAAGGATTTAAGACGACATCGATGCCTGGTAACCAAAAACTCGCATTAATTTGTTGATGTATAGAGAACACCCGAACATATCAATACTATAATACTTACACGTAATATTAATATTTAATATAGATATTATCCTAGATTAATTGCACAACTTCTACTTAAAATAATTCTCAAAAATCACCTGGCGGAGCCCCAGACAGAAAGCCGACAAGAATGTAAACAATGCACAATAGAGTGTGAAAATGTGAAAAATCCTTTATGCAAATCTTGTATCAATATAAATTTAATATTAGCGCGAAATAATTTAGCGAATTTCGACACATTATCTATGATCAAAATACAAAGAATTAGCGAAATAAATACAAAATAAGTGGGTGGGGTGACAAGATCATCGCAAAAAAAATGTCAAAACTTGAGACTTACCCCAGTGACTAAAAATAATAATTTTAGAATGTGTAAGCGAATTTGATTTTGTTGGAACTTCACTTTAATTAAAAATTAGTATTCACTGTTGTAATTGTAGGCAATTAATAACACTTTAAAAACCATAATTCTTTATGAAAAATCAAGATTTATCACCAGACGTTTCATTTCAATAACACAACGGCCATATTGATTGTCATTTTTCTTTGGTGGTATGAGTGTTGTTCTAAATTTGTTACAGATGTTGGCGATATGCGGGAAATTGTTGAACTACTGGGTTTGACGATTTTTAAAAATTGCGCAATTGTTGCCATCTGCTGGGATGTAGCGAAATAGAGAATATATATTTTAAACTAAGCGGATTGGGTGCTCGCTACGGAATTGCAATTTTAAAAAATGTAATTTTAATTGCAGGTGAAGTGTTTTATTGCTCATTGTAAATACTCTCAAACTAAATATTTTCAGAACCTGCTGTGCTTCAAAAGTACTTTGATTTATGTTTCCAACGATTTTTTTTAGTTTGTTAAAGTTATTAGGAAAAAGTTACATTCCATTTAATTTAAAAAATCTCATCAGTTAAAAGCGGGAAATATCTGGAAAAGGAAATCGAGAATGAAATGATAAAACCCGTCGTAAAACAACAATTCTACAACACCAGGCAGAAGTAATGCCTTTGGTGGTGGGCAATCGCATTTAACACTTTTATCTATCTCAGTCAAGACAGAATCGCATTTGTTCTTGTGACTCCCCCTTTTTTACCTCTGGGATCCTTGTCCAGCCGGAGAATCCTCTGACCGCTGCCGTTTTATCAATGCGTCAGTTGGGTCCAGCATGCGACATTGCCCCCTAGAGAATGTAGGAGCTGGTGCTACCAATTTTCTAGTGGACTTCTGGCAGTACAGCGGCGGTCTGGGCCCGCTCATTGGAGCCCCCGGTATCTTGACCCATGATGAGCAGGACGTGCAGATCCCTGTGGGCTTGCCGCAGAGGTTGCAACCGAATTCCATGTACCGGATATGCGCTACCATAATTAGGCCCATGGTAACTTATAGTGCTTGAGTTTTGTGGCACAGAATGACGTTTAAGGGTTTCATAACCAATTCAAAGAATGGCCTGCCCTTCCATTACTGGACCATTCGCACTTCCCCGACGAATGGTCATTTGGGCGCTGGTCTTGGGTGAGGACTTCATGCTCTTTAAAATCTAAAAATTTGAGCATCCTGTGCACATACAAAATAGGCTAACTTGTACTTTTCCTGAAGTATTCTCGGGTGGACTAGTATGTTACACGGATGGCTCCAAAACAGACAGGTGTGGGCGCCGGAATCTGGAGTGGCGATAAGGCACCTTAGTAACTGACTTTCAAGCAGAGGTGAACGTTATACTGGCATGCCCTCATAAGAATTTAAGAAGGCACTTTTCATTGTTATTCCGCACATTTATTAAATAAACATAAATAAATAAAAAAACAATCACATATTTACAAAACAATAACATATTGGAAAAATAATGACTTTCAGGAGACCTAAGGGCCAATTTCTAGGTCATAGATCTTACCGCAGCCCCATTTAGCAGCTTCTTCACAAAATATGTGTATAGAGACATGAAATTCATCTGTCGGCAATGGATCCCAGTTCTGTTTCCTGGAGCAATTTTTCAAAAATGACACAATCTCCTTTGATCCTTCAATGTGGAAAGTGAAAATCGTCCTGGGCGGCTTAGTCCTTTGGCTTACATCATAGCCATACACGAATACTTTGTTATCGAATTCCCATACTTTTCTAAAATAATAACAGGACGAAAATCAATGGAGGTTTAATTATTCTAAACCCTGGCTCAAATTTACTTAAATGCTTTCTTCGTATTAGCTGCTATGGTTATGTCAGTAAGAAGTATAATGAGCTCATTACGGTCAGTTGAAAAATGGAAGGATTTCTGATGTGTCGACCAAAGCATACCGAACCAAGCTCCTTCGAGCAAGTATACCACTTTCCAAGATGTGGGATCCACATCAGTGGGTGAAAACTTAACACTTTTACATTTCTATAAAGTGTAACTTAGGTCATAATTGAAATCTATATCAGAAAACGATTCAGCTTACATTAAGGATACCCAGGAGGGTGATTGTGTACAATAATCGCGACTTATGGGATAAGGGATTGCCTATTTTCTCACCAACAAGTCGATAAAATTTCCAAAGAAATGTCTTGATCTCATCGACATTCGGAACCAACGAACCCTTGTAATGTTCCTTCATCATCGGCAGTAGTGATCCCAAGAACAATGGACAGTACCCTCCCTTGACGTAAGCCCATGTTGCGTTATGGATGGCCTAAAAAATGAAAATATATCTTATTAAGAATTGCCTGCCATCAAAATCGAAACTCTGAACCGTTAATGCATTATATTCATATCCAAATTTATTCTCCTTCTTATATCTATACAGGGACGACTTTAGCTCATGCAAAAGCAAATTATCACAAGCATCTCGCAGGACCTTGCACGAGCCACGAATCCTGTTGCGGTGCCAAATGTTAATGCGAAGGATTATCTGTAGCAAAATTTCTAGTGGTAGGTCGGTTAGCTTCAATGGGCCGCTACCAAGTCTCTCGCAAGAAGGATGCCGCCTTTTTCGTCTATAGCCAGTCCTTCTTAATAAGTCAAGTGAATTTGGAGTATTCGGGATTTGGGATTTTGCTTTGGGCATGATTGTGGCTATTAAATGAATTTGATATAATTTTGAATTTTGATAATATTCAGACGGAATGAACGTTGGCCGCGTCAAAATTAATTTCAATTTTAACTGCATGGGTTTCTTTGTTAATTAAAAACTATTTTAGTAGATCAATTTGTAAAAGATATTAAAGTGATTGTTGCGAAGGCTAATTGTAGACGAAGACATGTTTGATGAACAAATCAAGGGTTAAAACAACATCGTGCTTACATCGCGGTTGATGTGGACCTGAATTGAATTACGAAGAGTTGCATTATCCTTTACAGCTAATTATGATAAAATCCTCTCCACCAACTTTCTTTAAAGCATCAATTAATTAATTAATGAACCTGGCTTGTTAGCTTATATTATTGGTCACGTCAAGATGCTTAGTCAATCCAAGCTTTATTCGAAAATAGGTCTTGTTGTTATTAGTCAGTAAGAGAGTTGAAGGAGATTATGTTTAACTCGAAGTTTAAAGCAACTCAGTCTAAGGATCGAAGGCTGCGACACAATTTCTGTTGAACAGAGACAGTTTTGTATTCACACTCGCGAAAGACTTCTACCTAAGTAATATGTCAGAGTATTTGGAGTGACAGATCAAACTTGGACCATATTTGCTATATTAATCTTCCAGAGATCTTCCAAGCTAAACGATTTCTAATTGCGTAGCGGCTGGTCGTAATCAGAGGGGGCTTGATCATCCTATCCTAATTTAACTAAGATATTGGGACTTGTAGGGAATTCTGAATTTGGCTGCATGTTCCTTAGTTGCCCAGTGTTCTGTGATGATCGGCACGACCCTGGCGATGTTCTCTCAAGATTTCGTTAGGAGGTGGCATGATCTCTGCTTGCTGTAGTCAGGTTGTCTTTCTAGAATTGGTACTACTCTGGCCAATTAATTTATCTTTATGTTGCTCTCGATGTTTCTGCTAATCGGAACCCACCAATAGACGTCGACTAGCATGGAAGTTATAGAGATCGCATCCAGTACGCTGGCTCTTGGAGTTGGCCTTGTCTATTCGCTCGTGATTTGGAGCCATCTGTGTATAAGACGAGGTCGTAAGTTCTTGTCAAGTTCAGAAAGTTTTAATCCTAGAATCACGATGTTTGCAGACTGTTTTTAGATTCGTATCCATAGCCATAAGCCAGTAGCGGCAAGAGGACTCCAAGCTCCGCCACGTCCGGGATTGCGAATTTTGAGAGAGCTTGGATGACCGTGGTGCTGATGTTGGAAGCACAGTTCATGGCCAGGAAAGCTGGCAAGGTAAGTTGTATTCTAAAGGTAAGTTGTATTCTACGATGCATACTAGTTCGTACAATGCATCGTTCACCGATTTTCCCTTGCAATATGCATGCTGGGAGCGGGAGGAAGACATAGGGACCTCTGTTGTAGACTTACATCAGCCATGGGCCAAAATCGCATGCGTGTTTTGGAACATAATTGGAGTTATTCAAGCTTGGTGACTTCTATCCAGAGACACGACTACTTTCAAATTGTCCGTACTCAGAAACCATAATGTCTCCCATCTCTATTTCAAATATTTAAGTCAGTTTGAACTATGTAATTAAAAACGAATCATCTTGTTCGTTGCTTGTCTTGGTAAGCAAACTTACTACTAGCTCCTTAACTTCTGGTTGTCACAGGCTCGTGCACTATGTACCCTGAGGAGACAAAGAGATTCTCTTCACTGCTCCCTCAATCTTCATAACCGTTAGGTCTGCTGAGGTGTAGTTAGGCCATTGGTAAACGTTTATGTATTTTTTGACTAGAACGTCGACTGTAGGCTTACCGCTGTCTTGTCTGTTGTAAATGATGTTATACTGCCTGTGCGAAAGACTCTGATGATCGATGACCTGAGCTGTAGATAGGAATAGACAGGTACTAATATGATTGGGGGTAAAATCGAACCTTCACCTCCTCGTGGTGCTCCTAGAGAACCACGGTAGTAAGGAGCACACCCTTAAAAGCCTACATTTAAGATATAAATTTCATAGTGTCGAGGGCTGCATGGCAGTGGGTAGTGTTGCACTCAGAGGGAATCCAGTTATATATAGCCTTATCCTGGTATAGATGCTTTGTCAGGATGGACCTTCCCTTTCCTGCTATACTCATGGGACTTTTTTGGACCAAAGTTTAATTAAAAAATTCGACGAAGAAGGAGGATCTGGGTCTGATGCATTAAGCATCAGCTCAGAGCTGGAGAGGAATCTCCTTGGAGGTACCTCGACTAGCACAAGAGTTGCGTCTTCCCAAACAACAGTGCCCCAGGCAGCTGGCGACAATGTTGTTGAAGAACTAACTACCAAGGCAGTATATCTAGTTTTTTCTTAATTTTCTGAGAAGTAAGATGACAATGATTTAAAGAAAAAAAAATAGATAAGTTTTAGCCGAAAGGCATAAGTTAATTTAAGATATAGATTAATTTAGAGGGCCAATAACTATCTAACTTGTTAGAATAATTAACTTTAAGCATTAGTTAAACTTATATTAAGGTAGATGGTGAGGTAACAAACAAATGCTTATTCTTAGTTACGGGAGAGAATCTCGAGATGAAGATATTTAAAGCTCTCGGTACCTAACCAGAGAGGTGCACGGCTCAAGAGGGTTTGTAGCTTCTATAGCCTGTGGACCATCCACTATTAGAGGCAGAGAGGCTGCTACCAAGACCGGCATAGAGGTCGACTCTGTCACTGGAACAAAGGTAGAGGAACTCAAGGTGACATCATTAACAATGGTGGCTTGGCCCTTTCGACCATTCTTACGACTTTTGCAACGCACCTTTCGCGATTGGGTTGTTGACATCCTGTTTGAGGATGACATTCTCCGAAGGATAGCAGCCGTGGGACAGGGTGAAGAAACAGGCTGCTCCTTTACCTACAAGGCGCCATCAGATACTTCCTCCGCTGACGGGGAGTTGTACTATTGAAGACGCTTTCAAATTTTAATGGCAGAGAGCTCAGAGCATTGGGATTTTGTACCACTGATAAAGACAGCGATTCTATATCAGCCCAAACACGCCTCGTTGTTCTTTTAATGTCATCCTATATAGGATGAAGAGAAGCCGATGAGTCGGAAGGGCTGGAAGAAGTGGCGAAAAATTGACGTATATATGTAGTCTTACGCCGTTGCAACCCGGGAAGAAATTTCAATGAAATATTAAATGATATCCTGGTCCTTTGTCTTGATTCTTGCATTCATATTGATTGCCATTCACTGAAATCTCTCTGACGGTTTTGTTGTATATAGTATTTCCGCTAACTTCGTATCTGATCTTCAGTAGAGGTAAGTACACTTCTTCATAAGTCCAACAAAGGGTGCTTTCAATCGTTTATTTGATAATTTCCTGACCATAAAACTGATGGGAACTGCTTATGTTTCCTAGTATTTATCCTTCTCTAGCAAAATTTTCATAGAATTTTTTTTACAGCAAGTTTGGCTTCTTCTAAAGTAAATAACTGCAACAAGTATGCGCACCTGAATTATACAGTGTTTACGTATATTCATAGACCCTGTTTAGACGGTGCGCTTCAGCGCAAGTGCCTCTAAACAGGGTAATAAAGACAACTTATGCGCCGCAGCCTGCCTATAATAAAAAAAAAAGTTTATCATCACAAGCTGTGCACTTGTCGAACCGCATGAAAGGTGTGTTCAAGGTTGCAGGTGAATCACAAATCTTTTGTTTTAAGTCCATTCTCACACACTGTTTTTTGGGAGATGATAGTTGCAGATCATGCAAATTGCGATAATCTTTTGTAAATATATTAAATGTACCACATATGCATACTATTTTCATTTAAATATATTTAATAACAATTTTAAACCAGCTTTCGTGCATAGAATACCAAAAGAAGCTACAATATATCATATACATATTATATAAAGTAAAAAATATAAAAAATTTTAAAAAACGTTTTTTTTTTGTTTATAAAATGATGTGTTCCCCTTAATCAGCTTGCCACTAAAAATATATAAAATAAATATATATCAAAATTCAAGTATTAGAGTGTAAAAGACTCTTAAGGTAGGGTTTCCACCCTGTTTGACGGCTTCTTTGGCCCGTTTTTCGACGTCCACTGCCTTCTGTTGTTGCCTTCGCACTTTATCCATATCCTTAATTCCACGACTTTCATTTTCTAATCGACGTTTTTCTGCTGCTTCTTCCTGTATCCGTCGACGTTCCTCCTTTAATGTAATTAATTAAAAGCCAAGTATATTATACCTTCATGATTTTTATAATATTACAGCTGAAGGCTGAACAATATATTCCTCCTCGGGTGATGGTTGAAAGCAGGAACTACAGGCACCCATTATACAGATTGTTTATTGTATGGAATATATTTGTTTGTTTGATGTTTTTTTAAATAAGCATAATTCACGAAATATTTGCTTAAATTGTAATTAAAGTAAAGAAACCTTTTAAACACTGTCAAATGACATCAAAAATTCATTGGATTGTGTGTGATGACAGTTGTTGTTGGTTTTGTAGAGTAGGAGAGTTGCTGCTCTACAATAAAATTTTGGTTAAAAAGTGGTAAGTTTAATGGTTTAAATGGTAAGATATTTAAAAAAAATTACTTAAATGAAGAATAGTTTACCATATTTAGTTCAAGTAGCAGTTATTACAAACAAATAAATAGCTTTTTAACGTAAATTCACGAAAACAGACCATCTCCATCTCACAACATTTTCTTACTCAACCCTGTCTCACAGAAAAAAAATCATGACGTTTGTTTTGTATTACCCGATGATTGCCGGGCTGTCAAGTCATCTGAAAGAACAGAAAGTGAAATCTTCGTGGGGTGCTCTCTGTGTGCGGCTGAGTGTGATCACTTTTTTTTTATCATTTAAAAAAGTCACCTTATCAGTATTTTTGTGTGTTGCTACCATACAGCAATTTGTTTATAATCATTTAAGAATATTAATTTGAACTAATTCCAAGATGCTGACAGTTCCAGGCGGAGGCAAAGTAAGTACACGGCACTAGTGTGAATCTTTGACCTTGATTTGACCTAAGGAAGTACTATCGCCGATTTTTGCGCAATCTGCCGTTATCAGTAGTTGGGGCATTTATCTTCACTTCTATAAACCGATGTTAATCTTGGCAATATATTTTGTGTAAAAGCATTTTATATAATTAAAATAACACTGGATTTGAAATTTGATTCATTGTTTATTCCTTGCATTTCAAATCCTCGATCTACGTTTTATTTTTATATAATTTTTTTATTTTAGATAAGATCTAGCAACATAAATAGTGGCGCCATATGACGAAGCCAAAAAGTGGTTTTGTGGTTTTTTATATCATTTCTTTACTGGCTACTTGAATGTGTTATAATTAATGACTACAAATTGCTCATCCACGTGCCGCTCAATTATTATAAAACAAACTATCACTTAGCAAGGATTTAGCAAGTAGATGTTTGTTTAATTTTCACTAGACGTTACTGTCTTAAGTCTTCTCATGTCTAGTTTCCACAATGACTGCCATATATCACTGCATTGCAAGCTTCCATACTATAAACTATGAATATAAAAAATTAATATTCAAATCTCGCACTTCTGCCTTTGTTATGTAATCAATCTCTAAAATTTAAAGAATCTATAAGTTATCAGGTCAACAGTTTTGTTTGTCTGGTTTTGGAATAATTTTTGTTTATATTTTTTTTTTACTGATTATGCATTTCGGAAGACGAAGTATTTGGAAGTTTATTTTAATATAAAATTATAATGCGCAGAAGTTGTTAATTTTGGTAGACGTTTTAGCCTAAATTGTATATATTTAAATCTCAATTTACTCAAATTAAAGCGTTCGCAATTTTTTGATTTGTTTTTGCTGGTGGTTTCCGTTATGTCTGTAATGAGTTTCGTCATATGTTCGTTGTGTAAGCTCTAAATGTTCGACAAAAAAATTATTTTAATAATGAAAAATGCAATTAATACGTAAATTAAAATTAATACCACCATTAAGAATTAAGGTAGAATTCTATCTCACTTATTCTTGTAAGTAATAAGTGAGATAGAATTCTACCGGTAGTAGCAAAAATTTGTGGTCTTTGGTAAGACCTCTTTGATCTCCTCAAGAGTGGTCGGCAGGTCTAGCCGTTAACAATTCGAATTTATTGCTGTTGAGGTAAAATCTGCATGTGACAAAGGTGTTGCTATCAGCGTAGACTATCCTCTTAATGATTTCAATTCGGAGATCGCTGGTAAGTTTTCCAGCCTTGTCTCTACTCTTTCGCACCACTATGAGAACATAATTATTGCGGTTGACTTTAATGCTGATCTGATTATTCATCATTCTAAATTGCCAAAACCCATCCTTGCTTGACGTCGATGATGCTGTTACTCGTCAAATTTCCCTTCCTAGTTTTCTGGAGCATGCTGACCTATTATTCCTTTCCGTTCGGTTCTCTCTTCTCGTGTCCTCCACGTCTAGTTGGTATACTTTTCGTGACTTTAGTAACATAAATCCTAATCAATTGCCGTAAGCTAGATCGCTCTTTATTCAATCTCCTCCGGCTTCCTCTATCTCCCGATCTTTCTCAGTGCTTTTGCATAGTACTGATGGCTTTAACTTTCGCTGTGTGGACTCCTCGGGAGTTATTGAAATACTGCTCTCCATTTCGTCAAGCTCCTCGCCCCCTTAATTTTTGATGTCATCACGAATGTTTTTTATTACTGCCTGACTACTTCCCAAGTTCCCTTGTTGTGGGAAAAAGCCATAGTGATCCCTTTACCGATAAAATCTCCGATTTCCGTCGCATTAGCTTTCTTCACTTCCTTGCTAAAGTGCTCGAGAAAATTATCTACATCCAAGTCCTGCCTAATCTAATACATAGCTTTATTTCTAAATATCAATCTGATTTCCGTAAAAATCATAGTTGTGAAAACGCTAGACTAAAGCTAAAAACTGACATTCGTTTTGCCCTTGCTAAAGGCGACGTTGCATATTAGTGCTTGTTGATTTCTCGAAAGACTTCGACTCTGTGGTGCGCACGATCCTGCTTTCCAAACTAAGTCAGTGCTATCATTTCTCATTTCAGCTTTTCTCCTCTTTGCTATCTAACCGTCTTCAATGTGTCCGTCATAACAATATTATCTCTTCTCTCCTACAGATGTCTTCTGGTGTTCCACAAGGTTCAATTCTTAGTCCCCTATTATTTTCATTATATATGAATGATCTCCCCTTTTTTATCGTCATTGTTCCTTTCATAATATGTATGCCGATGATCTCCAACTGTATACTTCTTACCCTGCTTGGCAGATTGATTCCGGAATTTCTGACCTGAATGGCACTATTTCTTGAATAAATGAGTGCTCTCAACTTCGTTAAATTAAACCCTAAAAAACCATAAGTACTTGTGCTTAAGCGTTGCTCTACGTTCCCCGACAGAATTCCACTTATTTTTCTGGATAACATTCCGCTTCCATTGTTGATCAGGTCCATAATCTTGTCATTGCTATTAATGCTAACGATATGATAAAGTCTCCCCCTTCAAGGCTGCCCCTGTCTTAATCTACAAGTATTGAAGGGTTAGGTGCTACCAAACAGCAAATCCCACCGAATTCTTCTCTGCTCGACATTTCTATGCCACCTCTGCGCCCAAGTGATACTCTCATTATATGGACATGGTTTTCTTCAGGACTCGCAAGATAAATATGAGCACCAAAGAGCTTGATGTTAACAAACCCACTGAACCTGAAAAATGTACCCCCTATTTCCTTAAAAATATGCGCATCACCTTTAGCTAAACAACTTCGTCATTGTATATTTTGTAAGTTCGCACATATACTTTAACAATTTAACGAAATTATTGATAATCCTCGTCTATTCAAACCCGAGTAAAAATAATTTAGTTGGTTAATTTTCTTAAAAGCATACACACGCTGCACCACACGGGTATGCACGCTCCCCCCGCAGGCATGCATACTACCGCCACAAACACCAAGCAGTCCCCCAACCGAGCACTAACCACGTCCAATGCTGCTTTACCTACACAATCGAACGAGAGCCGTACTACTGAGTATGCTATTGGCGCCCTTTATGGACACCTAGCAAATTGCCCGTTTTCTTCGTCCTATACAATTTTAGCCAATTTTAAAGGGAGCAAAAATAAATGCGGTAAGACCTATGGGGTGCGACAGCGAGAGAAACCCAATCTTCGCTGGGAGGATGGGACGCTCAGAGCTTAGGGATGCCAAACTGGATGACATCAGCTCAGAATCGGGACCGGTGGAGAGAACAGTTGCAAGAGGCCAGCACCGAATCCCGGTTGTAGAGCCTTTAAAGAAAAAGAAGAATATTTCTCCTCTCGTCTTTCCTCTTTATAGCCCTCCTACAATCGGCTCTAAGCATAATAAGTGTGAAAGTCATCTCTTGTTGGATCGAAGCAATGAAATAAAACCGAATGTTGGCGTTGGCAGTTCTTTCATCCTTCTCTATACTATCTTTCCAACTACAGCTTGCTATTTGACCTTGCACTCTTGATAGAACAGCTGAAGTACAACAGCTGGGATTTTCCTCTGAGCTTTGCCAGACACTTATGACATAATCAACAAAGCAAATGTTCACTACTGTATTATAATATTTACATACGAATCGCGTCGACTCAGCACTAATTTAACACAAAAAATTTTTTTTTAATTTCGTGTTGAAGAAAAATAAATAGTTACACTCTTTGAGAATTATTCGCTTGCAGTACAATTTGTGCATGGAAATGGCAACAAAAATTATTTTACTGAGGGTAAATATCGAAAATACAATGGAAAACGAATAAAGCGAAAAATCGGTAGAACGATTCAAAGAGCCCTGAACAACTGAAAATCAAATTATCTGATGACTATTCTGATTAGTTGAGTGCAATCAACCGTTTATAATGCTTTTTTATACCATAGAGCCCGTGTATGGTTCTTTAGAATTTTGTAAAATCCACGTCTCGATAAATAATGCCACGCTCTTAAAATAATTTTTCAATTTTCTCAATTTTTTTGATAAACAAGACAGAAAGAAAGTCAACTATTGTCCTTACAGGTACAGGTCTCAAGATTTATGGTTAATGGGTAAGGTTATTCTTAGCTGCTAAACTTCCAAACTAAAATCTCTTTCAAATCAAAAATTTACGGTATCTCCTTTTGCAGTTTTTTTTATATAAACATCCCAATTGCATCTACCAGATCGATGATCAGTACCTGGTTAGAAACAAGGAGCATAAATCAAAAATGAAGATTAGATCCACTAGAATATCACACGATGACATTTTTCTGTTATAGAGCACATGATTCTTCACCCTGGAAACCTCCTGTTTCCGACTTAACCACATTTCGTCTATTTCCACTATTTTGATCTACAAAAGCAATGATCATTTTAACCGCAAATAAAATGCATTGTGGCAAATATCAAATTCACTCGTTTTAATAATTATTAACTTATTATGTAAAACTAAAAAAATTTAATAATATAATTCATGTATACTATCGAGATAATGATAAGAGAAGCCATTAAGTCACTACCGATAACATATAAGTGATCACATTTGGAATTGCGGGTACTTCAGTCAAGACGCGACCGTCATTATAAACAATTGCCTCCACGTTCGTAGACCACGTCGTCGGGACGGTTCTTCATTCAAGTGGGCAAGTGTGTTCGCTGCTACAGTTGGGAGAGCCTCATTTCATACATATATATTATTTTAAACTCTTCATTCTGTTATCCGGGTTTAAACTTCTCTTCACGGCACCTAGAGAGATAGGAACAAAATGAGTCGCCCTATCGATATACTGCTGAAGAAAGTAAGTAATGTGTCTGCAATATTTACTATAGGTGTGATCGCCTCAAATAAAACCGAATCGGACAGTGAAAACCAGACGATAAGTTTAATTAAAATTTTATTTTTAATTGTAAAAAAAAATGAAGATCGACATTTTATGACGAATTTAATTTTGGATTGGTGGATTTACGTTTTATAAAAAAAAACATAGATAATTGCCAGTTATAATGTAGCGATCGTGTGCGTCGTAGCTGCTGTTTGTAATATAATTGCTAGCGGAAGAGTGAGAATGGAAGGAAACATTTGAAATTCTAAAAATAGAATTGGACGCCAGTAAAATGTGTGTGTTCATAGTTAAAAAGCCGGTGGTCAAAGTTTTTCGGCATTGTTTTTTTCCTGAGTTTTATTATTATTACACTATAAATTATTCACAAACCTTGAACTTCATTTCTATTATTATAATGGAAGGTCAAAGTGTTCCTCTACTCATTCACTTTTATATATATAGCTAATGATTCAATGAAGCAAATTAAAAACACATTAAATGCAACAAATTTAAACAGAGAGTTAGTTGAAACTTCTAAAAGAAGCTCCACGAACAAATTATACTAGTCACATCTCCAAAACGAAATAAGTGTTATCATATTGTCACACAAAAAAGTGGCCTGACAAGACAAAAAAAATTTGTTATATTATTTTGATAAGAACAATTTATTTTAGAGCTGGAAAATGGGGAAAATATTACTACTACATAACGCTTACTGTTTTATCAGATGAGTGCCTGATTACTAGCTTCTGTCGATATTATGAATTGTGTTTCGATATCTGTTTATTTAAGTTCAATAATGTTTTGTTTATACAAGCCAAGTTAAGTGCATGACTTTGACCTTATTATAGAAATAAAAGTAAATATTATTATATGACTGTCATTGCATTTTGCTAATGGCTTACGAGCACTTCAGCTAGTAGAGTGGTTGATCGATAGCTTAATCCGATTATAGTTACAATCACTTGTAGTTGGTAATCTTGTAAACTATCAGTTTATCAATGCGGATTAAAATTTAGAATTAGAATAATTTAATAATATTAAAAGGTAGCTATCAATGACATTGAAGGTTATTAATTATTATATGAGAATACCCGGGTATATTAATAATCGTTTAGAAAATTGTTAATTCATTGGATCATTGGCAGATGTGGATACAATCACGAATAAACAATAATTTCAGTTTTGATATCGTAAAATTATTTATTTACTTAAAAAATGTTATCGAGTTGATTGTTATTTTTTTAGATAAAATTATACGTTTAATACTTTTGTTGTTGACTTTGTTTTGCTGCCAAGAAGACCACAGCAATTTACTTCATATTTTCAAACTTTTTGCTGTAGGTCGTGAAAGCTCTTTGTTTCATATAGCTGCGAACGCTGTTGCTTACAATGCTGGGGTATGCTGGTCTGGCTGCGAATGCTTCACATACACATAAGCTCTCGCCCCTCTAAACATAGTTCCATATAAAGTTGAATCATGTAAAAAAGCTGAAGGAAATATCACAGCCTTTGGAGAGCAAGACTTTGAAAAACTGGAAGCACACAGAAAGCATTTTACAGGAAAGTATTTTAAATCTTAAGAAGCATTTGCAGCCGGACCAGTATGCTCCTCAAAGCTTTTAAGTAATTTGAAAGCAACAGCATTCGCAGCAATATGAAACAAAAAGCTTTTACAGTCTACAGCAAAGTAAGCCTATAAAAATATGTACCTTGCTTGAAGTTTACTTTGCTTTCAAACCCTTGTTTCAACAGCTCCTGAAAGTAGAAGCTTTGTTTCACTTATCTTGTAATCGTACATTAGGTTGTTCATTTATCTGAGCTGCTCTAACGGCTGCCATTTCTCTCACATGTCCTGTTGATTTACCAATCGATTTTTTCTTTCGTGATACTGTGATTAATTTTCACTATTCATTATTAGAAAAATAAGACGATTGAAGGATTATACGAGGGGATTCCGATAAGTACTTATTCTCGCCGCCCGATGGCGCCACTATATCTATATTTACTATCGTGTAGTACATTCTCATAGTCGGCTACTGTCGAAATTTGTGGAAGCGGGCGTATCCGCGGATTGGCTCACACCTCCGCCGTCGCCACGGTCAAATTGGTCGAATTAGGCTACGAACTGCTGCCCCATCTACCGTATTCCCCAGATTTGGCCCGTGCAACTTCTTTTTGTTTCTAAACTTAAAAAAGTCTGTCGTCCGGCAGAAATTTGAGTCGAATGAGGAGGTTATCGAAGGTTATCTAAGTTGAATGAGTTCTTCGTTGTTGATGGCTAGTCGTTGATGGCTGTTTCTTTAATTTTGATGAGATAGTATTGTTTCGGCTAATGTTGCGAACGGGACATTACCAATCGTTTTCTCTTACCCAAAAACTTCAAAATACAAAGCCTTCGCAAAATAGAAGCTTTATAGCAGCGCAATCTAGGGGTGATTTGCGAAAATAATCAACATCACCAATTACTTTCTCGCACCTCAAACGTTGCTTTGTATCTTCAACAAAGCTCTCTATGATAGCACTCTCTAGGAGTAATTTTTGAAAGTATATTCCGATTCCAAAACAACTCCCTTGATATAAATAATATTTGGTTAAATTTTTGTCCCGATCGGTTAAATGGTTTACGAGGAGTTATTAGGGAAAATACATACAAACATTCATATACATACATACATGCATCCAATTTTGTACATATAGATTAATGCACCAAATAAACTTCTTCAATTGATTTGCTGATGTTATTTTTCACCACAATTTACTTTCACATTTCACAATAATGCTATTTATGACACTATTTTGCTCTCGTTCTCGGTATGACAACGCCTTTTAGGAGAGGTTTTTGAAAGTAATAGTTATCACCAATCGATTTTTCGTACCGAAAACCCTCTTCGTACCAAGTTCAATAGAATAGCCTATCTTCTTACTTTTAATGTTAAAAATAGCACATGGTTAAAATTTCATTAAGATCGGTTGAACGGTGTAAGAACATTTGTACATACACACATTCATTTATACATACAGTGCACGAAATTAATTTGAAGACACCACTTTTCCCAACTTTGAAGTTCCGTTATGTAAAAACTAAGGATTTCTATGAGTTACCAAAAATATCAAAATTTAGGGAATTTTGTGTAGATTGGTCCTGGTATCAAAAATTTCCCGGTTTTTTCATGAAATAGAGAAATAGAGGAGTGTCTTTAAATTAATTTCGCATAATTTCGCATTTCCAAGGCATAATTTTAGAAGTTTGCTCAAATTTACCGCTCTTCTTCTAAAATTCCATATAAAAAACGGAATATTTTTGAAACGAAGACGAATGTAGACGAATCTACACAAAAATCCCTGAATTTTGATATTTTTGGTAACTCATAGAAATCCTTAGTTTTTACATAACGGAACTTCAAAGTTGTGTCTTCAAATTAATTTCGTGGACTGTATATAATGTCGTTAAGTTTTCTCGAATTATTTCATCAAACAGATGTTCATTTTGCATCTTTCCGATAGCTATATTATGCCACAACTATAAAAGTACTAGGGCTTCTGGCTAAAAATCTGCTACAGTTGATTATTTAAGTATTTCGCCATATAATTTACTTTAGAGCGATCTCAATAAATGATGGTATGAAGGTGTGAGATTAGACGACGACAATCGATACAATAATGCATCTCAATCCCAGTCAACGGGTGGTCAAGGTAATGCTTATTGTAGAATTATCGTGATTAACGATAACACAATGCCCTTTCTGTTAAATAATTCAGGACGCTTCATTTTAATTAACCTAGTTGTGAGCAGAGTAATCAAATTAATGGTTTCTTTTGATAACAGTTCATAATAGACAATTCTCTTCTTATGTCATAAAATGAACAGTGTTATCTTTTGCTATATTTTGCGTTGCGTTTTAATAAATGGATCGACTTCTTTACACTTCAATTAACAATCTCATGCACAAGTTAGGCTATCATATATTTCTCTGCTTAGCTCGATACGATGTCCATGCACAATTGTTGCTATTTTTCCCCAGGAATAGCACTGCGATATCTCAAGAAACAGAATTTTAAAATCCAGAAGCAATGTGGAGAAATTTCGCTCATATTTTGAATGCTATCACCAATTACATTATGTATATATTTGCATCATGCTTGCTTGATAAGTTTGTGCTTAAAGTTAAAACTACATCAAAATGATTTATAGACCAAGAGCCAGATGACAAATTATCTGAGTGTCAGGTCCACTCTCTGAATTTAGGTTTAATCGGTTTAAATTGTACTAAAAAATATAAATTTGATGGCAGACTGAAAGATTTGCGTTAATTTGTACAATTGTGAACATATTTCACTGTAATTCAAAAAGTAAGCCCTGCTGGAATTAGCAGTACTAATGACAGTATTTTTAATGCGGGTCCAGCATCTCATCTGATCCCAAGGACTAGTAGTCTGAGCGCGAGTTCTAATGCATGACCGCCCGATTAAAAATAATTTAGTCATTAATTTTATTACCAGCAGCACGCACGCGCCCGCCATAAGCACGAAAATCTAAAAAGAGGCTTGCACACTCCCGCCATAGACGCGGAAATTTAAAAATTCAGCATGAAAATTTATAAATGCATTCGCATAGGTATATATTATTCCAAGCACGACAGATGTTTTAACAAGCAGTCGCCCAGCTAAGCACTAACCACGTCCAATGCTGCTTGACCTACGCAATCAAAGGAGAACCGTTCTTCTGAGTACGCTATTGGCACCCTTTATGGTCACAACGATAATTGCCCCTTCATAATCATAATCAAATATCGATGCGCTTTCTGTACTCAATCTTCACGTTCCAAGCTCCTTCCAAATTACTATTGCGTTTTGTACACAACTCTTCGAGAGCGCTCGAAAGTTTCAAATCATCCCCCAATTTAATAATAGGTAATATGAAAACTACTTATACCATAAATATAATCTTAAATATGCTATCGCAATTTTAGTCAATAGAAGAAACGGCGCCGTCAGATACAAAAGTCAATTTGCAGTGATTATAGTGATTGTTATAGCGATGTGTTGGTTGTATGAAAAAAATAATTTTCTACTGCACATGTTCGTCCATAGGCCACAATAGCTTTTTGCAGTATAATCCATACTGTGGTCCATTTGTCAAATATATTCATGAGACCGAAGTCTTGCTAGAGGATTGAAAAATTGAAGGCATCATTCTTAAGAGCACCATTTTAAAATGCACAAGGCACAGTTTAACAATGAATGGAAGAAACACTCGCAAAAAAATTTTCTCAACACTTTGTTATATTAACACAAATTATAAATAATCGCGCCATAAGTTGAAACGTACTTCACAAATACTATATAAAAGTTCTCTATATAAAAATAAGCAAAGCAAAAAATATAAACAAAACAAAACAAAGGAACAAAATATTCAGTTTCTTAAACTATTATTGGTAAAGCAGAGCGTAAAGGTTTTACATCATTTGTGAAATGACTAATTATTCAATATTTCATGGTCAGTGTAATAACAATATTTACATTGCTATAGCTTTTCTTATTAAAATAAGTCTCATTTGTTTAACCAATGTTTTTTAAATTAAAAATGTAAAACTTGGTTCTACACAGGCTGATAGCCAAGAAGCAAGAAAATGAGAATGGCCAGGATTGATCAATTCAATTGTTACAAGTGGGTTTTTACACAAGTAGAATAATAATTATTTTTGCATATCCCTTAATATTGATAGAAAGTTTCTCAAATGGATAATTATTTAAAAAAAAATTGGTAAAAAAAAACTTTTAAGTTGAATGGTTTTATTTTAAATCATAAGCAGTACCAAAAAATAGAAAATAATTAGAACACAAACATGGACCTTCTTAAGATTTTGATGTCTGGTAAGAAATCGTGCAATAGTAGCAGTGCTGTTTTCTCATGTCTTAATCCCAAGGGGCACTTTGTATCGCTGCGTCAGCGGATTAAAATATTTTTATTTTCCGGCCTTTAGTTTGATCTTTGGTTCAGTCGGTTTTTGGATTTTATTTTTTACAAAAGTCTGTTTATGTACCATGTTACCAGCGCCATTTTTCACGAATTTTCTAATTTTGACAACAAATTCATTGTTTCCGACCTTAAAAACCCCCAAATAGCGATTTTCAGTTAAATCGAATGGTAATTGCCAAAATCGTACCGCCATATTAACGACGCCATTTTGAATTTTCAAATTTTGACCACAGATTCGTTATTTGGGCTAATAAAAACTTCCCGATAACGATTTTCAATGGAATCGGAACACAATTGCAAAATTTGACCGCCATCTTGATTTTTTTACAAAATTGCCAGATTGCATTGTTCCCTTCGTCTAAGCTACCTGAGTGCCACCTATGTATAAACTGGCTGTGAGTAAAATCAGCTTATCTCGAGCCGGGCTGAGATGGACCACAGCAACAGTGTGCTGCACTCTTCACACAACATGGCCGACTTTAGACGCAGAGTTCAAAATCCCTTGTTCAGCTGAACAGAAAAAATGTGGTAGGCAGTGGAACTTCCCTACAACGCCCTATAATATACCCCGCCAACGCCCAACGATAATATACCCCTTTCGTCTTAAAAAAATGCGTTTCACCTTTGGCAAAACCTCTGCGCAAACTTTTTGCTCTTTTTTGTAGTTTATCCAGATTCTTGGAAACTTGCATATGTTCAGCCCATTCCTAAAAAAGGTGACTCCAGCAACCCCTTCAACTACTAATTAATTCTATTCTCTCCAAAACCATGGGACGAAAAATCAACAAAAAGCTTTTGGGATATCTAGAGTCCAATCGACTTAACAACGAACAACAAACACTACGGCTTCCGACAAAATAAATCCACTGGCGATCTTTTAGTTTGCTTTACAGAACACCTCAACCGAAGTTTACATCGATTTGATGAATCTAGTCTGGCTGCTCTAGATATTCATATTACCAAGGCTTTTGATAGAGTATGACATTCAGCCCTGTTGGCCAAACTCAAAGCTATTGGTGTGGACGCACTTCTACAGAATTGGATTGATTGAGTTTCCTTTTTGGCCGTTCAATGAAAGTAGAATTGGATGGCGTCAAATCCGAACCCCACCCGATCTCTGCGGTGGTCCCCCAGGGATCAATTTTATCACCTGCTTTATTCCTTATCTTTAAAAATGACCTACTTTCAATCCGCTCCAACCCACTTCTTAGTTTCGCTGACAACGGTACCCTGCGTTACTCTTATGGCTTTGATAAAGCAAGACAGGCATGCGCCAGTTCCTGTCTTGATGATCGTGAACTAATGTTCAACTCCATAAATAAAGACCTTGGAACCATTCTAGGTTGGGGAAACAAGTATCCTGTCGAATTCAACCCCACCAAAACTAACTACTGTCTCATCTCCAATAAAAAATACAAAAACGCTCCATACGTGGATCATGTTGAAATAATGGCCGACCCATTCCTTAAAATCTTGGGCGTGACATTAGCCAAAGACTTGCGATAGAATGACCGACGTGACAAACGACATAATGGACTGGTAGTACAAAGGATGAGTCCTGAGCTTAGAACTGCCACATAGAAAAAACGCCTTAGCAGAATTTATGGTAATTAAGATGAGGTAGTAACTGTCTCCCATCTTCTTTGTACATGTCCGGCGCGGTGGTTCTTTCCTTTAGTTGTTAAGCTTCCTCCTAGCTCTTTAACTTCTTCACGTACGGCAGCATGCTGGTAGGCATTTCTTCTTACTTCCAGTTTTAGCTTATTTATATCGAATTTGGTTGAGTGAGATTTGGCAACGGCGACCAAGGCAGGTCTAACACTATAGTAGAAGAGCCAGCAATAATTAGAACATAAAATGTCGTGGTGCTTGCAGAGCAATCATAGATACAGTCGCTCTCCGTAAGTAAGGCCTCAGCACAGCTCTTTTGCAGGAACCGTAGGTCAAGCCTTCCATCATCAAGGATCTCCCGTAAGGGCAAGACACCATCTTTTCCAACATCGGGGTGCGGGCAAAAAATAAGGCTTGTTACTTTCTTGACACCAAATTCTATAAGTAGCTTATCAGAGCATTATTTAGCACTTGATCATATCAATCTAGTGATCTGAAGACATCCATTTAGAAGCTAGTAAAATAAATTTTTCCACATCATTATCTTCAAGTGCACTTGCTACTTAATCAAACTGCATGAGATTTGAATATTCTATTTCCTGTTTGCCTAGGTAAATATTTATAGTAATTCTAAACAAAAACAGTAAACAAGAGTAGATTTATATAAGCTGCAAGCTGCTTATCTGTTTGTATTTAAATATGATAAAATGGACTGTGTACCATTTACTATATATTTTTACATACTAGTCTAGTTCGAGATTAGGAAAAGAGTTACGCAATGTCGACTGATGTAAGTTGTCATTCTGAATATGGATTGTAGCTTCCAATATTTTCTTATGATCATATCATATTTATTTTTTTTTGTTTATATGTTTTTAATTCGTAATTATTGATATTCAAAATCCCAAATCTTTTAATGATAAATTTCCTAAGGCAATTTACGTTTTGGTTTAAATTTTTCTCAAGTTCAATTTCAAGTATGGTTAAAACCGTCCAATACTGTGGTAGAACTTATCTTTGATATCGTCGCGCCTAATTATTTCTGCTGATTTGCTGATTTCCATTATCGCTCTCTGCATGATTTTTGTATTGAAAAAATGATTAAAATTATGATATTAAAATCTATTTCTGTAGCAACTGTGATTTAAAAATAGAATGTTAATATTGACTAGCCTTAAATTCGTATGCTCAGAGTAATAAAGGAACTTATTGCATTTTGGATTTGATTTTGATGTTTTGAATGACGTTGAGAATTACGTTCTCTTAATTCGACTATTCCTTCAGAATGGGAAATCGCAAAAGTATTTGACTACCCAAAAAAAATGTTACTTTACTTTTAAACAGCCAACAAATTCCTATGTATTGGTAGACACAATCTGAACCAAACGATTGTCCTTTTTATCAAAAATTCTGAAAGTAAGAAAAGCTTCGAACGGAGACAGACAGGAAGTGCTTGGAACTTTTGACCTACTGTGGTCGGGGCAATAAACGAAAGGCTATGTACCCTTTGTTTATGAACATCAGCCTCATAAACGTTTACGCACCTACAGAAGAGTCCCTATACGATGAGAAAGAAGATTTTTTCAAAGTAGTTGCACGAGAACTTAATGCCTGCCCCAGATATGATGTAAAAATCATACTGGGAGATCTAAACGCCAAAGTAGGCCGAGAACCCGTTTATAGGCAATAAGTCGGCACCCACAGCTTGCATTGAAACAGTAATGACAATGGATAACGAGTTATAGAGACAGCAGCAAGTAAGAACGTAAAATTTGCGCGTAAAGATATCCATAAAACCACTTCGGTATCTCCTGATGGAGCCACTCGCAACCACTCGTGTGAAACAACTTACGTGCTACCACCCAGGTGTCGATAGACCTAGAACAGTACAGAGAGCGAGGCTGCAACAGGCGCGGGAGTTTTACCGAAGAATCCGCAGAATGACACAATTCACACCACGTTACACATACTGCAAATACAAAGAAAGGAATCTAATCGCCGATCCTAAAGGCATCTTGGAGCGATGGGAAGAGCACTTTCATGAATTCTAAATGGCGAGCTAATAGAGGATTTGGAGTCTCCGACCTGTCTGTCGAGGCTCTTGAAATCCAAGAATCTAACCCTCAACTTTTACTATATAAGACGTATGCATCTGAAACGTGGGTGCTTAGGAAAAAGCACTCAAACTTCTTAGCCGTGTTCGAGAGAAAAATGCTTCGGAGCATTGTTGGCCCCGTATGTGAGGAAGGTCGATTTCGAAGACTCTACAATGACGAGATCTACGAGCGTTATCGCGACCTAGATGTTGTGAAGAAAATAAAGCTCGTTAGGCTCCGGTGGGCAGAACATCTAGCTCGTATGAGTGAAGATTAGCCTGCTCGGAGTTCTCTGCGGTAGGACCTATGGGGTGCGACAGCGAGGGAGACCCAACCTCCGCTGGAAGGATGGCGTAGACCAGGACGCTCAGAGCTTAGGGATGCCAAACTGGATGACATCGGCTCAGAATCGGGACTGGTGAAGAGAACAGTTTCGAGAGGCCAGGACCGAATCCCGGTTGTAGAGCCGTTAAATAAAATGAAGATGGCTTTGTTACTGTATGCCTGGTGAGTTGTAAAAGGTTTTGGTGTGCGGAATATTTAAAGCTGAGGCTAATACTAAGGTTGTCTTTCGAGAGATTGTAAATTTGGGTTACTAGGTTTAAAATAACAGAATCAACGACGTTATCGGTTGTTAGAGAGGGGACAGGTAGTTCATGACAACGTTCCGTTTACCATACATTGGCCGGATGTTCGCGGTAACATGAAAATTCAATTCCTGCATCTGGTCTGACGATAAGATAAGAGTCCAAATAGTTTCGAATAACTAATGCAGTGTGAAGAGCATCATATGGCTATCACTAAATATATGTAATGTGGCGACAAATAATGAGTTCAACACATTGAAGTTTTTAAAGCTAACATAATGAAATACGATACGAGTAAAAAATTGTATATGGTATAGGAATTGAAATAAAATGGAAGAAGCACGTGTTGTGATATCAGATAAAAAACAGCTTTAAATTTCATCTCAAACAAGACCCATCAAGTCAGACAATTATTAATCAATTAACTTGGTGGAATCGATTCTTAGAGTTGCCCCGAGCCGATTGGCACGTGTATTTTTAATGTGACGATAATCTTCATTTTAATTTCTCGGTATAATATCACACAGCATAGTAAAAATGTTTTCTCTCAAATCTAGGTTCCCAATATCTTTTTTTATTAAATTATGCTTTTAATCCAATTACAGGTTAGAGGCCACCAACGAGTCCCATCAGATTCAAAGGAGTTTCACGAGTTAACCAAACGCGATGCCTTACGCCAGCTTGAAACTGAGCTCGATGTTCTGCTATCCAGCGCTGAAGAAGATAAAAAAGCATTTCTTCAAAATGAAATGAAACGTTTTGCTGCCCTATTTTCAAGATTCTTACAAGAAGGTACTGAAATGCATTTAAAAGTCTCTAAAATGCAAGTGATTTAATAGAATGAAATATTTTCAGATCCCTACATTGATTGGAATAAAATCCAAAAATTGCCAGAAGGTGCAGTACAAGACTATACACGTCTCTCTCCGCCAAAAGATGATCAGGTACTTGAATTTGTTTTCTTCAACATGTATGATGATTTATTAACTACTTTTTATTTTCAGGTTAGTGCTATGTTAGATAAACTAGTAGTCGTAAAGCTAAATGGTGGCTTAGGAACATCAATGGGTTGTCACGGTCCAAAAAGTGTGATCCCGGTGCGATCAGATCTTACATTCTTAGATTTAACTGTTCAACAAATTGAAGTTAGTTAAAAATTACAGAATCTTATAATTTATAATTTACTTAACTTTACCTTTCAGGCCCTAAATAAAACCTACAATGCTAATGTTCCTCTAGTACTAATGAATTCCTTCAATACAGATGAAGATACCGAAAGAATTATAAGAAAATATCAAGGTTTTCGTGTACAAATTCATACCTTCAATCAAAGTTGTTTCCCTAGAATTAGCAGAGAATCACTTTTGCCTGTAGCAAGAGATTATGATGTTGATAAAGATATTGAATCGTAATTTAGCCAGTTTTGTAAATTCTACAAAGTATTAACAAAATAAATTGTTTCAGATGGTATCCACCTGGTCACGGAGATTTTTATGAATCACTTCAAAATTCTGGATTGTTAAGGAAATTTATTGAGGATGGACGGGAGTATTGCTTCTTGTCGAATATTGATAATTTAGGAGCGACTGTAGATTTAAAAATTTTAAAGAAACTTATAGATGAAAATGCTTCTGGTAAGCCAGTCGAATTTGTTATGGAAGTCACCGATAAAACAAGGGCTGATGTTAAGGTAAATAAATAAAATTGTTTCCACATTAAAAGAAATTCGCTTTAAGTTTAAAGAAAATTTATAGTATTTAGTAAACAATACTGATTTTATTTCGTTGTTAATCTTTACAATCATTAAACGCGATGTTTTGTTTAAATTACATTTCCGCTAAAGTTTTATGAAATTTTGAAAGCAAACAAGATAAGCATAAAAGAGCACCATTAATTTTTGGATTTAACTTGAGGGCTTAAACAAAGCTCTTGAATATTCCTTATGATAAGAGGGTAGTTATCTATCATATTTCAATAAATATGTCTATTTATTTGATTGGGTGCGGTAGTTTCTTTGAATCCATTTGTTCAAAATTTTCAAAGAAATATGTCACATTAGTTGGGATAGCCTAAAAATGATTGCTGAAATCCTAATAATGCTCTGAAAAAGTGAATAAAAAATCTAAAATTTTATCTAAATAAAACTGTAAACTAATTAATACAAATCAGGAAATGTCTTTTGGAAATTTCCTTTCTGTTGAGCGCACCAGCGCCGGCCCTAGTCCTTGTTGAGGGTGGAGCGGGATTGTCTTTCGGCGCCCTTTATTCGACGCTTTCACTGGCTGGGGGCCCCATAAGGATTTCGATGGTGGTTTTAGGGTCATAGTTCCGCCTGTAGCGGCAATAGAGGAAGTATTTGCTTCCCCGACGTTTCGGCAACAGCACCACTTTCTTTGGAGGCTATTTGGTTGTTTGTATTGCATGGTTGGGCATTAGGGCTTGCTCCAGCTAGTAAAGTTGAGATGGTGGAGAGAGTCACCTTCTCGATAAAAGTCTTCTCCTGCCATCAGCCCAAAATTGCAGTGTTCACCATCCTGACAACGTCATCTCTGTGAATTTTATACGGTGCACTTTGCGGAGTATTCTCCACTCCTACACCCTTAGGGTCTTTTTTTGGACTCCTATCCTTTCAGCATTCACTCCTATGTTGCTGCCGAAAAGTACCCGATTACAAAAGGGCTGCGCGGCAGCTTGTTCCAGTCTACAGCAAAAGAGCGCACCGACCCCTACTGACCTGGGCTGTTCTGAGCCCTGAGCCAATTTGGCTACCGCCTCCAGAAGACTTCCTTGCACGGTAACAAGTCGTTTCAGGATCAGAATAGTCTCCGGATTGTTAGTCGCAAGCTCGCCAATTCTGACACTTTCCGCTATTTGACAGAAAGTCGGCTTTGGAGTCGTTCTAGATTTCATTATGAGTGCGTCCGACTTTTCTGAAGGCTTTCCAAGCCGTATGGCTAAAGCCTTCGCCCTTTTCGCCGGGTTATTATGCCCTAGAGAACATCCAGATGATCTAACCCTCTTCTTATTAAGAAAATCGGTATACCTTTCTTCCTCGGGGGCCACGCAGACCCTACCAGCCTCTACACGGGAGTAGCCAGCTTCCAGATATCACATAAAATGTTTTCGGGCTGCACCACCCCGTCTTCTGAAAACGGCCGTTTTTTCGAGTCGCCTCTCCGATTAGGTGCCTTTACTTCCGCAGGAGATCTAAGGAGATCTCCCAATGAAGGGAGTGATCTTAACGTACTTTACAACGTAGGTTTACGGGCTCAGACTGCCCTCCCTGAATAAGAGTCCCGAAAACTTTCCTTCATTGGGACTACATTCGACATCTTAAAGCATGGATCCAAAATTATCTAACTGGCCTTGTAGAAGAAAATATTAATTATTGATATGTTAGCTGCATTTAGTTTAGTTGCGGTTATTTACACGTTTTTCATTATAATTCATATTTTTAGTGAATTAAAAAACGGTATTTAATAATTAATTATATTTGCATTTAATTTAGGGTGGTACACTTATTCAATTTGAAAACAAGCTAAGATTGCTTGAAATTGCGCAAGTATCAAAGGAGCACGAAGATGAGTTTAAATCCGTTAAGACCTTCAAGTTCTTCAATACCAACAATATTTGGGCTAAATTAGATGGTAATACACAATACCAAATTTTATTCTACGTTTTTAAAAATTTCATTTCTAGCAATGGAACGCGTTCTTAATCAAAAAACATTAAACATGGAAATTATCATAAATAATAAGACTCTCGAGCGGGGTCTTCGTGTTATTCAACTAGAAACAGCTGTTGGTGCAGCAATGAAATGCTTTGAAGGGAGCATCGGCATCAATGTTCCACGTTCTCGTTTCTTGCCAGTAAAGAAAACATCCGATTTGCTGCTGGTCATGTCAAATCTGTACAGCTTGAAGAATGGTAGTCTTATAATGTCACCAGAAAGGATGTTCCCATCGACACCTTTAGTAAAGCTTGGCGATAATCACTTTTCAAAAGTTAAAGAATTTATAGCACGTTTTGCAAATATCCCGGATTTAATAGAATTGGATCATCTTACTGTATCTGGAGATGTAACGTTTGGTCGGGGTGTATCTCTGCGGGTAAAACTGACATATTATTTATACAATATCATTTATTCATGTAAATTTTGTTTAATTTCAGGGTACAGTTATTATTATAGCAAACCATGGAGATCGAATTGATATTCCAGCTGGTGCAATACTAGAAAACAAGATTGTTTCTGGTAACTTGCGCATCCTTGATCATTAATAATAATAACAATAATACACAGATGTGATTAGTGCTGTTCGCTCAAAGTTTTTGTTAAACTAAACTTTGTTGTTAATTCTAAGATTTCAAATCAAAATTTATAGCTAAATTTAAGCTTTTAAAGTGTTTAAAAAAATCACATTTTTTAGCTGTAAAAAATGAATAAATGTTTGATACTTTTGCCAAAGTCTATGTTGTATGCAGTTTCAAAATTATAATGTACTAGTTGACCCGGCAGTCCTAGTTCTGCCTGAAATTAACAAACAACAATATATCAGTATATCAATTTGGATAAAAATTAATTATTTCGAACAAAGCGGATGGTTGCCCAATGCGAGAGCTGGCGAAATAAAGTTGGCCGTGTAAGAAGCACGGATACTAAGAAGTGATTCCGCTGATTTCCAATGACTTTCCTTGCGTTAATTGTCATTGCGAAGGTAAGTCGAATCGGAAATTGATGGCATTTAAATTCAAAAGGCAAATCATTCGTTATCATTGAAATTCTCGGAATCAAAGCATCTTCGCCTTGGTTCTTTCCCTTGGTAATGTTAACTTCACATTGTTCGCAAGCTCTTTCACAGACAATCTGGTGACATTTCAAGTCTTGGTTGATTGATGTTTCGCAGCACGATAATTACCGAACCGACTTTCAACTGAAGATAATGCTACCCATATCGAGGGGTTGTACAGAAAAAGGTAATGCGCCAGTTCGTGGTGCCGACGGCGACATATCTGATTTAAAATGACGCCACATAACTTCTACTCGTCATACCCTTTGGTGCAAGTTACACTATCATTCATTTCGTTTATTACCCCCATACACAAAACCGGTTTTTTAGGCAAGGGGTCGCAGGGAAGTACAATTCATGCGTCATATGACTCCTCACTTTTGAGCCAGAAAATTTGCCAGACTCACCCTCCATTATACTAACACAAATATAACATCGTACTCGGGGGTCTGCGAAAACTATAAGAAATTCCCCCTCCCATTCGCGTTTATTGCACAACTACAAACGCATCACAATCTTTACACAAAAAAGAGGTAGAAAAATGAATGCGTAATACCCGCATCATACACAAACCGTTTTGATGTGAGTATCGAGTGATGGATAGTGTAACTTGCACCTTTCATATGATACCCGTGTCGGGGGGTTATAAAGAAAAAGTTAATTCGCCAATTTGTTGGTGCCGCCATATTGTATTCAAAATGTCACGTAGCTTACTATACAGCAGCTCCACGATCCTTCTCCTTTTCCTGAGGCTCTAGTCTTTCACATAAAAAAAAAGGTAGGTAAAGAAGCTGGGTCCGGTGGGTGTTGCGGCAGATGGCGATGAACCTTACTCTAGGTTGTTGTACGGGATCTGGAAATATTAACTGTGGGAGATTGTTCCACAGCGTAGTTATAAACCAACTGCTAGAACTTCTGAAAAACAGCAGTCTAGCAGCAAACTTAACACGGGAGGAAGATTATGAGGGTTCGGGGAAGGGGGCTTGGTGTTAAAGAAGGTCGCGATTAACCCTGAGTTTGAACTCTTGGATGTTGTACGAGCTCGGAAATACTGACAGCGACAGATTATTCCACAGTTGAGTTATTCTATTCAGAAACGAATTGCTATCTCGTTGAGTGCGCGAAATGACGGGCTGTGATACGGTGGGAGTGATACGAGTGGGCTAATCTGGCGTTGCGAGTATAAGATTGCCGTGGAGGCAGGAAAGCGTTTATTTCGCTGGGACAGTCGCTATGATAGTAGCGATAAAATTGCGTCTTTGGTGCTCATTCCTACGGTGGCTCAAGTTGTAGATGGTGGAGCAAACGGTGTTGTCATCGGTTATTTTAAGAGCCCTTTTTTGTACTTTAGCTGACCACGTCAAGGTTGTTATCGAAGCGCCTCCTCAAATAATGGAGTTGTATTCAAAAAGAGTCCGAATATAGGATTTGTGGCCCTTGTGCTGAAAGTAGAATCGTGGTCCGTGACGAGTCGTTTGAGTAGAAAAAATGACGTTTTAGTCAAATTACAACTTTCAACACAGGGGCCTTTAGTGGAAATGCTAAATTGAGTTTAGGCGCCTGTACTGAAAGTCGTGATTCGACTGAAAGGTCACTTTCTTCAACTTAAACCGATTTGTGGTGTCGTGACGACTCATCTTTCAGCACAGGGACTTATATATAACAGCACGAGCCGATGGTTGGAGGAGGAACTTGTACCTCTTAAGAAATCCCAAGCACTGGCAAGCTTGTTTGGCGATTTGGAATATATGGTCATTCCATCGCAGGTCTTTAGCTTATGTTCTAAGATGTGTTGAGATGGGGCGTATTAGTTCAACTTCACCCACTGTCACAGATGGAAAGGTGTTGCGTATTTTATTGGAGATGAGACAGTACTTTGTTTTGGTGTGGTTGAATTCAACGCGATTCTTCCTTCCCCAATCTAGAATGAGTTTTATGTCGTTATTAGTAGAGTTGGACGTGAACTAATGTCGACATAAAATCTCATTCTAGTATTCAAAACAGGATCTGGCACGTGCCTGTCTTACATTGTCGAAGCCGTAAGAGTAGCGCAGAGTACCGTCGTCAGCGACGAAGAATGGTAGTCTTATAATGTAACCAGAAAGGATGTTCCCATCGACACCTTTAGTAAAGCTAGCATAAAATGTTAAGGTAAAAGAGGGTGTGTTATGAGAGGGGGTAAATGGTCTGGGGGTGAAGGGTCAGGGGGTTGTCTGAAAGTAAAAAGTGGTTGGTTCTCCAATACTCATGATCAGTTAAATCCATTCCAAATCTTCTTCAGAGCAGTGTTGGGTGATGGGGTTTGAAGGTCGGGAGAGGTGAGGATGGGGGACGAGAGGGGAGACTTTTGATCTAAATGAGGGTAAGATGGTCAGATGTTGAAGTGACATTGGCTACGTCGTAATTCAGTAATCAGAAAAATCCATAGGATAGGTTGAGGCGGGGGTGGGAGGACGTTGAGGGGAAATTCGTGCTTCCAAACATATGAATTGGCAGCGCTACATTCTTGCTACTTTTGGTAAATTTTCCGCTGTGAAATTAGGAATTCATCCGCGAAATAGGGGGAGTAACATGTAGCATATCATGCACGCGCAGCAACTATTTCGGACTGATAAAGGTGCGATCATAACCTTCTAGCGGTGGCCACTGGTAACTATCCTATGAGAGAGGTAGGCTTATATGATCGGGCTAGTCCCTCCCAAATAAGGTGGGCGTGAGGCTTATCACCTGGAAAAAAGAGATTTTACGGTACGAGCAGCATTTGTGGCGTTCAATGTAGGAGTGGTGTGGCTCCGTATTTTAGAGTATTGGAGGTTGATTTGCTTTGGTGTCGCACTTTGTCATATCTTTCACTGTGGGTGTGGAGCGACTCCAGCATTTATAGTGCACTTCTAGAACGGCTTTGGTTTTGTAGCAGGGATGTGACGAAATGTCACTCCAAGCGAGTTTGCTCTAGGGTTATGAAGTGTGTTGTTGCACCGCTTTTGCAGTGAGCGACACATTTGTTGCGAGAGGCCAGGACCGGATCCCGGTAGTAGAGCCTTTTAATAATAATAATAATATTAGGAATTTTGTCTGTCTGTCTAGTTGTTCTATTACGAAGATTAATTATAATCCCATAATAATTCAAGTCAGAGGAAGAGGAAAGTTTGATATAAATGAAAAGTGATGACGAAGTTGGGCACAGAAAGCACACCGAAGAAATCACAAAATTGAAAAAAAAACTTGCTTATTGTTTAGTACATAATTTTTTTTTATTTATCAAAGAACAAGATTCAATTATCCGAAATTTAATTTCAATAAATGACACAATCATAGATTGCTCTAAATTCAGAAGTATTTTATGAATTATAATAATTACTATGATAATTAATAATTACACATAATTGTAGCACCGGTTTGCAAAATTATACAAAACTTCTTCTTTTTGTTTACTATAAGTGCTTGGTCCATGGAAAATTCCTTAAAGTGTTCTTTTTTTGTTGTTTCCCTTTTTAATAAATGTGGCTTCTTTAACTACTTGAACTTGGCACAATATTATTTTACACAAATTTAGTTAAACTTAACTACGTGGTTTTGAAACTAAATTCAATTAAACAAAACTTAAAACACAAAAATCAATGTGAAAACAAAAATGTACATGTAGAATTTTTTTTTTTTTTTGAATTTTTATAAATGTATGTAATTTTTTGTAAATGTATAGATTTATATAATAGTGATCACCTAGCGTAGTAGATTTATAATTTTTTTTTGTTATCATTAGGTATATAGTAAGGTCTTAGTTATTGCTTTTCGAGCAAATTGGACAGATTTTTTTTTATGATTTCATTTATAAAAAGGCAAAGTAAAATATCAGTTGACGATAAACCAACTAGAGTAGATTTTTAACTTTGTTTTAGGTTTTAAAAATAAAAAAAGAGTATAAGTTAATTAAAAGAAAAAAGGAAGCAAATTAAATATAAAGCTGAAAGTATTTATATTTAACGCGAAAAATAAAACTTCAATTTGTCTTGCATATTTTCATTTGGCTTAAAAGTTCATAAAAATTTTGTGATGTGAATTATCTAATACCACTACCTTATAGCACTATAATAATTTTTGGGCTGTAATTTTTGTATTTTAAAACATTCTCTATAAATTTGCTCTGCTTTACTTAGCACTAGGCTCCTCCTTAATCTTTATTTTTTCATAAACATCATCCTAATTTATCCCGCATAGAATTTAAGATCACCACATGTAAAATCCATAAATCTAAGATTCATCATTTGTGAAAACTAAGATGTTCTTCCATCATACAAAAGCGATCTGATACCGGAGGTACGAGGAAATGGTTTGGTACGCGGCCAAGATTGAGCCTTACATTGAAATAGAATTAGGAGCGAGAACGTCGCGATATAGCTTTCCACTGGTTCTCGAAAATATTAGTAAAGAATCTCCAAGCCTTAAAAATTGTCATACTCTGCATTAGTTGTTTTTAGCATTTTAAAAAGATTTTGGACTGCGGTTAGAGGTACATAATCCTTTATTCGAAATATCTGGGGCCTGAACCAATTATGAAGGCGGTGTAATAGTTCAAAGCGATTTAAATGGTAGCTCCTTATCCAGTCTCGCCTAATTCATGGAACATGGAGGGAATCAAAAAGGTCAGTGGAAGGCTAGAAGCCTCTGATCTTTCATATGATTCAAAGCATCCAATTTTGTCACTATAACGCCACTCACTACCAAAAAAAATCGAAATGAGAGCCCCACCACAGCAGTTTTGACCAATAAACTTTACAAAGTTGAAGTGCTAAGACAAAGCTGAAACTTTGTAACGGTCGTGTATATCCCCCTCGCGGGAATTTGGAAAATTTTTCTGAAATCACCTTGCATCCGACCCGAAAATTTAAACGTACTAGGCCTAGGAAAAAAAGGAAATGAAAAAAAAAATTTTTTTTAGTCAGTCAGTAAGGAGTCAGTGCTGAGCCGTGGGAACAAAAAATATAAGTATTGAATATTGAGTTCGAAAAAAAGGAATAAGTTAATAAGTTTTTGGAAGTGGGAAATATTTTAGCAAAAGGTAGCAAAATCTTACAAAAGCATAGAAGCTGCTGTTTTGAAGGAAAAAAAAAGAAGCCTGGAAAAGAATGTATTTGAGAGTTGAGGGGCGAAGAAGAAGATAATTGTAAAGTTGAAGGAAGATGTTTGTAATTTGAAGTAAAATGTCCGAAGATATATGTTATGGGAAGAGGATATGTTTTTCTGAAGATTATGGGAAGTAGATGCTGGAAATTACAATATGAGTAATTTTATATGAAGACAGTGAGAAGATATTTGAAAGTGGCACTGCGATTAACTTTATGTGAATGCAATATTGAGCAAGAGGCTGCGCAGAACGTACGATTGTAGGAGGCCCGAGAGGTAGTCCAAGGTCCGGTAAACCGAAGATACACATGGAATTTTAGATAAGTACAACCATTTTTATTAACATACGCCCAAACGGGTAAAGGCCAGGAGAATACTACAGAAATCGGCACTAGTAACACAACTTTGGGTAGGCTGTATCCTATCACGGAGAATTCACCATAAGCAAATGGTGATCCAATGAAGGGACATTAGAGAATTCACAGTCCATGTACAACCGGGTCCTTTCCCCAGCGCAATCCTTAATGAGTTGCCGGGGATAACCAAGCACGAGTGATATATGCAGAAGATCATAAACTACTAAGTATTTTTTATTGGCCGTAACCCATTATTATTTTTTTATTATTTTTTCATTATTAAAGTAATTTTAATCTTAGAATACTTATATTATATTAAATTAGATATTACCTTTTTATTTTTTCCCTATTATAGAAATTTTAATATTAAAATATTGATATTATATTAACTCATGGTGACGTTGCACCCACTTTAACGATACTTACACTACACCATTCATTAATACCTTGAGATTGTGAACACTTTAACTTGCGGTTGTTTTTCATAAATAATTTTACTTGTTATTAATTAATGATGTACAAAGACATCGAACTGGCCAGGTCGACGTGTTTACCCTATCCTTACGAGTTGGTTCTAGCAAACGCTTGTCTTTTTTTTAATTCGACTTTGTCGGCACTACTTTAGTACCTTGTTATTACATTTTTTAAACAATCTTTTCTGTCATTTTTCTTGAGCACCTTTGTTAGTGTGAGTTAAATATAATTGAATGTATCACAAAATTGGCACCAGTTTTTTTATAGGCAAGATGGCCTAAATTGTTTATATTTTTTCCAGGATGGTTGAAGGGGGTTTTCGCTCCGGGGTTCTTTCTTTTGCTTTGATGTTGTTTTAGAGTTTTCCAGGTCCGCGAATCGTGATGTCGCTTACGGAAGAAATCAGTCGCACCGACATTTAAGGTAAGTGGTGAACCATACAGGTATCGGCCCGGCCACACACCCCACGACCCCAACCGGCGAGCTAGCGTTCATCGTGTGGCCGGCATAATGTCTCTCCCTAACGGTTATTTCGGTGGTTTAGGGAGAGTGAATTTTTTTGTGGAATTTTTTTTATGTAGGTGCATGTTCCTAGAGTCAGGTTCTCCAGGGCTTTTGGCTCTGGGGCATGAACAAGCACAATGGTGCCTCAGATTGCTTTATCAGCACCGTCGCGCCATTGTGCCATTACAACTTCTAAGGCTGCTCTCACGCTGGATCAGAATTTGTACGAATTCGCACAAAATCTAGCAGCCTAAAACAACTCATGGAAAATCTTCCCGTGAGACCTTTCATTAATTCTGGAATTGATTTTTGCGCGCCTAACCTGACCAGACTTGAAGATCCGAGGAAAGCCTTCTGTCGAAGCTTACATCGCAGTTTTCGGCTGGGCCGTACATCTACAGATAGCCAGTGATATAACTACCGAGGGTTTCATTGGCACGTTAAAAAGCTGCAAGGCTGTTGGCTGAAGGATCATATTGAATCTCTTAAAAAATCCAGACATTGAAATGCTTATTTGGCGATTTGTAACTTGTGATCATTCTGTCGTAGATCCTCAGTTAAAGTTATGCCTAGGATGTTAAAAACTTGGTCAAGCATTAGATTCATAAAATCCACCGAGACAGAAGGTAAGTTTGGTGCAGTTTTGTTAGATATAACACAGTACTTCGTTTTGGAGGAGTTAAGTTTAACACGAATTCTTGCAGCCCCAATCAATAATCAATTCGATATCACGATCGATTGAATTGGACATCTTTTCACGATTATGTAGACAAGATCTGGCAGGTCTTATATTGTCGAAGGAGGAAGAGTAACCTCATTAGTGAAGCTCTAATGTATAGGTTAGGGTAGGCGGCAAAACAACATCAAAAAATCGGATGGAACTTTCGTGACCTCTCCATGGCGGCCATGGCTGCAACGGTGAAGAGAATTCGGCGACGAATCAGTTTCTCGATACCGAACCGACAATTATAGTGGTGAAGACGGCAATAAAAGAACCAGCAGGGTTCAGACCACATTGAGGATGCACTGATCAAATATTCGCTCTCCGTCAGCTAATGGAAGAAACAAACTGTCGCCGTTTTTATCGATTTCAAGTCCGCTTCCGATTGCATCGATTAGAACAGCTTTTGGGGAGCCTTGGAAATCGAACACGTGCAATTGAAAATCATCCAACTTCTCCAAGCGTCGTACGATGGCTCAACCAGAAGCGTTCGTATTCGAAACGACTTCCGAGGAATTCCAGATTCAAACGGGTCTCCGAATGTTAGACGTCGCTTCGCAACTTCTCTTCTAATTTATGATCGACGCGATTATGCGTGAAGCATTCCATGTACGACACGGAGTTCGATACGACAGATTTGTAACCGACTTGATGTTCACCGACACGGATTCCGAAGCAACGGACATCTTATACAACATTTGCCCGATCATACGGGTTAGAAATCAATGCGGAAAAGTCCAAAGTGCTCACAATGGACGGATCGAAAACTAATGTCATGGAAACGAACAAATATGACCATCAAAACGAAAGTACGCCTTTATCGAAAGTTGATCCTTCCGATTCTTCTTTATGGATCGGAAACGTGGAGACTGCTCCAGCCGGACGTCAACAAGCTCGAGGTATTCCAAATGCGATGCATGAGACAGATTCTCGGTGTCTCACTCCGCAATCGCCTTCGAAACGCGACAGATAAACAAAGATGCGATCAACAGACACTGCTGGAAGAAGAAATACAAAAACGTCGACTGCCGAATGGATGATAACCGCTTGCCACGTAAACTTCTATGGCTGGACCGTCTGGCAGACTATAGAATTCAGCGATCGACACCGAAAAAACCGGACTAAAGAATATCGAGGGCGACTTGAAGAATCAACGAGCCCAAAATTGTCAAGAATGGAAACGAATCGTGAATGGAGTTCGAGACCCAGGGGCACCGACAGCAGTGTATCCGCCAGCGGGGACCGCCAGCTAAATATTAAAGAAAGTAGAAAAAGGAAATGGATCATTTATGAAAATCAGGAAAAGAGCGGGTGATAAAACGACCAGAAAGAAGTGTCTCAATCCAGTTCCATAGAACTATGTGTATACCATTAGTTTAAATTCGTAGTAGACGTATTTTGTTTGAGTCTAGTTCCTGTCTAAGATATCAATCGTGCTATTACTTTCGGCGATTAAATAGGAAGCACTTATATAATTATGCTATACGAATGGCGGCAACAATAACAAGAAGCGAATGCTCAAAAGATTAAGGCGAATCCTATCTAATTGTGAAATAACGACAAGAAACGATTGACTAAAACTTTAAATTTCCCGCCTAACAAAAGTATGCAGAATCTCGATTACAAAAATCTATTATTTATTTTATAATATGTATAAAAATTTACGCTCTTCAATTAAATCGATATTTTTTGCATAAAAGTTCAATGTGACGTCGATTGATGTGTAAACCTTGCAATAAACAATTAATATTTTGATTTATCAACTAAGAGTACATAGTGTGTTTTTTTATTCTAATATACATCTGAATTTCTAAATATCATAGCGCATTGCCTAAGTGCAAAAAGTTTTATAGCACTTATTGTTTGAATTCAAATTTTTAATCTTTAAAGTTTAAAATCTTAAATTTAGAGCTGATCTGTTAACAAATTCTTATTTATATACAGAAACACTGTTAAGTACCATTGCAATTAAAGCGGAATGTATTTCGAAATATATTTTATATATTTAGTAACCCACACTCGAGGGGTTGTAAAAGTTTTGCTTAAACTGCAACTTCATAAAACATTTCGTAAAATAAGTATAATTTTTATTAACTTAGAGGACATTAAAATTTCAACATAAAAAATAAACTCTCATTGTGTATGGATGAATATAATGTATATGTAAAGCTATTAAAGAATATATCGATATTTAAAAGGTTAATCTTTTTTTAATATGCCCAGCATAACAAGGCAATTTTTAGTTAGGTCTTCATAAATTCTGGATTTTTTTTGTTAGAATAATTGGTAAAAATCTCTATTCGTAGTTCAATTTCTTGTTGCATAATCAATTATAGTTTCCAGAATTAATTCCTTCTGTACCTTCCTTCCTTCTGTATTTTTATATTTAATGGATTTCATATGCATATTTTTATAAAATCAATATTGTAATTGGTGCCTCAATAAATATAGGGAGACTGAATCAATTAGTGACTAGTAAAAGCTCTGGACGTACTTCGATAAGTCGTTCAACTTGAAGCAGTTCGTGAGAGTGTTGCTGAGAGTCCAGGAACATCAATCCGACACAATGGTCAAAAATTGGACATTTCGCAAAGCTCTCTACAGTGTATTCTTACGAAAAATTTGCATCTTCATGCTTGCAAAGTTCAATTGACTCGAGAACTGAAGCCTACTGAAGACCACGCACAGCGAATAAAGTTCGTTGAACCAACTGGAACAAAATCATCTTCAGCGATGAGATTCATTTTCATCTTAATCGACAAAATTGTCACATTGAAGTTCAAAAAATCAACGAGTAATTGTTAAGAAACAAATGTATTCACAACATGTCACTGTTCAGTGTTTGTTTTAGGCTGGAAGCATTTCTTGTACGAAAATGCGGCTGTTGGAGCAATAACAACTAATGGTTCTCGCTGTCGCGACATGATAATTGTTTTTTGTGCCGAAATTGCAAGATGTGGACGTGGACCACATGTGGTTTCAAGAAGGTGCCATACAACCCGAGAAACAATTAAATTACTGCATGAGTCCCATACCATAAACTTGTACTTTCTATCAAAATTACTTCATGTATTTTTAAACAAACTTTAGTAATATCAATGGCCTGGATACATGAAATAGAGTTAAGAGTAGAGTAGAAACTCTACTTGAACGTCGAGTTAATCTTGAAGTATAAATTCTTCTTCGTTATTAAAGGCTACATTAAGGATATTTTCTACTAAATCCTTGCAAACGTATCCTTGCTCTTCTATATAATATTTCACTATTTTTTGGAAACGATTAAAGGCCGGGACCCACATATCCGCACCGTTGATAATACCTAAAACTTCAAGTATCGATATCTCAAAGGCGAAGCGAGATATCGAAAAAAAATATGTTACATTTTCGTCTTATTTTGGGGTGTTTCATGGACATTCATAATTAAAATATCGGCGCAACGGAAATCGTGGCTTTGATATAACTAAAAACTTTTGAGAAATACCTCAAAACGTCAACTTCAGCTATAAATATCTCGAAAACAAAGCATGATATCAAAAAATTTGATTTCACATTGTGGTCCTACTTTGTGGTGTTTCATCAAAATCCATGGTCAAGAAGCGTGGCAGGGAAACCGTAGAGATGCCTATAAAAGGAGAGGACTGTATCGTATAGGTAAAAAATCACGTATATTGTTTAAACAAAAAAAAAACGACTTAACCGAATTTTATGAAAGTCTTTTCAGGTTGCATGTTCGCTCAATACACGTCGATCTGCATCCCAACGAACTCGGTATCATATTTGGTTTGCGCGATATCATGCAGGCACAAAAATCACGTACGTCGTATAAACAAAAAAACCGCTTGACCGAGTTTTATGAAAATTGCTTTAGGTGGTATATTCGATAATACGCTACGATCGGCACCACAATGAAGTTGGTTTCATTGTTGGTTCGCCCAATATCGTCACTTACGTCGTTTAAACAAAAAAAAAAAAACGGCACGACCGAATTTTATGAAAATCTTTTCAGATCATATTTCCGGTCAGACGCTTCGAACGATACCTAAACCAAGTCGATATCTTGTTTGGTTCGCACGATGTGTTGCAGGAAAAATGCCCAGCGGGAAAAATAGGGAGCAGTCCCAATGGGAGGGAAGTTAGAGGGATCTCAATGGACTCCCAAGGGAGCATTATTGGAGTTATTTAAGAAATTGAATAGGCCAAGCTCAAAACCTAAAATTGTATTGATGCGATGACTCATTATTATACTGAAAACGTAAAATTACTGCAAAATTCTTATGGTACTTTAATGTTGACCTCTACTGTAAATATTTAAAAAAGCTCTATAATGCTCCATTTTGTCTCCAACTACATCGTTGCAGGAGTGCTCCTATGGGAGCTCAAATGGAGTGCTAGCCTAGGCGGACATCTAATGTTAAAAAATATATGGAGAGGGAGCGGTAAGGGAGCACTCCATGCTTCCATGGGAGTGTTCCTCCATTGTTCTTAGAGCACTCTATTTCCCACTGGGTGACTACGTACGCACACACACAAACATACATCTTCTCAAATTTATGCTTCCCAGTTGGAAAAATTGGGAATGATGCACAGGGGAGCTTACTTGGAGCATTCTCAAGGGAGCTTTCCTGCTTCTTTTTTAAATTTTATAGAAAAAAAGAAAACGGGCAATTGTCTTCGTGATCATAAAATCTCAGTGGGAAAAATTGGGAGCGATGCACAGTGGAGCTTACTTAGAGCACTCTTAAGGGAGCTTTCCTGAGTTTTCATAAATTTTATAGAAAAAAAGAAAACGATCAATTATCTTTGTGACCATAAAATGTGACGTTAGCATACTTAATAGCCCGGCTCTCGTTCGATACGGAGGACAAGCAGCTTTGGAAGTGGTTAGAATTTAATTGGGAGACTGCTTAGGTAAAGCCACTCTCGGGTTTGTAAAGAAAAATGCAATTGCAAAAGATGAACAAAATAAAAGCTTTTCGATACAGGATCTCACATACCCATAGGCTCCCATATCTTTTTTAAAAAACTTTTTATAATGCTCCTAGAGCGCTTTTGAGGAGCATAAAAACGTATGCTCCCCTGTAATGACATCCAATGTTAAAAAGTATATGCAACTGGCATGGGAACGGGAGCGCTGTAAGCTCCTTTTAGAGTGCTCAAAGATGGCTGTTGGAGCACTCTATTTCCCGCTGGCTGGCGCCAATGAATATTTCTTTTTTAAAAAGCTTTTTTATAATGCTCCTAGAACGCTTTTGAGAAGCATATAAAAACGTATGCTCCCCTGCAATGACGCAATGTTAAAAAGTATATGGAACTGGTATGGGAAAGGGAGCGCTGCAAGCTCTTTTTGGAGTGCTCAAAGATGGCCATTGGAGCACTCCATTTCACGCGAGGATGCTATTGGGACCTTGAAAAATGAAAAAACGTTTAAAATTTCGTTTTTCGCACCGATTACAATAAGTTCCCTATAATCTTGGAATTTAAAAACAAAAACGCCATCTATTTTAGATTTTTTTGTTGCGTGAACTGACCCCTGTTGATTGATACTCTGATACCACAATTCTTCTTGTCAATATCGATAGTAATATATTCAAAGGGATGGAAGTTGTTTCAATAGTTTACTCGCAAAATACAGGGTATACCTTAATTAGTTAGTTTAAGGCTATGTTATTGATATGTTTTTCCAGGTAACCGATACTAAAATTAGCTGGTGATTCGATTTATGACACATAACTGCCTTCTCAAATTTTTATAGCACGATTGTCCATTTGATTACTGATTCAATAAAAAGCAGATAATGATCATGAAAGAAAATAGAACTTCTTGATTTTCCTTGGCGCCATCAACGACGACGGCTTGAGCCTCCATTTAAATAGGATTCTATTTACAATTGCACCATGCCGAAGCCTGAGTTTTTTAATTAGTGCAATAATTCGCCAATACAATATTGAGATTATCTTTATGAAAGATGTCGAAAGCTGTTGAAATAGATTTGAAGCCGGTTGCAAATCGCCATTTTTTTTAATATAGATACACATACTGAAAAATTAATCAAGATTATGCTACAAAAAAAAAATGAACTACATTTTATATAAAAACAATATTTCATTATTGAAGCCTAACATAGTTAAATATGCATATTCATAATAAAATATCCCGTCTTTCTAAAAAAAATAATACATGTTATTACACACAATAAGGGAAAGAAAAAAGTTACATTTAAATACATACATTTATATATCGATGGGTCTTACGAAAAAGATATTGTTTCAAAATGTTGGTGAAAAAGATATTGTTTCAATTTATTGCTGAAAAAGATATTGTTTCGGTTTCTCGCTGAAAAAGATATTGTTTCGATTTCTCGGTGAAGAACATATTGTTTCGTTTTCTGGCTGATATTTTTTGCAGTCAGAAAACGAAACAATATGTTCTTCATCGAGAAACTGAAACAATATCTTTTTCAGCGAGAAACCGAAACAATATCTTGTTCAGCAATAAATTGAAACAATATCTTTTTCACCAACATTTTGAAACAATATCTTTTTCGTAAGACCCATCGATATATTGTATATAAAAACATTTAGTTTCATGATTACATATATATTATTATTTGGTTAAAAAATCTACATATACATATCTACAATAAAATGTTTTTTAGGCAAAGATACAAATATTGCATTTAACAGATTTATTTTTAATAATTATGTTCAGGATAATCACAGTTCTTATAAATATTAATTAATAATTTAAAAAAGCGCCAAGGCTTGTCTTAATTAAAAACTGAATTTTGTAATTTTGTGGAATAGGCCGCAAAATTATAAATTATATTTAAACTATATAAAATGAATGGTTTATCGCCAACTGCAATAATAATAATAATAATTAATTTATAATTACTTCATTTTGTTTTTTAAGTACGTTCAAAAATGCATCATTTTTTAATGTTTCATGGTGTAAAATAATCTTCTACATAATTATTTTTTTTGTTTTTCTTTTTAGTTTTTTTTTTGTTTATTTTTATATTTATTTTTTAAATATTATCTTCAACTAATTTTTAAGTTCCTTTACCAAATCCAGCAAAATCCGATGCTTCTGATTCGTCATCTCTTTCGACACCTATACAATGGATACCATTTCTCAACATTGGGGTACCTTTACCTTTGCCTAAAACTCGTGCTGTTATTATTAATTTTAATATTTCTTTTGAGTTATTGCTATTAACGATTGTAACATATTCTTTTAATAATTTCTCTTTATAAGCAGAGAATTCAAGTTTCATATCGAAATAATCATTATCGGCACATTTCAGGCCAGAAAATTCTGTAATTCTACAATGAAGATTAGGAACAGATGAGACATCAGGTACTAGGACAGGTGAGTCGGTAAAATCTCCAAGAAATGATGCTGGTAATTTTAGATCTATTGTATATTTGTGATTAACTTGCAGGAATCCTAAGCTAACAATAATTCCGTCATCGGTACGCTGATACGTTACAGAACTATCAAATTCAAATTCATCCTTAAGGCTTGCTGTGTCGAAATGTACGTGATGATCTGAAAATATAGAAAAAAGATATGAAGTTAATAAGTGTTGTATATTTTGTAAAAGGTGTATTAATATAAATTAAATTGTATATGCTAAATTTACAAAACTGGTTGAATGGGCGATGGAATCGTAGGCACGTTGAACTCATTTGTTGGTAGAGTTTTACATATGACCCTGTATTTTTGTAACCGTATATCCTTTTTTCATGGATAACTTACCAGTGTACGAATAATACTCCCAATATTTCGAATGTTGAATGCTCTGCACCTTAAGCAAAGTTTTAAGTAGGTTTGGCTGAGGGTTAGAAGCCCACTCCACATCACGGAACCGGGTGGATAACACATCGTCGACCTTTGTTTTTCGAATCAGGGAACTGGTTTAAGTCCTCAATGATATGAACCGATATAATATCAAGACCATGGGACTTAGCAAGATATCTGCCCACATGATGAGTCCTTTTCATATTCTGGCAGGAACAAACCCGGAAACTGTACGAGTGGCGTTGGCGTAATACTAATCAATGAAACCAGGTCCAGCTTCATAAGCTGAATGAGATTTTTCGCTCTGTTCCAAAGGAAGACATTATTTTTTGATGGGTGACTTAAACGCACAGATCGATCTTAACAAATCCGGCCTTGAAGACCCAATTGAAAATCAGTTACTAACAACAATGGTGAGCTTTACGTTGACTTCTGCAAGTCACACCAGCTCTTGGTAGGTGGAACTTACTTTTGTGACAAGAAAATACACAACGAGATCTGGATATGGCTAGATGGTAAAACGAAAAAGTAGATAGATCAGCCGCAGCTATAGTGGAGCAGACATTAGAAGCGACCACCATTTGGTAGTAGTAACTACTCGCCTCAAAATCGTCGCAATCATAAACATCAACCGCGATGCCATCAATCGCACACGGTTTAAGAGCATTAAAGGGCGATCATTTGCTGGGAATCTACAACAAATCTTAAATCAGCAAACCCCTTCTGACGAAACATATTGGCAACGGCAGAAATGATCATCAGTTATGTCGAAAGAAACTGGCAATATTCGATCTTGGACACAACGTAGCAAAAAATATAACGTAGGAGGGTCCTAAAAAATAACGTGAACTATACAAGTGGCCCGGAGAAACTGCATCAACTTTATCGTAGTGGTTGCGGTGTGGCACCGTGCGCCGTCTTGTTGAAAATAGGTTCTTCAAACCTTTTTCACGCGTTTTCAGACACACAAAGTACACCAACATCCAAAGATACCGTGCGTGTTTATGGAACTTTGAAAAAAAATTGTCCGACGATGTCCGGCCCAAACAGTGACTGTATCTTCGTGCAGTGGTGCTTCGTGAATGAAGTCCGGGTTCTGTGTTCCCCAAATACGACAGATTTGTTTATTGAACCATAGCTTTACATTGAAGCGCTACAACTTCACTGAGTTTTTCGATGCGAACATACTCATAGCTAAAATGAATCGGTGTCAGAGTTATTCAATGTTGAAATACCGTAGGTCTAGTTGGCGATGAGATGTATAATAGTGCGCTAGCCCAGGCCCGCCAGATACGAAGTTAAGAACGAATGCGCACTCACTAGCTCGGATAGTGGGTCGCGTTAAAGGTACAAAAAACCTACCAACCTACGTGATTTCCTTATGGCTGATTTTTATATATTTTGCACAAAAAACTATTTGAAACGAATATTAATTACTTCCAGACACCACCGGTGGGCCGTAAATTCCGCCGGACGCGTTAAAGATGGAGAAAAAGGGTGTGAGCCTACGTAATTTTCTTTAAGCTGAAATTTGTACATATCATTTGGGGTATTATTTTACGACTATTTGCCAACTGCCAGATCGATCGGATGGGCCAATCATCATAGAACAATTAGACTATCAAGGGACATCGTCCTAAGTCTTCCGGTCTTACTTATAGATGAGTGATTAAAAAATAAAGAAATTATATGCAAATCTTTGAAAATCGGAATATTGTTAAACCTGTGCTCACTTATGCTGCCTCTAGTCTGGTGGTTCAAGACGTTACGTCGATTATCAAGTGTAACCAACTGCAGCGGCTTGCCTCTCCATTTCCGGAGCTATGCGATCTTGTCCTACATTCTGTGCGATTGGATTGACTCCATTGCATATTTTTATATGGAAATCCGCCGCCATAAGTGCCTTGAGACTTCAGATCTCATCGAACTGGCCCTATATAGTCAAAGGTTACATGGATATTCTTAACAATATCCCAAATATTTCAATTTGCCGCTTTCCGACCGGTTGGTGAACTGCGGTTTCAAAGGAAATTGAGGGCGATTATCTCGAATTATGGGTGGAACTTATCCTTTCTGCGAATCCAACAAATCTCCACTGGTTTAAGCGGGGTTCCCACTTGCTACCAGCGCTGACTGTACTGTTGGTGGTTTGTAGCCAGACTCGGATTTCTCTGGGCCGACAATGAGGCCAAAATATCAGAAACGGTCATGGAGTTCATAGGGCGAATTTCTCGGTATCTTCGGCGCCACTACAGGGACATCCCTATGGACCTAACGAAGAGGCTGACTCCGATGAAGAGCTCAACAGTCATCAAGGTTGAGAGGGTGTTACCATCTACAAGCTCAGATGAAGCTGCTGTAGTATATACATGGCAGCAGGTGACTGGGTCGAGAGGACCTAGGGGCACAGTAATATACTGCGTTTACTACCCCAGGAAATGGTATCAGGACCTATCGACTACATGGTCGCGAAATTAAATTTTGGCAGTGACAATGGGAAAATTTCCTATCTGACAAGGACCCGAAGCTCGACTTCGATCCATGAGCTATCCCCACATGGTATTTTGTAAATAAGGCTCGCGAGCAGCAGTTTACGCAACAATGAGTATAAGGTAGTATAAAATTTGAGAACGTATAAACCTGAAAATTGATTGAAGATACCTACTACGATTAGTTGCATGTACTTCTTCTTCTTTAACGGATCCGGTGCAGGCCTCTCGCAACTGTTCTCTTCACCGGTCCCGATTCTGAGCCGATGTCATCCAGTTTGGCATCTATAAACTCTTCCAGCGAAGGTTGGGTCTCCCTCGTTGTCGGACACCATACATAGATCTACATGTGCACACAAGTTTATTTTGAGCTGCTGTCGGACCGATTTGACAACATATTCGTGGCACACACGAGTGTTTCGGTGCCTTTACAGAAGCCTAGAAGATATCAATGCGTGTGTCCTAATAGCCTAATAGAGAAGATGTAAAGAGTAAGAAGTAACACCTTCTTACTCCTCTCCTGAAAAACCCGGTTTCACAATAGTTGAGGGAATAGCGGCATGTGCCTCTACTTTTACAGAAAAGTTATCCTTATCCGTTCTAGTACAAGAAGAAAGCGGATAATATTGTTTTTTCTTCCAAAAACATTTCTTCTCATCGTCAAAGGCGCTAGAAATTAAACTAAATGAATGAACATTCTTTACCACAAGCATGCTATAATTATCGGTTTTCCGGAAATAACTCAGGAACAATTTCGCATAGAAAACGAATAATAAATGGTGATAATGAACCGGTTCGTTCCATATCTAAATGCATTAGTAACCAATATCTTATCGTTAAACTAATAATAAAATACAAATTTCTCGGGATTTTTTTATATTTATATTGGATTTAAGAAGGTGAAGCCTAATATTTGCGGTGAAACGGTGTGCATGAGAAAACCAATAAAGATTAACAAAAATAATTGAATCCCATAAAGGATTAACTTCACCAGATAACGACATAAAAAATAAATTAATCACTAAATTCTTCCCCGATTAGTATTGTATAAGCAGCCAAAGCCATTGTCTCTATAGAAATGAAGGAGCAGCGAAGGAAAAGTTTCGTTAAAATATACAGGTAAAAGAGACAATAAATCCAACACAAAATCAATATGGGGAGAACGTTTTTCACCGAACAAAACCCATCCGCCAGTTGTGGGTCTTCATTTCTTAAGACATCCGTTTAAGCATTTTAAGTGGCAAAGGTTGTTTCGCTTTCAACAATGTCAATTCAAAAATAAATCAAAAGAATGAGGAAGAGAATATACATATACGCTTTATTCCTCGAGGGCATAGAATCATCATTATGTAATTTAGTAATATTCGTTGGGCTTTATATGGCGGTAAGAGCGTTTTGGTTAATGGCAATTTATATTATTTATTCAAATTAATGATGTAGGAGAATTCAAATGACGGAGCTTTTTGTGCTACATTGGGAGCATTAGGCAGGATTAGTTGAGGCTAATCCCAGATGAAAAGTTGTAAGTCTTGCGCCAGCCGAAGGAGTCGCATTGGTAAACTACTAAAAATGCAAATGATAAACAAGATATTTTAATTAATTTCAGTTAAGTTCAGATCCTATTGTTGTAAGACTAATCGATATTAGATTCTAGAGCGTGAGTTACAAATTTTCGTTTGAAGTTTGTATTACGACACTCTTACAGAGTGACTGTACAATGACATAAACTGGCGATTAAGATTTAGGACCTCCGCACAGAAACCAACCGATTTGCAATCCCAGTTTCACAATAATCACGTGCACAACCAGTTTGCAGCCAAAATGAAACCTTTGTCCACACACGAGCGCAACTGATTTTGGATCAATCGGTGAGTGTTCTGTGCCCACAAACAGTTCAAATGTGTGTCAAGTAGTTCAGATGAAGTGCAACCACGCAAATTGTCACACGCGACCAGTTCCAAACTAGTTTCAAATCGGTCTCTTTTCTGTCGACCCGTATGTGGATTCCCACTTTTGTACACCGCCAAGGTCACAAAACAATTGCGTATGCAGCTGGGATTGCAGATCAGACGACCCATGTGCGAAGGGCTTAACTGTTCTGACAAATCTAAATTATAAATCTTCTTGCAGCAAATAAAGCAAATGTAATTATTTATTTCAACCCGGGTTCAACCCAGTCATAAACGGATGTCCGAGTTGAAACTGGGTCCACCCAACCCAACCCAGCTCTCCTACCGGGATCGAGTTGATATTTTACCTCATAAATGCTGGTTGAGTTTAAATTGGGTTGAAGCGACATTTGTCTTGTTTGTTTACTATTCGTGAAGTCCGTAATCGGCTTTAGTTTTGTGTTCGAAGTTTTTTCTAGTACAGGAAAATAAATTAATTCATTCTAAATTTTTACGTATCTATCTAAATGAGAATTTTACACAAAAATTTGAAGTTATATTTTGATATCAATTCAACTCTATTTCAACCCAAAGTGAACTCAATTCAACTTCATATACGGTGGCCGAAATTTCAACTCAATTTCGACTCAACTTTTCGACCTAGTCATAAACGGGGTAGTTACTACATCGAAAGTATTGTGATGATTTATGCGCCATCTGTTAGAAGTTTGGAACAACGATTATTTATAACGACTTTGTTAGGATTTGAATTTACAATTTATACATTAAACGAGGATGGCGCCATCTAGTAGACTTTATATCTATTGAAAGGACGGCATTTGAAGACAAAGCTTCTCAAAGCTAAAGTGGGGGCTTTGATATATGTATAAGCGAAAAGTAGTGATTGAAAAGTGAATTAAAGAGCGATAAATAGAATTTAATAGTGTGAGATATTAATTTGCAAGTGACAATGGTGAACTCTAAAAATTTTGTTTTGGTCATTAACCAGTGTTCGTGGAAGTCTAGTGATTTTGGTCCTCCGTGGTCTATGTTTGTTTAGCTGGGTGTTCAGTAATATAATAATGCAGTGTGGTCCTAGTGCTGTCTTTGGCGAATTGACTAGAATAGACTAGTGACTATTAGGGAGAGTTGCACCAAATCATTGATAAAAGTTATTGTTAAAATTAACTTTAACAATAACAAAGTTGTTTAAGTTCCAGTTTGTAAAAATGAGTTGCACCACCCAATCGTTTGTTAAAGCTATCGTTAAAGGCTACTTTGATTAAAATTTACATTTTTGTGTATTTATAAGTTTAAAAGTTTGTGAGTTTAATGAAAATGGCAACCCTGTCTGGGTCTATGACAACTCTCTATAGTTTCCACAGTTGAATCTGTCCCCTTTCTTGTGTATTGGGCAGATAATGCTTTGTTCCCAACTTCAGGCATTTTTTCGTTCCTCCATATGCAGCATAGTAATTCATGTATAGTTTGCTGAAAGCGATTCGCCTCCTTGTGTGATCTACTCTGCTGAGATGTCATCAATTACTGGATCGTATGGCACTCTGTAATTCTTCCAGGGTGGGTGCATTTGTTTTTCTGGTGTCCTCGTTATGCTGTAGACGGGAATCTGGTACATGCCTGGTGCTTTCATTTGCGTTGAGTAGCTCACTAAAAAATTCCTTGCACCGTTTTTTTTACATCTTCGCTGCCTGTAATTATAGTGCCTTCTTTTGTTCTACATACACAGGAGGAGGGTTTGAAACCTTTCTTGAAGAAGTTTACTTTCTTGTATGCTTCCCGTGTTTTGTTTTGCGCAAAGTTTCCCTCTGCCCTCAGGATGTAATTGTTGAGGAATTGTCTTTTCTTCTTCCTGCAGATGTTTTTTGCGGTTCTTCTTGTTTCCTCGTATTTCAATTTTTTGCTCCTCGTCGGTCTCTCTATGTATATTTTACATAGCATTCCTCGTCGTATCATTCACTGGCTCTGGTTGTGCGTTTGTAACCTACAGTTTCCTTCGTGACATCTGTCAGTATTTTCTTCAATCTTCTCCATTTTCCCTCGACTGTATCTTCATTATTTATGTTTGGACCTATCCTTTCTGCTACCAGAAGAAACGAGATCTCGCTCTGCTGGGTCCCCGGACACTGTGGTATCGAGGGAAATGAGGCTGCACACAACCTCTCGAGGGAGGGGTCTGAGACGTTGTTCCAAGGCCCAGAACCCTTCTGTGGCATCTCTTGGTGCACCTCCAAGTCCTTGATAGAAGAGTGGATTAAGAGAATAAACTTAGCCTATTGGGAGTCAGTCCCAGGTTATCTCACTGGCCATGTAGGAATGCGGTACCATCTCCACAACCTAGGACTGTCTCAAGAGACAGAATGCCGCTTCTGCTTGGCAGGCGACGAGACTTCCACACATATTCCTTGTGAATGTCCTGCTCTGATCTGGCTTAGAAGAAGAACGTTTATCAGAAAGTTCTTGAGCTCTGCCTAAGTCCGGTTTTCATCAATTAAAGACCTTCTTGCCTTCATCCGGACGGCCGATAGTCTGTTCCGCTAGTGGGGTACGTACACAATAGGCCTAACTTGGCCGCAGTGTTCACCATATGGGTTGCCCCCTCATTCCTTATAATAATAATAAAATATCCTTTCTGCTAGAGTTGCCTGATATCTCTCCAACAGAGTCTGTTCCTGCAAGCTATCGACGTCGAATTTCTTTTGTTTGCTGTTTCTTCTTTCTTGAGTGGACAGGCGACATCTGAATCTAGCTTTAACTAGGAAGTGGTCCGATTCACAATTTGCACCTCTACAAGTTTTTACTTGGAGGATACTGGAGGGTTTACTCTACTACTATAAAACTTCGCAAAACAGTCCCAAAACAACTACAGTTACAAATAGTTCAAGTTTTACAACAAGTTGTAAATATAAAAAAGATTATTCGCATTTAAAATGTTTTAAAGTCAATTTTAAGTAAAATTTTAGTAGTTGCTACACACCTTTTCCAGAAAATGAGTTTGCTTTAAATTTCTACGTTCCATTTTCAAAGCATCTCATTTTTAAGTTATTTTAGGCTCACGTGTACTGGATGTAATAAATTATATTGTAATAAAAAAATCTGATACTATGTAGGTCTTCACTTACTTGTTGTATACTCTTTATGGCAGTAATATTAATGTGGCTTTAACCTGATTACGTGTGAAAAGAGTAAATAGTGTGGCCTCTTCAATCAAATATTCACGAAATAGCGGCACAAATATCTAAATATTTACTCTATAACTACCTGATCAGTTTAGAAATAACATAGATAAAAAAAACCACCTTCATTCAAATTAGTCTTAAAGGTAGAAAAGCGGAAATGTTTTTTTATGGTTGCTCTGTTAAAATAAATCACCAATTTCCCATAAACGTAATAACATCAGGTGCCGGTAATTCTGATTTAGAAAACTCTGATAATTGTGGCTTATTAAAATACCAGTCTTTTTACTGCTTCTCGGTAATTCCATACTGAGAAAATATTAAATATATTTTGTTTTGTTTTGAAGCAGTTAGCCTTCGAATTGAGTCTCCTCTTGCATAATACATTCCCGTCCGACAAAACAGAATTAATTTACTGCCTCAAAGGAAAATTGAGACTCAATTAAATAAATCACTTTCATAGACGTGAGTGTGAACAGGCACAAAGCTGATAAGTTATTTTTTTTGTTCTAAGTATTCCAGGAGTTTAAGCTCTAAAAGAACAAAGCACGTCGAGAATAGAACGGGTGAAGTTATCATCACATGATGTGAAATTGCCGGAGTCGTCGACTAGGTCTAAATAGGGTACAATGACTTAACAATATCTGATTAAACGTGCACATCGTCGATAATTACATAATCGAGATTGTGTGTTCATTTTCTCGTAATTATTGATGAAAGGATTGATCAAGAAATTGAAGAGAATTAATTCTAATCTTGTATTTTGTTTAAAGTTAGATTAATTTGGAATTCAATCAAGTGTGGACGAAATATTGTCCCAAATGGTTCAGAATGGCCGGCGTTGATTGAGTTCTAATTGTAGTATTCCAGAATTGTCGCTATTTAGATATATAGCATAAAATTTTATTTGTTCATAGGCTCTGTGTTCGATGGGAATGATAATGGAGAGAGAGAGAGAGATCTTCAGTTGTTAAACTCATGACCTAGTTAGTCCACTCCCTTGAAGGCACTTGAAGAAATGGGCTTGATTTGAAGCGGAAGACTTTTGAATACTTTTGCTCAGTTTAATTCAAGATTTGAATTTTCATTCAATTCATTTCACATTTTCCTTCTTATTAAATGTTATTATACTCGTATCACCGTAATTCTGATAATGACATTAGCTTGTTTAATTTTTTTTTTCAATTGGAAACTTAATTTAATTTTACTTTGGAAAGCCGCGAGGGGGTATGTACATGAGTATGTTACGAAAGCCGCATTTTGTTACAATTTAAACAAAAAATTAGCTCTCACATTTTACGTACTTTCGGCCTCGACAGCCTAATCAATATTCGAGCCTTGCAGCGATTTTTAATAGCTTGGCAAATAAAATTGTCAATGTTGAAGCTGGAAGAAAGTTCTTCGCTATATTCCAAGGAGCGGCATCATTGTTTTGATGAGTGGCACACAATTGGAAATCAAGGCATGAGCCAAAATAGTAGTGTTGGGTAGGACACGATTATAAAATAAGTTTGTAAGAGGTGCCTCTTTTTTATTTTGAGCCAGTACGATGTCATACTTCAAATGAGACCATTGATTCGTTTTTATTCAAATATTCACCAAAATCAAAAACTAAACTGAAAGATTTGTGACAACTAAAGAAGGATATAAAAGTATGTGCATACGTGATTTAACTTCATTAAAAAATTTACAACATACAGGGTCAATCTATCTTGTTTTTTTTATGTGACATGGTCAAGCTGAAGAATCACCCTTTGTACCACTAGTTCGTCATGCCGTTCATGGTGCAATCTCTAGTAGTAAGCTTCATCTGAAGGATAGAAGAGAAGGGGTGGGTGAGGGGTCTGGAAGGTGCGTGAGTAGATGTCGATGAACCATGCGTTTGAACTCTGAGATGTTATATGAATTCGGAAACACCGATTGCGGAAGACAGTTCCACAATCGAGTTTTTCTATTTATAAACGAACTACTAAACCGTAATGAGCGCGAAGAGGAGGGCTGTAGTGTGTGGGGGTGAGCGGAGTTGGCTAGTCTTGCGTTGCGGGAAAAAAGTTGCCGTGTAGGCAGGAGGTTTCTAATTTAAGTGGAACAGTCGCTATGGTAATAGCGGTAAAACTTACTGAGCGCTGCTAAGTTTCTACGGTAGCTTAAAAAGTTGATCGTGGGGCAAAGGATGCCATCGCCAATGAGTTTGGTGGCGCGGTATTGTACCTTGTAGAGCCAAGCCAATGTGGTTTTTGGGGCGCCAGCACTGATATACGAGTTGTATTCGATGCAGGACCGAATGAAGGATTTGGAGGTTGGGCAGTGCAGCTGGCTGGAGAAGGAACTTGCATCTCTTAAGGAACCGAGGCATTGTTACGCTTATTTGGCGACTTGGTATATGTGATTTTTCCATCGCAGATCAGAATATAAAGTCACGCCCAGGATGCTAAGAGATGGGTCAGCTGTTACATTATCCTTGCCCACTGAAATAGGAAAAGGTCTGTGCAGGTTTGTTTTCAATAAGTTGAATCCAACACGATTCTTGCGGCTTCGATTAAGAAAGAGTTCAATGTCCATGTTAAGAGAGTTGGACATGAGCTCACGGTCTAAGAGACAAGGTCCGGCGCTGTCCAATGGCAGAAGTAACGCAGAGTACCGTCATCGGCGAAACTACGAAGGGGGTGGTGGGGATTGAGAGATCATTAATGAATATAAGAAAAAGAGCAGGAGAGAGGATCGACCCTTGGGGAACGCCGGCCGGAAGGGAGTGATAGTTGGATTCAACGCCTTGGTTGAACCGCCATAAAGAAAGCTCTCAATCCAGTTCCTTAGAACTGTGTCGATACCAATAGTTTGGAGTTTAGACAGCAGAGCGCGATGCCATACCCTGTCGAAAGCCTTGGAAGAGCAACCAGACAAAACGCACCGAAGCTATGGAGGCTTTGGTTGAGAAGCTCGGTCAAACAATCAGAAACGTCGCCAGTAGACCTTTTTGGTCTAAAGCCATACTGCCAGTCGTGTATGATTTTGTTGGAATCTAAATATTTTCTCAGCCTTCTATTGGTTATTGTCTCCATGATTTTGGAGAAAACAGAAGTAATTGCTATTGGGCGATAGTTTAAAGGGTCGCTGGCTTCACGTTTTTTCGAAATGGTCTGAACATGAGCTAGTTTCCAGGATTTTGGGTAAACTCCGCAGAAGTATGACAGGACAAAAAGTTTGCGCAGAGGTTTAGCCAAGGATGAGGCACATTTCTTGAGTACCATAGGGGGAATATTGTCAGAGCCAGTGGATTTATTGAGGTTAAGCTCTTTGAGACATACACCTCGCGAGTCCTGAAGAAAATTCCTTCCAGTTGTACAGAGTGCAACTAAGCTGCCAATCCTTCATTGTATACTCTGTTATTAGTGGAAAATATCACGAAATTTGATTTAGTTTTTGTGCTCAAGAATGCATCCAATTTTTTAAGAAGATCCAAATCGAAAACCCAAATATAAGAAGTGCCATTATTAAAGTTCCATAGTTTTATTTTTCGGTTGACATATTTTAGATGAAACTGTTTAAACCACATTACTGAGCCAGTTCATTTGTTCCTCTGGTAACATCTCGAAATGAACTAATTTCTTCTAAGTCAGCGAAACATGCACAACACTACTTTCTCGTCGGCGGAGAAGATTTGTTTTAATGTGCAAAAACAAGCAGAGTAGATATTTTTGTAGAGGGTCCCTACAAAGTCCACGTTTATTTTCTACAAAATTTTTATATCTGCAAGAAAAAATTCGATCTACTATGAATTTCTTAAAACCTGCGTCACCTTGTCAATTTAGAGATTTGAAAAAAAAAATCAATTTTTAACCCGACGTTTTTCAGCACTTCTTAAACCGCTTGTCTTATTGTATACATGAGATTGAGAAACAAATGTGTCATTCTAAAAATAGAGCCACCGAAAAACGCACTTAAAATACCAAAAATTTAAGGTGAAATTGTTCAAATCCTGCAACAAGTGAATTGCGCAAATTTTCGAATACCAAATCTAGACCAGAGCAGAGGCCGCCTATCAATTAGAAAAATTCTAAATAATAAAGAGGCTCGACTTGGCAGACCATTATTAAAACATTTAAAATTCGCGTTGATTAAAAGTTTCTACAACAAGATATTGTACAGTAGTCTTTGGGTTGCTCTTGCTAATTAGAAAATTGCAAGCTTCCTCTTCAACATAAGAGTGACCTTGATTGGCTAGTAAAGCATGAATGTGCTTACATAAGATCTATATATGAACATATATATTTTTTATAACATATATATTTAGTATGTTAGTAAGCAAGTTGAATTGTTAAAAGAAACTTTTCAATTGGTAAATGTATCTTGAGCGCTGCAAAGTCGCGCTGAAAGGAAGCATAGGTTTTTTTTATTTCTTGCGTGTATGTCTTCCCAGTCAGCATTAAATTTTATTTGCCATTATTTAATTCGCAGCTCTGAAATTGGTTCATTTGCCATTCATTTTATGTCTATTCAACTGATGGCCACAGATTCGCTCTTGGCAACGAGCAACACACCCCTAAAGGAAAAATCTGTTTGATAAAATCGAATGAAAGAAGCTCCAAGCTCTGAATATCGTGACACGAAGAAGGTCTTCCCGAATGCTCGTTGATGAGATTGTTTCATAATAATTTATTATCATGGATTTTTTGGGGATATTTTTTTGTGTGTGTGTTGAATAAAAGAAAAATGATTTCTTGGAAGTTGTTTTTCTCGCTGGTGTTGCTAAGTTACGCAAAGATGGTAATAAACTCTTTTGTAATTTAAAGCATTCATGAAGAAAGCGACACGTAGAAGACCGGAAGGGTCTGAACTGATCCTTATATGAAAAATATTTACACAAAAGTATTTCATTCTGTATAAAATGAACTCATTAATTCAATTTATATTTTTTTCACTTTGTATTGATTTTTAATGAATGCTCTGAATTTTTTAGTGCCTGGCACTTTAACAACTCTGCCTAGACATTGTGATACTTATGGATTGTCATAAAGTGCTTTCAGGCCCAACTTCAAAGTCCTAGCTGAGTTACAGCATTATGGTGGGTCCACGGGGTGTAAAATCGAACCGTCCTCTCGTCGTGGCGCCCGTGGACAACCAACTAACAACGATAGTAGAAAGCAGACTCTTAAAAGCCTACCAAGCCAAGATGTAAATGTTATCGTGTCGATGGCTGCGTGGCAGTGGGTAGTGCTCTGGTGCTCTCATTTCTGGTAGCCCTAATAAGGCATGCTGCCGGCTTAACCGGTTAATAATAGGGACCCAATTTCCGCTTAGGTGGGGTCTTCATCTAGCGGTCGGTGCACCTCCATGTTCGCCCGGTAGTCTGGTACTGTTGGCGTCACAGTCTTTGTCGGCTGGTTAGTGGAATTCACTTGATTCAGGAGGCATAACACTCCAACAAGGCTGGTTGTGACTCACCCGGCTGTTGAAAAATAGATGCATTCATATAACACCCAGTAGTGCAAATGCGAGGCTCACTGCCTTCTGCTTATGCATCCACCAGACTACCCTTAACCTTTCCTATTCTTTTTCTATTTTCAGGTCAAGCTTACTACTAGACATTGCTCCATGAGTTGAACGACATGACGATCTAGTGGTACAAAGGGTGATTCCTGAGCTTGACCATGCCACATAAAAAAACAGTCCCGGACGGTCTCCTCTGGGCATCGGGCGCACCCAGTTGTATATAGCCTTATCCTGATATGGAGGCTCTGTTAGGATCGATCTTCCCTTTCCTGCCTTACTCGTGGGACTTTCATGGACCAACAAACTTTTAAAAAAAAACTCAGACGAAGAAGGAGGTTGTTAGTCTGATGCAATAAGCATCAGATCAGAGATGAAGAGGGATTTCCTTGGAGGTTCCTCGTCCAGCATAGAAGCTTCGGCTTCTCAATCAACAATAGTGCCCCAGGCAGCTGGCGGCAATGTTGTTGAAGAAACGATCAAGGTTGTCGGTATGACCGTGCAACCTAGCAAGAAAACATCTGATGCTGACAAGAGGAGGGACAAGGCAGGAAGGCCGCAGCGGAATTGGAGAGCTCCACAGAGCACACCCGAGTCTCACATGTGGAACTTCCATCCCATCAAACTAAAGGCAGGGTAGTAGTGAGAACATCGGCACGAACCAGGACAGCCGCTGTACTCCCAGAAGTTTCTGGGCCCACCAGAAAATTGGTAGCACCAATTCCTACATCTTCTAGGGGGCTATGTCGCATGCCGGAACCAACCGACGCACTGCCAAAACGACAGCGGTCAGAAGATTCTCCGGCTGGGCAGGGACCCCAGAAGAAAAGGGGGGAGTCGCAAGAACCCTCATACCGGGACAAGTTGGCTAGGATCACCATGGCAGTGGTCCTGGACAACTATCTTCTTCGTCTTCTTTACGCTCCTTTAATTCCTCATGGGTCATAAGGCGGAAACAGTTGCCCTCCAGCGAACTCTGTTTTGCGCGACAGCTCTCAGCTCCAACCAGAATCTCCCAGTTGTTGCGGCTCCTGCTAGTAGGGCTCTCCTCCACGTTGTTCTAGGTCTACCGACGTCGTTTTCGCGTCGGAAGGTGTGACCAACCCAACTGTTTTGCTTTCGTTAATGTACAGTCCCACATTTCCTGCCGCTTGCTCAACTTTTTTTTTATGTGATAGACTAGAGGCTTAGAGAAAGCCCCTTTGTACTGTTCGACAATCTATTTTTTTCGTATAGAATGTCGAACAACAGCTCTAGCCGGAAGATAGAGAGTAGAAAGAGACAGAGAAGTAGGAAGGAGCTGCCACAACCTAGCCGCGATATTTTTAATCCACCTACTTCCAACCATTTCGCGACTCTGGCATCGGGGCATTTGAGAAGAAACAACTCGCTGGAGTGTTATGCCTCCTGAAACGAGTTGAATCTCATCAGCCAACCGATGACATGCGCTTGGTGGAGCGGGGAAGGACTAGCGAAGGCTATTACAGGAAGAATCAGGAATGTAAAGAGAGGAGAAGAAAGAAGGGAAGTAATGTGGGTGGGAAAGTGGAAAAGGCGAAGGACCGTGGGGCTGGCCGGGATTCGAACCCGGGACCTCTGGGATAGCAGTCAGGCGCCTTACCTCTAGACCACCGAGGCCCCCAAAAGCTTCTTGTACAGCTGTTGTTGTTCTTCCAATGATGTCAATGTCGTCTGTGTAAGCCAGTAATTGGGTGGACTTGTGGAGGATTGTATCCCTTAATGTCACGCCCGAATCTTGGATCACTTTCTCCAACGCCAGGTTGAAAAGGAGGCAGGCCAGACCGTCCCCTTGTCGGAGTCCATTATAGATGTTGATTGGTCTGGACAGTGTTCCGGATACCTTTACTTGGCTTGAAACATTGGTCACGATCAACCTACATAGCCTTGTCAGTTTGTTGGGATTACCGAATTCTCTCATGGCTTTGTAGAGTTCTACTCTGGCTATGCTATCATAGGCGACTTTAAAGTCTATGAAGAGGTGTTGAATTGAGTTTTGAAACTCTAGATATTTTTCCATAGCCTGCCTCAAGGTGAAAATCAGGCCACTGGTGTTGGCCTATGATGTTTTTGGCGTATAGGGCCATCCTGTTTTGTAAGATAGCGGAGAATATCTTATACACGGTACTCAACAACGTTACACCGCGATAATTAGTGCACGCTGTGTTATCTCCTTTTTTATGTACCGCGCAGATGATGCCTTTTCTCCAGTCTTCTGGCATCGCTTCCTGATCCCATACTTGCACAATTAATTCATGAATCGCTTGGTGTAATGTAGGCCCTCCATATTTAACCAGCTCCGCGGCGATGCCGTCTGCATCCGAGGCCTTGTTTGAGCTGGCTGATGGCTCTCCTAACTTCTTCTAAGCTTGGTGGCGGCAGCATAGCATTATCATCAGATATTGGTGGAGCCTCCAAACCCTCAGTTAACTCGCCATTTAGTAAATTATGAAAGTGCTCTTCCCATCGCTCCAAGATGCATTTAGGATCGGTAATCAGATTCCCTTCTTTGTCCTTGCAGTATGTGCAACGTGGTGTGAATGGCGTCATACTGCGGACTCCCGCGCCTGGTGTGGCTGTCGTTCTCTGTACTGTTCTAGTTCACAGACGAGATTTTTTTCCCAGGCTTCATTTTATCGTCTGTGAAATTCTATCTTGCCAGCGGATTTTTAGGATACGACGCAGGCATCTGTTGATGAAGACTTGTAGGCGCCCTGTAATGAATTGGGTGTCTTTCCATGTTTCGCAACCATACAAAAGAACTGCCGAGTTGAACAGCCGCAATTTGGTGATAGTTGAGATCTCCGTTGATCTCCATATGCGGAACAGGCATGCAAATGCGCCTCGAGCTTTACTTATTCTGGAACTGACGTCTTCCTCTGCCCGCCATTTTCGGTAGTGGTAGCTACCAGTTCCAAGTCACGGTTATTCAGCGCTGTCTGTTCAATGGTGTTTGTATTTATCCGCATTTCTTTGGTTTTATTCGGATACAGCGATAAGCCTGCTGGACTACTATCTGTTGCTAAATTGTTCAACATGTTTTTTAGGTCCTGATGTCTGTGGGCCAGCAAACATATATCATCCGCGTTGTCGGATTCTTAAGGCGGTCTAGCAATCCCCATTGTATGCCGCCTGTTACACAATCTAGAGCTACTGACCTGGATGTCGTTTATTACTATAAGAAATAGTAAAGGCGAAAGAAGATATCCTTGTTGTACTCCTGAACTTCCATTATGGAGAACTCTGCATCTGGTATTGTTGTATAGGGCTCTTATCAATTGTATATAATAATATAAATCGATTCTATTTTTGTGAACTTATACATACCAATTAAACTCGATTAAGAAAGACATAAAAGCAACCATTTACCCTTATAGCACAAAATCAATCTTAACATCGAATACTTTATGAGAAAATCAATTGTTCGACTACATTCTCACGATGAAACACAAAATGTCATTACATCCTCTTATATATGCTAAGGGGAGATCCTTTTGTAACATTATCGCCAGGATAGCAAGCAACTATACCTCGTATATTCATAACCGTATCCAGCACACACACGATTTCTAATTCTGAATGCAAAAGGCTTATCTTAAATTCAAGATAAAGCTTTGCTTGCCTCATTTACGTGAGTGTTCCTTGAGTCATCAGATATGTGTAAGGGAAGGACGACCAACGAAAAAAAAAATAATAATAAAACGTGTTCATGCTACTTTATACCCAAATTGAAATGACAAAATTTTGTCTGTCTGTTCTTATGAAGGGATGGCAGCGTAGAGGTGAACAGGCGTAGACGAATTTCGGAAATAATTTCTATTTTATGAATAATTTAATCATGGCATATCGATTCGGTCCCCAAAAACGAGAAATTTCTATTAAATCACTTTATGTGATATATTTCGAGGGGATTAGAAGGCAGTTTGTGATTTAGTGGCTGTAATAGCTTGTAAACAATTTCAAGGTTGAGGAAATCTTTATTAGAAAACGAAAGATTAATTTTCATCCCTTTAGAGTCAAATAATCCGAACCATTTAAATGGATTTGATAGTTTCTTGTAAGCATTGTTCATTGTTCTAGGAATTTAAGGATATCGATCCAGTTCCGATTTTGAAGCCTAATAAATTGATTGGATTAAAAATCATTTAAGGCTACACACCTTCAGTTTTAACTGTGCGATTTAACTTTACAGTCGGACTGTGCAGATAAATCGTAGGTCCATACGGCCTACACACGTTGAAGTAAAACTAAACTATCAGTTTTCATCAATATGGCCTCCATAAACAACGGTTTAGCGATGGTAGGGCTAATACGTATGTGTGTTAAAAAAAAATTTCGCCTAATTTTAAAATGACCTTTTTATAAGCTGAATATTTTTTTACTCAAATCTGGTATTCCTTGATTTTGATTTTCCACAACGAAGAGTTTTAGTTGTATATAAACTCTTTCAGCTATTCGCGTTGGGCCTTGGTCGACGAGTCTTCGGAATTAATTAGAAATAAGAGACGTGTTCACTTCACGCTCGCTGCGGAACAACCGACAAAACTGTGTAGTTTTCTGCTACATACTCCCAATTTTAACTATACAGGTCTATCTGTACAGTATTTTCTATTGATATTTTGATAAGATCTCAGTTTTTACTGAACATTTCAAATTTTTGTTCTACACACCTATCGATTTAACTGTACAGTCCGACTGTGCAGTTTAATCGCACAGTTAAAACTGAAGGTGTATAGCGGGCATTAGAAAAATAAATCAATTTATTATTTATTTGTTGGTGTTGCCGAAATTGTTAAACAAACTAGAAAATTTTATCTGTTTCCATAAAGAGAATCCATACATTGGTTGCTCCAACATTACCATAAAAAGAAAAAGAAAAGATTTCATATTATTAATGATGTCATAATTGACAGTCAACAGAATCATTTTCTTGAAAAAAAAAAAAACGTCATGAATAATATAAATAACTATTCACATCTACAGAAAAATTAGGTTTGGTAATGAGAAACTGAAAAACGATACAATTTTAACGAATTATTTCCCAACTTCCAATGAATGCTTTAAAATGCTACTTCAGATCGAGAAGAAGTTAAAGCTTGCAAAGCTTCCTACACCTGTAGAAAAACCTACGGCAAGAGATGGAATCTCAAGCCAAAGATGGTTTTGTTGATGTACATAGCCGTGTTACGTCCAATTCATAGGTATGGTCGACAACGCTAAGCAGGACCTAAAATATCATTAAGTTGCGTTGAGTCCAGAGTACGGCAACATCAGGGGCAATAGACGCCATGAGAACATGCCGCAAGAATGTCCATGATTTTCTTTTGTGACTGCAGCCTCCCAACCTCTAAATCAAACAACTAGCCACGGACAGTGCCCTTAGATTGAGGGCATCCGCACCCTTGACCTCGAAACCCGCGGAATATTTTGAACTTGCTACCTGGAGCGCGTTCAAAAACCTTACTATAGTAAACCACGAGGTAAGCTGTGGTTATGCTACATCACTTCACTTAACCACGAAAGTTTATGTTTAACCATGGAGGTTTTTGAACGCACCGTGGTTAACTACGTGGTAAAGAAAATTTAAATTTTTTTTCCATAAAATAGTGTCGGATATTTGCCTCAATTATTTCCAATAATTATTTATTTAAAATAATCTCACAAATCCCACTTTGATTTGTTCATTATTAACATTAAAACAAATGTCAAAAAATTGTTTTTATTCTTCTTCTTCTTAACTATCGCTAACCATGCTCCCGAGCATGGTTAAAATTTAACTACACCATGGTTAACCACGGGAGTTTTTGAACGCCAAAAAGTTATGCTCGTGGTTATGTTGTAGTTAACCACGGAGTTTTTGAACGACAAAAGTTTACCATAGTTAACCATGGTTAACCATAGTAAGGTTTTTGAACGCGCTCCTAGGCCTTTAGGGTCGCTACAACCACGGACTACCTTCCTGAAGATTGACCTTCAGGAAGGCCTTCTCCGTCGAAATACCCTCAGAAAAAAGTGGAGAAACGGAAACGTCCTGCGGAAGTTCGATATCGAACGTCAGAGGCAACGCGGCAGGGCTATATCTGGAGACCTTTTTAGGTTTTTACACTTCCCAGTGCTCGGTAGTATCTTTCAATCAGATGTTCTGGCGAAAAGCCTATCAGACAATAAACCTCGAATCTACACAAAAATGTAGCATTGGAAGATTTCAGATCTGAGCTAAGGCTCCCATTCAAATATAGGCCTGAAGGTTTATCGCTTTCAAGGCAAGTATTCCGGGAAACTGACAATAATCATTATGTACGCCTTTACCGAACGCTGATCCTTCTGATTCTTCTTTATGGATTGGAAACGTGGACACTGCTAAAGCCGGACGTCAAAAAGCTCGAAGGCTTCAAAATATGGCGATGTTTGTTTATATTTAAGGCAGTTTCTCCGGGTCTCAGTCCAAGATCGCCTTCGAAACGGGACAGTTTTTTTATGTGAAAGACTAGAGGCTCAGGAAAGGCCCTTTATACTGTCTACAATCTATTTTTTCGTATAGAGTGCAAAGATGCCATCAACAGACACTGATCGAAGAACAAATACAAAAACGTCAACTTGTTTGTGGTTTGGACATGTTTGCCGAATGGATGATAACCGCTTGCCATGTAAACTTCTCTGTCGAGACTGTCCGGCAGACTGGATAATTCAGCGATCGGCACCAAAGAAAACCTGGCTAAAGAATATCGACTTAAAGAATCAACGATTATCAGTTATCGAGGCTCGAGGTTTGTGGGGAATCATGAGATAGCCTGCAGCCCTCGGCCTGTCAGGCGGATGTCTAAGTCCTCATCATCGTCAGACTGAGTAATGTGTGGCCTTCATCGGGCCGCGCCTGCCGACCTGCCGATGGCTTGTAAGTGAATGGAAGCCTTAGATAGACTCAGTAGAAAGCAGAACTTAACTTTCATTGACAAGGTGGACTGGAGACCTGTATTATCTCTCGGACGAATAAAAAGAGAATAATGGGCCTCCTAAAAATATCCAACGATGTATTGGCCGAATTAGCCAATTTTCTGGCCCATAGAGGATCTCGCTGGGTTTCCGATACAACATCTTTTAACGTAACTGCGGGGAAACGAACAAGCGGCAAACTGTTCCTGTGTAAATGACCGACTTTAGCTAAAGCCAGACTGCGCGCACTAGGCAGTTACGTCCTGGAAGACTGGAGAACAGATCATCTCTGCAGGAAAGCTTGAGGCCGGTCGCACTAGACGCAGTCATACACTCTTACCAACTCTCACCTAGTCTTAGGGAATTGCGGTAAGAAACAAAGCATAAGTATGTGGCTTCAGTAATTGATTTTCGCCTCTGCATGATCTGACTTTGTAGAAGCAGTAAACGAATTTTTATACATAGGGGCAATTATAACAAAAGGCAATGATACAGCGGTCGAAATCAAAAGAAACATAACACTGGCTAATAAATGATACTTTGGTCTACGCAAACCTGATGACGAGAAATAAATCAAGGAAAAAAATTGAAAACTGTTCACAAGATTAATCAGGACGGCTTGACTGGCTATATAGTTCGAAAAGGTGGACATTGAGAACGCAGAGGAAACATTGGTAGGAAAATGCTTCATTCAATTTACAAAGGAATACAGGTGCGTTGTATTTCGAGGAAAAGATAAAACTCAGATTTGCATGAAAGCAGTAAAATAATAATATCAAGATCCATACCCACCCACCCAGCAAGTATCAGAGAGCTGCAATAACCATTTCAGCATTCCTTTAAAAACGTACAGCGCTCACATTCTCATACCAGTTCCATATACCTACTTTTTAACATTGTATCTCATTAGAAGAAGCATTACTTTCATTGTCCTTTAAAGGCTATCGGTCTATTGAGTATGCTAATATGACCCTTTATGGTCACCAAGCTAATCGCCCATTTTCTTCGTCCAATAAAATTCTGAAAACTCCAGTAGTGCTCCCTTGGAAGCATATTTGGCAGCGCGAAAAATTAGCTCCCTTGAGCAGTGCTCTTGATATTTCCCGCTTTCATTTAAGGGCCTCGGTAGTCTAGGGGTAAGGCGCCTGACTACTATCCCAAGAGGTCCCGGGTTCGAATCCCGGTGGTGCCACGGTCCTAGCCTTTCCCAATTTCCCGCCTACATAACTTTCCTTCTTTCTTCTTCCCTCTTTACATTCCTGACTCCTCCTGTCATAGCCTTCACTAGTTCTCTTCCACGCTCCACCAAGCGCATGCCATCGGTTGGTTGAAGAGATTCAACTCGTTTCAGGAGGCATAACACTCCAGCGAGTTGTTCTCGATGCCCCGATGTCAGAGTCGCGAAATGGTTGAGAGTTGGTGGAATAAAAATATCGCAGTCAGGTTGTGACAGTTCCTTCCTCTCTTCTTTCTCTCTCTCTTCTCTCTATCTTCCGGCTAGAGCTGCTGTTCGACGGTGTATATGGGAAAAAAAATAGATTGTCGACAGTACAAAGGGACTTTCCCTAAGCCTCTAGTCTGCCACATAAAAAAAAAAAAAAAAAAAAAAAAGGGCGAGCAAAATGGGATTTGCTCTTACAGTGTAGGGCTTGTTCCTGCGCAAGACCAAGACCACCTATTCATATAAAGACCGTTGGCAGGCATGCCTCGATAAAGGTCACACATTACTCAGTCTGACTGAGGCATAAAGTCTGAAGAGGCAACCGGCTGTCAGGTCCTGGATTGCAGGTCTCCTCCTGATTCTCCATAGACACACAGGGAAGACGACACTTTAGCGTAGCAGATTGTAAATTCAAGTGTAAAAATGTTCCCGGCCTCATCCAAAACCTCATACTCAATTGAAGTTCAGATCTTCAGGCACGGACTAACGATAAATACCCACATACATAAAGTTTTACTGGATTACAGGACACGGCCTGGCGGCGGTCAGTGAGTGTGTTCTGAAGCTTGGCCTACAGGCGAGAAATCATCAGGCCATGGCCTGCCGGCGGCCTGTATGTGAATGGGGGCCTTTTCATAAGCCAAAGTGTGATGCGTTCAATCATGTTCAACATTATAATATCCACAATATAATAAAAACTAAACATGGTCACTTGCTGCATATATTTTATTTTTGAATTAAAAATGCCTGTTTTTCTTTACATGATTTTCTTTGGAGGTGGACATATTCGCTGGCACTGACCTGCCTCCATATCAGAATAAGGCATTGAGTAAATGAGTGCGCCTGAGGAGATTGTCCGGCTTCGACACGATAACTTTACATCTTGGGCTGGTAGGCTTTGAAAGGGAGCCATGGAAGTTTTCTCAGTTTTATGTTTGTACATATTTAATTCAGCACACATTTCTTCAAATTCTTCGCTCATTCTAATTCGCTTTAGTGACACCTTACAGGCTCAGATGTTGTCCAATTTTTGCCTTGAAAATTTTAAGAACAATCTGTTTGCTCAGTTAACGTGCTGCATTGCCTTGAGGTTTCTTGGTTCTAGTGGTGCTACTAGTAAAAAATATGTTTTATTTGTGGCTACAAACCACCTATGAATGTCGTTCGTTTTATCTTATTTTCTACGATAAGCACCGGCCCTAAATATATCAAGTTATCTACAATTTCCATGCCGGAATATCGTTTTCTGGGTCATCTGTACTTCAGTTGTCGGTTGCTTCCACTATTGGGGTTATATTTTCTTTGAAATATTCTCTAAAGTACTTCTCCTTCACCCCAAGTATGCCATCCATAGTACTAGCTACAGTATCAAACTCCCTTATTACCATGGTTCAGGTGAGTTTCTACTCTGTCGCTATCATATTTACTTTGCATAGATTTCAAGCATCTTTATTTGGTTGATTGCACTGATGCTATTTCTTAAGTAGCATCGTGTTTTCTTCCTTAATAATTTTTTCATGTTCCTTCGTGGTGTTACGAACTTTTTAGGAGTTACTTTTAATTGAGTGAGGAGTTCAAGGTACACCTTTAGTATTACCAGTTTATCACGTCGACCGTAATGCCATGGTGTAACGTCATTGGACACATTTAATCAACAAAAAAGTCTAAAATCGATTAACAGATAAGACGTAATGTTTAACCATGATAAGACCAGATTTAATACAAAATTGATGACTTTTCAGAAGTTGATTGTTAAGCCTTACTTAGTCATCATATTCCCCAGATCTAATGCTCTGCGATTGCTCAAGAGCTTAGAAATTCTTCGAAAGTGGTTAAGTATAATTAAGTAAATTATTGTAAAAAAAATTCGGTAATTTTAATGAAAAGATGAAATTACTTGGCGAACAACTTAATAATGCACAATTATTTCCAAAGTTCAGCTTTATTAGAAGTCCTCCATTAATTACGTGAGGCGTTTAGGGGAGGGGGTCGGCCCAAATCTCACCCAATCTCACGTTTTTTATTATGAAAACTCGAGGAGAATGGAAAAGGTTTGTTTGCCCAAGGAAATGTTGATGAACCTTAAGTTGGAGCTCTAAGTTGTTTTACGAGTTCGGAAATATTGACTGTGGAACATTATTCCACAGTCGAGTTGTTCTATTCATAAACGAACTTCTAGAGCGTATTGTGCCCAGGGGATTCAGCTGTGGGGTATTGGGTGAGCCGTGTGGGCTAGTCCTGTGTTGCGGGAAAAATATTGCCGTGCAGGCAAGAGGTTCTGAATTTCAGTGGAACAGACGCTCTGTAGTAGCGATAAAGTAAAGAGAGGGCTGCTACATTGCTACGGTGGCTTAAAGGATCTATAAAGGCGCAAAAGGTGCTATCACCAGTGCCGGATTTACCAACAAGCAAAACAAGCAATTGCTTGAGGCCCCTACCCTCAGGGGGCCCCGCGCCTCTTATATTTTGTTTGGTTCGTCTTTAGATAAAAGGGAGAGGAGAGAGAGAACTCGGAACTTGACCCACAAAGATATTGAAATATATAGTTTATTTAAATAAAATTTATATTCCATTTTACTTAATTGATTTCTCATTAAAGAACTTTTCTTTTGTGTGTGTGGCGGGGCGGGGGCGGTGGGGCGGTAGTCATTGTTGGGGGGCCCCATCACGAGGTTGTGCTTGGGGCCCCGCAATATATAAATCCGGCCCTGGCTATCACCAATGAGTTTGATGGCATGATTTTGCACCCTCTTTGAGACAAGGTGGTTTTTGGGGCGCCTGCTTAGATATAGGAATGAAGGGGCCGAATGTAGGAGTGTTGTAGTTTGCAGCTAGTAGTCCAGTCAATGCACGGTTTGCCTGGCAATTCCACCAAACAGCACCGATTGGCACCAAAATTTGGCTGTAGGTTCTACTTACCCTCTACTTCAAAGTTGTCAATGTGCCGACGGTTGCTTTTACCCTGGGGGTCGACGCCACCCCTTCTGGGGGGTTAAATTTTTTTTAATAAAAATAAGTATGGGAATGGATAGATTGACTAATTCTAAGCAACTTTTGTTATATAAAGTTTTTACTAAAAGTCAATACTTTTCGAAATATTCGAGAGTGAAAACGTCAATTTTTCAGCAAAAAAACCCGTTTTCAGACGGTTTTTCATGAATAACTCTGAAAATAAGTATTTTATGAAAAAACCATTCAGAGTAAAAATGTAGCTTATAAAAAAACAAAAAAAAATACTGGGTTTAAAATATCACTAGACCTAATGCTAACGGAGTATTAGCTTGTTAAAGGTTGGGTCTTCTTCGTCAAACGCCAAAATCGTAAGTTTCAACGTGAAATATCCGAAAAACAACGCATTTTTCGGGGAAAACTCATAAAACTTTTTTTGTAGTGCTTGGAAAAACCTTTAATTTTCTTTTCTTTTTAAGTTTCTAGTACCCAAATTAAGCGAGTTATGACAAAAACAAAATTGATCCCCATTTTTTTGGCAGCAAAAAAATGTGAAAATCACCCCCTAATTACCACCCCAATTGAACATGATCGTTACCACTTTACAATTTACTTCATATATGTACTTATAATATGCCCTATAAGTTTGACCGGTTTTAAGTGCTTGGTTAAAAAAAAATGAGCTTGAAGTGAAGAGAGCTTTTTTGCAAGTTTGCAAAAAATTGCCTTTCTTTAAAAATAACTCAAAAACTATGAAAGATACGCAAAATTTAAAAAAGTGAAAAATTGTAGGTTTTCTTTTTCTAAAACTTCTGGTTTTTTTACTTTTTCTGTACGATGAAAATTGAGGAAGATATGGCCGTTTCAAGTTTTCACATGTTCGCAAATGCAACGTTTTGAAGCTGTTTCAGCTCAAACTTTTTAAAAAATAAGAGCTTACAAAAAAATTAGTTTACATCAGCTTATAGCTCTTGGAAAAACCTATAAAATAGTTTTTTGTTGAACTTGATAGCTCAAAAACTAAGGGAGTTATGGTAAAAATACCCAATCACAAATTTTTACAGTTATCAACACACGCATATAACAACCTGATATAGAAGATTCCTTCATCTTTTCACACCTTCCCAGCCGGAAATTTATCAAGCGCTGTCAAAAGAAATAAGAATGCAGCGCTTCCAATTCATATGTTGTGGAAATTCTTCGGAAGCACGCACTCTATACTCCCATTTTTGTGCTTTGTTTTCCTCAAGTTCTCATTTATCCCCCTCAGTTGGGAAATTTGTGATTTTTCTAATAATAATCGCATCACTTGTACTACTAATACTATTTTTGGTGAAAACAAAAGCTTCAGGAGCTTCCCAAGAGCTTCAATTTCCCAACTTCGACTGCGCTTCGCTCTGATGACATGTCTGTGTTAAAAGGAAGGGAATTGGGATTGGGGTTGGGTTAATATTGAAGGAGTATTTGCTCCAATCAAAAATATAAATCAACCTGCTCCTGAAGAGCTGTTAAAAATGATTTTTTGCAGCTGCAAAAAGGGTTGTGATTCAACCTGCGGTTGCCGAAGATTAGGACTCTTCTGCAATTCAACTTGCTCAAGATGCAGCGGAGACAATTGCCTGAATAGTGCTCCAATTGTAGATCAGGAGGAAGACGAGAATGAGGCAGATGAGAGTGAGGATGAAGAAGAAAAGAATTTTTAATTATGGTTTTTGATTTTTTTTGTGTTTTTTATATCAAAAAATATATTTATTGTTTTAATTAAAAACTTAAGAAAATTTTTAATTTTTCCTATTTTTTAAATCAAATTTTAAAAAGTAGGGGTTGTTTTTATAGGGGTTTTTTTATAGGGGTTGTTTTTATAGGGGTTGTTTTTATAGGGGTTGTCTTCATAAGGGTTGCAACTTGTAATTCATGATGCAATGATAATTTCGATCGATTAAACGCTTGAATCTACAATTTTACACTTATTTTCGAATAGGGGTAGTTTACACCCCTAAAAAATAAAAAGCAACCGTCGGCACATTGACAACTTTGAAATATAGAGTAAGCAGAACCCAAATCCAAATTTTGGTTCAAATTGGTGCTGTTTGTCAGGATTGCCAGCTTTCGCCGTTTTTTCCGTGCATTGACTGGACTATAGGGCGACTGGCTGGAGGAGGAATTTGCATATCTTAAGAAAGTCATTGGGAGGCTTGTTTGGCGATTTGGAGTATGTGATCATTCCATCGCAGATGCTCCGTTAAGGGTCCATAAGCTGCTATCACTGACGGAAAACCTACCAAAAAACCGCGAGCATCCGTGAACGCGAGTGTGGATGGTTTTCTCGCCTAGTTCGCTCTTTCGTCTTTCGTTCTGAGTGGATACGTAAACTCTCGCCCTGAATTCACAGCGTGGAGCCGCCTTTACAGAATGTCCCACTGACATAGGAGGTATATCAGTGTTAACAGGAAAACTAGGTTAAATTAAGTAAATATCCCAGTAGAGAATGGAAGTACTAGCATTCTGCAGAAGCACTTCAAGTACTTCCACCCTGTACAAGAAAGACGTTACATCCACACGACTTCTGAATGACTTCCTTTTTCCCCTCTCTAGAATATGTTCTAGATCTAGAGGTACTTAGGCTAGGTTCACACGGCATTTACAGCGTTTTTACCTTACAAACTGCGATGTGTTCACACGATACATTTTTATTCTGGTAAAAAACGAATAACCACAGTTTTCATACAGCGGTCGATCTCCTTGAGCGTGGTTATGTAGCCACGCAAATACGTTAAAAGTTCGTTCGGTTTGCTTGGAAAATCCGGTGTATATTATTTAAACATGTTTGCCTGTGTACGATTTTTTCCTGTACAAGCGACGTGTGAGTTCTATACCATAAAAATCACGAAGTTGCACGAATCGAAGTAAATTTGAATTATTTGGTAGCGCTCTTCAAATATCAGTGTTTAACCATGATAATTTGTGAGAGTATACTGATCATAAATATCCAAAAGTGACAGGAGTATGACAGCACGTGTGGCCGTTAAGCCATTGAAAAGTACTATCCAAGCAAAAAAACACCCCATATATATAACTATATATGAGCTTTTTATACGACTATTTCTCTACTTTGGAAATTATGTATTTTGGCGAAAATATTAAGAGAGCAAATGTGTAGAGCATAGAATGATCTATTACCCCGGGTTCACCAGCCTCAGTTCGATAATGTCCAATTCAATCCGCATGGCTGGCATTTTCAGTTCGTGCTTGAAATTATTGTTGCTTTTTCGTAAGAAGCTAGAATTGCAAAAGCTTACTCGAATGATTTTCCATTATTCCAGTTAAATATTCACTTTTGAACGAGCTTTTACGTTGAATCTCAATTTCATGTTCTGTTGGGCGAACTCAGGTTTTATTTTTCCTACGTTCAATATGTGAAAATGTCTGGAGCTCAGGCAAAAACTGAAGTTCAGTACACCAATTTGCTCGAAAATGCGCAGTTCGGCCGGTGAAGCCGGGCAGGGCAATATGCGGAATTCGAAAAAAGGAAAGACATTGTGTTTGTTGTTATTGAAATAAAATTTTCAACACAATAAAAACGGCCTTCCTTTTTAATTTCTATTTGCCCCAATATACAATTATGTGCTTATTTGGTATCAAATGGATACGTACAGAAAGGTTATGGATACGATTGGATACTTTTTCTATGTTATTATGGATACGACCAAGCGCTTAGTGAGTGGCAACACAGCTGCAAAGGTGGTTTATGGAGGACTGGGTAGGAGAGGACGATGAAAATTATGACCATTTTATCGTCCTCTCTCATCCTCTTCCTCATAAACCGTCTTTGCAGCCGAGAATGTGGAAAAATGACAATTCTATAAACATTAAGGCCCTACGCACATGAGTCGACTGATTTGCAATCCCAGTTTCAAACTGGTTTCACCATCATCACGCTCATAACCAGTTTGCAACCAAAATGAAACATTTGTCCACACACGAGCACAACTGATTTTGAATCAATCGGTGTTCTGTGACAACATAGTTTTTAGTTGTGGCAACATGTAAAGTAGTTCAGATGAAGTGCAAAACCGTGCCGACCGGCAAAAACAGTCGCACGCGAGCAGTTCAGTATGAATTCCCACTTCCGTACACGGGCAAGATCACGAAACAGTTTCGGGTGAAACTGGAATTGCAAATCAGTCGACTCGTGTTCGGAGGGTCTAGATCTATTTATATTAATACTTAGCAATATTGTATTTATCTATTAAGTCCCGGATTTTATAATTCTACTGGTGATTCTACTGCCCAAATAACGCGAGTCCCGCGGATCCCGAATGTTAAGTCCCGCAATACTGATCCCGCAAAAATTGTGCGGGATCCCGCATTTGCGCCAAACCACCAAAATCACCTTTAATGGACGACCCCTTATAATATCCAAAACGCTCCGAAATATTCCAATATCAATAGAATGACGCTGCAATGTTAAAAATACTTGCACTGTTTCTGCTCATATATAATAATCCATTTATTGAAAGTTTTGTTTACATTTCATATTACGTTAAAGTCAGCTTTAAAGGTGAGAAATGAGCAATAAGTAAAGACCACATCATTCGCCCGGAAAGCTATCCAAATAGAATTAAAAATAACGGACAACATGCAGAGAAACTTGAACGAATCGTAGGCTGAAGAGGTGCCGACTTAATAAATTAACCTGGAATAGCTCTCTACGGACATGACTTCAATACTTGTTTTCAAAAGATTAGAATAATTTTAATTTATATTCAAAAATCATTTCTAGTATATCTGGAATAATTTCGTGGCTACAACAGAGACGTGAATCATACTTGGAGCCTCTACATTATTTGGAAAAGCAGTTGGTTGAATTTCGACGGAAAGCTTCTTTCGGAGCACCTTTTCAGAAATGCGTAATTGTTATCAATTTGGATATAGCCACGCTTCTGATTAGCGCAATAAATAATTCACGTTCTCTTTTGTGGATACGTGATGTTCACCCCGTCGGAAATAGTTGATTTGGTATGTTTTTCTTTATTTTGGAATACTACTTAGGAAATATATTTTAAGGTCTTGTGAGATCGTATTTTTTGCATATACATACTACACGTCAGCGAATCCCTATGATACACACTCCCTTTATATTTTTGCACGAATGATCATCAAAGAAGGGACCTGCTTCCTATCGCACTGGTTAAACCTAATCAAGATTCGATTCGACAGCAGATAAAAAAATGATGTCAATTTTCAAAGGGTAAATAAACCCCCGCAAGAATTCTATATTTACATAATCTAAACATCTCAGTTCCTACTCTTGTCGTCCTCACGATTGAGTAAGGTCCTCATCCTCATCACATGGCACTCAATAGCCTTTTATCTCAATAATCAAATCGTGTCAAGTCTGGAGATGACTACCATCCCCAGCTTTGATGGACTTACAACTTTCGACATTCAGAAGGAATGCAGTATAACTTCTTTTTTTTTCAAAGTATATTTCACTCATTAACTTGTTTAAGCTTCTTACCATGATGATCGGATACTCCTGCTTGTGACATAATTGCGAGAAAAATTTATGAAAACAATTATATTTTATTTTTGTTACTTTCAAATAAAATCACCACACACTACACACTCGGAAACTTTGCACAATTTTTGTTGATATTTCTTATTTTAAAACCGTTTGGTTTGCTTAACCTTCCAACTTTATTTATTGCGGCGAATACTTTCGTTTTGCAAATGCAGAAGCACACTTTTCGAATAAATTTTTAACAAAACATCGACTCGCAACACGGCAGCTCGCAAGCGTTCCAACTCCGACTCGATTGCTTCTTCCTGAAAATTTTGACATTTTCCCTCATAACAGTTTTTAGTACTATTTTATTGTGGTGTGTGTATTAATCAGTTTGTAGCAGAATATGAATATTTACATACTAGTTTTTTTTTGAATAATAAATCAACGTTTATTTTATTTGAATGATTATAAAGTTATTAACTAATTTCTTATAAATGTCTTATATAATCTTATATTTTTGAAAAAGAAAGATTTCAATATTCTTATAACGAGCAATCACGTGTTTTACATGCATTGTGATTACATGGAAGGATAGGTTTAGGCTGTTAAACAAATTTAGTACCTTTCCACAATGCTAACAATCAAATAAGGAAATTGACAGTCGACTGATTGACACTTTTAAGAAGAAGAAACAATAACATTTTGATATTTTGATATTTTGGAAAAGGAATTTTCAAAGTAATTTTTGCGAGTCTCAAACAAGATTAAATTAAATAAATAGGATTATATAAGGTTATTTAATAAATTACATTGACTTAGCGCTCTTTTGGTTACAGGTAGTTATATTAAATAAGTAAGTTATTATTAAACCCATCAAAACGTGCTACAGCTACAGGAACCTTGAATCGTCTTTTACTTGATTAATGTATTCAATCTAATAAAATATTTTACTTAGTGGTATATATATTTTAGGATTATCGCAGAAACTACCACACAGTTTGTGGTTTTTGTTGTCCGACGACATTCAATCCATCAACGTCCAACTCGACTCTTTGTCCGACATCCTAAATCTTGCTGCGACTAACTCGGGCTCCTTAATGAGCAAATTCCAGGAAATCCCTTCTCGGGTTGCAACGGCCTTAGGCGCGTTGCAAAATTTGAAAAAATAAAACCTGAGGTCCTTGACCTGTGTTCCATCAACAGAGTTGACCTCAAAGCCGCTCTCGATATCATCCTCCTCGCCACTATTAGTGGACGGTCGCGGGAGTTCCAGGGACTGAGTCGACCTCTATGCCGTTCTAGGTAGCAACCCCTCCGCCTCTAGTAGTTGATGTTCCACCGATTGCTGAAGATATAGTTCCTCTTGAGCCTTGCACCACTTTGGTTACGGTACCTAGGTTGCTAAATATCTTCATCTCGCGATTCTTTCCGGAAATTAAGACGGAGTCTATCTGTGAATATTTGAAGAATAAATTTATAGACCAAGGCTTCCAAGCCAGTTCCATCTTTTATTTTGTTTTTACCGCCCGTTACTGCCGAGATTCTTTTAGGCTTTGGTTTCTAGCCTGCTGGGCCGTTTCTAAGCGTTTTGTTCTACGTACCCGTAATCGAAATGTAAACGCTTCAACTTCGGGTGTTTCTCAGATATAAAAAAACTAGAGACGCTTTCACTCGACTACCAGAACTTATGGGGGACCAGCTTAAAGACATCCTTCAGGCATCGATTGCCAGTGGTCTCGATAAATCTTGTAGGATAAATCTAAAGTACCATTCATTGTACATAAGGAAAATGTTCGTGTTTCCATAAAACAAATTCACCAAAACATTTGGTGCAGATTCTTTTATGGATCAAATTTGCCCGTGGAATGCCAGCTTGTGCAGCTTATTGCTTGGTAATTTAAATCTTTTGGTAAAATTTGACCGTCGCGAGGCCGATGTGCTTCCATCAAAAGTAGTTAAAAATTCTACGGCCATCATGTCCCCCTTAAAAAGCCAAGCGGCCGTTTTTTGCCCGCTATAAACCCATTTTTTATTATTCAGTTTTTTTTTTAAAAGGCTCATTTAAATCACGTAGTTTACTGTATTCTACTCGTCATATTCTCTCATTTGATACCCATGTCGGGGCGTTGTAAAAAAAGGGGTACTTAGCTATTTTATGGATTGGATGTACCATAAAATTGAATATCTTCTTCTTCCTTTGATCCGTTAGCTGGCGGTCCGAGCGGGACGTCCCCGCAACGGATACGCTGGTGTCGGTGCCACTTTGAAAAATGCGATTTCTTGCCTAGTTTCTCGGTTTCCCGATTCTGGTCAATTCGGCAGGTCGACCATTCTCCTCTTTTCACTCCCTGGGCTTCGGACCAGGCGAATGCAGAGTTATAATTGAATATACTATATTGTACTCTTCAGGACCAAAGGTGGGCGCCAAATTTGACCATCACCGGATATCGGGAAGTGGTCGAAAAATCGATCACAAGATTTATCCCCCACTGAGAACGAAGTTAATATAAAGCTTGTAAAATATCGATTATTATCGATAAAGCAGTCTGCCTCCAGCCCTTTGGCAAGACATAGCTATCCGCCCCCTTGCATTTTGATTGCCTAGGTGATCTAGATAACATGCTAGAAAAGGTGGAAATGTTACATGTCACCACATCCCCTTTACATATTAAAAACAAAATTGGAAGGGCTACAGATCGCTTGCAACACACTTTTGGACTAATAGGCTGGCCGGTGGCAGTTAAATAATGAAGTGGCGTTCATGTAACTGCGATAAATGTTTTTGTACAGTATCTAGCCATAACTTATTGGAGAGACATGTTCTATTTTATTTAATCCAGTTCTCACCGATATACTTCTTATCTCAGTGGGAGGAGCGGGTGTAAAGACGTCTCCACAATCACGCCGTGAATTCACGGCGAGAATTTAGGCCGTATCCAAAAAAAGTGCGAATTAGGCGAGAAACCCATCCACACTCGCGTTCAGGATGGTCGCGGTTGTTCATGGCGTGAGTCTGGAACTGGCTTAACGGCCGACTCAATTCTTAACATCCTAGGGATAACTTTAAGCCGACCAGTATACGTTCATGATTGATGGAAATCAAAATATTCAGATAATTACATCAATCATCACCTTAGACGGTAGGTTTTCTCTCAGTCATAGCAGTAACTGTTGCAAAACTGACAACAAAACCTATCGTCTAATGAACCCCTAACGGAGAATCTGCGATGGAATGATCTCATATTCCAAATCGCCAAATAAGCCTCCTAATGCCTTGGATTTCTTAAAATATGCAAGTTCCTCCTCAAGCCAGCCATCCTGGTTATAATCTACAAATCCTACATTCGACTCCACCTTGAATACAATTTGTATATCTAGGCAGGCGCCCCAAAAACCACCTTGGCTTGGGAGCCTCTATAGACCCTTTAAGCCACCGTAGGAATGTAGCAGCCCTCTCTATACTTTATCGCTATTACCATAGCAACTGTACCACTGAAATTCAGAACCTGCTGCCTGCACGGCAATATTTTTGGCGCAATACAAGAATAACCCGCTCGGCCCACTGCACTAGAAGGCACCGTACTAGAAGTTCGTTTATGAATAGAACAACTCGACTGTGGAATAATCTCCCACAGTCAGTATTTCCGAACGCGTACAACATCTTAGAGCTCCAACGTAAGGTTCTCCTTATTTAAACATATTTAGCAACGCATTTCAATAGTTTTCACCTTCGATAGAATTCGCTTAACGTTTACATGATCATTAACTATCGAACGGATTAAGTAAGAAATGCAGCACCTAGATAATATGACTGTGATAAAAATAACTTCCTCATAACAATCAAACTGCCATCATTTCTGCCATAATCATATAATTTAAGTTTTGATTGTATATATCTCTAAACGATATATTTCTTATCACTTTCAGATATGGGAAAACGGAAAAAAATTAAGAAAGTTGGTGAAAAACAGCCCAAAAATAAGGAAGCGACTGTAAAGAAGCCTTCGGAGAGTCCTATTAAAAATAAGGCAATTTATAAACAAAAGAACAAACAAAGCAAGCAAACAATGAAGAAGAAAAAACTAGCACAGAAAATAATGGCAACACAAAAAATGAAGAAAGAAGATGTTGCTAAAAGGAAACGTGAAAAAACCGTGATAACTGGGGACCTCAAGCCATTGCACGATGCTCTACCATCAATTGATAACTTGTTTTCACTAAAACGCGATGAAATTAAAACGGGCATAGCAGAATACGATAAAGTGCCCAAAAAGAAGAAACTGCAAACGGAAACCGAAGAATACATGAATCGATACAATCTGTTGAAAAATTTAATGAAAAAGAAAAATATTCGGGAATTTTTAAGTGAAAAGTTAAAAACTAATCAAGTATCGAGCGATGTAAATATGTAAACATTTAAATATAGAAATTTTATTTTAAAGGAAAAATGAATTGATGTTTTTATTAACTGTTTTGCCTAGAACAAATTTTTAAATAGAAGACGCAGCTCAAGTCATTGGTCAGTCCCAGCTTGAGGTGATGATGCTTAACACCAATCACCAAAGAAGAGTCCCTGAATTGCTCTGTTCTTTTCAAGAAGAGGAACGTTTTTTTATTATCTTTCAGTATCAGGAAGCCAATTGGAAAGCCTTCTCAAAATACACAGGAAACTCGCAAATAAGATTTGGGCAAGAACATACTTGGAAAACAGGACGTTTAGCTACGAATGAAGATTTGGTTTAGCGACTGTTCCTCTTTTCGGCCTAATCAACTTTTTTGGCGGGTCGAAAGTACAGGAGGAAACTCCGAAAGATGAAAATGTGCTAAATATCTTAAATTTAAATAAAGATTATACAGATTCTGAGTACGAAAACCATGAAATTGATGTTGATTTTAATCCATATTGATTGTAAATACAATTTAATAAAATTTGTTATCTGCGCTATAGCGGGTGCACCAGTTATCGTAGAGCTTCGAAATTTCGCTTGAAGGTCCGTGGGGGTCTTCCATGAAACCACTCGAAGCCTGGGGGTTATCCTGGAATGCGATTCGAAAGTCATCAAAATCGAAAATAAGAAAATGGTATCCCCCAATGCGAATTCGAATTAAATTTGTCCGTCAGTCATTGAATTTCAGTGCGTGAGTAAAGCCATTGACGGATGCCTTGAATTTGTTTGTTCGTTTTAAAATATTTTAAAAATTCTTTAAATATTCCTGAAACAATTGTTCGCATTAAAATGTCTAATTAAGTTGATTGGCTGAAAATAATTTCGTTTCGAATATTTATCAGACAATAATTTGAATACGATGCGATCGCATTCAGCGATACCAAAACTAAATCGAATCGCAACTGGCTTCCGTTTGCTTCCCACTTCGAATCGCATTCCAGGATAACCCCCCTGCTTACCAATATGTAGTCCCCGAAGAGAGTTACCACGGGTGAATTCTCGAAAGTGCCCCTAATTAATCTAGCCACGGAAATGCTTCTGGTGGTACATGTCCCGCCCGTCTTATCATGTTATAGTAGTCTGGTGGTAATAAACCCCAAAAATGGGAGGGTTGCTGCTCTTACAACGTGCTTTCGAATCAATCTGATTATGAGATTGTCTATCCTCATGGTTGCAGCTTATCCGTATAGGATTAGCTTGTAGCAAGGTCTTGTGCCAAGGCCAAGGTCTTGTAACAATTCACTTCAACTATGGAGTTAATGTGTTTACTAAGAAAGAGCCTTTTCGTCATTTGGAAAGCCTTACGGGCTTTGACTACAGCAATACGTACGCGACTCTCGTAATACACATACTGATCCAACGAAATTCCCAGATATTTAACCTTTTTCTTTATCAGCGTCTGCCCGCATGGCTTTGAATACTCTTTCTAGTTCCCCTAGGATCGTTTCACATTTTCCATGATTAATATTCAATTTCCACTCAACAGCGTAACGCTCTACTTCCTCGAAGTTGTGTTGTAGTAGCGTCTGGATCACGTCAATTTTCGGTCCTGTCCTGTATAGGGCGAGATCATCCGCCAAATCCAGTGTGCTCGGAAGAGATCCAACTAGATTGCTTATATAAATGTTAATAGCAACGGTGAGTTCACTGCAACCCGTTTTTAGTTTCAAAGACCTGTAAGGTAAAATTCCCGCTTTTGACAAGGAACTTCTTCCCCGTTATCGTGTCACAGATCAGGCAAAACAAGGAATCGCTCATTCTATACTTTGTCAGCTTTAGTAGTAGCCCTAGTGCCATGTTCCGCTTGGAATCCGAACTGGTTCTCCGGAATTATTTTATTTTCCTCAACCCAGCTTGCCGGGGAACGATTATTTACAACCTCAAATATTTTACTGATGTTTAAAAGTAAACTATTTGATCGGAGATTAGCAGGGCTTGATCTATCTATATTTTTTTAGGAATCGGATATATCACAGCTATTTTTCAGTGTTCTGACCATGACTTCAACGGCATGACGGACTAGCGATACAAAGGGTCAGCTTTGACTCCTCAGCTTGACCATAACACATAAAAAACTTGCTATCAAATGGTGGATTTACAGGAATTTCTTAGTTTGATATACTATCCGACGATGTGATTCACTCGTCACTCACCATCGTCTTCATAAATTTGATTGAATGATCGAATAAACCTGGTTGTATGATATTGGTGACACGGATATTACGTTACGAAAACACAGCTCCCAGTCATGAATTCATTATAGGTGCACAATTGATAAATAGAAAAAAAATTACATAAAAGTAAATATTTTATTTAAGAAAATATCACGTTCTTTAACATTTTTATTTATAAAAATTGTTAATTCCCCCTCATTATCCAGAAGCTCTTGTTTAGCCAAATAATAGTATGTTAACATCATCTAGTCGGGCATCGTCATCCTTTCATTCTCTAAAAATCGCAGCAGCTTCCATTAATATTATTAAAAAATGTAAAAATAACAGCTACAAATTTAATAATGAAGTTTATTATTAAACTTTTCATTTTATGTTATACTTATAATTCCACTCCATTAAAATCTAATACTTTTACGAATTTTCTCTGTTTTTTTATATATATAACTTACCAGTATTTTTTATTTTAAAAATAATAAATCAGTGAGATCAAATATATCAATATATTTTAATATGTAATGAACATAATGGCGAAAAATAATTTGGCAAGCACCAATTATTATTTGAGAGAGAAAAAAAAAATGTGTTTATATAATAATATATATAAAAAAATACAAAATTTGTTTTTTTTTATGATCGTAAACATTTTGAAGCAAGAAGTTAATAAAAAAAATATTTAGAAAATTATAATTAACTTCAAAAACAAAAAAAAAATATTAACCTGATACGAAATATACAACATTATACACGATATATTTTTTACAGTGATTATTAAAGATTTAAAAAAAATAATAAAATAAAATATCACTATATTTAATCAAAAATTGCTAAAAGATAAAAATATGTCATATGTTCTTATTAACAAAGAAAGAGAAAAAAAAAATGAAAATCCTTAAAATTTAGTAAATGTACGCTCTTAGAGGTTGGGATCTTATGCTCCAAAAGACAAAACTTTTTTACTTCGCTAGCAAGAACATCAACAGCCTGAAAAAAATATATATAAAAAATGTTATTCTATATTTTTTAAGATATTTTATTCTTAAATAAGAAAGATGTACTTGTTAGGTTGTAGATGCAGAGAGAGGAATGAAAGATACTAAAGCTATCGCGATTCTATCTAATATTAACGATACCATCTATATGTGCAAACTGTGCATTTGCACTGCGTGGCACTTGGGAAAGGCCGTTTACAATATATTTTATATATTATTTGTATGCAGCTCTCCATTTTCTGCTTTTAGCCGCAACGCTGCTGCTTACACTGGCGTTGCGTATAGCAGGGGCCGTATTTGGTTTTGTCGATTTGGTTGTCGATTTTCTCTAAGCTTTATATTTGGCATCACGACCAAATCGACAGATAAGTGTGGCCATATAAAATCATCGAATTGTGTGATATTACTCCAAGTGCAGCAAACCACCTAAATTTCATTAAAGTAAGGTTTACATTTGCAAGTACTTTCGCGAAAGTAAGTCGTTTTTGACATGAAAATCTAACTTTCGCTTCCACTTACGCCATGTAAACACTGCATGACAGTGAACTAGCACTTGCGCAAGTGGATAGAGCCCTATTCTATTTACTTTCGTGAAAGTGACTTTCGCGAAAGCACTTGCAAATGTAAACCTACCTTAAAAGACAAACTGTGAAAAGTTTATTATATGCGTTTTAATAACCTTGAAACGTCTTTATCGACACGCCAAGAGACGATAACATTATCGATATCGTGTTGCCAAATGCCAATTTTTATTTATTGATATTGATTCGAGAACCCATGTTGTTCCGTACAGACGGTAGCTCTTATAACGCATCCTGCCGGCTTAACCGACTAGTAATATGGCACCAAATTTCTGCTTAGGTCGGGTCTTCACCTAGCGTCCGATGCATCTTCTTGTTCACCTGATAGTCTGATACTGCCTGCGTCACAGCCTTTGTCGGATGGTTAGCGGGCTTCATTCGTTTCAGGAGGCTTAACACTCCGACTAGACTCTCTCCCGCTGAACCCTGAACTCCTGAGCTAAGCTTAATACTACATTGCACCATGACGTGAATGACATGATGAACTGGTAGCAATAAAGGGTGATATCTAAACTTCGACTTTCTCCGGAAAGAATAAGCGAGATTTAGACCACGAGGATGCATTGATCAAATATTCACTCTCTGTCAGCTAAAGGAAGAAAGAATTCGTTGCGGCAAACTGCAAACTGTCGTCGTTTTCATCGATTTTAAATCCGCTTTCGATTGCATCGATTGGAAATGCCTCGGAACCGAACACCTGCCATTGAAAATCATCCAACTTCTGCAAGCGTCGTACGATGGCTTAGCCAGCAGCGTTCGAAGCGAATTATCCAAGGAGCTTCCCCGTCGCTTCGCCACTTTTCTTAAACGTTGTGATCGAAGTGATTATGCGTGAAGCATTCGATAGACGACGCGGAGTTTGATACGACGACAACTTCGCAACCCACTTGATGTTCGTATACGATAGCGCCGCCATCGCCGACACGGCCGAAGCAACGGACATCTTATTCGACATTTTCCGCATCGCCCAGTCATACGGGTTAAAAATCGGAAAAGACCAAAGTGCTCACAACGGACGGATCGATTTTCACCTCCATGGAATCCAAATCGAAAGGGCCCGATTTTCAAAAATTTGAAATCATTGGTTGAAGAAACGAAAGTGGTATCTACGACCAAAGTTCACAGTCGCATCAGCCAGGCAACAACAACATACGCCTAGTTCAAGTGGTGCAAATACGAACAAATATTACCATCGAAACGAAAATACGCCTTTACCGAACGTTGATCCTGGACACTGCCCAAGCCAGACGTTAACAAGCTCGAGGTCTACCAAAAGCGATGCTTGAGGCAGATTCTCGGTGTCTCAGTTCACGCAATTCGACATCGACTGAAAATGGCACGGGGCGCGTTTAATAATCTTACCATGTCAAAAACTTATGCTAGTGGTTATGTTGATAGAACTTGAACAAATTTTTTGTCACGCTGAAAGCTCTCCCCTTCCTCGTGGGGAGGTCTGAATATCAAACCGTGTGAGTACATGTCTAATCGCTGTTTTTTAGATCACGCGTAGCATGTGTGACATCAAACCCTATTCTTATCGAAGATATGCCCCTCCCTTTATCCACTCTTCGATTTTTCGAGCCTCTAACACAGCTTTGGACTCACGTTCATAGCTAATCGGAAAATGTTCTGTGCTCAACTAATAATTGTAGGCAGACCAAATTCAGGATTTTTGTTTCATTTATGAAAGGCATTAGATCTACCTTTTCGAGTTAAGGGAGAGCTGTTGAACTACTCCCTGATTTGTGCAAAAGTCATCCTTTTTTATATGAGACTAGCGCTCGAATGTAGTGCCCCTTTTGTACTGTCGACGGTTTCTATCATTGAGTGTAATGTTAGACAGCAAGCTTTACTTAGAAAGTTAGAATGAAAGAACTGACAAAGCTAAAACGTTCTTCTATTCCATCATTCAATGCTACCGTAAAAGAACGCTGACTTCGGTGATCGAAGAAAAGTTGGATTTTTTGCTTATTATGCTCAGAAGCGATGGCAGGAGAAAGACAGGGTTTCTTTTGTAAAGAGAGAAGACAAGAAATACGGAAAGATCTCTAGGTCGTAAAAATAGAAAGGTGAAGAACCATGACGCGGTGTGGATTCGAACCAAGGACCCAAGGGATAGTATTCGAGCGCCTTAACCTCTTACCAAATCCGGCGCTCACGATTTGTGGCTAATCGCAATCTCACTGAATGTGGGGTGAAATTTCCCTCTCTAATGTTTTTAGAATCTTACTTCATAACCATAAGCCATAGCAACTTCGAGAGGCCTATTCCTTAGGTAATGCCACGAAACGTCGTCTCTACCACCCTGCTGTTGCGTAATCTGTTATATAATGTTGTCAATCCACTGACTAATTCCCTGTGGCACCAGAACTCCACCAGATCCAACTGGATGACATAGACACTAATATTGTTGAAAGTGATTTCTACTTTCAGGAAGGCACTGCAAAGGTACGCATTACTTCAATCAAAACAGTAAGAGAAATATTATATAACGTTTTCCCATAAGGCACTTGTGTTAGAGCAAATATTATTTCACCAATTCTTCTTATTATAAATAAATAACAACAAAGAAATGCTTACCTAAAATTAATAGCCTTCGCAGCCAGTAGTCGATTACATTCGGAACTGTCTGGTAAAGGTAACAAGTAATACTCGCTCTCATTATTCTAAAAATACAAACGTAAAAAATAAAAACAATTTGATTAAGAAACTCTAACTAACTTTGTCTGTAAAATCATGCTTATATATTTGAGTATTGACTTTCATATCAGAAAATGGGCCTTTCAGAGCAAAAAAGTGTATAGAGAGAGGAGTACTTGTCATTGTTTTTAATATCAGCTGGAAATACAACTAAATAAAAAAGTTATCCAAGTTATTAATTCAAATAATACCTGATAAGTAATTTGCCTCTCATTGGATTGATGTGGATTTCTTTGACTATTATTAATTCTAGCTTTTACTACCCATTGATGATTAAAAGCAGAAAACCGAGAAGTTTCATAAAATAATTTGTGAACGTACTCATCTGTACGATACGGTTTCATCTGCAAATCTATAAGAACATTAACAAACAAAAGCCAAAAGCAAGAGTTCATTAGAATTATTTGCAATTAATAATATATTATTCAAAAAAAGGTAGTTTCAGAAAAGAACTTGATAATTATCATATATATAATTTTTTTATAATTAAAACTCTTATCCCCCATTAACGAATATAAATTAGATAAACTAAAAACAAACAAAATAAAGAATTACCAATAAGAAAAAATGTATCAAGTTCTTCTTCAGATATTTTCCTTGTTCGCTTTAATAAATGTTTAATTTTTTCTGATTTATAAGTAATATTATTTTCTATAATAATTTTAAAAATTGGATGGATAAGGGCAAATTGTTAATACTGCTTTATATACCATTAAATATGATCTTTTCGTAGCTAAGTAGCTCAATTAAAGTTGAGAATAGTTTTCTTTCTTTTTCATATTTTGAATCGTGAGCTTCTAAAGCTGACATCACTTCATATCCAGATTTTTTTGGGTGTGAACAACCTGCTTCATGTTCCACAGCTGTAAAATAAATAAAATGGAGAAATATGAGATTTTGATTTACTTTTATTTTATATAAGTAAAAAAATGAATTAAATATAAATGATGGGGATTTTCCAATTTTTTTTTAGTTCTAAAATTTATATCGAAGCCAGAATTTTATTACGCCTTTTGAACCTGGAGGTGAACGGCTAACAAAGAACTTGGAAGGTGGTGACATCCAGGTGCAGGTGGAGGCACTGCAGACCTAGCAGCTCTGTTAGCAAGTCCTACTCCCACTATCCCGCGGTGCCCCCTGGGGTACCTCTTCGAAGGAGCTATCGGGAAACGGTCGAATGACTAGTTCTCTTCGCCACAAAACTGGGGTGGTACCTCGTAAATTGTTTCAATCGACCTATTCATACACAAATCTTGAATTTTTGTATGAAGAGGTCAATTTAAACAACCTACGTGCTACCACCTCTCAGTTCTAAGTCAGTTGGGCTGCGGATTACCGACCCGCTACCATAAAAACATGTCGGCAAACAATGCTCCGGAACCGGACGTGACGTGACGACGACCATTGTTTATCGAACAAGGACACGAATTGGATCATGGAATGGGAGAACATTGCTTGTTTATGGATGGCGGGATGAAGTCCTCAACGAGATGAATCGATATAAAATCAAGATCATGGGACGAGACCAGATGGCACGATGCGGGGGAACATTTCAGCCCAAACGGTGAGTCCTTATATTCTGGCAGATATGAAACTGAAAGAAGTAGGAGCGGCGTTGGCGTAGTACTCACCAAAGAAGCCAGGTCCTTTTTAGCTGGTCACCAGTTTCTGAGAGGATTATTACCGTGCGTGCGTTGAAGTAGAGAATGGTCGATTGGTCACTTAGGCGCTGGTCTTGGGCGAAGCGAGGATGCTAACGGACTGCATGCCCTATAGAATCTCAAATTTCAACCTTCTATGCACATACAGGATAGGCTATCCTGGACTTTTCCTAAAGTATTGCCGGGCGGACTAGTATGGTACACGGATGGCTCTAAAACACACGTGTGGGGCCGGATTCTGTTGTGAAAGCGCCAGATTCAGCAGGGCGATAAGCCTAGTAACCCTAGTAACTGTCGTTCAAGCCGAGATGTACGCTATTCTGGCACTGATGAGAACTTAACAAGGGCCTACCAGAATAAACGGATTTTTATCTTCTCGGCGGTAATTCAAATTCGGGACTGTCCCGGGAAATTTGGGACGTGTGGTCATCTTACTAAGACATGATTTTGGTATTGTTTGTTGTATTAATAAAATTAAATTAAGGGTACCCTACCCATTCTCGGTTTCAAAAAATCGATTTTTTTTTTATTGTCTTATTCGAATCTATAACTCTTCAAAAATATTTCCTGAAAGTTTCAAGTCGAAATTCGGAATACTCTTGGAGTTCCAGCAGATTGATGGTGGGCGCGTCAAATCGCAAATGCTTAGTTTCGCCGTGGCGCGGAAAATTACTTCAAAAACTTTAAACGCATTTTTCTCGAAACTATGTTTTTACGATTGGCGGGCATTGTAAGTCAAAAACTATAAAAGCGATCGTTCTGAAATTTTGATATGTTTTTCTAAACACCAAAAGCTATAACTTAGACTATTTGTAAAAAGATTGATGATGATCTTCTATTATTACAGCCTAATAGTTTACAAAAAAAAACTCGGATTTTGAAAAAAAAATTCATAAGTCCACCATTTTGTAAATTTTTGCACTAAACAAATAATAATAGTCTATTCCCTAGCCAAACATGAACTCTTTAAAATTCCGTTCGATTTTTTGGTTTCAGACGTTCCAGTCAATTACAATCATGCCCGCCATCCAAAAAGAGGACTTTTAGTTGACCGCAAAAAGAGGCTATAAAATGTTCATACACAACTATGTTACATTTTTTTCTTGTTCTTAAGGTTTTCAATTACATGTATAAATATATCCGTACCTCATAAGTCGATTTTTCATCATTTACCGGCCCAATGAAAATCACAAAAATCAGAAATCGAGAATGGGTAAGGTACCCTTAAGCTACTAGATTAAAATAATTCAAAATTAATTTACCTTCATGATAAGGTCCTCTCCATTGACATCCAATACGAGAATATTTGCAATCAGTTGGTCTTTCTTGACATTCAAATTGTTCATGACGTTCAAGCGATTTACTTGGAAATTCCTTGTTACAAAACTACATTCAATTCAAATAATAAATAAAAGAAAAAAGAAATAATTTAAAATTAATAAATTCCAATTATTAAAATATATATAAAAATAATACTTGGCATTCACTAGGCAACTCGGATGCTGCTTTCTCAACTGCTAAATTTCTGGATGCAGTACTTTTTGATATTTCCACTCGACAATTTGGACAAGTGGCCACTTGATCTCTTAATCTTAATTAATTAGTAACACAAAAAATTTTTTTGTTTTGTATAATAGTAGTTATTCTATAAGAAAAGAAATTTTTGAAAAAATTTAACATACCGTCCGTCAGCTAACAAATGGGTAAAGCAAGCAGCACACATTAAATGTCCCATTTGACACTGGAAATAGATACAATATATTAGTAGAATTTTAATAATGTGATAAATTACTTACCAAATAAATATAATGAATAATAATATATATGTTTATTTATTTTTTAAAGAAAAAAATATATATTTAAATGATGTGAAAATGAAATATATATTATGATAGAAAAAATGGTAATAAAATATCGAATAATTTTTTAATATTTTTGGGATAAAAAAATTTGTACATTTTTTATTTTTATATTTTGCAAAATTTTATAATCACACCTACGGTTTTTTGTTTGTTTGTTTTATTTATTTATCAAGTTGACGATTTGATGACAAATATAGTTTTATATATTTTGTTTTATATACCTTTATATGTTGAAAAGTCAAATAGGAAATGAGGGTTAGGGGGTTTTTGATTATCCTTAACACTAATAATAGAAACAAAAAATTATAAGCCACCGGTAAAAATCTTTTTATTCAAACCCCATTTTGGATGTAAAATTGTATACAATTGACTCTATATTTTATTATAGTAGCTGTTTCATTTTTCTTGCTGTTTTTTTTATTTTTTTATAAAAATAAGTATTTTATTACATTAACGAATTTCTTTTCTATAAAAATACTTTTCTTTTGTTTTCAATTAAAATTAACTATTTTCTCTCCATAAAATATGTTTCTCTTTATTCTTTTACTTCTTTTTTTGTTTTTGTTTATTTGTTTTTAACTTTAACTTTAAAATAGTATAGTTAAGAGAAGTTATAATAAATAATTGAAATTGTAGGCTATAGTAGTAAAAATGCAAATACACAAATTATTGAAAAACGAAAATTCTTAAATTATAACAATTCAATTGTCTTACATATATTACGAGATATTTTTGCATTATTATTATTATTCTTTTAATTATTTTTAGAATTTTTTTGTTTTGTTTTGCTTCATATCTTTTCTCTAAATTTGATTTTATTTTTTTAATTATAAATTAAGGACAAACATACGGTATGTTTTTATTTTAATTTTATTTAAATTTTTTTTTGGTTTTGTTTAAAAAAAATTAAATTAAAAATTCGATATTTTTTATTAAAAAATGTTTTTATTGTTATTTATATTAACATCAAATTTATTTCTTTTTTTTTATTTTTATATTTTGTGTTTTTATTTTTTATATATTTTTTTCCGAAGATGAATGAATTAAATACAATTTATTAATATTAATTTTCGTTTGTAGTTGATTCATTCATAATTTTTAAAAATTTTAATAAAAAATAGTGAATACCGATTTTTTTTTCATATTTTTTCCTTCGTAAATAAATTTGATTTTTTTGTGTTTGTAGAATTATTCAATTTGAGTTTAGTAAAAAATAAATAACGAAACCAACAATTAAGTTACCGACGCACGCGTGTTTATATATTTGTGTTTTTTCTTCTATTTTTTTGTTGTTTTTTTTGGTTTAATTTGGAATATAAATTAACGAAAGAAGGAAAAACCAAGAATTTTACGATGAAACGTTTCGTTTTTTGTTTTTCGGACGACGGAAAAATTAAAATTATTAATTATCACACACAATTACACACATACATTCGCATACATTCTTCTCTCCTTACTACATTCACAAACATTTCGCATCGTTTCATTTAAATTGATAAAAATAATAATAAAAAAAATTGAAAGCTTACACAATATTAAATAATTAAGAACTTAGTTAATTGAAATTAAAATTTTCCAGGTCAGCTCGATCATTGCAGAATTAGGCTGCAGTCACGCTCGCGCGGTTGTAAGAGTGTAAGCTTGTAACTTTCGTTGTTTTTGTACTCGCGCGTGTACGTAAATACTCGGTGCGTGTACATAAATCATAAACAAGGGAAGTTACAAGCTTATACTCTTACAAGATCTAACGTCTTGCGCTTGTAAGAGTGTAAGTTAGTAACTTCCCTTGATTTCGTACTCGCGCGTGTAAGTAAATACTCGCGCTTGTACGTAAATCAAAAACAAGGGAAGTTACAAGCTTACACTCTTACAAGCGCAAGACGTGACATCAGCTATAGAAGGACCACAAGCTTCTTGTATAGCCCCCTTTTAGACGAGCGCGGACACCGAACAGACAAAACGAACGAACGAACTGGGTGTATAGGGAAGAGGATGAGAGCGGACTGAGGAGGGAGGGCAGACAATTTTCATGGACACTTTCAGCGAACTGTGAACGGACCTTTTGGCGTTGTTGTTGTTGCTAGGATGAAACGGCAAAAGAAAATTTAAAAAAAAAACAGGAACCATCCATGGAGTTTTGACATTGGTGTTATGAAAGCAACAAACAAAAACCCAGTAATTTTTAACATTTTTCGTTCGTTGGTGTCCGCCCGTGTAAAGGCCCAGCCTACACTCCACTGGCCTTCGAAAGAGGATTAAGGATGGCAGTTAAAATTTGTCTGTTCGGTGTCCGCTCGTTTAAAAAGGGCTATAGTAAAGAAAGATCCGAGATGGGCATATTAACACAAGCCAAGCTTTAAATATCTAAATTAAACCCGTATAGATTACTCACTCATTTTTTTTCGTTTAACCCATAGATCTATCATAAAAATAATATTGACTTTTTAGCTATGACAAATGAAAACATTTAAGCGTAATGAAGGCTATAGATTGATATGATGTTGAAAAGTAAGACTGCAACTATACAAAAATCGTTATGAAGTCCTCTGTTAATTCAATAATGTTCCTCAAGGCCCCCAATACACGGTCAAATTGGATGTACATCCAAATTTTCATTAAACCCATGGGTGCAACGAGTTTTGATGGGCCAACCGGCTCACAATCGATAGTTTTGGTTGTACATCCACACTTCGATGTACATCCAATTAGACCATATACGGGGGCCTTAACACTGAACAAATTCTTTATAAAATGATAGTTTCGAAATATGTATAAATTTTGCAAAAGACGAAATGTGATAAATCCTATCAAAGTTGATGAAAGCAAAGTCGTATATTTTATACACACATTCATTACTATATCTATGAGATTATAATTAATAATAATAACAATAATGGTTTAAGCCAATAAAAAGAAGCTCATCTTAAAAGTTTCAGGGCATTTCTATATATAGTTTTAGTTTTATTTCTAACCTAACATATCGTTTAAATTTATAAATAATTTAACTGTTACTATATGGTGTTAACTAGCGATATTTTATGCTTATACACAACAAGTCAAGTAATAATATATAAAATAAACATACCATAATTCCACAAAATCGCGTGTCCCTTGAGACTTTAGACTTCAATTAAAAATATATACTTACCAATCACACTATAATATGGAAACTAACAAGCTAGAGCTTAGAAAAATACATATATTATTACTTACCACATTATCATCAAGACTTAGAGAGATTTTTTTAAATTTAAACCAATTTTGAACCAGAAAAAAATATGGAAATATATCGCTAGTTTATATAAATATTTGCTTATTGAATATCATTAATAAAATCAAGAGTTTATAGTAATAAGGATATGAAAGGTTAATGTAAGATTATAACTTCTATTGCAGCTCAAACTAAATTACATACTTTCAAATAAAACTTTTAGAAATATACATATATTAGAGTATGTTATATAACTTCGACATCTGGCCAAACATATTCAGAATCGATTTTTCTATGGCGGGAGATTAGACGCTCTGTGCAGAACTTCGCTTATGGCCTCGCCCACCTCCCCTCCAAATTGTTTTTCCCAGATAAATTGCCAAAAAAATAATCACATTTGCAAATTTGGCACCCACCCGTGCAGCCCAAATGCAATTTTGGTGCCCAAAAAAATCTAATACTTATCTTTACCTATCTTACTTTTTGTTAGCGGCCCACACTTTTTTACATTTCGAAATGTATGTTTTTTCCATATACTGGCTAGAGAAAGAAAAACTCTACATTCAAAATTATTTTTTACTTTTTGTGCATTATAAAATAAAGACGTATTTTTTTAGTGTTTTTAAACTATATTTTTATTTTCTATTTTTAGTCTATTATATATCTTCCGCCATTTTGTGGTGACCGTCATATTTGATTTAAACTGACGCCACATAGCTTACTGTACTATACTCGTCGTACACTTTCATTTGACACCCATACCGAGAACGTTGTAAAGAAAAAGGGAAATCACCATTTTTGTATTGGACGCCATTTTGAATTTGGAATGACGCGACACAGCTAATCTTATTCTATTTGTCATACCCTTTCGGGCACGCTTACCCCTAGCGAATTTATTATTATATTATTAAAAGGCTCTACAACCGCGATCCGGTCCTGGCCTCTCGCAACAAATGCGACGGTCACTGCAAAAGCGATGCAGCTCCACATTTCAAAACACTAGAGGTTGACCCGGTGTCACATTCCGTCACATCCCCCGCTACAAAACCAAAGCGACTCTAGATAGTGAGTGCATTTCTGGAGCCGCTCCACCCTCACAGCGAAAGATATGACAAAATGCGACATCAAAGCAAATCAACCTCCAATACCCAAAAATACGAAACCACACCGCTCCTACATTGAACGACACAAATGTTTCTCGTTCCGTAATAATACTTTTTTCTGGATAAGGTTATGAGCATTAGCGACTACTACCCACTAATTTCTACAATTCAAGTTTGGAATTATTTTATTCGAGAGTTAGTGCAAATTATTATTATTCTTGTTTAACCCGTCTAGGGAGCATGGACTTTCGCAAATCTTCTCTATCGAAGTCTGTTTTGAGCTATTCTCTTGGTTTCAATCAATGTTTTGTCATAATTTCCAATTTCTTTCTTCTTCTCCAAGTTTTTTCGGCCTTCCAACACCTCCAATTTCTTGCGATTCCATTCATAGGCTCCCGTGTAGATGAAATGGTTGATGAAATTCGTTTCAGGCATAACGTTCCAGCGAGGCGAGGCATAACGTTCCAGCGAATTCTTTCTCGATGCCCCGGGGTCTGTTCAAGATTTGTGCTATAGCAGCTTTAGTAGCAGAATTTTTAAACTGTCAAATTACAGCAAAGCAAGAAAAAGCTGCTATGATATCTTGAACGCAAAAAAGCTGCTAGCATAGCTTTGGGTTAATGTATGTGTATGAGTATTTCTTGCAGTCAACTATTCCTCTCCCTACAATTAGAAAAAAGCCTGGCCTTGCAGTTGCAATCCCTAAATTTATTATTTAATATGTATTAATGTCAACAAAACCTCACTCGAGTCAGTCATTTTGGCAAAACGACCAATGACATTTACACACACATGTATGATTTACGTAGCTGCTTTCTTGCTTGCAGTCGAAACTGCGAGCAACAAAAAGCAGCTACATTAGCAGCTTTTCTCGAATCTTGAACACAAAAATAGCAGCTTCGTTAGCAGCTTTTTTGCTGTTTTGAACAGGAAAAGCATGACAATAGCTGCTAAAAGCTGCTATAGCAGAAATCTTGAACAGACCCCCGATGTCAGAGTCGTGATAGTAATGGTTGAGAGTAGGGGGAATAAATAATATCGCGGCTAGGTTGTGGCAGTTTCTTACTTCCCGACTAGAGTGCTGTTCGACCTTGCACTCTATACGAAGAAAATAGATTGTCGACAGTATAAAGGCCTTTACCTGAGCCTCTAGTGTCCCACATAAAAAACCAACATCATAGAGATCATAAATTGAATCATCATATACTGAGTTTTCGTGAGAGTTTAACACGATTGTACGTCATGTAGTATGTTTTCATGCAGATTTCACCCTGAGTAGAGTTGAGTAAAGTCAAATCCAAGAAAACTTGACGAAACCAGTCCGGTTAAGGTGGGTTTTGCATATGTGTGTGTTTAAGTATCTTTTAGTGCCCATATACCAACGAAGAAACAATGTAAAATTAATTATCTGTAACTCATGAGCCAGAACGGTCATGAACACAGCATCGAGTTAACTTGAGGGAAAAGCTTTTTGTTTACTCAACGAAAACTCTACCTCGGCTCATGGAAACACAGTAATTTAAACAGCCACAGTTAACGAGTTTTCGTTAAAAATTTTAAACTCTGCTCAACTCGACGAAAATAGGTAGGTTGAAATGGGTTCACACGCACAACTAAAAACGACACACTCTGGCAAAGGTAACTGAGAAAGTGTTACGCCTCGCTTGGAAGTCAGAATATTTTTTACTTTACAGAAATGGAAACGCATAGAGTTAAGTCGTTGAGTTGAAGTGTCATTTCAACTCAGCTTAAGTCGACTCCTATGGAAACTTGGTAATAGACACAAACTACTTCTCTTTCAACTTTTCCTGTTTAGTTATTGTTTTTCACAAAATTTCTCAAAAAAGTCCCCTGATAGTTTACTATCTATAAACTGTAGCAGTGGTTGGGAAACTCATTAGGGCCAAATTACTATAGAAATTACTTTTAAGACAAATTTTTTTAAAACCAAACTATACAGGTTATTAACCTAATTAGGGTACTCTTAAGCTGGTCTTTGGTAAAAACGTTCTTAAATCTGATTGATGTTCGTTTCACTGAGGACAACCCTTTCCAACACTTCTACCTACACTAGTCTTGTATACTTTTATTTTATGTGAAAAAATCAAGCATGGTTTAAGGTCTAGTGAGTCCTAATGGGGCCCATCCACAGGCCAACTGGTTGCCCAAACTGAGTTGTGTTGGCACTGAATCGCAGCGTGTATGGGGCAGTTGGCAAACTGATTTGACAGTTGGGGTTGCAGTTGGGATAAATCAAAATCTTTTAATTTTATGGGGGCGGGGCCTAGAGTTTGGGCAACTAGTCGCGCTGTGTATGTTGCAGTTTGGCAAACTACTTGCATTAAGGGGGTCCGCTCATGGATCGCTCGAAAAAAAGGCGGTTTTCAGGACAATTTTTCTTAGAAATAAGAAAAGAAACAAGTAAAACTTTTTCATCATGTTATTTATTAAAGATTTATAAAATAATAAAAAAATTTGTGGGTAACAAAATCTCAAAATAGTGGACTTATAAAGGATTTCTCTCAACGCCTCGCCGTAAAAAATTGAAACGGTGGGCATGATGCAGCTCGAAGTTTTCATCTGAATCAAAAACCGAAAACACATTCTTAATCAGAAGACCTTACTGCACAAAGTAGACCTATAATACCATTTAAAAGTAAAAAATTTAATGTTAAAATTATTGTTTAAAAAAAAAGTTCAATTTTTGACTTGTTTTTTCTAGCTATTACTACGCTTAGAATATATTTTACACAATATTTTCGGGAATGTTATAGGTCTACTTTGTAGGCTTTTTAATTATCTACAAAATAACATCAAAGTTTTGCAAATATGTTCAATAGTTTTTTTTTAATCCTGCCCACCGTTTTTTGAAATATAGTAATGAGAAAATGTGGTTTAAAGTTTTATGTAATAAAAAAATAGACTTACGAGGATCAGATGTTAATCAGCTATACCCGGCCCGTATAGTAAGCCCTCGGTCGGTACATTACTGTTTTCGTCAAGGATCGGAACTATACTGAAAAAAATTTCGATGTAAACCATGAGCGGACCCCCTTAATTAAGCCTGAATTCGAAAATTATATTTTTTTGCAAGTTTATATTTTCATTGTATGGCATAATTTTTAATTTAAATTATGAAAGTTCACATAATATTAAATTATTTTCATAATTTATATGTTTAGGATTTAATTTATATTTTAAAAACATACAAATATTTATATTAATAATTAAAAAATTTATAATTAATATAAAAAATCATTACTACCCATTTTTTATAATCATAAAACTTAATCGCAGGTTTTCTACAATTTTATTTAACGTTCAAATTGCCTATAAAATACTGAATTGACAGTTGAAGTATCAACTCAGTTGAAGCGTTTGTGGCAAAACACCAACTCTTTGCACAACTCAGTTTGGGCAACCAGTTGGCCTGTGGATGGGCCCCATAAGCTTGATTTGAAGAATAGAAGATAATAAGAAAGGTTAGAGGTCGGGGGCGCATACCTGACTGTGCAGGTAACACAACCATCGGTGATAACGGGAACCGTCTTGTTGTATGTTAAGCTTACCTACTCGTTTCGTCTACCTCCAATTTTCATCCCCTCTCGCAAGCAGAAAAAGGTGACCAGGCAGGTCCCGAGATGGTCTAAAGGCTGATTTACAATATTCCGTGATTGCGGTGCGTCAGCGAGACGAGTTGTCGGACGATACTCGCTATCGCTGGAAACTCGCAGGTAGAATTACAATAATGCGAGTACGAATCTAGTTCACTATGTCAAATTTTATAGTTTTGACACAATATATGACAAAAGTAACAACATTTATGTTTAAAATTCCAGCGATTTCCGCCCAATATTTTTCTTTTTGATCAATTTTTTTATAGTTGTTGTCTCTTTTATCAAAAAGTGCTGGTTTTGATTTTATTAAATCAAGCATTTTTTCAACATCTGCAGATGACAGAAATAATTATTTAAAATTCAAAAATCTGTCATATGAGACCAATTTTTCCAAATTCTCTAGTCTCGTATTATCGCAAATCGCTGCATTGTACATTGCGGCATTTGAACACACGATATGGAAAACGTTTTGACAGTGCGTGCGAGACTCGTCTCGTTGTCGCATCGCACTCTCGCAACATTGTAAATCAGCCTTAAAGTGATCTGAGTCCCGAGGTTGCAGGTGATCTGAGTTCCGAGAGAGAAGGGTAGTTTCACCGAAATTTCTGTCTAGCGTTACTTCTTCAATATAGATCTGCCCGAAAAACGACTTCTGTGCATCGACTACGATGCTTCAAGGGCATTGTACTTGCGTGGTATTTTGTGGAAGAGGCATTCGCAATGGGCCAAAAAGCCGCATATGGGGTTTACGATCCGTGGTTTGCCGCCCACTGTCTAGTATAGCGAGAAATCCTAATTTAATTTCATCGTCAAACCTAAGCAGCATTTCTCTCTTCTATCCCTCTGTTTTCGCTCGGTTAGAACTTGTTATAAATTGCATACAATGATATACATATGTATGTAATCAAAAATTACCTCAGCAGAACCTAAGACATGACGAAGCCTTCTTTTGAAGCTTAGGAGCCCTTCCTGTCCGTATCCCACGTCATATCTTTTTTATAATTGCATGTCATAGGGAGGAAGCGCTGCATTTTCTTCCCGACAGCTTCTTGAGTAGCTCAATGGAATCTCTCTTGTAGGGGCTTTTTCGAAAGCTTTTAGGGTGTACACTGAACGCCCAAAAATGTGTCAAAGAAGTTTCCTGCATAAGGCTTAAACAGCTCTTTTTTTGTTTACTTGAAGAAAAATTTGTCTGTTGAGCAAAAAACTAAAATCTTCGTAACACCTTCCAAAGGGTACGATGTGGAAGCAATTCTTTACTGCTTATCGAGAATAGCTTCTATATTTTCCCGCTGGGATAGGCAATTCTTTCTTATAGTTAATAGAGTTCCAAATAAAAACAAGAAAATAAATACAATGCGCAAAAAAATCTCCACAAGCCCGTTCACTCCAAATTCCCAGCGGGGAATTGAAGCGCTCTGGAATAGATTCTGAAGCGCTGAAATAGAATGCCAACGCGCTTCTTATTCATATCCCAATTCCCTTCCTTTTAACACAGGCATGTCATCAGAGCGAAGCGCTTATATTTTATTGTTGAAGAAGCCCAATCGAAGCAGGGAAATGGAAGCTTTTGAGAAGCTCCTGGAGCTTTAGTTTTCACCAAAAATAGTATTTCATAACAGATACGATTATTATAAAAGCACAAATTTACCAACTGTGGAGAATAAAAAAGAACTGGAGGAAAACAAAGCAAAAAATGAGAGTATAGAGTGGGTGCTTCCAAAGAGCTTCCATAACATATGAATAGGAAGCGCTGCTTTCTTGCTTCTTTTGGCAGCGCTTGAAAAATTTCCCGCTGGGTTGCTTCGGACGGGTTTGTTACCACGTGTATTCACACTAATTTCCAGCGCAAGCTTTTTTTAGTATGTGATTTAAGTCGATAACAAAGAAAGACCCTGAAAACATTTTCTTCTTCAGCCACTATTCGCTTTCTCGTGTGCTAAGCGCTCAATTCACTATATATCCATTCTTGTGTTTCGTTTTCGGTTTTAAGATATTTACAAGAGACATTCCGCGCATACGTAGCTATCTATTTAAATCAGGGAATTTATTTTTGGAACATTTAGAATATCAACACTTAATATTAATTGTAATATTATTTATACCAATAATTATTGACTGGAAATACATTTTCGTTTATAAAAGATTGAGAAAAACGTTACTAGTTAATAAAGAAGTAAGTTTTTTAATAAAGAAGTAATGATGTTGATATTCCACCAACTATGGTCTGGGAAAATGTTTCTGCAAGTAATGGCGATGAAGTCAGTGATCTGTATGTTTCTGTTTTTTCAAAATTATTTACAAAATACCTTCTATTTCACCTACCTTTGGCTGACTCTGACGGGACTAGTAAATGTCATGAGTCTCCTGATGCACATGTCTCTAATTTTGAAGTTTGCTTTGATTAAGTTTATCGTCAATTGTCTTTGTTAAATGTTAAGAAGAAAGGCGCTGGATCTGACAAAATACCTAATATTTTTTTTAAAGAACTGCGCGGTCGGCTTTTGTGAGCCTATCACTCACATTTTCAGCACATCTTTGGTAATGTTAACACTATAAGTGACATTGCTCAACAATATAAGCTCAGTAGCCTACTAAGTCGCAGACAGGTGGCTGACTTGTCTTTCTTCTACAAAATCATCAACGGAAAGATGGATTCGCCAGAGATTCTAGCTGATTTTGGACTTATCCGTTCAAAGGTTGAGCTAAGAACTGTTCTTTTGTGATATATACTTTGTTAATAGCATTTCTAAGCTTTTAAATGTGATGCTAGAATGGTGAATATGCAAGGCCGGATTGGCATATGGCCCTTACGAGTAAATGCTCGAAGGGCCGGAGGTTGCGTGTTCAGGATTTCTTTGTTTCGTAATAATTTTGACTACGCTCACGAAAATCGGCTCGAATTTAACCCCAATGGATGTTAGTTTTATTACTAAATTATGAAGATACATGTTGCTATGTGCGTTTAATATTTAATTTTAACTAGACGAATTACATCGAAAAATATTTATTTATAATTCCTTCTAAAGATCTCGCGGGCCAGATAGATACTTCTTGCTGGCCGTAGTTGGGCCGCGGGCCGAAGGTTGCCCACCGGCGAACGGCGGGCGCAGTGCGATTGTTGCCCGGACTGTGTAGTATTTGATCGAAAATTTATATTTACTATAGACCTAGGATCGGTATATAAAATTTGGGCTGGTCACTGCAGAACTGCTCGGGCCGCTAAGGGGGGGTCAATCCGTCCCTGAATATGGGCTTCCCAACTCTCATACCAGCTTCGCTGACTGAGTGGGGATGTTGAAAATAGTAATAATAATGATGCAAAATAATGTATTTGTAATCCTAGCTTCAGGGGCGGCGCTTTCATAGGTGCGAATGGTGCACTTGCACCGGGCGCAATTTCAAAAATTAAGATTTAACAAAATATAAAACTTTGGAAAAAAAAAATTGAAAAGTATTCTCACGGGTGTGCAGGAAATTACACAAAGTTATCCAATTTCCGTCCTTACCTTTGTCACGCAAGAAAAAACGGGGATGTTTTCCTTCTCCTCGTACAAGAAGTTCCCAGCTATTTTGGCTTCGAGATTCGGGAAATTCAGGAAAAAGCAATAAAGTTCAATTCAAAACGGCTTCACCGCCAGGAATGTTCAGCTCATGCTTGGAATTGCTGTTGTTTTTTCGTCAGAAGTTAGTAATGCAATAGCTCACTGGAATGATATTCCATCATTCCAGTTGATGACTCTCTTTTTGAGCGAGTTTTTACGTTCAATATCAATTTCCCGTTCTGTTGGGCGAACTCAGGATTTATTTTTCCTTAGTTCAATATGTGTAAATGTACACCAATTTGCTTGCTTTGCCTTTTCTTTTCTGTTCCTAGCAAAAGCAAGATAAAAAACAACGACTACAGCTGTCAAAAAGTTGATTCAAAAATTTCATCAAAGAATTCAGAGGTTCAAAAAATCTGCCCGCTCCATCTTCCTCGGTTATTCTCTTCTGCGCAAACGACGTTCAGCACATTTTGTTGGTTGGATATTAACCCATATGAAACCTATCTATTTAATCTTTTTTATGTTATACGCATTATTATGGTGCAATCTTAAATTTTGCGTAAACTATGAAAATTATTTCTCTCATTCAGCGAATGTTTGTGTCTTTACCACTATCCTTCACTGGGTTCAAAAATGAACCGCTTGGGGGCGCAATATGGCATAGTGCACCGGGCGCAAAAAAAAACTCAAGCGCCGGCCCTGCCTAGGTTAATAATAGTAATAAATAAATTAAAAAAAAATTAAACTTTTTTAATAATTTTTCGTAGAAAGCTGCAATTCGAGAAAAATTTACTTTATTGGAACTAATATTATTTTATAATTATTAAAAAAATATATATATATGGCAACCTTCGTGTTAGTAATTAAGTTTGAAGGTCGTGTTTGTTATAAAAATAGACTTGCTCGTAGTAAATTGCCCAGAAACTTTTAAGACTATTTATTTATGTAAAATAAGTTGTGCATGTGTTTTTAAAATAATTTTGAATTTAAAAAAAAACATTAAAAATAATTCAAAACACGCAAATTTCGCAATATTTGTGAAAAACATTCATTTCTTATCGTCTCCCATTCATCCGAGAGAATTCACCCACGATTTTCATCACTCAATTAAGTAAATATTTAAACCCCCCTCTAAAAAATCGAAGAAAAAATAAAAGAAAAATTAAGCAAAAATACTCACAGCCATTCTAATTCAATCATACCAGTTATTTACATATGAACTTTTAATGGAAAAAAAATCCCCCATAACACATTTTCTCAAAAACAAACGGCGTATGGCAGGCTAGATCAAAAACAAAAAAATTTGATACCAAATAGAACTTTCACACAGCCATTTTTCTACCACCATCTTTGAGCGGGTCAGTGTTCCCCCCTCCCCAAACATATGCATAAAACAGCCAGCTGAAATGAACGTCAAAAACAGCTGGAGCTCTCTCGTACTGTAAATTCTCGGATCAAAACAATAACAAAAACCCAAACGACACAAGCAAAAGCCCAGCTTTGTTTCGTAGACCTTTCTCGCTGGCAAATCGCTCGTCCATTTCAATTTTATTTTTCTTCTTATATATCCTGTGCCCCGATGAATGTAGAGATATGTACATAAAAAAAATCGATAAAAATTATTCAGCACAGCGCAATGCTGTATGCGCAGGGTAACTAGAGCTCCACTGGGTAAAACGTGTATACTGGAAAAAGTTACAACGCAATAATTTTCTTCCCGTGTTTTATTTTTTTTTAACTTAAACTGTATGAAACGAATGGCAGAAGAAAATCAAGTCAAGGACGTCTTTGTTTACGTAATATAGAACCCAATAAATTCTGACCATAATTAGCATTTTTTTTTATATATTTTTATGAGGTAAAAACCATTAAAAAATACTCACCTGATACATTGCTGTTTTTGGTAAATCCAGGCAAACGGCACAACATAAAATACCACCCAGACGATATTCAAGCTTCTCATGTTGGGTGACCGATGTACCAGCCCGATTCGGATCCATTTTTGTCCGTTTAGCCTCTGGTTCATCATCATCCACCTTTGTGGTGGTGGTGGTGTTAGTAGATTCTGATGATCTTGTTCCCATCTGATTATCGACGTGAATTTCAGCTGCAATCAGCGGAATTGTTACAGGGCTAACAGGGCTAATATGGCTGGTAGATGTGGGTGGCTGCTGCACCGAAGAACTCGAGGCTGACTCAATTATGTTATCCGCCATTTTATATTCTTTCTAGCATTTAAAATAACGAGACCCGAGAACAAAGGATTTCTCTAGCCCACAAGAATCAAATTCTTCCCAGAAGAAATTTCAACACTCTCTGTACGGCCAATATTTCTCGTCAATTTCTTTTTATAATATTATACACATTTATAAAATATATAAATAAGTTGCCTGCTCTCGATTTATCTTCCTCAAAACAAAACAAAAAAACAATCAAAAAATTTTCTTTTACAAATTCAACACCACAACTCCGTCACACAACTTCTCCAAAACAGAACTCCAATAGTTTTGCGTATCTGATGCGACGGGGCGACGACGGGCTGGTCTTGCTCTGGCTGATGAATTTTCTTCTACAAAATTATATAATTTATTTTACATAGCCACTAACACTACTGTGAATTTCATTATTTATTTTGTTTATATAAATCGCTTGTTTCTTTTAATTCCATTTGTTAGAAAAGGAGACAAGGTCGAAAAATCAAAGGGAAAAAATAAAATTCGTACGAATTCGTCGCTTGGGCCAGCGGCGGAGTGGTTTACAAGCAAAAATCGGATCATAATTCAGCTGATTCAATTCGACCAATTGTGTTTTAGACCAAAAATTAAGAATACCAGTGAAGTCCCAGATAAAAGACGAATAAAGGCCCAAACATATAAGCAGAAACGAAAACGAAATGAAAATTATAGCTATTATATAGGTTCCTGAGCAAATCGAATTTTGACATTTGTTGTCAAGTTTTCCATGGAGTAGAAGAGCCTTTTATTTTCAATAAATACCTATATTATACAATTTAAGCCTAGTATGGCCAGTTTCACACGAGCCAACAGCCAACAATTTCTTTGTGTTTGTTGTTTTTTTACTAGAAGAAAAGAGAGCGAAACAGCCGAAAAGAGAATTAAGATTAAAAACAACAAACAGAGGATTCTGACGTACAGCTGGTTGGAAAATTTGGCTCGTGTGAAAGTCCATGCGATTTTTCATCCAACTGCAAAAGGGAATGAACGATGACAACAGATTTTTGTTGGATGGCTGTCGGCTCGTGTGAAACTAGCCTATCCTGTTCGTGCGGAATTCCGCTCTGTAGAGAATCCATATAACCAGTCTGAATTCCGCTTAGCTGGGAGAGTTATGTAGTCCTGACTGATATAACAGTGACTGTTTTGGAAAGTAGGACAACTTTAAAATATATGCAAAAGTCAATGTATTTTATCGCGCTTCAGCGGTATTATAACATCAACCCTTACTCGGCCATTATACAGGTAAGTTCTACTGTCGCTGACTCACTGACGAGATTTTTTTACTGACAAGTTAGCGCAGTTTTGAAGTCAGTGAAATGTCAAATTCAATATTTTCAATGAAGAAGTCCGAATGCGAAATGTCATGTCTTTAGAATGAATAATTAAAAAATCTCAAAATTCGTTTATTTTATGAAAAATGGCCAAAAATAAATTAAGTCGCCTGCAAAAATTAAACTTAGTAGAAAAGTACAAGAAAAATCCTTGCTTGTGTGATTTAACGTCTACTATTTACACATTTAAGGAGGCTTGTATATTGGTCGATGACATTTTAGAAATGAACTGACTTGTCAGTTGACCGAACGTAATGAACTCAGAGTCAGTGGATTTGGCAAACAGAATCAGTACTGGTAGTCAGCGGAACTGACTCGTGTAATGGCCGGGTAGATTCAGTATGAGGTCTGGCTAGACGGAACGGATTGGTTCTGTTGGAGCCTTTAGCGGACTGCCGGTATAAAAAAAGGCTATTCTTGATCCTCAAAATGCCACATAAAAAAATCAGTTACTTAGGAGTCTAGGAGAAATTATTTCAGGTCACCATACATATACTTGAGCCATAATTTAATGTTCATTAATTACCGAGTTTATAGCAGAAAAATTAAATCGACTTAACTCAAAATTACGTCAAAATTTCGAATTAGCGTATAAACGGGTAGAAATACATTCTTATAACTATGGCTTAAGCCGAAAAATTTCGGTTTAAGCCATAATTCGATTTACCTCGTTTATAGGGTAAAAATTTTTGGATGATCCATAATTCGAATTATTTTTGGAGTAGCTATAAACTAGGTAAATGTTTCACTATTAATTAATTCGTTAGGCCCTTTTTAGACGAGCGGACACCGAACAGACAAAACTTAACTGTAATCGTTAATTCTCTTTTGAAGCCCGGTGGAGTGTCGGCTGGGCATTTATACGGGCGGACACCAACGAACGGACAAACGAACGAAAAATGTCAAAAATCATTGTTTTTTTTTGTTGCTTTTATAAAAACTTCATGGCTTGCTGTTCTTGCTTTTTGAAATTTTCTATTGTCTTCTCATCCTAACAACAACAACAATGCAGGAACTGTCAAAATGTCCGTTCACAGTTCGCTGAAAGTGTCCATGAAAATTGTCTGCCCTCCCCATCGTCCTCTCTCACCCTCTTCCCTATACACCCAGTTCGTTCGTTCGTTTTGTCTGTTCGGTGTCCGCCCGTCTAAAAGGGGGCTTAATATAATAATTACAAAATCTTTTGTCCATCTACCTTCAAGACAATTTTCTTTTTAAAGGCTTTCAAGTTGTTAAAAAATAATTTCCATTGATTTTTATGTTATGCACATAACGTACACTAAACGACTTTTTGCTCATTGAAGAAGAAGATTTGGACAGTCAATTGGTCTTGTGGAGTTTTTCTAAATAATTTTTAGTGAAACTAATATTTGTTTTTGGAAAATGCTTCGGAATTTGCGAAAATTAAGTGCATTAGACAGTTATGTTAATATTAGACGTGTGCTAAATTTCCCATCGCGTATAAGAATTGTTGATATTAGGCGACTAAGACAACCTCGTTTTTTATGTAGCCCGGCATTATCATCTGCTACGGTTAGATTTTATTGCAAGCCAGCTAGAGATCCAGATGATAAACCTGACCCAGACCCGAATCAAAATGATCTTAATCTTCCCGTAACAATTGCCGTGCCAGAAGTATGGCCACATCTACCAATTGTTATATTAAAAAGAAATCCTGTTTTTCCAAGATTTATGAAAATTATTGAGGTATAAACTTTTGTTAATAATGTATTAATTTACGATGAAATTAATATTCCATCATTCACTTTTTGTTTCTGCAATTTTTCATTGCTTTTCTGCTGCTAAATAAAAAAACGGAGGCATTTATTTATTACAAAATATTTAGGGTCGATTATGAAACCGTCGGAATCTCTTGAAGTAACAGAAAATAATTCAAATATTAACTTATTTTGTAACAATTACGAACTTTCAGCGAAAGTTTACCCATTTGACCTAAAAATTCACGTCATTTAATTCAGAACACATTAATTACTACAATAAATTTTTTATTTTACACGATTATTAAAACAAAAATATCATATGTATCGACAGTATTCAGGTTTAGAAGGCACGATATCCGAGGTTTCTTGTGTTGTTTCTTGCCACAACCAAAAAATAACCACTAAGGCTAAAAAAAAGTTCTTGAATAATGATTTAAAATTTGCAGCCAGCAAACACGACGCTCGTTACTACTGCATTTGTGGCTGTAGTATTTTCCTAGTGTTCGAAAATACTACAGCCGAAAATACTACAGCCAAATATGGGACAATGACTCACAAACAGGGAGAGCAGCGCTGGGCTATCGGCAAACCTGGGGTACGCATAGTTAATAATAAACAAAAAGGGGTACGTGGGTCCAAAAAGGTTGGGAATCCCTGCTCTAGAGCATAAAAACAGGTGCTAAGAATAGTGATAAAAGTAATTTGTTCCGTTGATTACGTTGGTGAGACAATTATTCTTCTTTGATCCGTTAGCTGGCGGTCCGAGTGCGACGTCCCCGCAACGGATTCGCTGCTGTCGGTGCCGCTGGGTCTCGAACTCTATTCACGATTCGTTTCCATTCTTGCCGGTTTTTGGCGACGTCTCGAGCCTCGGTAGCTGATAATCATTGATTCTTTAGGTCACCTTCGATATTTTTTAGAAAGATTTTCTTCGGTGCCGATCGCTGAAATTTCCAGTCTGCGGGACGATCTCGCTGGAGAAATTTACGTGGCAAGCGGTTATCATCCATTCGGCAAACATGTCCAAACCACCGTAGTCGACGTTTTTGTATTTCTTCATCGATCAGTGTCTGCTGATCGCATCTTTGTCTACCTGTCTCGTTTCGAAGACGATCGTGGAGTGAGAAACCGAGAATCTGTCTTTCCGATACATAAAGAAGAATCGGAAGGATCGACGTTCGGTAAAGGCGTACTTTCGTTTTGATGGAAATGTTTGTTCGTTTCGATATGCACCACTTGAGGCGTATTTTGCTGTTGCCTGGCCGATGCGTCGACCGTCGATGCCACTTTCGTTTCCTCAACCAATGATCCCAAATATTTGAACCTCGGAACCTGTTCGATTTGGGTTCCATCGAGGTGAACACTGGCCCTCGATCCGTCCGTTGTGAGCACTTTGGTTTTTTCCGCATTGATTTTTAATCGGTATGACTGAGCGATACCGGAAATGTCGTATAAGATGTCCGTTGCATCCGTGTCGGCGAAGACGACGCTATCGTCGGCGAACATTAAGTCGGTTACGAAGTTGTTGTCGTCGTATCGAATTCCGAGTCGTCCATCGAATGCTTCACGCATAATCGCGTCGATCACAACGCTGAAGAGAAGTGGCGAAGCGACGTCTCCCTGTCGCACACCCGTTTGAATCAGGAACTTCTCGGATAAGTCGCTTCGAATACGAACGCTGCTGGTTGAGCCATCGTAAGACGCTTGGAGAAGTTGGATGATTTTAATGGCATGTTTTCGGTTTCCAAGGCTCTCCACAAGCTGTTACAATCGTCGCAATCGAAAGCGGATTTGAAATCGATGAAAACGACGACAGTTCATTTGTAGCAACGGATTCTTGTTCTTTCCGGCTCGTTTGTCTCGATGTTTCTGTAGCCTCGATTGTATGATTTTTGCAAATACTTTGCCGATGATCGAAAGAAGACTAATACCGCGATAATTCTTTCATTCCCGACTGTCGCCTTTTTAAACAATTGGGACAACGATCGCTTTCTTGCACGTCGACGGGACATGATCCGAATGCCATATGTGTTTTATGAGGACATAGAGTCGCTGTGATGACGTCACCACCGACTTTGATCATCTCGGTGGTTACTTGCCCTATTCTCGGCGCGTTTCCGATTTTCAGCGATCAGCTGTCTTCACCTCGATAATTGTCGGTTCGGTATCGAGAAACTGATTCGCCGGCTCTTCGATAATCAGCGGTTCGAGTGCTGGACCTTGTGGGGGATCATGGTTGTACAGCTGATGGAAGAATTCTCTCCACCGCTTCAGACGCCCATGGGGAGAAGTCACGAAAGTTCCATCTGATTTTTTGATGTTGTTTTGCCGCCCAATCACCGGATTGTCTGGCATAGCGTCCGGTACTCGTGCCTCGACGTCGCTTCTTGCATGTCGGCTGCAACGTTATTCCAGTACGCTTTTCGTTCCAATTTCATTTTCTGTTGAACTTCTTTGTCCAATCTACGGTATTGCTCAAAGTCGACTATTGGTTCATTCGCTTCCGCGGATTGACGAGGTCCAGACAGCTGTCCGAGATTTTGGCTGCGTCCGATTACGGATAGGTGGACACAACTCCATTGCACACCCCACAATAGACTGGGACAATTACCTTTCTTCTACATCGATATCTTCGGGTATTGCGAGGGCTGCGAATTTGTTGGATAATGCCATTTGAAAGCTCGCCCAATTCTCCTTGCCTGGTGGTGGCGCAGTTCTCTTCGCTCTTTGTAATCGCATCTGTAATTTCGCTCGAACAAGATAATGGTCCGATCCGCAATCGGTGATAACGTAGTCTAACATCGCCGAGTCGTTGCCGGAAGGATTTCGCCAGGTGAGTTGGTGTTTGAGTGGATGGTGTAAGATGCCGTTGCCAACGATCAAATTGTTTGACGCTGCGAATGAAAGGCGTAAGCCGTTGTCGTTAATTACTTCGTGTCGGAATTCGTCTATCGTTCCTTCCCAGCCCGTTCGATCTGCACCTGGATGTGCATTAAAGTCAGAAAACAATGCATATTATTTTTTCCAGTTTCTCCAGTTTTAACTAATTAGAATCATTAATTAATGCTGACCAATCTTATTCCAGGTAACTAATCCAATGCTTATAGAGCTAATTCGTCGAAAGGTAAAATTAAATCAGCCCTACATCGGTCTATTCCTTAAGAAGGATCACGATAGTGAAACAGAAGTAGTAAATACCTTGAATGATGTTTATAGCGTTGGAACTTTCGCCCAAATTCAAGAGATGCAAGACTTAGGGGATAGACTTCGTCTAGTTGTAACTGCACATAGAAGAATTAAAATACTTTCTCAACTATATGAAGATGTTTCTGAATACGTTGATAAAGGTAAAAATTGATTTGTTGCTTTTCTATTTAATCTCGGGGCTCAATTGATTAAATCAATTTTATTCTATTTCACGATATGTTATTAACACATTTCTTATATTACAATGCTAACTTTAGCTATAACAAATGAGCCTTGAGTAGTGATTTTAGTTAATTCTTATATACTAATTAAATATAGAGGCAGATCGTAAAAGAAAAAAACAGAGAAATTCTCGTCCACTAAGGCAAGAGCCGAAAGAAAAGGGTGTTGCAGATCAGGTGAAGAGTGATCAGCCAAAAGTAGAGCCAGCAAAAGTGTCACCATTACCTAATCAGCCGGTTCTTATGGTTAAAGTGGAAAATGTTAAGCAAGAAGCTTTTCAACAATCTGATGAGATAAAGGCCCTTACACAAGAAGTAATCAAGACAATACGTGATATTATTTCAATGAATCCTTTGTATAGGTAAAAATTCTGTGTTCTTTTTATCACAGCTCCGATTTATACACATTTATTGTATAAACAAAAAAAAACTAATTTAAATTAACATAATATCGATTTTTAGAGAAAGCTTGCAGCAAATGCTTCATCAAAATCAACGTGTCGTTGATAATCCAGTTTATTTGTGTGATTTGGGTGCTTCACTTTCTGCTGCTGAACCAGACGAATTACAGAATATTATGGAAGAACCAAATGTTAATATAATTGTTTTTTTGTTTTTCTAAAACTGATAAATAATTTTTGTATTTTCCGTAGATAACAAAGAGACTTTATTTAGCATTATCGCTTTTAAAAAAGGAACTAGAATTGTCCAAACTGCAGCTAAAAATTGGGCGTGAAGTTGAAGAAAAAGTTAAGCAACAGCACAGAAAATACATTTTGCAAGAACAATTAAAAATTATAAAAAAAGAATTAGGTATTGAAAAAGAGGATAAGGATGCTATTGGTGAAAAATATCGAGAGAAAATACAAGGAAAAACGGTACCTCCAGCTGTAATGACTGTAATTGAAGATGAGTTAAACAAATTGAATTTTCTTGAAAGCCACAGCTCGGAATTTAAGTAAGTATTTTAGTACTATTTCGATATAACTAACTACTGCCCAATAGTCATTACTTCTATTCTCTTCAAAGTCATGGAGCCAATAATAATCAACCAAAGAATATGGTATATCTGGAATCCAAACCATATTCTACATTACAGACAGTACAGTTTTAGATCACAAAGATCTACTAAAGACCTTCTTGTGTATTCAACAGAGCACGTCCACCAAAACATCCATCGCTCCGGTCTGCTTACTCTAGATATCTCAAAAGCTTAATCATTTTTTTTCCGGGTGGGATTATTAGCCTCACGCCAGCCTACTCTTACGCCTTCGACAATACAGTCCCCGAAATAATTATAGGTTCACATAAAAAATTTAACGCTTTGCTTTCGCTTTTGAGGTTTTCATGGGTGAACCTATAATTATTTCGGTGACTGTATAAGACAAGCACCTGCCACATCTTGACTATTTGATCGTGAATTGATGTCCACCTCTATTCACCTCTGGTCAATAGGACCATTAAAATTATTTTGGACTGGGATCGAACTCAACGCCTTCAAAACAAAATTATTGTCCCATCACTAATAGAACTGAACCAATCTTCTTTCTGTCTCAGTGGACAAGCATCTCATTGCCTGAGTATCTTAAGGGCAAGAATGCATAAGCCGTATATTCGACCCTGCCGGGAGAACCACTCATTTATCTGAGCTGGCGTGTCGAAAACCGTCTTACTGTGGCATAGGCATAAAACTAATCGGAGACCCCAACTTTTGCGACTCCATAGACTTATTGAGCCACCGCCTTGACAAAGTTGTGTCGTTATTACCACAGCAACATAACATTAGCCAATTAAGCTCACCCTCGCAATCTCCCGCAGTCAGTATTTCCGTAGTCATAAAGCATCTTAGAGTACAAACGTAGGGTTAATGTATCCTACTCTATTCTATCCTTCAAACTAAGCTTAATGTTAGACATTACCCCATCACCTGAACAACATGACAGACAAGTAGTACAAAGGGCAATTCCTAAGCTTGGTTTCTCCACATAAAAATAAAATCGTCATTCAAAACTTAAATCTTCCATTTACTTTTTTCAGTGTCACAAGAAATTATTTGGATTGGCTTACTTCAATACCATGGGGAATTACTAGTGAGGAATTTTTAAATATAGAAAAAGCTACTGGAATTTTAAATGAAGAACACTATGGCATGGAGGATGTTAAAACGCGCATATTAGAATTTATAGCAGTAAGCCAACTTAAAGGTAGTACACAAGGCAAAATATTATGCTTTCATGGACCACCCGGTGTTGGTAAAACAAGCATAGGTAAATATATCTCTGAACTCTGGTTCATTGCTTACTTCATTTGTTAAATCAGAAAAAACAAACGCTTTGACTACAATTCACCAAGTCTAGATCAGCATATTTGGGGTCGTCCATTAATTACGAGAGAAACGAAAACTTTAAAGGCACAAACAGATTGGTGACTGGAAAAATTTTTAAAATACACGGACCACTATATAAAATGGACAGGCGGCCGCCGTCACCGCCTTTGCGCTAATATGTTTGTACCTTAGGCGGCTCCAGTTTCACGCCGTGAACACCCGCGAACAAGCACGTGTTAGTGGTTTTCGCGCCTTGCTTTCAGGTCCGATAGGATACGGCGGGAATTCGTGCGATAAATTCGCGGCTTGAGACTGAATAGAAGTTATGGGGTGGTAGCACGTAAGTTGTTTCAGTCGACCTCTTCATACAAGTGTTTTAAAAATGTTTGTATGAACTGGTCGATTGAAGCAACTTACGTGCTACCACCCCAGATCTTCGGGCACAATCTGATGACCACTGTCCACTCATATAAAGATTTTTTCAATTTTCTTGGACTGCAGGCCCCATCCAGCTGGCGACCGGGGGAGGTGTGGCGAAAACTTTCAGGCTATGGCCTGCTGTCGACCTGTATGTGAAAGGTTGCCTTAAAATATGGCTAAATAGGGGGAGGGGGTCGAGCCAAATCTCACCAAGTGAAAGGGGGGGTCGAAAAATCACAAAAATTTCACGTAATTTATGGACGACCCCTTTATGAATATTTTTCGCAAAATTAGTTTCTTTTACCACGAACAATTTTTTCCCTATTTCATTTTCAGCCAAATCGATAGCTAAAGCTTTAAATAGGGAATACTTCAGATTTAGTGTTGGTGGTATGACAGACGTAGCAGAAATTAAGGGTCACAGAAGAACCTATGTAGGAGCAATGCCTGGAAAAGTAATTCAATGTCTTAAAAAAACTAAAACCGAAAATCCTTTAATATTGATCGATGAAGTTGATAAAATTGGAAAGTATGTCAACAATTTCTCCAGTTGTTTTTTTTTTCTAACAAAAATACAATAATTCTTTTTATTATATAGAGGCTATCAAGGAGATCCAAGTTCTGCCTTACTTGAATTGCTTGATCCTGAACAAAATGCATTCTTTCTCGATCACTATTTAGATGTACCTGTTGATTTGTCACGTGTTCTGTTTATTTGTACAGCAAATGTTATTGATCGCATTCCTGAACCCCTTCGAGATAGAATGGAAATGATAGAAATGTCAGGTAAATTATTTATAAATATATATTTTCATTTGATTATAGTATTTATTTTTGTTTTTGTATTTTTATATAGGTTATGTAGCACAAGAAAAATTACATATTTCCAAGCAATACCTTTTGCCACAGGCAATGAAAGACTGTGGTGTAGATGATAAAAGGATTGTTTTTGAAGATACTGCTATTACTGAGCTAATTAAACGTTATTGTAGAGAATCGGGGGTCAGAAATTTACAGAAGCATGTTGAAAAGGTACAATTAGTTAAAAATATTTAAACTTTTTAGAAGTAATCTTAATTTAGAAGCTAGCGGTTGCAAGCTTTAGCACGAAAATAACTTTATTTATACTAAATTTACTGAAACAAGTTGTTTAAAAGAAACAAAAATGTTCAAATACCAAAATCGTTTGGTAAGACAAAAAGTACTTTTGAAATAATCCATTGTTGTGGATCATCAACCCGCCAATTCTTCTGGATCTAGAATTTTTTATTCGAAAGTCACTAAGCAGGTCAGGTACGAACACTTTAATTAGTTGATGTTATTGTGATCAAGTCATAAAGTCTGACAAAAAGGTTTAGTCGCAAGTAGATAATTGCTAAATTACAAAATGAACAAAAATAATGATCCATTAGACGCTAGCATTGCGCGGCTCCAGTGTATCAATTGATGGGCATTGAAGATGACTAATATTATTTTGATCAACGCGAAATTCCGATCGACGCTTAAAGACGCTTATCAGAACGACTTTATGTCCTCATAACACACTTATGGCATTCGGATCGTGACCCTTCGGCGTGGAAGAAAGCGATCGTTGGCCCAATTTTGAAGAAAGGCGACAGTCGGAAGAAAGCAAGAATTATCGCGGTATTAGCCTTCTTTTGATCGTCGGCAAAATATTTACGAAAATCATACAATTGAGGTTACAGAAACATCGAGAGCCAACGAGCCGGAAAGAACAAGCGGGATTTAGACCACATCGAGGATGCATTGATTCGCACTCCGTCAGCTAATGGAAGAAAGAATTCGTTGCCGCAAACGAATTGAGGTCGTTTTCATCGATTTCAAATCCGTTTTCGATTGCGTCGATAGGAACAGCTTGTGGAGAGTCTTGGAAACCGGACACGTGTCATTGAGAGTCATCCAACTTCTCCAAGCGTCGTACGATGGCTCAACCAGCAGCGTTCGTATTCGAAGCGACTTATACGAGGAGTTCCCGATTTAAACGGGTGTCCGACTGAGAGACGTTACTTCGATACTTCTCTTCAACGTCGTGATCGACGCGATTATGCGTGAAGCATTCGACGGACGACTCGGAATTCGATACGACGACAACTTCGTAACCGACTTAATGTTCGCCGACGATAGCGCCGTCTTCACCGATACGGTTGCCGAAGCAACGGACATTACATATTATACGGCATTTCCCGCATCGCCCAGTCATACGGGTTGAAAATCAATGCGGAAAAGCCCAAAGTGCTCCCAACGAACGGATCAAGGGCCAGTGTTCACCTCAATGGAACCCAAATCGAACAGGTTCCAATGTTCATTGGTTGAGGAAACGAAAGTAGCATCGACGGCCGACATTCTCAATCGCATCGGCCAGCAAGATTGGCCTCGCTCAAGTGGTGCATATCGAAACGAAAAAATATTTCCATCAAAATGAAAGTACGCCTTTACTGAACGATCCTCCCGATTCTTCTTTATGGATCTGAAACGTGGACACTGCTCAAACCGGACGTTAAGAAGCTCGAGGTCTTTCAAATGTGAGGCTTGAGGCAGATTCTCGGTGTCTCACTATGCGATCGCCTTCGAAACGAGACAGACAAAGATAGAAGAAATACATAAACGTCGACTGCGGTGATTTGGACATGTTTGCCGAATGGATGATTTGCACGTAAACTTCTCTGGCGAGACCGCCCCGCAGACTGGAGAATCCAGCGATCGGGACCGAAGAAAACCTGGCTATAGAATATCGAGGGTGATCTAAAGAATAAACGATTATCAGTTATCGAGGCTCGAGACGTCGCCAAAAACCGACAAGAATGGAAACAAGTCGTGAATAGAGTTCGTGACCCAGCGTCACCGACAGCAGGGTATCCGTTGCGGGGACGCCCGCTCGGACCGCCAGCTAACGAATCAAAGAAGAAGAAGAGGTGAGGGCTAATACCTAACCGTTTCTTGTGGCACTATGTGCTCGATTAAGTTCTACTGTTCTCATTATTGCTTTCAAAGCAATGTTAAAAGTATCTCCTTGTCGCAGATCATCGTTTTCTCACTTGTGTCGTGTGTCTGTCGTAATTTTTCATAGTTTATTAACTTTTTTATTCTGTTTGGCAATCTTCTACATTGTTTTTAGGCTACTTAACTTAAGTATGAGTCATACTCGCAAAATTTTATCGTATTTCATTTAGATTTAAAAATAAAAAAAAATATTATTTCCAGATTGTACGAAAGGTAGCATTTAGAGTAGTCAAAAAAGAAGCCGATAATGTAATTGTAACGAAAGATAATTTATCGACATTTTTGGGTAAAGCTGTATTTTCTCGCGAGAGATTATACGAAAAAACGCCAGTTGGTGTGGCAATGGGACTGGCATGGACTTCATTAGGCGGATCTGTTTTGTATATTGAAACTGCCAAAAGAAATCTTTTAGAAAAAACTGATAGTTCTTCAGCACAAGGCTCTTTTTATATAACAGGACATTTAGGGGATGTTATGAAAGAATCAGCACACATCGCCTTGACTGTTGCCCGTAATTACTTAAAGGATACAGAAAAGGAGAACACATTTCTAGAACAAAAGTAAATCTATTATATTAAATTAATCTTATTCATAATTCAATCATATTTACCTAGTCACATTCACTTGCACGTGCCTGAGGGTGCAACACCAAAAGATGGCCCAAGTGCTGGTATAACAATAATAACAGCCTTACTATCCCTTGCTCAAAACAAGCCTATTCGTGAAAATTTAGCAATGACTGGTGAAGTATCACTAATTGGAAAAGTGTTGCCTGTTGGTGGTATTAAGGAGAAGACAATAGCTGTAAGTTGAATTGTTTTATGGTGTTTTTCTATGCATTTATATTATTATTATTTATTTTCGTGTTTGTAGGCCAAACGAAGTGGCGTGGATCGCATAATTTTGCCCGAAGAAAATAAAAAGGATTACGATGAGTTGCCAGATTATATCAAAGAGGGAATAACAGTTCACTTCGTAGCACAATATAGTGATGTGTATAAAATTGCTTTTGAACAATAATAAAATAGGCGTTGCATTTTTACCCAAGATTTGTGAAAATAGTTAAGTAAATATAAAATATAGATTTGATAATTACATAATCTTGCTTTATTAAAAACTAGCTGGAACCCGGTGCGTCTCGCTGCACCCATAAGCCAATAGTATGGCGTGCGTCAAAACAATTGGGAATCTCAAAATCGACAGGGAGAGTCCCAAATCTCACCACGAAAATACATTCGTAACGAAAAGTGTAACTCTGTTCGTTTAAAAACCCAAATCACTGCCACTCTTGTCGTGGTCAGATGATATGAGGGAGTGTCTTTGCACGTAAACGGAAATTACAATGCACGTCCGCTTGAAATTTATCCATACACGGAAATTTTAATGTGTATGAAATTTTCATTTCCCCTGTCTTTATATTTCCAATTCTTTTGGTGCGCACTATAGCTTCTGTTTATTTTGCAGTTGTGATAAGAATTTTAATATACAGTTGGAGACATTAAGGATATTTTTTTCGTATTTTTGATTCCGAATAATATAAATGCAATCGATCGGAATTTGCCCATTTGAAACGTCCAAAAGTTGGTTTTTTATCAAAACTGTTCCATAGATATAATGCTTTCAAGCATGCGCATCCGTTCAGTTCATTTACAGGCTTTGATCGAAATATAACAGTCAAAGTTGAGCGAAAATCCCCTGCAAGTACTGTCAGAGCGCTTGCCATTGATTGGTTTTTCCTCGTAAATCTCGTAAAGCCTTGCCATGCGCTTCGACCGATTTTTTATAGGCCATGGAGCATTCGCCCCAAAATAATAATTTTTCACGAAATAGAGGAGTTTTTACTGATGTTTGTTACATGTAGGTGTTTCTATCTAGTTCAAATTCAATAGGAACTTGGGTGCTGAATACACTAAACATCCACCATCAAGTAGCGCTGATGCAATTCCCGATGATGTCACCACGTGTAATCTCATTCTGCATTAAATTTTGTTTCGATGAAGACCGCCACACTTATGGGCCATGGATGTGTATGTTCAGTTCTTTCCACTTGAACGACTTCGAAATATCTCTTGAAAAATCGACGAATATCGCTTTAACAGCTGGGTTCCATTGGACGATATTTGCTACTCCGAAGTACTCCCCAGTAATTGCATCTACCCTAGCATTTAGCTCTTGTTTGGATGTATTTCACTCCTAGCAGAAACGCTTAAAACTCCCGTGAGGTTTGCGAGCTTTGACTACTTAAAATAAATAGTTTAAAAAAAACTAAAAAATACGTTTTTATTTTAAAATAACCCAAAAAGTAAAAAATTATTTTGAATGTGAAGTTTTTATTGCTGCAGCCACTTACTTCAATGTAACAAAGCATGGAGCGCTCTTTACCTATATTCTTATTTTATTAATACTGGAACTTTTCGTTAGCGCCCCTTTCTTGTCTTGATCCAGCGGTAGCAACAAGGATCATCAAAGGTTATCGTCGGGGACTGGTGGTTTCAAATGGCTGAATGTCAGGAATGAAAGCCGATCGAGTGAAAGAAGAATTTATTCATCTTTAAAATCAAGCTGAGTTTCAAGAGAATCCGAAGACTTTTGATAGGAAGGAAGACCGTTTGAACAAGTTTTGGATAGATGCTGTTAATTTGTCATCGAGAGGATGTGAAAACTTCGGGCAGTTTGTGCAACGCATTCTGATTCTTTCGCATGGAAATGCGGCTGTCGAGCGAGGCTTTTCTGTCAACGCAGAATGTGTTCTTGAAAATCAAACCGAGAGAAGTTTAGTTGCTCGCTCGTAATATGTGTTAACATTATGTTTTCACTGTAAAAAAACCTTGAAAATTACATTTTCTAACCTTGAAAACCTGGAAAAAGCCTTGCATTTGAAATTCAAGTTCTGCTGGACACCCTGAACTATGGTACCTCGCCTCATTTGAAGTGAGAAATTGTACTGCTACAAAAGGATCGTGTCCTACCCAACACTATAATGAGCACTTCTGCATAACAACCGCATTGCGAGTCTAGCAGGAAATACTAACATTAAATTGATATTATTTTTTTTAAATTTAAAGTGAGTTTATTAAAAAAAAACTGATCCATAATATAATATCATAAAAATCAAAGTATTTTGTGTGATATGTTAATTTTTAAAGACACTATACATTTGTTGACATTAGTTAAAAAAGGAAACATTGCCAAGGCACTAAGTTTGGTGTTTTTGTTTTTCAATTTGCAATGCTTTCGCCAAATAAACATATTAGTGTTTTTTTATTCGAAAGTTCAATAAACCTGTGTTATGGAATAGTGTCCACCACATGTATCGCATAATATCTGTGCAGAATTAGTATTACGTTGAGTAAAATTTGTAATCCAATTTTTTAGTAATCGAATAATAGCTTCTTTGTTTCCATTTAACCATAATTCTGATATATTTTGTTTCGTTCCAGCAATTCTTTTCGCTATATTAAAAGTCTCCCATAAGATCTTTTCAAATGGTATATAAATGCCAATTCTTGCTCGGATTTCGTTAAAAAATCCATCTGCAAAATCTATTGCAATTGATATTAGTGCTGTAACAGCTTCATCAATTAAACGTCCTGCTATTTTAATAAGACATTTACGTAAATCAGATTCACTTAAAATATTACAAGTTTCAATAATAAACTTCATAGTGCGTTCAATAAACCTTGTAGCGGTTGCTGCATTCATAATCAATGATACATTTTGCGGAGAAATTAATGATTGAGTTCCATTTGCCGAAATATCTGGTATAGAACTAACTGCTCGTATAACTTCAATATTTCCTTGCCTTGGACCTTGTACACGGATTGTGTCATCAACCATTTTACCAAACATTTTCCTATAAATTATACAAATATTTATTACGTAACAGATCCATTATTTAACTACCTTTGTAGGCTGCTGAAAGTTTTGCGAAAATCGCTAAGCATTCCATCACTTTTGGTCGATTGAACAATAGAAGAAACATATTGAAAGTTATACAACGAATGTGTGAATAGCACCAGTGAAGCACTTAATTGTAATATATCCAGTTTGGATAGTTTTTCATCTCTGCTTTTCTGTAAATATATGTGTGTATAACACAAAAAATATACAATTTCCATTCATGCTATTACCAAAATGATGTCATATAGACCATTCGTTATTCCAACACCATTGACAGTCAAAGATGCGATATTAATTCCATTAACTGCAAAATGCGTTACCTGAAAATAATTATAACTACATATGTATATCTAAGTATGTTTTTTTGTTGTGATTCGATGAAGCTTAGGAGTCACCCTTTATACTACTAGTCCGTCATGTCGTTCGAGTCATGGTGCAATGTATATAGTAATAAGCTTGATCTGAAGGATAGAATAGAAAGGATAGGTTAGGGGTCTGGATAGTGCATGAGAGTCGATGAACCTTGCGTCTGAACTCTGAGATGTTTATGAGCTCGGAAACACAAACTGCCGAAGACAGTTCCACAATCGTGGAACGTCAATCGTTGTTAAATTTAAAAACGAGTTTCTGAACCGTAATGTGCGCGAATAGGAGAGCTGTAGTGTGTTGGGGTGATCCGAGTTGGCTAGTCTTGTGTTGCAGGAAAAGATTACCGGGTAGGTAGGAGGTTGTAGATTTCAGCCAGTCGCTATGGTAATAGCGATAAAACTTGCTGAGTGCAGCTACATTCCTACGGTGGCTTAAGGGGTCGATGGAGGAACAAAGAGTTTTATCACCAATGAGTTTGATGGCGCGTTTTGCACCTTGTCCAGCCAAGCCAAGGTGGTTTTAGTAGCGCCCGCCCAGATATACGAGTTGTATTCAAGGTGGGGCCGAATGTAAGACTTGTAGATTGTGGCTAGAGCAGCTGGCTGAAGGAGGAACTTGCATCTCTTAAGGAATCCGAGGCATTGATACGCTTGTTTTTACGATTTGGAATATGTGACCATTCCATTGCATATCATTGGATAGAGTCATTCCCAGGATGTTAAGAGATGAGTCAACTGTTAGGTTATCCTCGCCCACTGAAATAGAGCGAAGGTCGGTAGAGGTTTTGGTGGAGATAAGGGAGTACTTTGTTTTTGGACATGAGTTCACGGTCTAAGAGACATGGTCTAGCACTTGCTTGTCTAACGTTGGCGTAAGAATACTGTCGTCGGCGCAGAGTACTGTCATCGGCGTAACTGTGGAGTGGGTTGGAGGGGATTGAGAGCAGATCGTTAATGAGCAGAGAGTATGTGAGAGGATCAATCCTTGGGAAACGCCGGCCGGAATGGAGTGTGGGTTGGATTCAACGCCATCCAATACTACGTTGATTTAACGGCCAGAAAGAAAGCTCTCAATCCAGTTGTAATAACTGAGTCTATACCAATAGCTTAGAGTTTAGACAGCAGAGCGGGGTTCCCTACTCTGTCAAAAGCCTTGGAAATATCTAGAGCAACCAGGGGCCGTATTTGGTTTCTCGAGTCGACATTGTCGTCTGTCGATAAATAAAAATTGGCATTTGGCGACACGATATCGTCTCTTTACGTGTCGATAAAGACGTTTGACGATTATTAGAAAGCTCAATTTATGCATGCAATAGACTTTTAACAATTTCTATTTTAATTAAATGTACGTGGTTTGCTGCCTTGGAGTAATACCACCCAATTTGATGGTTTTGTATGGCTGCGCTTAGCTATCGATTTGGTCGTGAAACCAAATATGAAACTTAAAGAAAATCGAGAAGCTTTTTTTGTCGAGTCGATCTATCGACTCGAGAAACCAAATACGGCCCCAGACCAGACTCACCGGAGCTATGGATGCTTCGGTGTAGATGCTCGGTCAAACACACAAGAAGGTCGCCAGTAGACCTTTTTTGGTCTAAAGCCGTATTACCTGTCTATAATTTGGTTGCATCCTAGATATTTGGAGTAAGCATTCTAGATATTTGTGCACCATCCAGCCACCTGAAATCGATCAAAATCGATATCGGTGACTTGAGTTTCACTTAGTGCGAGAATGGCCGGGGAATGTGAAGATAGATGGCACATTACGGGGAAAAAATGCGCGAGGAGGCCCCGAATGTTACAAAAATGGAAAGAAAAATGTTTGTTACGGAGCCTCTCCCGCGCAAGGTTCATGACCTCATTTTCTATTGTCTGCGTCGTCTGCGTACATATCGTGTTGGTAGTAGTAAAAATAAAATGAATGCTATATGACCAGTATTTTAACCCAAAACTTACCATTTTTAGATTTTCATTAAAACATTTAATAATATTTGCAGCCCGCAAATTCAAACGTAGTCTTCTTTAAATAATACCTGTTAAATAATGCAAAAGATCATTGGGTGAAGAGAAATGAAAGAAGAATTGAATTGTTATTCGCTTTTTTCAAGCCAACGACTGGGATTTATGTTTCCTTAGTGTCTAGAATTACAGAAAATTTTCTGATGTCTGGAAATGCCATAAATTTCCGGCGTTCATCCTGCATCGATGGACATCCGCTCGTGTGAACTTGTGTCACTATCAGCAATTATTATTAATTACCTATACAATTTCTTTCCCAATGATTCTTGGCTCAATCCTTGAGCTTTGATGTGTGAGAATATTTTTTAGTATATGAAAGATCAATGTAAATAAATTAATTATCAGTCATTAACAATCAACAAAGCCTTTACTTCGTATTCTCAGTGTGAGGGCTGCACTGAGAAGTTTCTCTTCAAGTTTTTTGCATAAAATAATAAATATATCAATTTTTCATTTGGTGACCCCGACGCATCGAGAATCATTTGGTGCCGCGACTCTGTTTTCGCCATGTAGGCATTCGAACAACTTGAAACACTTCAATCCGCAATCGGGTAACGTATCGAGAAGCAGTACCAGAGCTTCAGAAAAGACTCCCTCAGCAGGTAGAAGGGAGAAGATGGAATACACAAAATGCAACTTAGGCTCTACGCTGGAAGAAGATTGGGTTCAATTTCAGCAAATAACAGCCAATTGACTCCACTGCAAGAGGAATTCTCACAACATCCGTACTTTGGCCAGGGATTTGAAGAAGTAGTAAGAGCGGTGTGTGAGGAATTTAAACAGGCGATTCAAGTAGTCATCATAGCAGCTACAATAGAGGTCGCAGCATCAAAGACACCACAGCAACAAAGGCCGCAGTTACCAAAGGCGAGCACCACCGGCCAGCCAAATGAAAGTGATCCTGAGGAATCAGCAGATGACAAGGGAGCAGGGGCCAACAAGCTAGACCAGGGGTGGCCAGCCTAAATGGTATCGCGGGCCACTTTGCATTATGATTCCGCGGGTGATGGAATGATTTCTCGAAATAAACAAAAAATTTACAATATGTACATATATGATCGTACAAAGTTATCACAATTCTCACTAATTTTTTCTGTCTTGGTTTTTCACACCAGCCTTATTGATTATACTAAAATTACCTTATTGATTTCGTTTCCAGCATTGGCATAACGAATTAGGCCTTGAGATGCGCCACTAGCACCTAATCCTATCGCCCCGCCAGCCACTCCTAGCCAGGATGCTCTAGCTTGGCGATCATCCAAGCCAATCGATTCTTCGTGATTCCCGCGATCTGCCAAATTGGCAGCCGATCGTATAATCGACCAAATACCACCACCAACAGCAGCTATAGCAGAAGCAGCCACAACAGGCGCAGCAACAGGGAAAGCTAAGGCAGCAATAGGAACTGCGGCTGCCCCCAAACCGATAAAACTTGTAGTTCTATCAACAAAAGTCAATGCCTTGCTATGTACTCTGCCTTCTGGTGTAATAGAACATCCCAATTTAACCTATAATTATGACAATATAAAATAGAATCGATTTAAAACCATTAAATAAAATCACATTATCTTCAGCGTCAAAGTCATATATGCCCCCCCACGGTATTACAGCAACCCCTTCTGGCAAAGTATTCCCAGAAAGATAATCAGAAAAATTTTGATACACTCTGCCATTTTCATCAACGTAAATCATACAACATTTTTCTACGTGATTCGATTCTAAATTATAAAATAATCAATGTAAAAGGAGGAGAAGCATATTTATTTTCTATTATTATACTTATGCACTTTCGAATCCGAAAAAGCGGGTGAATATCATATTCTCTTGAGTGCAAATGCAGCGTAATAGGATAAGAGTTATCTAATTTTTTTACATTGACAATAAATATGATCGACATAAGCAGATCCCCATTGCAGTATTTTCCTGAAATTTAAAATAGATTAAATGTAATCTTATTTGATAACGTATACTTTACTTTGTGCCCAAATTGCTTTTAACAATCGTTCTCTGATTTCATGCTAAAAAAAAATGTATGCATAATTATTTACAGAAGTATTCAAATAAAAAAAAAGAGACAAACCAGTTTTTCATTATTCTTTCGAGTTTTTTCAAGTAATTTTTCTGCTTTAGCATTTTTTTGTGCTTCTGTTAAGGTCCTGTCTGTAGAAATGTCCTCTAAATTGACGAACCCATCTGGGATTAATTGAAGTAATTTTTCTTTAAGGATATTTTTATCATTTGCTGAGTATCTGAAGGTTAAAAAAAAGGGAAAATAACTTTTATTCTCTAACAAAATGGCGACATTGAGTCTTCAACTATTTAAAGCAAAAATAATTGAACTTGAAAATTCATATTATTACATCATAAGTAGCTACACTCCGCGACAACTGTTTAGCAATTACAATATTGGAGTTTTATCTAACTTCCACTTCAGATGTTGTATCCAATTTACATAAGAGTGCAAATTTGCCAGTTATTGCACCATATGAGGATTGTGAGTGCTTCTGTATTTTTCTGTGGAGTTATTCTTAGCTGTAGCCTTTACTAGCCTCTATAGTGGAGCCGGACTTACACTTCCTTAAGGGAGTACATTTCTCCCTTACACGATGTTAAATTGTACTGAAGACTTTTTCAAAGTCCTGGCTCAAAAATAACGTCCTATTGGTATATGAGCGTGTATCGAGATAAATGAGACGAGGTGTGATTGCATCCTCTTCGAGCAAGATCCTCACATATACATTGTGGATGCATATGTTTCTTACTGAATCTGAGGCAGTTTGATGTATATTAGAGTCAAAATCATAAAAAAATACCTTCATTGGTATTTATTTTCTTTCATTCTTTAATTTCATTGTTTTTGTCATTTTGGCATAACAATGGCACCTCGCCTTATTTGAAGTATGACAACTTGCTGGGTCAAAAGAAAAAAGCACCTCTTATAAACTCATTTTATAATCGTGTACTACCCAAGACTACTAGCGTCTTCAAAAGCATCAGCGTCTGCCTCGACATGTTGAATTTTTTGTTTATGTGGCAGTGCTAATCTCAGGAGTCACCCTTTGTACTACTAGTCCGTCATGTCATTTGTCACGTCATGGTGCAATGTCTAGCAGTAAGCTTAGTACGGGGGAGGGGTGGGGGGGTATAGGTTAAGGGTTAAAAGGTACGGGGGGGGGGGTATTGCAGAAGGTGGTGATGAACCCTGCGTTTGAACTCTTGGATGTTGTAGGAGCTCGGAAATACTGACTGCGAGAGATTATTCCACAGTCGAGTTGTTCTATTAACAAACGAATTCATATCTTGTTGAGTGCGTGAAAAGGGTAGTTGCAGGTGAAGGGAATGAGACGAGTGGGCTAATCTGATGTTGCGGGTATAAGATTGCCGTGGAGGCCGTTTAACTCGGAGGAACAGCCACAATGGTAGTAGCGATAAAATTTCGTCAGTGCTGCTCCATTCCTACGGTGGCTCAGGGGGTCGATGGTGGAATAGTTTTGGATTCCCGAAATTCCGATAATATAGCCGTTTCTAGAGAATTTGAGTGAAATTGAGCCAATAGGCCTGCGCTTCATTTTTAACCAACCCTTTAGTCATTTTTTCTAACGTCAAGAGCCGCTATTATTTCCTTACAATTTTTATCAGGGCTAGCAATTTAATTTAAAGTTATTTTAGCAGTGTTTTTATTTAAAATGGGAAAAGGAAAAATACTGACCGCAGAAGAAATTTGTTAAAATTAAAGCATTTAGTGAGGAAGGCCTATCAAATAGGAAAATTGCACGGAGAATTGGTAGAAGTCATCGTGTTGTTAATAATTATGTAAGTGATTCCGAGAATTATGGAAGACGTCAAAAAGGAGGAAATAAAACAGCCACTACAGAAAGAGAACGGCTCAGTATTTTCAGAGAAGCTTCAATTCATCGTCGTCAGCTCGGGAAATAGGAGAAAAATCAGGCAGTTCAGCATCTGTACGCACTATACAGAGAGTAATAAAATCCTCTGCAGTGCTTCAACGTCGACGATTGAAAAAGAAGTTTTTCATTGGATGGTCCAGATGGTTTTTGCTATTATTTTCACGATCTACGGAAGGATCAGAGATTTTTAGCGAGGAGACGCAGCCGAATAGGAGGGGTAATGATATGGGGGCTATATCCTACTATGGTCCTGTAGACTTGGTGGTCCGTACCGGCAGACAAACTGCAGAAAAGTACAAAGACCTGCTTTCTGCGACTAAGTCTTAAAATACAGGAAGTAATGGAAGGTGGCAGATGGATTTTTCAACACGACTACGCAGCAATTCACACAGCCAGAGTGGCCAGAACTTGGTTTCGGGACAAAAATATTGAAGTTTTGGATTGGTCTTCTTTGTCACCGGATCTTAATATTATCGAAAACTTGTGGGGATGGCTATAAAGATGGGGTTTTGCAAATGGTCAGCAGTATAGTAGAAATGCCTGGAATGAAGTACCGATATCTTTACTACACAATTTATATGATTCCCTCCCAAGAAGAATGTTTCAAGTTATAAACCGAAATGATGAAAATACAGATTATTTAATAATAAATATTTTAACACTTAGAAACCATTCTCACTTTTGTTTTTTTTTTTTAAATTACCTGTTTCTTTCATTATTTTACACCTGAATTTGCATGTGACGTTGAACAGTTGTCGCAGTGTATATGGGCCAAACTTTAATTTAACTTTATTTTCATTTCGGCAGAAGTTTACCAATTGTTCAGGTCAACACATACAAAAAACCCAGATTTCTGGAATTAACAAATTTTGAAAGACTGGAAAAAATTAAACTAAACAGTTGTCGCGGAGTTTATATAATTTAGAAAGTTTTATGTGTCGATTGTTTTATGTACATACAAAACAACGCATAAGCGCCTAATCCCAACGCCACGCCGGCTCTCCTAGACAAGATGGTCCAAAGTCTACAAATTATTTCTAGACGTTGGGATGCACTCTAGTTTTCGCGATTTTTCAAACTAAAAGAACCCTCGTGGCGGTCTTAAGTAAAAATCCAAGCCCAATATTGCAGTTTAGCGTTCGCTAGTTCGGACTACAGAGCTACTGCCAGGCTATAATAATGTTATTTAATGGATATTAATACTTACAAGTCCCAAATAACAGCTCCGTTGGTTCCGTAATTGTTAGCAAACTCTTGCTGCATTTGCCCTGCAGTTCTAGTATGGATTTGCCTTCCCGACATATTTTCATTGTTAACAATTTATTGATTAAACAAATCACAAATATCTTTACAAATAGATTTTTCTTTACAATATAATTTTAACAAAACTTCTGACACAGAAAAGTAAAAATAGAATAACATAAAAACTGGATTTTCCCCAGATAAGTGTAGTCGGTACTGTCGGTACTTCGGTACAGTCAATGGGAGTGTTCTTTCTTGTTTGCTATCAAGCACAGCGAAATTTCAGATTGCAACAATATATATAGCCATCGTGGTTACCGAAATAGACGACTTGAATTCTTGTCTTTAGAATAAATGATTAAAAAATTTGTTTATTTTAGGAAAAAAAGGCGGAAAATAAGGTTGCTTTCAGTAATGCATACTTGCATGCGCAAATATGCGCAAATGCGACAAAGTGGTTTGCATAACATATGTGAGAAAGTGTCTTGCGCATGTAAACATGCATGCATTCATGCATGAACTTCTTTGGCCATAATTGCAAATGGCGACGGTCAATTAGTAGCGCCATACGCTCATCGTTTCATTCTGGTTGGAAATTGGAAATCTTTAAGTGGAAGGTTGTGTAGCTAACTGGATTTTTTTTATTTTAAAATATGAATGTTAGCAATAAAAATACAATCCAGGGTTATTGGAAAATCTGATACGGTAACGGTATTTCCGTTAGGAGACTGCGCCAAAGAACACTTCTGCTATATTTTCCGCCAGCAAAATTCTTCTCCAATTCTAAACGGGTTTGGATCAGCAATCTAATTCGGAAAGGACTCCATCCTTCATTTTCTCTACAATATATGTAAATAGTGGCAATTATTTTATTAATACATTTATACAAACCTAACGTTACTTCTTGAGTATCCATTTTAAATAGAATTGTAGAAGCAAAACAGCACAACCAGCGGGAGTGGCAGTACATTTGTGACATTTCATTCTTCTTCTTTAAATTTCAGCATTGCATGCAGAGGTCTGTTCAAGATTTCTGATATTAGTCCAGTGCAATTAGTAAATGAAATTGCATTTTATGATGTACGAAATTTTTTTTGTGGAATTTGTTCGGGTACATCTGACAATGTTAAAACAAAGTTTGTGGGGTCGCAGTGTGTTGGGACAAGCCGCCATCTTGAAAAAGAGGTAGAGGTCGTTTATACTAAATAACTAGTTTCCGATCAATGATTGCTGAAAATGATTACTGGCAAGGTGTTGGAGAATAAAATTATCTACAAAATGAGCCTTCAACGAGGTCTGTAAGTTGATTTGGCTCAAAGTTATGGTTGCTCAAAGTTCAACCTTGATCATGTGGTTGGGGTTGAATGCAGTTTTTTGCGATTAACTTGTAAGATATCAATTTGTGTGGGTTAATGCCGATTAATTACCTTTAGAATAAGCCCCTAGTAATTACCTTTAGAATAAGCCCCTAGTTGTCGTTCTCGCTTGTATAGTTTGCGAGTAATCCAACGCCAAAGTTCGTACTGCACGTGCCTGAAATAACTGATAACGCCATTTTTTTTGAATATCTCGTTAATGGTTGCTCATATGATAATGTAGTAAACAGCAGAAATACGGGCATTAAAGTATCTTTCAAATGGGCTATTGGCCGAAGCTCTATGTTGTTTCATGCCCGTAACATAGCGGGTGAAAAGTCAACCGCGAAGGTTGTGACACTTCTCGACGAATAACCCGCTTCCAGCCAGATTCGCGTGTCGGATGAATTAGAATTTTATGTAACGCCCTGAATTATCTATATTTTGGGTTATTTAACAACTTTGGAAAATTATAATAATGGGAAATAGTAGCTAGGAATCATTTTCGCGAAAACTAAAGCACTCCCTTTCAATATCATTGAAACGATAGACAAGTCTCCAAAGGGTCTCACTTTACACTCTATCCATATATTCATATATCTATGGGGTCCAGGTTTCACGAAAGTAGATAAGAACTGGTGTAATTGCGCTTCTGTAGTTATTCGTTTTCTTTCTTCTTGACAGCAATTTCGAGATTAGTAGCTTTCTTTAAATATCTACCGTTCTACTTACTGCTATTAGTCTTTCACGTATGGCTACTGATATGTTTTTGTTCACACTGTATATAATTCCTAGGTAATTAAATTCTGCTCCACCTTCGAATTTGTATTCACCAAAATGTAGATCTTGTCTTCTTTTCCTGGCATTAGACCTAAGGAGGTATTTATTCTCCCCTCATTTATTTTAATCCCTACTTTTTCAGCTTTTGTCTTCAGTTCAATAAAATTTCAATTTAAAGCACTATATTTCGAAAATTAGACAAAGTGCAATGTGCTGTTATAGATCTGTTCTTACTGAACATAGATTGATATTCCCCAAGTATGTCCTCAAAGATCTTGTTTATTCTGTCGCGGAGAATGTTTATCTTTGTGCCCAGTCCAGTCCTTGTTGAGGATGGAGCGAGATTGTCTTTCGACGAACTTTGATTGACGCTTTTACCATCAGCCCAAAATTGCAGTGTTCGCCACCCTGACGTCATCTCTATGAATTTTATGTGGTGCACTTTGTACTACGCCCTTAGGGTCTTCTTTTGGACCCCTATCCTTTTCAAGATAATGCCAGTATTCTGTTTCTGCCTGGAAGTATCCGATTACAAAAAGGATGCGCGGCAGCTTGTTCCCATCTTCAGCAAAAATGCTTGCTCCTTCCTTAAGGCGGCCCTTCATAGGGGTCGCAGCGACCCCTAGGGACCTGAGCTGTTCTGAGCCATGAGCCAATTGAGCTATCGCCTCCAGAAGACTTCCTTGCACGGTAACTAGTTGTTTCGTGGTCAGGAGAGTCTCCGGATTTTTAGTCGAAAGCACGCCCATTCTGACACTTTCTGATATTTGACAGAAGGTCGGCATTGGAGTCGTTCTAGATTTCATTATGGATGCGTCCGACTTTTCTGAAGGCTTTTCAAACCGTATGGCCAAAGCCCTCATCCTTTTCGCCGGGTTATTATGCCCTGGAGAAGAACTAGAGGATATGACCCTCTTCTTGTTAAGAAAATCAATATCTCTTTCTTTTTCGGAAGCCACTCAGACCCTACCATCCTCTACATGGGAGTAGCCAGCTTACAGATATCTCGTAAAACGTTTTCGGGCTGCGCCACCTCGTCTTCTGAAAGAGGTCGTTTTTTCGGGTCGTCTCTTCGACTAGGTGCTGAATTACGAGTGACCTCAACGGACTCCATCCCTGAGTTTACGGGCTCAGACTGTCCTCCCTGAAGAAGCATCTCGAAAACTCTCCTTCCTTGGGACCACATTCGACACCCACAAATTTTTGGAGCATTAAGAAGTGCTCCATCTTCAAAAGTTTTGTTTATGGAATTTTTATACATATTATGTAATACCACGCGCTGGGCGAGAAAGGACGGTCGCCCATGGCAGAGCTTCGTATCACCATTGGATTAGCCTAGTTCAAACCGAAGTTCGCCTGGTATCCGAAGTCTATCGTTGGTAGTACAGACGTACGCAGTACCATTCATAACTTCAGCACCATTGTTTACACATTAGGATTCCGGTTTTTATCTAGTTTAGATCCATCGTATCCAGTCTGCTCCATGGAGCTCGAGCAGGATGTGGCCTAAGGCAATGTACGATCGGTCTTGGAGTCAGTGCTCCCTGCTTGTGCCGTGTTCGAGTCATATTGATGAGTACATAGACTTGGCCAGCTACAAACAACGCCCTCAAAAAGCGCCATCTAAATTTTATTTTTTGCTCGAAATTGTTTTTTCGCATTCATATGGGCGCCCCTTACCACCTGGCGCCTGAAGCGACCGCTCCACTCGCTCTACCCCAGGACCGGCGCTGCTCCTGTGAATGACATTGATCTAAAACGCTAACATCAGTATCATTATCAAAATAACTTACATACTATTTCTTCGTAGACAAAAATTAAAAAACCCATTTTTACAGTTTCAAAAATTTTAATTTAATATCAAGGATTTGAAATATTAATTTTTATAAACTTAGGAATTTTAAATTTTAGACAAGGTATTAATTTTGTTTTAAGATTCTTAATACATTTTATTCGCTGCTTTTTTTAAACAATGGTTTTCATTTTCTTTTTTTTGTTGTGGGAACGAAGATTGAAATTTTTCCAAATATCCGGCGATGGTTGAGGTACTTCTTGTTTGTTTTTGTTTCGTTCCTTTGTGCGAGCAAATTGTTCATTACTTAAGCCCTATCTATGTTAGCCTATTACAATATTAAGTACATTATTTCCTCACTAACTATGGCAAACATTTTTACATATTGCTTAGTTATAAAAATATATAGCACCTATAAGATTTATTGATTGTTCCGAGTTACATGACCGTTTCTTACTGCTTTCCAACGAGCATTTTAGTCAGTTCAACTAGATTTGTGTCACCATATTTAGTTGTGTTCAGCTTTTGAGCCACTTCATTTTTCTTAGTTTGTGTATGCCATGTGAGGATCTAAATAATATTATATGTATATAATAAGAAAATCCTTATCGATATCTTTTAAATTATTAGAATTACCTCAGTACATGATGAAGCTAGTAATTCAATTTCAGAATTATTTAAGGGCGCTAGGCTTTTTAGGAAGCCATCCTCTTCATAGCCAGCCTTATATGGCATTGTTGCCTTTGGACGCTCTAACAAAAATTTTACACTTACTGCAAAGCCTGCCATGTCAACTGGATACTTTCGTCCAGCGATCCATCCATCATAGAATCCTACTAGTTTTCCCTTTCGAATGATTGGACTGCTTACACCTAATTTCGTGACTAGTCCTACCGGCCACATGGAAACTTTTTTCGTGTAGCGCATCTGAAAGAATGAATATAAATAAATATTTTTTATATTAAGGACAAGTCGAAGGAATCCTGTACAATCCATAATACATGAAAATTTCTTACTTTTATTATCAAGCATAGTTGAGTATTTTATAAAAAAATATATTAATTCCTTTTTTAGTGCGCTTCTGAAAGTCTCAACAAATATTCAAAGTGAGGGGCATAGACTCACTAATAGTAAGCATCACATATCAATCTTTGGGTGCAAGATTAAATGTCATTAATTCGAGTATCTTTCTAGAAAAAGTTTGTCGATATGTTTGTCAAAATTTGTTTAGTATATTAGTTTACATGCAAGTATCAAGAGGCAAATTCAGAGTAATTGTTTGTGCAATCATATCAGCTTGTATAAGGGCAGACGAAGACTAACAGCAGCAACGTGGTCCTTAAGAGGGGCCGCAAGAGTCGTGTTGAGTTCAACCCCTCCAAAACGAAGTACTATCTCATTACTTATAAAACCTGCATCGACCATCGTTCTGTTTCAGTGGGCAAAACAAATCTTACAGCTGATCCTTCTCTTAACATCTTGGGTATAATTTTATTTGAGGATTTGCGATGGAATGATCACATAATCCAAATCGCTAAACAAGTATCCCAATGTCTAGGATTTCTCAAGAGATGCAAATTTGACAGCTTTTGCATCTCTATCGACTCTCTGAGCCACCATAGGAATATAGCAGCGCTCACTATTCTCACTATTACCACAGCGACGGTTCCACTGAAATTCTGGACCTTCTGCCTGCACGGCAATATTTTTCCCGCAAGACAAGACTTGCCCGCTCGGCTCACCACCATACCCTACAACACCCCGTTCGCGCACAAAATGTACTAGAAATTCGTTTATGAATAGAACAACTCGACTGTGGAATAATCCCTTACAGTCAGTGTTCCCGAACTCGTACACACCCAAGAGTTCAAACGTAACGTTCATCGCCACCGGCTCCAACACTAACAGAACAGAAGATTCTTCTACCATTCTCAGTGTATTCCTTTGTTCATACGTCTTCTCCACCCAGCATCCCCAGCATTTTTTTGTACAAAGTCTAGTTTTTTTAAACGCAAAAAATTTAAGCCGCCATTATTAGTTGACCGCCATTTTGATTTTGGAATGACACCTCACGGCTTGTATTCTATTTGTCTCACCCTTTCATTTGATACCCATGCAGCGCCGGGCCTAGGGTAGAGCGAGTGGAGCAGTCGCTCTAGGCGCCAGGTGGTAAGGGGCGCCAAAATGAATGAGAAAAACAATTTCGAGCAAAAAATAAAACTTTGATGGCACTTTTTGAGGACGTTGGTTGTAGCTAGCCAAGTCTATGTACTCATCAATATGACTCGAACACGGCACAAGCAGGGAACACTGACTCACTCACTCACTCACTGACAAGACCGATCGTACATGGCCTTAGGCCACATTCGAGATCCATGGAGCAGACTGAATACGGCGGATCTAGACTCGATAAAAGCCGCAATCCTAATGTGTAAATATTCGTGCTGAAGTTATGAATGGTACTGCGGGAATGTACTACTAACGCTGGACTGCGAATACCAGGCGAATTTTGGTTTGAATTAGCCTTCCATTGGTGATACGGAGCTCTGCATGGGCGATCATCCTTTCTCGCCGAGCTCGTGGTATCAATATAAAATTACCTTCAAAAACTTTTAGAAGATGGAGCACTTCTTAACACTCCAAACATTTCTGGGGCTCCCACAGCTCCCAAAAGAACGACCTACAAGGCCAGTTAGACATTTTTGGATCCATGGTTCAAGCTGTCGAATGTGGTCACAGTGAAGGAAAGTTTTCGGGATTCTTCTTCAGGAAGGGCAGTTTGAGCCCTTAAACCCTGGGATGGAATACGTTGAGATCACTCTTTCATTGGGAGATCTCATCGAAATCCTTCTGGGGCCCCCAGCCCATAAAGGCTTGCAAAAGGAGAGATATAATCTCGTAAGGAAATGGCAGGCCGGCAGTACTCGAAAAGAGTTTTATCTAGTACAACTGGAAATACAATTTCTGTGAAGTGAAAGCGTCGAAAGACAATCTCGCTCCACCATCAACAAGGGCTAGGACCGGCGCGGCGCTGTACCCATGTCGGGGATCGGGAAACACAATTGCAAAATTCAGCCGCCATCTTGACTTTTTTACAAAAATATCATATTTCATTGTTCGCGAACTATGCATATGGCAAAAATTTGGGGCTAAACTTAAATTAAAAGCGGAAACTTTCTTCCACCTGTTGGGGGCTATCCATGCTTCTACAAAAAAACATCAGATTTATACCTCTTCTAGTTTGGCTTCAACGCGTGACGGTACGCACAACCAGACACACAGACAGACACTTTCTCTTATTAATATAGATAGATAAAAGTTATAATTAAATTAATTAATATTTAATAAGTTTTATTTTAGGAAACCTTCCTTCAACTGACGCGTGTAACCAGAATGTAAATAAAAATAGTTAAACATGCTATTATAATTTCTGAGAAATTGGGGTCGAAGCTATTGAAATTTATCAGTATACTTATTATGCAAGCTCGTTAAAGGTATGCATTTTCTGTATTTATGTTTACAAACGGGTTTTCAAATAATTACTTAATACATATAGAGATAAAGAAGTCGTTATGGTATTTATCAGAGAATGCTTCCGCCCGCTGCTTATGTTGTATTACTTTGTTTGAATAGGTAAAACAGTTAATCTGGCTGTAAATTTCGAGTATATTACTCACATTATTAGCTCTGAAAACTTATTTAGAATACTGTATTATGCGATTCCAGAACAGGAACTCTTATCTTTTTTGAATTTTTAATAATAGTTTTTCAGAATTTTCATTTCTGTTCAGAAGATTATATAATGGTAGACAAATTTGAAAAGAGAAGGCTTAAATTCTTAGACAACTGGATTTTGTTATGAACCTATTATTGTTCTAAACAAAATGTTAAAAATCTTCATCGATCGGATGCCGCTAAAAAGTTTTTACATGGTCTAATACAGTGCTTCTCAAAGTGGGTTCCAAAGTGGGGTTTAGAGTTCCGTGTCACCAGCGCCGAAGCGTAAATACATTCACAGACCCACTGGCGCTGCGCCGGCCGTTTAACGCGTTCTTGCTAATCAGAAAGTGCGAGTGGCCCTTCTTCATTGAAATTTGGTCTACGTGACGCTGCGTAAAATTTTGGCCACCATTCCATACTCCCATGTCGAGGGGGTTGTGAAGAATATAGTAATCCGGCCTCTTGAGATGGCCGCCATGGGCCAAACGATATATTGAGTATACTATATTGCTTATGATGTTCTACTTATCATACCCTTTCATTTGATACTCATGTCGAAGGCGTTGTGAAGAATATTTCAATCCGCCCTCCTGAGACTACCGCCATGGATCTAAAGGTATATTGAGTATACCATATTACATTGTCATTGGAGCTAAAGCTGTATGCAAAATTTCGGCGTGATAGGATATCCGGAAGTATTTGAAAAATTGATTGCAAAATTCGTTCCGTGAAGAAAACAATAATCCGTCCTCTTGAAACGGCCGCCATGGATCTAACGGTATAATGAGTATACCATATTGCATTGCCATCGGAGCTGAAGTTGTGTGCAATATTTCTGGGTGATCGGGTAACCGGAAGTATTCATAAAATCGATTGAAAGATATGTACCGGACAAACAGACAGACAAGAAAGCGAGCTAATAAAAACGTTTTAAAATATATTAAAGGATAAATATATACATATATCATTTATTATTTTATTTTTTCATCGTTGGGTTCCGCCAAATTGTAGAAAGGCTCCGTACGAAATAAAGTTTGGGAGCCACTGGTCTAATATCACCAAAGCTTATACGCGGGGGGACCCGGTGACACTGAAAGTCCCGTCATGCGGAATTGAAAAAGTTCTATTGAAATTGAAAGTTCACAGTTAGACGAACAAGAAAAGCTTGGTACGCATGGGTTTAATAAGCCGGAAACGTCGGGTATACCCATTTGAAAGGTGTGATAGGGGTGAAAATTCTCCGTATCATGTAGCAAGTTGGTTTTTTTCATTTTACTTGTTTTTATCTTAACTTTGAAAATATCTTGGTATGCCGGTTCAAAAACAAGCAAAATAATCGGCGCCCTGGACGAAAATGATGAAAATGGGAAGATCCCAAACACCAATGGCGGTGGGTACAAGTCGCCCTCGCTAAGGTGGCTATGGAGGTCCTGAAAGATAACCCAGGACCTCCCCCCTTATGCCTTGATGCCGTTTGGTATCAAGACAGCATAAAACTTGCGATAACACCACATCTTCAGAGCTATATAAAGCTGCGGTAGCTAGAGTCGGGAAGTTTATCCAGGCTCCCGACTCAAGGCAGTTAATGCCGCTGATATACCATCTCGTCGGAAAACCAGAGCATGGTTTCCAGTGGCTCCCTCGGAGCCTGAGCAAATCCTTACTATGCTGAAGGCCTTCAACCCTCACATCAACACCAACAACTGGAAAGTTATCAAACGGTGCAGACTAACAATGCAAGTTATTCTGCACCTGAATGAAAAATGCCTGAACCAGCTGGCAAAAGTCTACAAAACAGACATGGAAGCCGTAGTGAACCAAGTGGCCTGCACCAAGGCCTCTGTCAATGAACCAGAAAACATGAAAACGATGGCGAAAGCCCTGTTCAGAGCGAGGTTGATGTATCGACAGGCTCCGAGCTGGATAGAGTCACGAAGTGACAACTCCTCAGTTCAGACATCGATGAAGTCAACTCCAGCGACAAAGAAGCGGTGGTACCATTGTAAAGCAGCATCCATTTCGCTTCTGCTTCACCTGGCATCAGGCGAAGTCGATGTTGCCCTAGTCCAAGAGCCATGGATCGCTGGTGACAGAATCTGTGGCTTAAGGACCCCTAAATTTAATCTCTTTTATCCCAAGGAAAGCGAAAACGCAGAACAGGTATTCTGGTCAAAAACAACATAAGCACCTTTCTTCTCCATCAATTTAGTGACGGAGACCTTACTGTGGCCGACCTAGAGTTAAAACAGAAGGCACTCCGGATGGTCTATTTCTATCTAGTCCACAATGATGAGGGCCCTCTACCTCCCGTGGTCTTTCAGGACCTGGTAAGACACACCGATCCTACTACGGTCCTCGTTATGGGAGGTGATGCAAATGCACACCATACACAATGGGGCAGCACAGACACCAATGATCGAGGTGAAGTTATTTTTAACTACCTGCTGAACACCAACATTGCTAGGGAGGGCACACGAAAGGGGCTGAACTCTGTTACTATCCCCACAAAAACCGACTTCTGCATCCCCGAGATTACCTTCATGAGGAACTACGGAGTGCACATCCCTTTACGTCGTGAATGGATAAATAGACCACACAGTTTTCAGGGTGCCATAAACTTCTTTACTGATGGCTCTAAGCTCGAGGGTCGGGTGGGAGGGGGAGTATTTTCCCCAGAGCTTGGGATTGAAGTCCGACTTCCGACTACCCGATCACTGAAGGGTATACCAAGCGGAGGTTCTAGCCATACAAAAGGCTGTTCTGCAAATCAACCAGCAAGGTGATAGGAACCGGACCGTCTACATCTTCTTAGATAGTCAGGCGGCTCTGAAAGCCCTGTGCTCTTGCACAAGCAGCTCTACAACTACCTCTGAATGTCGCAGATCTCTTAACGAGATGGCTCAATAGTTCGGGACACTCCTCATATGGGTGCCCGGTCACCGAAATATAGAGGGAAATTGTAAAGCTAACGAACTAGCTAGGAAAGACACGACCGCTACTCTCCTTCCTGGAAAGGAAAGGGTTGCTATGAATTGGGCCACTTTTAAACTCCGATCCAAACAGTGCACAATGCACAAGCAAAAAAGCATTAAAGGGATCTTAATAAATGCACTTTGTCTAAATTAACCTGTCCCTCTAATGATCTCAGGCGGATCACCTCACTACTAAGGGGTCATCCATAAATTACGTGAGGTGATTTTTGGGATTTTTCGACCCCCCCTCCCCCCTGGGTGAGATTTCGTGAGATTTCGTGAGATTTGGCTCGACCCCCTCCCTCCCCCCCTAATCTCACGTGAGATTTTTCCAATTTTAAAAAAATCTAGTATTTACACTAAAAATACGTATTTACGGTCGTAACCACAGCAAAGTGGGCCTTTTCTTAGAATATAGAACTGCAGGAAAGGCCCTCGAATTTAAAATCCTTGTTCGTAACCGTAGTGAAATCCAATTAAAATTCGGAGTGAAAGGCGTGTAAAAAAGTTAATCTGAGCGGAAGGGGGGTATTGGGAGCAAGATTTTATTTGAGATAACTGATAATTTGGACCCCTTGCCCTCCTCTATTCCACTCACTTTTCCGTTTGTAGTGGACACACAAGTAGTTCTAAATGCTAAGGGCCTTTTTGCGGGTCAGTGTTACTTGGCTCGTACTCTGCAGCATTTGACGAGACACACGTTTGACAATCGACAACCAATTTTTGTGTAGGATTTACCCCTATCGTAAGGCCCCAATTTACACACAGGTCGCCAGCAGGCCGTGGCCTGAAAGTTTTCGCCTTGAGGCCAAGTATCACTAAACACTCACTGGCCGCCAACTGTATGGGGTAGTGATGAGCAAGACTTTTCTTGCAATTCTTCCTTTTATTGTACATTAAGCAAGACCAAAGCAGGAACAAGACAAGACAGGACAAAATAAGACTACATTGCTCATCACTAAATGCCTAAAGTCTTGCAGTGGTGAGCAAAAAGCCTTCGAAAAAGTCTTGCTAAAAGTCTTGCAAAAAGTCTTGCAGTCTTGTCTTTGTCCTGCTGAATTGTCTTTGTCCTGCAAGACAAGACGTTTTGCTCATTACTGGAAAACTTTTGCCCCTTAGTGATGAGCAAAAAGCCTTGCTATCCTGATCTTGCAGTCTTGACTTATCCTTGTCTTGTCTTGGTATTTCTTGGTCTTGCTAAATGTGCAAGACTAGTCTTGCTCATCACTAGTATGGGGCCTGCAGTTCAAGAAAGCTGACGAAACTACCATTTATCGTCAGTTCGGGCCTGAAGATCTGAACTTCTATTCACTAAGAATTCACACCGTATGCACTCGGAACGGAAAGCAAGGCGCGTGCTAGTTGTGAAAACCATCCACCATCGCGTTTGCGCTTTTTTGCTCTTTTGTGTTCACGGCGTGAGGCTTGAAGCTTTCGTTGGGGCCATGAGCATTTTTGCACTTGAACTGCTATGCTAAGCAGCCGTTTTCGCTTGTGTGTAGGGAATCAGGACTTTACCTACATGCCACGGCCTGTCAGACCCATCCCTCAGTTAGACTGAGTCAAGCTTAGTCGTGCCGGCCGGCCTGTAAGTCAATGGGGGTCTTTAGTGGAGAAACACGTTTTACTTAATTTAACCCAATTTTCGCGCAATTTTACACTGTGTGTTTAAAAAAAAAATACGTGAGATTTGCCGAGACCCCCCCTCTCCCCCAGGTGAGATTTGGTGAGATTCGGCTCGACCCCATCCCCCCCCTAAACGCCTCACGTAATTAATGGACGACCCCTAAGCCTCGGGAGACAAGACCTCTCAGTTATAGTGGGAGTTCTGACCGGACACTGTCTGATAGAGACGAATGCGACCCGCTTAGGTCTTGAGACCTACGATTTTTGCAGAAGCTATAAGAATCTGGACGAGAAGGAAAGTTTACTACATCTCCTCTGTCACTGCCCGGCCCTAAGCAGAACAAGATTAACAACATTTGGTGAACCCTTTCTAAGCACGCTTGCGGAAATCTCTAAGATTGGTATCCCGCAACTTAGAAGATTCATTACTTCCACGAGATGGTTTAGCGAAACCGACACTTTAACATCACGGTTAAAGTGGGATCACTGTGGCATCACAATGGGCCTATCCTTTTTGCCTAAGTGTACGAGCTTTAACACACAATGTCTAATTTCTCTGGATTATAGCAAAATATTGACTTTTTGTAAGGTTAGAGGTAGAAATAGAATTGATGCATTCAGTTAGCTGAGAAAAAGGTCAATAAGAATTGTAGTATACTCAATATACCGTCTCAAAAGGGGGGGATTACCACTTTTTTCCCAACCCCCTCGACAAGGGTATCAAATGAAAGGTTATGATAAGTAGAATACAATAAACAATATAGTATGCTCAATATATCGTTAGATCTATGGCGGCCGTCTCAAGACACATGTACCTGTTTTATGAAGGACTTCATCTGTATAAATTCTTATCTCAAAGAATACCAAGTCAATGGATGGTTTTTATTGGCAGCAAGGCGTACCGGGTCTTGAGACGGACGCCATGGCTCTAACGGTATATTGAGTATACTATATTGCTTATGAAGTTCTACTGGTCAAACTTAATATAAAAGCTTATTGAATCTAATGCCTCGAAATTTTACAGAAAAAATTATTGATTCTTTGGTTAGAGATTATGAATAGTTACATTTTGTAGATTTGCATTAATTTTACATGACCTGTTCTTTGAGGCACTTCGTTTGTGTAAAATTCATATCTCGAAAAATACCAAATCAATTGTTTTTATTGGTTACTATTGGCTTATGGGTGCAGCGAGGCGTAACGGGTCCCAGCTAGTATTTTAATATTTAAGAAGTCATCACAAACAAATGAACAAAAGTGTTTTCTCAATTTATCATAGAAAATTATTTCATCTTAGGCCTATTCTCTGTTAATATTTTTATCAATAATTATTCCTTATTACCAATTAATACACACCTGTTCAAAAATTGATACATCGTACGTGTTATCATCATCAGCAAAATAGAAAACGCCTTCTGTTGCATTCGCTCTCAACCATTGTAGGCCACGGTTGCGATTAGAAACTCCTCTTGGCATTACTTTACTACTTCGATATTTAGCGGGCATTGGAGCTAAAAATGAAACGAATTGTTATTGTATATGTATATTAATATTAATGCATACACAGCCATAAGAAAACAAAAGAATCTTAAGTAATAATGAAATATATTTTTAGAAATATAATGGAGAACTCATTAAATCAGGCCTATTGAAATGCTGGTCAGAGAATAACTTCCATATATTATGTATGCAGTATTTTTGTGTTATAGTCTTTTCTTAAATAAAATAAGTGTTTTTTTTATGGACATGATAAAAACCTTGTATATTTATTTAATTGTATATAGGCTTAATTATATTTTACTCGCATTGATTGTTATAGGGTTATCTTGCGATATTTGCAAATAATTCTACCCATGGTAAATTAGTGGCTCAATCTGAGGTTAACTCTGTAATCATGGGAGTAGCAAGGGGAGGGGTCAGGTGGGCCAGGCCCACCCCAGAATCCTTCTGGCCCACCCCTGAATAAAAGTGATTCAGTTAATAAAAACAAGATACATCCTTTTTGAAACATAACGCTTAAAACAATTTTACAAAAAATAGTTTTTAAATCGTCTCGCGCTCGACTCGAGGTTAACCGTTAAACTACGATTTTGGTTGGTTCGCGGCGTATGACACAGCGCAGTGGCCTTGTATTATGGTGTATTGCTTGAGTGGGTGTCGAGTTTTTATATGACAGCAGTCTTTGAAATACTACTTACTTCAGCATAAACTTGCACGTACGTAACACAATGCAAGAGTTATTATAATCTTTAGACAAAGGTGCAAGTTACACTATCCATCACTCGATACTCACATCAAAACGGTTTGTGTATGATGCGGGTATTACACTAAGCATTCATTTTTCTACCTCTTTTTTGTGTAAAGATTGTGATGCGTTTGTAGTTGTGCAATAAACGCGAAAGAGAGAGGGAATTTCTCATAGTTCTCGCAGACCACCGAGTACGATGTTATATTTGTGTTAGTGTAATGGAGGCTGAGTCTGGCAAATTTTCTGGCTCAAAAGTGAGGAGTCATATGACGCATGAATTGTACTTCCCTGCGAACTAAATTAATTTGATGAGGCGTAGAAAATGACATGGACATATCATCTTCAGTATGATACCGTGTAGTTATCATGGAAACACGCATAGAGTTGTCTTTCAGTTTTAAATTCAAATCCTACTCAACTCGGCTGCAACAGAAACTCAGTGTATGGGGGTAGAGGGGCTCTAGAAGTGCACTATAAGTGCAATTATATTTATAGTGCACTTCTGGAGATACTTTGGTTTTGTAGCGGGGGATGTGACGGAAGGTGACTCCAAGCCGGGTCAACCTCTAGCGTTTTGAAGTGTGGAATTGCACCGCTTTTACAGTGAACGACACTTTTATTGCGAGAGGCCAGGGATCCGGTTGTAGAGCCTGTAAGGAAGAAGAAGAAGACACATTTCCAAATCCAAAACCAGTTGATATTATTAAAACCAAAATAGCTTCGTTGGAGGAAGACAGAAATAGTATGGAAATCTTTCAGAAGGGTTGGGATGAGATACAGAAACTTTCGAATGCAAGCGAAATTTCCTTATATCTGTTACGAGTGTCTAAAAGACGAAGACAGGCTCGACCCCCTCCGCCAAATCGCACGTGAGATTTTTCAAATTTTAAAAAATCTCTAGTATTTACACTAAAAATACGAATTTACGGGCGTAACCACAGCAAGTCGTGTGCAAGATTTTATTAGAGATAACTGATAATTTGGACTCCTTTCTGCCCCTCCTCTATTCCACTCAATTTTCCGCTTGTAGTGGACACAAGAACAAGACCTTCATTACGCTAAAATTCGGCGTGGGCCTTCCTCTAGTTATATAGTCTAAGGGCGGATCAGTTTTACTTGGCTCGTACACTGCAGAATTCGCCGAGTCGGGCACTGGCTGGGCGGTGGCGGCTAAGCAAGCGCGGGGTTACTATGCTACTTTCTGGAGTTCGCATAACCGCGTAAAATTTTTTGCGTAGGATTTTGCCATTAAGGCCCCCATTTAGACACAGCTCGATGGCAGGCCATGGTGTGAAAGTTTTGCCTTGAGGCGATGGGTCCTGAGTCCAAAAAAACTGACAAAAATCTTTATGTGTTTGGGCATTTATCGTGAGTGTTTGTCTAAAAATGTAAACTTCTATTCACTCTCAAGCCGTGAATTTACGGCAACAACTCACGCCTAGTCCTAAAACAAATTATTTTAAAAAATTGGAGTAACGCATGTTATTATTCAAAGAATTTCATTTTAAACCATATCGTACCTTATAAAACATGGCATAACAGCAATAAAAACCCGCAAAAAAATGCGAAACAATTTTATTACATTACTCAAACATCGGCATTTCTTATAACGTGTAGTCATTCATTCATTATTATTACTTACTAGCTGTTATTGCTAATTTCTAGGAGGTAAAATTGTAATAAAATATTCAGAAAATCTGTCACTTTCATACCTTCGGGGCGCTGTAAAACCCCTGGTAGTGAATGAAATTAAAAAAGTAATGAATGAAAATTATTCCTAATGAAACCCTCTACAAAAAACTTGTTATTATTTTTTTTGTTAAAGTTGAAGGAAAAAAAGTTATTGCCTTTAAAATAAAATATTGTGACTGATTTTTGTGTTCTAAGGCTTATAACTTCTTAATTATTCATTTTACCACAAAATTTCTAAGTAATAAATTGTAGATTATTTAATTCTAAACAAAAAGTGTCCTTGCAAATTTTCGGTAAGATGTACCGTTTCGGAGATATAGTGGAAAAACCATTTGCATACGTTTTCCAAGATGGCGGCCAAATGGGGGGGGTTAGAATCCCGAAAACTCAAACTTAAGCTCACACTGACCCCCCCTACACATCCCAAAAATAAAACCTTGTCCTGTATTTTTGCAATGTTAAAGTACCATTTCCATGGACTACTATGCCACCACATTAAGACTCTGTTGTAAGCGACCATTGATGGTGGGGTATTTTTTTTAAATCGGCCTCGGTGGCTTAGAGATTAAAGCGCCCAACCACGATCGCAGAAGTTTCTGCTTGATTCGATTTCGTAGTATGGTTCTTTCCACTTACCAGCAATTCCCTGCTACTTCTCTGCCATCGCCTGAAAAATTAATAAGCAAGGAAGCCATCATCTGTTCGATCACCGAAATCAGTGTGCTGACAGCATAGTTTTGGATGGAAGCCGGTGGAATAAAACTACGTGTAGACGTTGGCTGTTCTACTAGCATTAGAACCTATTTTCTGGCATTGCGCACTTACTGATAGAGTCGGCGACAATGGTGTAGAAGATATTGATTTGGTTGTGTCCTTCAATTTGACGACGAAGTTGCCTAGGATGTATTGCGTTAATGTTCTGCATATGAGAACGAAGGCGACAGAGGAATTTGAATTCTTCAATTGGAATTTCATCGGTTGTGATAGAAATCGAATTGGGAAGTCTCAGATTCTGACCGTATACGAGCTCGGCTGGTGAGCATTGTAAGTCGGTGTTAATTGCCGTGCGTATTTCTAAGGCTGCTTACACACCAAACTCGACATCGACAAGACATTACAAAACGTCCATCGACAAAAAAAAGTTTTTCGAATCTTCGTACACACCAAATTCGACACCTAATGAACAAGAAATTCATGTCGTGTCATGTTGAATTCAGTGTGTACGGAGATTCGACACAATTCGACACTCGACACAACGAAAGTCACTGCATAAGTACTCGACGTGTCGAAAGTCGTCGTTCGACGTTTTTCCTCGTGTTGCCTTCAGTGGATATAAACTGATTTGAATGTGAAGCCCTTCGTCGGTAACAGTTTTTTTCCTTGTCGAGTTCTGTCGAGTTCTGTCGTGTCGTGTCGATGTCGAATTCAGTGTGAATAGACTCGCTTAATGATAAGAATAGATGTGTGTCGCGACAGAAAAATGTTGTCGAATTTCGTCGTGTCATGTCGATGTAGAGTTTGGTGTGTAAGCAGCCTAACATGACAAAAAGGCAAGACTTCACTCCATTGAGCTGTGTTGTCCCTTGCCATTAAGGCTGCTTTTAGTTGCCTGTGGAACCGTTCAACCGTTTGCCTGCGGATGGTAGGCGGTTGTCCGTATTCGATGAGTGCCGAGTAATTTGGCAACTTCATTGAATAGTTTCGATTCTCGAACTGCGTAGCTTAATCGGTTGTGAGATCTAGTGGTACGCCGAAAAGTAGGACGAATTCAGTGACAAATCTTTTTGCCACTGTCGAAGCTGAGATATCCCGAATTGGGTATGCTTCAGGCCATCGCGTGAATCTCTCGACTATCGTTTTTTTTTTATTTGACAGACTAGAGGCTTAGGGAAAGTCCCTTTGTACTGTCGACAATCTATTTTTTTCCGTATACGCTGTCGAACAGCAGCTCTAGCCGGAAGAGAGAAGAGAGGAAGGAACTGTCACAACGTAGCCGCGATATTTTTATTCCACCTACTCGCAACCATTTCGCGACTCTGACATCGGGGCATCGAGAACAACTCGCTGGAGTGTTATGCCTCCTAAAACGAATTGGATCTCATCAACCAACCGATGACATGCGCTTGGTGGAGCTGGGAAGGACTAGGGAAGGCTATGAAAGAAGGAATGTAAAGAGGGAAGAAGAGAGAAGGGAAATTATGTAGGTAGGAAAGTGGAAAAGGCGAAAGACCGTAGGGCTGGCCGGGATTCGAACCCAGGACGTCTGGGACAGCAGTCAGGCGCCGTACCCCTAGACTACCGAGGCCCCCAATAAGAGGTATATAAGAGTATCCACGAGATGGGGGGTAGGGGCCCCACGATATCCATATGTATATGTTTAAATCTATTATTTGGAAGCTTGAAAGCTTCAAATGGGGATTTGGTATGCCGTGAAACTTTCGACTTTTGGCAACCTAGGCATGATCGAGACCACTCATTGCCGTCTTTATTGATCAATGGCCAAAAGTAGTTGTGTGACATTGCGTAAAATTTAGTAATTAAACTTTACGCGGTCACCACAGACTCCCTCAATATTGTGGAAGATCGCCAGCGTAATTCCTTTACTTAACACTACACTTTCCAGCTTGAGAAACCAAACTATCAAGGACGGCCTCAGGGGACTTCCCGCCTAGCACCCATGTAGGAGTACCAAGGCGCTTGCCACAGAGTAAGACCTCTTATCTCCCTGTCGACAATTTAAGCTTATATTTAGTAAAGAATATTAAGAGGATTCATCATTACCTGTTAAATATTCATATTCAACTCCAATACGTTTTAGCGCTTTCGTTACTAAGTTGGACGGTCTGTCGGCATCCTCTATCACTAACCAAAGAAGATTAGAAACATGTTTTAATGTGTATCCTAATCTTGTTAATTCAGCTAACTGTTCTGGTCTTCTATATGTAGGTGTAATTACATAAAGTGGTGGCTAAAAAGAAAACAGTCTCAATGTTAATGTTTTTAATTCAATTAGGTGCATTTAATTAACGAAAGAAAATATTAATTTAAAAAAAATTTAGATTAATAAAAATTAAATAAATTAAACATTAATAAACATAGAATTATCTGTGCTTCTATTCTTGTTAAAACATTTTAGGTACTTTATTTTACCAATATTTTTCTTTTTGTTTCTTATACATGAAATATGTTTTTTAAAAAGTAAAGGAATAATAAAAATATCGAGGAGTAAGAAAGAAGCACAGCTTTTACTGTAATAAATATTGGTTTTGTTGTATAAAACTTTTGTTATTTACTGTATAAAATTGAATGCATGCAAATATATGTTGGAATTTAAACACCTCATATAATAATAGTGTTCATATTATAGTTACTTTCTTGGTAATTTTATAAAATTTAGTTTTATTTTGTCACTTTTTCGAAACATTGGCTTAAGTCGGCTCTACACGATGCTATGAACACCCTCCAACGTTGGACGCTTGATAGTAGCACGCATCGTGTGGTCGATGCTCGAACTACGAGTGTCCAATGTTAAGCGTCCAACATTGGTGTTGGGACATGTTCGGGCTGTTGTCGGTATTGAATCACACGTTGGAAACCAACGTTCGCACGAACGCTCGCCGCATCGTGTAGAGCCGGCTTTATATCTCGACACGCAAATAAAACGCTAACGGATTTTAAAACATGAAAGATATTGGATTATTTGGATGTTTACATTACATAGATAAGCCTGGCAGTAACAGTTTAATACTTTCATTATAAACGTTCATATATGTGACACCTACTTGATCTTATCTAGGCCCAGAAATTTTTGTTTTAGAAAAAGTTATGGTAAACGAAATGTCCAATCAGTCTAAAATAGCTCCATGTAATTTTTGCGTTAATTGCCATCAGGAAACAAAAAATATGGTCATATAGGAAAAAATTTCTAAAAAAGATAGCGTTTTCTTTTTCGGATTTTGGAATGGCGAACCTAACCTAAAAAATCCCGGAAAGTGTAAAAAACGCTTTTTAGCGAATAAAAGAAAAACGTGACCTCGGATCGAAAAAAATAAAGTTGTAGCTATTCAAATTATCTTTCGATTGATGTATATTGAGTTATAGGTTAGGGCACAAAATATAGAGAAAAATGGGAAAAACTGTCGAAAATTACGTTTTATTAATTTGTTAATAACTTTTGTTTAACGTCACTTACATATTTGTTATTTGGTACAAATATTGCTTCTTGCTAGCTGAAAAAAACGGTGTAATTTTTGTTGCGAAATATTGAAAAGTTTCCTTGAAATTTCACTTTTTGCAAAAAAAGGCGTTCTTGTAAAAACGCTCCTCTTGGTCCATGGATTTCGCTGGATCAACGTTCGAGAGCTTAAACTTGAAATTTTAACAATGCTCAAAATGGTCCCCAAAAACGTATTAATAATGAAAAAAACAGACTCAGAAAGTCAGTTTTTTCAAACAAACATATGTTTTTTCATTATTAATACATTTTCACTTCTATTTTTTCACTTTTAATTACATAAGTAAATGTTTATGTTCTCCTATCATTATTAAAAAATATAATTTAGTGACAGGTTCAAAACATGTTCCACCGAAGTAAAAAAAATTATTTTTCACCACGGCCGGCCGAGGATTGAACTTGGTTCCTCGGGGTAGCATTCCAGCGCCTTACCTCTAGGCTACCGATATATGTACTTTATTAGAAATCTCTTTTTTGTTGTTAAATATACTTCCGGTTGGAATTTCCAGGCCATTTTCTCAGTTTTAGGTCTCTTGATCAAGAGCTACAATTTGAGATATGGCCCAAGTCTGTAGCGACAGTACGTTCAGAGATGAAAGAAGGTCTCAGACGGACAGACGGACAGAGCCTCTGTATAAGTTTTTTTTTGAAAAAGCTAAAAAATGAGTATCTCAAACTTGATGTTTTTTTTACTTCTAGCCAACTTTTGTCTTCATTCAAGACAATAAAACGAAGACTATCAGTATTGCTTATCCCGAGACAATTTTGTCTTCGTTATATCCAAAACATTATTTGCTTGGTTCAAGAAAAACTGTCTTAAGTCAATTTTTTTTATCAGTGTAGTTAATAAGCTTTCCACTGTTCTCATAGAAGGTAGGAGCCGTAGTCCAAACTGGAGGCACTAGCGAAAAACCTTTTCCCAAAAAAAGCAGTTTCCGTTCTACATATGTAGTAGTTTTACTACCTTTTTAGAAAAAAAATGATTATATACTACACTACTACATGAAGTTATCACTCTACTACATTTTTTTTGTTGATAATTAGATTTTTTTTGATTGATTTGATTTTGATTGATCGCAGCCTTAGAATAAAAAACTACAGTAAAGGCCCTCACCTACATTTATATAAAACAAAGTCGGGCTAGTTACACCATTTATAACTCAAGAACGGCTGGACCGATTTTTATGATTTTTGATTTGTTGGATTTGTCTTCGTCCCGAATAGGAGAATAACTATTAAAACATCGGATATTTCACGAAAAAATATTTATGAAGAAAATTCATTTTTTCATACATTTTGTATGGAACGGATTTTTTGGTGATATTACGATATGTGAGTTGCAAGTAGGCGATTTGGGGTATATTAGATATCATTCCCATTTATGAGCGTCATCCCAAAATTTGGCAGCCAGACAAGTTTTAATAGACCGAAAAGATCTTAAACTTCATTTAAAACAAAAATCAAGGAGGTGTTATGAAGTGTATTTTTATAAAAAAAAAAGAATTTATAACATAAGGTCAGAAGCTAATTAACAAAAATTGTCAAACAAATTTTTTCCAAAATGGTTCATTATTTACTACAAATTGTATAAATTTCAAACAGGTGTTTTGGAAAATAAAATCATTGTCTTTTAACAAAATTCAAAAATTCATAAAAAATAGCAATTAACAAATTTTTACTAGTCTGGCGGACGGTACATGTTTTGTACATGTTTTTCACCCAATCTCACTTTATTGTTTTGAGGTGTTCGATGGGGCACCTTTTTTTGTCATGGGAGCTTAGACTATAACAACATCTTTTTGTATAGTATTTAAAATTTAATAAATATTAATGGGTTTCCTAAGTTATTCCATCTTAACTAAAATTACCTAATTTCCTGTATCACACTGCTTCCTCTTGAATATCAGAATTTTGAGTAATTGAGCTATGCATACTGTTTATAACTTCTATTATTAAGCAAACAACTTTTAACAATGCAAAACTTATTGCTTTAAAATAACAATTCAACAGATTTAAACACATTCACAATTTATGACATGCAAATTACACTTGTAAGCTACATTAATTTACTATATTTATCCGGGGGGAAATTTTAGCAAAAAAGCGCAAGAAAGGAGACAAAACTCCAAAAAATGGCTGAAAATCGGTGTACAGCTTCCTTGGCACTTTTTAAGATAACAATTTCGGAATCACGCCGGAGACATCACGTTTTTCCTGTGTGATTTCCTTGTATTTCGGTTTCTACAAGCCGCACGATCCCGTGTGAATGTCGAATCGAAAATCACTTTCAAATCACATTTTTCGAAAATACCAGTTTTGAATGTTTTTTTGGCCAAAAAAGGGATTTTCGACAACTTTGACCTTGAATAACTTGCAAAGGGTGAATCGGATTTAGATTTGCAGGGCCGGATTTAGACTTGATAAGGCCCTAACCTATGTGAGATGTGGGGCCCCTTTGTAAGCCAAGATATTCTTTGTCAGGGTCAAATGTGATTTTCGAATACTGAAATACAAATATACTCCGGCTTCACCGGCCTCAGTTCAATAAAGCTCATTCAATCCGCATAAGTGGTCTCTCCTGCTGAGATGTTCAGTTCGTGCTTGAAATTGTTGTTTGGAAGAAGTAGTTAGAAATGCAAAAGCTCACTGGAGTGAGACATTCCATTATTTCAGTTGATTACTCTCTTTATTGGGAGAGCTTTCACTTTCAACCGCAATTTCACGTTATGTTGGGCGAACTCTGAGTTGAATATGTGAAAATGTATGGGAACTGAGGCTAAAATAGAAGTTCAGTACACTAATTTGCTCCAATTTGCGCAGTGAACTGAAGCGGGGATTTTTAGAACTAGTATACAGGATAGCGTGTATTTGTCAAATTTTCAATTGGCCGGCTCCCACGTATCTAAAGTGGTAAAAGTAACGGTTCCACCCCACCAATGCCCAGAATTATAAGTCAAGTCGGTTTCTTTTAACCTAAAATTTCAACTAAACCCACCTTTTCCTCCAAAAATCAATTTATTTTTTCATCACACTAAGAAACAATCTCAAAAATGCTTCTACATTAAGGAATGCTGATTGGACACGATTTTTAAGTTTTTAAAATACATCGTGGAACACTCCAAGTCTCCAGCTGCCTTGGTTTTTCGCTATTTCTTCCTAAATCACGTGAGGCGATTTTTCGACGAATTTACACACACCGCATCCACTCGGAATTGAAAGCAAACCGCGAACTAGACCCGACAACCATCCACCTTCCCGTTTGTTCGCGGGGGTTCACGGAGTTAGTCTGTAGCCGCCTTAAGGCACAAACAGACTGGCGCGTAGGCGGTGGTGACGACGGTCGTCTTCGAGAGAATTTCCAATACATTTTATTTTTCCGCATCGTCTGCTCATTGTGTTAGCAAATATGATGGTCCGTGTATTTTAAACGTTTTTGCAGTCACCGTCAATCTCTGTGTGCCTTTAAAGTTTTCGTTGAGGCCATGAACAATTTGGACTTGAATTAACCAACCTGTTATGCTAAACTGTCGTGTTCGCCTGTGTGCCTGTAGGGAATCATGGCGGTATAGCTTTACCGTTCTACTACATATGTAGTAGTTTTACTACCCTTTTAGAAAAAGATGAGAATCTACTACACTACTACATCAAGTTATCATTCTACTACCTTTTTTCGATAATTCTATTTTTTTATTTATGGCTAAATCGATCACAGCCTTAGAATAAGAACTACAGGAAAGGCTCTCGCCTATCAAATACCTGTACGTGAACGTAGTGAAATCTGGGGTCCGCCCCGAATAGCACAATAACTTTTAAAGCATGGGATATTCTACGAAAAAAAAAAATTATGAAGAAAATTCATGTTCTCAAACATTTTGTATGGAACGGCTTTTTTGATGATTGTTGATTGTTGTAATGAAAGGATTTTGAGAATGATCAACGAGTTTATTTCAGCGCATCGAATGTTGCGCAACATGCTGAAACACCTCCAGCAACAACAATAGCCGTGTTTTTTTAATGAACTATATAGTTCTTCCCCATACAAATCTCAAAACCCAGGTTTTATGGGGGTTTCTATCGAGGTTTTGGGAAATTTCTTAATTTTCATATTGCATACTTTCAGGGGTTGGCATGTTGCATACTTTCGGGGGTCGGAAAGACGTAATTTAAAAATAAAAACAACAAGAAGTGAATTTATAACAAATAATTGATTTTTTATAAATATATTTATTATTTTCTAGCGAACAGTGTAACAGTGTAAAAAATAGCACTTAACTTCCGTTTAATTTTGAAATTTTTAAGCATCGAAGTAGGCGCTTCATGAAATTTCCCTTGTGGTTTTTTAATGAACTCGATAAAGAACTATTTATGTAGTTCATTAAAAAAACACGGCTTATGTTCAGTTTATTTTCGATTTGCCAAAACGATTCGTTTACGCGAACGTTGCTCTCCTCTGAGATGCCACTTTATAACACTTGGAAGCCCTCATCGAAGAAATTTCAACGACGGGAGCAATGCAATGCAGTTCCTGATTATATGGATGTGCGTTCTAATGGTGCTCTTGGTCGCATTTGCAGAATTCATCCGAAGAATGCTTCTACTTGCGGTTGTTGCTGGTGAATGGTCGTGGGCCGATATCATATGAATCACTACGAACTGGTGGTGGCGAGATGTTCTAATCATTGCGTGCTGCAACATCTCAATTTGGTTGAAAACGATACTCATTGGGAACATGATAACCGCTGAAGAAATTGTTTCTGCATCGCCATCTCACATTATTTGCTATCATTATTTTGACATGCTTCCCATCGAATCCACGAGAATGGTGAAACAAATACCATGATGACATGTCAGAAAACATTTTACACCGAATTCGGTTCAGTTGAAGGAATCCCGAGCTCAAGGTGAATAACGAGATACATAACCGGGCTTTGCTTTTGATCGAAGACATGTGTTACCTCATGTTCGGCAGTTTGTTAGTCAAGTTAGGAATACCAACGCCCTATCATCAAATGAACGACGCTTTCAATAGAGAATTGGAGCGTGAACGTGAACAAGATCAAAATGCATTGAACCAATCGGTTCGAGCGAATGTACCACTATCGAACTATGAAAGATCTGCGCAATAACTCAAGATGTTTTGGGGGGCGCAATTATTCTACTATTTGGAGATTTCCGCCAAACACTATCACTCATTCCAAAATCCACCGCTGCTGATGAAAAAAACGCTTGCCTCAAATCATTGACTCAGTGGCGCTTTATGAAGAAACGACAGCTGACGACAAACATGCGAGCTGTCTTGCTAAACGATCCATGTACCGAAGATTTGTCTAAGCAATTGTTGACTATCGGTAATGGCAGTGTTGCTGTCGACGAATCGAATGGATTGATGTCGTTTCCGACGAATTTTTGCAATTCAATTTCTTACCTTCACCTGGACGATTAACAAATCACAAGGCCAATACATGAGTGTTTATGGTCTGAATCAAGAAAATGAATGTTTCTCTCGCGATCAGTTGTACGTAGCATGTTAACCTGTCGGCAAACTATCCGCTTTGTTCGTTCTCGCACGTTACAACAAAACCAAAAATGCCTTATAACACAATGCGCTTTAATGAAAGGAATTGATCCGAGTGCAACCTATCCAACAAATAGTTTAACAGAAAGTAGCACTAGCAAGCAATGCAAGCAATGCTACGCGAATCATTTCGATTCGATTTTTGAACATTTATTGAACTTAAATTCATTTTGAGTATTCATTTTATAATAAATAATTCTAAATTTAATTCAGCTAATAAGTTAACAGAACATTTATTGATTCTGAGGCGGTATGAAGTTCGCCGGGTCAGCTAATGAATGTTATGCGTAAATTTTCGTAGTGTCAATGGAGTATGTATTTCAAAAGTTGATTTGAAATCAAAAAATTTGCTACCTCTTTTTTCAAAAAGGTAGTAGATTTTACTACTCTCAAAACTCATCATACGGTATCATTGGCGGTACCTGAAGTCCTCATCCCTCAGTCAGACTGTGTAATGTGTGGCCATCATCAGGCCGTGCCTGCCGACATGGCCTGAAAGTCCACCGCCTGCCGGCGGCTTGTAAGTGAGGGTATTTAGTCGAGAAACATATTTTACTTAATTTAACCCAGTTTTTTTAGCAATATTACACTGTTTCTTGAGGAACAAAAAATTACGTGATATTGGGTGAAATTTGGCTCGATCCCCTCCCCCTTTAAACGCCCCACGAAATTAATGTGCGACCCCTTACCATTCAAAAATAAGTGTCACTCAATGATCTGACTCAGCTACTATGCAAATTATAACAAATTTCATAATCATTAGGTTAATATAACACGGTAATCAAATACGATCAAATACTCTAGGTACGTTCCTAGAAATTTTTGTGTTATCTGAAACCGTGATGTATGAGACCCAGAACATTTATAAAAACCGATGGGCAGCCTCAGCAAATTTATTAAAAACAAACAATCCTTACAAGCAATTATATCTTTCAACGTGGCTAGATCTTTACTCAAGCAAATGATCACAGATTTTTACTTAAAGCTCACATCTTTCCATATGTTGAGGTCGTTAGTGTGCAGCAAACAAGAGAATACGAAACGGCGACAAGTGATAATTGTAATCAACGATCGTGAGCACATGGGAACAAAGCAAGGCTACATCGAAATATATTTTCGCTTCACACTTCACACTATCCTCTACATACTGTATATGATATGGTGTCGAAGATCATTCTTAGAAAATTCGAACAGGCGTGAAAAGTCACTCTCTAATTCTGTTATTGGATAAGAGGAGCAAGACAACATTGACTCTCATCATACACCAACCATATTATCCTCTTTATGCAAATTTTGATAACCATAATCTGTCAATGAGATTCTTGCTTGTACCCGGCCGCTCCCGAGGGACAGGAACACTTATAATTAAATTCGACGATCAGGCGTCAAAGAGATCAGGCGGTTACTTTCATCACAGTAGACGAGCATTTTATGGTCTGCGATAAGGACCAAAAATCAAATAGAATAAAAATTCATTTAAACTTATCAAATTTTAATTATTATTATTACAAAGAATTTAATCAAAGAATATCAATATTCTTTTTAGGTTTGAATGGAACCAAATTGCATGAGCTCTGGCCCCTTATTTGCAACTTGGAGAAATTACAATGAGGAGAAAGGCATAGCCTTTTGAGCAGCGGCGACTGATCAAGAGTTCTGACCGCCCTAGACTAATTATGAGGACGCGCCTCCGCCAAGTGAGTTACGGACGGCCTAAAAAATAGTGAGTATAGTAGTAGTGTGAAAATTTTAACATGGTTCATACTACCTATAAAACTGTTCAGATCGATCTGCAAGGGAAACTAACGTTGTCCTTTATCTACATGACATTCAACATTAGGGTGGCAAACCATATTTTAAGCTGACCGTCCATAAAAGCAAAGTACCTCACGCATTATAAGACCAAAATCATGACAAGTGACTGCAGGCTACCAAGCAGAAAACCAAATCTATGTCGTATTTGGTCTCATGACTTGTATTGGCTTAGTTTCTATAAACAACTTAGTTGCCATTGCCATTGACCATGATCGTGGTCATCTAGTGTGTGAAGTTTGTTCGACTTGAGTATTTTTTAAATATTTACACTTCTGTTATTGTTAAAACGAAAGAGGGGAAAGATTTAATGATTTATTTAAAAATTATAGTAATTAAGTAATTATTATTAAATTATACAAAAGTCCTTTTTCGTGCTTTAGCGTTTGCAAATCTTTCCACAATTTTTTCAAATTTAATAGTTTGTAAAAAATCACTTTCTATGTACATTAGCGAGAGCGCTGCAAGTTTTTGCTGGCGGAGTGTGGAGCGCAAGTAATTTTTCACTCTTTTAAGTGCTGAAAAAGACCTTTCGCCGCTATAGTTGGTAACACTCATTGTCAAAAAAATTCTTAATATTATCTCCACATTCGGGAACATGCATAAAATATTGAAACTTTTTATTAACTGCAACATACCCTTTGGGGTCTGGCAGAAATAGAATGCTCGGCCTCGGTGTCAGATTTTAAAAACTGCGCCAAATGGATGCATTCTTCTGCAAAGGTTTCTTCTAAATCAGTGGCATATAGTTATTTTAACTCCTTTGCTTTGCTTCTAACAAATTCACTGTCGTCTAGTTCATGCAGTTTCCATAAGAAACCAAACTTTGTGTTTACTGTATTATATACCCCGTTTATGACTAGGACCAAAAGTTGAGTTGAGATTGAGTTGAAATTTCCACCACCGTATATGATGTTGAGTTGAGTTCACTTTGGGTTGAAATAGAGTTGAATTGATATCAAAACATAACCTCAAATTTTTGTATAAAATTCTCATTCATGGATACGTATAAATTCAGAACGAAATAATTTATTTTTCCTGTACCAGAAAAAAACATCAAACACGAAACTAACGCCGAATGCGGATTTCACGGATAGTAAATAAACAAGACAAATGTCACTTCAACCCAATTTCAACTCAAGCCGCGTATATGAGCTGAAATATCAACTCGATCCAGGTGGGCGAGCTGAGTTGGGTTGAGTGGACCCAATTTCAACTCGACTTCCGTTTATGACTGAGTTGAACTCGGGTTGAACCTGGGTTGAACCTAGTCATAAACAGGGTAATAAATAATTTGCCGGTTTTTTAAGAGTCATCCAGCGACAAACGCGAGAACTAGGCTGCAACTTTTGAATTCCTTCCTTTCCCATACAAAATGAAGTTAAAATTTACGCCCGTTATTGCGAGGCGGATTAAACAAAACTCGCACTAGGCACTCTGTTGCCAGCTCACCCATTCGCTCGACCACCGGCCGATTCGAGTAACAAGTCAGTGTTTGCTTTACGCGCCCTTTTTAAAATTTCAAAATTTATTGTTAAAATCAGAGACTCTCAAGTCTCAAGCGCATTTAGTTTTAGTGCTTTTGTCTCGGTCTACACCTTTTCCAATTGTAATTCAGAAAGTATCAATTGTAATTCAGAAAAATTCAACATTCATCCAATTGCAGGAATTTCTGCAACAGGAATTTTATGTATGGACCGCAGAGGATTTTAATTTGCTTCACAGTTAGCCTAACCATTCGCTTTAACATCGTTTGCACGAAATGGATTATCAACGGAAAGACTTTTAAAGATTGCATCAGATAACACAACTTAGTATTGAAACAGTAATAATGGGACGATACATGCATGATGGTGTCACAACACAAATAATGCCTGTCCCACTATATATGGTTCAAAGTGTGGACATTGAAAAACGAAGACGAAGCAATGGTAGCAAGATTCGAAAGGAAAATCCTTCGTTCGATCTACAAAGGAATACAGGTTGATGGCGTTTGAAGGAGGAGATACAACTCAGAGTTGTATGAAATCAGTAAGATTCCAAACGTTGTTACAGTGATCAAAATAAACAGACTACGATGGATTGGTCATGTCCAACGAGGTAGGGAACGGAACCCGACACAGATAATGCTGGGTAAAGTACCGCCAGGAAAAAGGAGACCAGGATGTCAAAGAAAAGATACATAGATGACGTCGAGGACGACTTGAGGCAGTTGAATATAAGAAACTGGAAAAGTCGGGCCAGGGATCGAGAGTCATGGAGGTGAATACTGGAGGAAGCTAAGGCCAGCAATAAGTTGTGGAGCTCCTGATGATGTTGATCATGCATGATGTGACTAGGAGAATATTTATTTTGTAATGAAAGAAATTATTTGGTCAATTTACTGCATCAATGAGATGAATATTGAAATTTTCTGAATTACAATTGACTAATCTGAATTACAATTGACGCTTTCTGAATTACAATTGGAAAAGGTGTAGTTGAAATATGTATGGTAGATGCAATGATGCTAGATTAGTGCATGCGAAGACACGATTTCAGAGCGCCCCCGATCTTCGCGCACTAGGCTCAGGCCCTGTGTACTGAAAGTTGTGATTCGCCTGAAACGTCACTTTCTATAACTCAAACGACTTGTCGTGGCGTGACAACTCTACTTTCAGCACAGGGGCCACAGTAATTAGTTTCGAATTTCGGAAATCAAATTAAATTTGAGCCTAAAAGTTGAGGTTTAACGTTCACTTAAGGGCTCTAATTGGACAATGAGATGCAAATACAGAATTAGGCACTAGATTGAGCGAGACGAAATACCGAATAATTTCACTTTAACATTGTGAACGAGGCATTAAGTTCCTTTTATTCCTCACCTCCTCGTTTAATTATTAACCAATTATTTACTTTACACATTAACTAAAATGAAATTAAAATTTCCACAATCCTTAATTTTCGCACAAAGATTACATAGAACAGCGCAATTATTCAATGAGCACATTTGCAACGGATGTTCCAATGCAGGCAGCCTTCATAAGCCACATATAGCAAAACTAAATTAGTCACAGTGACAATTCAGAAGCGCACATAATTGCTAAGTAATAAATAACTACAATTTAGCCATTTGAATTTGATTGGAAGCATGCAAAATATTTTATACTTTAATAAAAAAACGTGTAAAACGAATAAAATTGTGAAATACTTAATTACAAATACTGCGATGGAGGAAATTGTAGAGTGGAAAGCAGTTGTGCTGGTGGTAGTTGCAATAAGTGGTGAAATCTTGTTTCTGTCTATATTTGTGTTATCGTATCCTAGTGTTGTAGTTGGTGGCGGTTGGCTGTGCAACCGTTTGCGACTGTTAACTACCTTTATTTCATTATCCTGTGCTGCCAAGATTTGTGCTCTGGATAAATGATACTGATACAGCACCATATATATACATGTTGTCGTTAGAAATATAGTCAGGTACATTTTAAAAGAAGTTCTCATTTTTTCATTTTCGGCGTATCGTTTTCTCTGGTGTTTACACCGTCCAAGACGTTTTCCTGCAAATGGAATTTAAAAAAAAAATGCTTAAGAAATGAATGAAAATGCTGGAATGAAAATTAATTATTTAATTTGGAATATTTGTATTTAAAGGAAAGTATTTTGTGAATTGGAGAGGTATAACCCATACAAAGCATGATAACAAAAATACTGGCCTCGATAACATGGTTTGTAGAACTGAGGAGAAAATATATTGCCAACTAAGAGAATAACAAGTAGATTTTAAGGATCGCGAGTGAATAGATAACTCAACCATCCTTAATAATCGGACAATCGAAAGAATGGAGGATAAACAAGTATAATACCAGGGGCAGCGCTTTTAAAGGTGCAAATGATGCACTTGCACCGGGTGCAATTTCAGAAATTAAAATTTTAAGAAAAAATTCCAAAAATATATGTATTAAAATAACTTCACAGAGGGTTTGTGTCTTTTTCCATTGGCCTTCACTGCTATAAAAAAATTAACAGCTGATGGGGGCGCAATATGGCATACTGCACCGGGCGCAAAAAAATCAAACGCTGGCCCTGTATAATACCTTCGTGGACTTCAACCGAACATTCGTTACAATCCATAGAAAAGCTTTAAAAAGGGCGAAAGTACCAACACAATTAATTAAAATGATCGTGATGCTTTACAATGAAGCATAGCTATACAATCCTTCATAATGGATAATTAAGTAACCCAATAACGGTCACTGGAGGAGAAAACTAAAGGAGGCCAAGGCTCGATTTGGACTGTAGTGCCATTGAACTAAACTGAAGACGATACTGACATGTCACGAAGAAAACTATAGGTTACAAACGCACAGCCAGGGCCAATGAATGGTACGACGAGTAGTGTAAAGCAGCTATAGAAGCTAGAAATAAAAATAAAAAAATATATATAGACTGACCGACGAGAAGCAAGAGATTGACATACGAGGAAACAAGAAGAACAGTAAAAGACATTTGCGGGAAAATGAAACGACAATTCCTCAACAATTACATCCTGAGGGCAGAGGAAAGCTCAACGCAAATGAGAGTCAGACATAAACCAGAACCCCGTCTACAACACTAGGGACGATGATACCAGAGAAACAAATGTACCAACTCTGGAAGAGTTCAGAGTGTCATACAATCCTTAAAAAATAACAAATCTCTAGGAATTGATATCACCCAGCATTATCGATCATTGGGTACACCACTGCCGTCTTCCAGTGTTTTGGTTAACGCAATATTAAACAGAGTAGTGTATGTGCCTATGGCCACCAGGGACAAATGTTTTAGGAAGATATTTGGAACAGCATCCACCCCAGGCAAATTCTTATTGTTTAGACGGCGAAATGTTAGCAGGAGATCAGTTTTCGTAATGAGAAGAGGGTTTGCTTGCGCCTCAGGGATATTGTTCGCTGGGCAGTCTTCATTGAACTCGATGATTTTTCGGTTCTCGGATTTCCATACCTCCATCTCTTTAGTTATTCTGAAATGGTTCAGCAGAGCCCAGCGTCAAAATTTGGCCGAACACAAGTGTTCACCGAATAAATTCCCTGGTAGTAGATCTCCACTAAATTCACTTTATCCTGCTCGTCTTCTATACAATATTTTTCATCTACAAGACTGGTTTTTTCGGGATCTATACTCGCAGACTTCAGAAGTTCCTGGTTAGCCAGGGTCCTGGGGATACGTAACTTGTCCAACTCGTTATGTGTTTTACTCCTAAAGATTTTATTTATCTGTGGGAATATGCTCGCGCTATTGGATTGTATAGCACGAATCTTTTTGTTCCAGTACAGATTCACAGACTGTTAGAATTGTTGCTTGAAGAGTTGTTGGAGGTCGATTTAAGGCCCTCCGCACACGGGTCGACTGATTAGCAATCCCAGTTGCATACGCAACTGTTTAGTGACCTTGCCTGTGTACGCAAATGGGAATCCACACACGGGTCGACAGAAACAAGACTGATTTGAAACTAGTTTGCAACTGGTCTTGGGCGACTGGACTTGCCGGTCGAAAGCGATTTCAGTTGCGTGGTTGCACTTGTAGCTGTCAAATTTTATAGGTTAGATTCAAAGTTCATAAAGTTTATAAAGTGTTTATAAAGAGTTCGGAAATAAAATGTGCGAGCAAAAACTTAATATTGAATTTGTGTTTGAAGTCGAAAAGCATGAAGTTTTATATAATTATAAACTTGCCGGATATTCTAGGAAAGATATATGAATATCCGGCAAGTTTATAATTATATGAACACCGATTGATCAAAAATCGGTTGCGCTCGTGTGTGGACAAGAGTCTCGTTTTGGTTGCAAACTGGTTGCAAACGTCATTATTGTAAAACCAGTTGCAAACTGGGATTGCTAATCAGTCGACTCGTGTGCGGAGGGCCTAAGAGTTACGATCTCCGGACTCTGTCTATCATGGAACTGGCGGTGTGGGGATTTCAATCTCGTCAGTACTCTACTTTTATGTTTTTCTAGTGCGTCGATTGTAGCGTTCTTGTAACAGTCTGTGCTGTTATTTTTCTTCGCCGTGGTATGATTTTGTCCATAGTCTGTACAATGAGCTTTCAAATATGCATCTCATTGTTGGTCAAGTTCCTATTTGTGGGTGGTAATAGTCCGTTATTTTGTATTTCCCTTTCCATAGCTTGCTCAAAATTTGACCATTGCGTCTTGTGTTAAGCGAAAGGATACACTTCGCAATATTCGAGGAGTTCCATGGAGTCGTCAGGGACTTGTACCGTTATTTCCAGTCCTTGGTGGTCGCTGCCGCACGGCACTGTCGTTAGACAGTTTGTCACGTTTGTGTTTACCCCTAGTACGCCCATCCGAGAGTCTAGCAAGCACATATCCAAAAAAGAAGCGCCATGGTATGATGGCAAGTCCGTAACGTAAAGATTTACTCTTCGCTGTATTCTATTCTGAATCAACCAGTCATTCAGTTGGTTACCACTGATGTTAGCCGTTTGATTTCCCCATGCGGCATGTCATCATACCATCATACGTACAGTAGCTACGTATGGGTGTGAAGCATGGAGTATCTCCTAAAAATCCGCGGACAAGATGGATATATTTGAGAGAAAGGTTCTCCGAAGGATATACGGCCTAATCAACGAAGACAATGCATGGATAATACGGTACAATCACGAATTGTACGATTTATACAAAAAGTGTAAACTTTTGACACATGTCAAGCTACTGCGCTTACGTTGGGCCTTTTGTGTCCAAAGAATGGATGACTCAAGGATGTCAAAAATAGCCATGTATCTACCCACTTGGCGTAAGGCCAGTTTGCAAACCACAGTCAAACCAAACCTTAACCAGTGTTAAGGCTGATGCAGCAAAACTCCTCAACATCCAAAAACGGGAGGCAAGCTGCGGAACCAGAGAAACGTCACGATGAAGAAACTGATGGACGCCAACGCTCAAATCGGACTGTGTAGAGCCATCGAAGAAGCAAATAATGAGTGACGAATGAACAAACGCATTATGATTTTGGTGACACATGGGAGGCTCGAGTTCGCACTACGAAAACACAAATCCCAGCCAGTTTTTTTTTTTTTTTTTTATGTGACACACTAGAGACTTAGGGAAGGCCCCTTTGTACTGTCGACCATGTATTTATTTTTGGAAAATGTCGAACAGCAGCTCTAGTCGGAAGATAGAGAGAGAAGTGAAGGAAAGAACTGTCACAACCTAGCTGCGGTATTTTTATTTCACCTACTCCCAACCATTTCACGACTCTGACACCGGGGCATCGAGAACAACTCGCTGGAGTGTTATGCCTCCTGAAACGAGTTGAATCTCATCAACCAACCGATGACATGCGCTTGGTGGAGCGGGGAAGAGAACTAGAGAAAGCTATGACAGAAGGAATCAGGAATGCAAAGAGGGAAGAAGAAAGAAGGAAAGTTATGTAGGCGGGAAATTGGGAAAGGCTAGGACCGTGGCACCGCCGGGAATCGAACCCGGGACCTCTGGGGATAGTAGTCAGGCGCCTTACCCCTAGGCTACCGAGGTTGCTTTAAAGAACCGAATAAACCCTAACCAGTTGGCTTTTCCATAGTTTACAACAACATAAGTTTATCCTTCTTAGTACATAACAATATATACCCTTAACAAATATATACTAACAATAAGAAACAAATAACAAATACAGTCATTTTTCATATCCATACATATATCACCAAAACATGATTTATGATCAGAGCGGCATTTATAGTATATAAAGAAAATAGCAGTTTTTCCCCCATAAAAAATAATCCATGTTATAAATTTTAAGAAAAACAATGATAAATGTTTATGTTTACACATTGCTGACAGGAATTAAAGGCATTTAGAAAATTATACTAGAGAAAATGCAAAATGGGAAGTAGTGATATAAAAATATATACATATGTATATTTATACATATGATATAAAAATATTGATAAAATGATAAAAAGTTTTTGATTAAGAAATTCATAAATCTTCATTATTAATTTCTTTCCATGGATATATTGTATACCTATATAATATAAGAAAAATGAATGTACGAAATATATACATATATACAACTAAAAATGATAAGCCTCCCTCTAGAGTAAAGACGCATGGTTTCAAATGATAAAAACTTGCGTATTCTGGCCTCGATTTTTCTCACCCCACCACGGATTTTTTTTTTGATGTAAATTATTCCGGGAGAGAAAAAAAAGAAAAAATGAATTTGTAAGCATTTAAAACAATTTTTGGTTTTTTTTTCTTTTTACTTACAAAATTATCAAAAATCTGCTGAAATGGTGATAAAATTTTTAAGTCGAGATTAAAAAAACGAGCAGAAAAAGATATTAAGTTACACACATTTTCATTTTAATTTTAAATTTCATTATTTTTTTTTTTTAAGATAAAACTTGTAACTCATTCACTAGTAAAAAAAAAGGTTTTAGTCTCCCAAAAAAAATCCTTTTTTCTTATCAAATTACTTTTAGATAAAAAAAACTATCATGAAACTTTTTTTTTTGTTTTTCAGTTAAATTAATTTTATTTTTTCATTTATTTTATCGAAATATGAATAAACAATTCAAGTAAAAGTAATACAATAAAAAATCCACAACAAAAAGGATAAGGATTAATAATAATAATAAAAAAAAGGATATAGGACTTGGAAGTCATTAAACAGGCAGGCAGCAGGAGAAAGGAGAAAATATATATATGTATGTAGGTTTGGGGGAAAATCAATTTTTTATGTTGCATACCTCTGGAGATGACGTTTTCTAGCTGAAATTATCAACAAGGATCATGATTTTATATAGAGAGTAAGCGTTTAGTGAATTTATGATTGTTGTTATATATCATAAATTCTTTATATCCAAAAAGAAAACAAAAAAACAATATTTATGTATATAAAAATTAACAAAAAATAATTAAACTCCACCCTTTTAATGGAAATTTGTAATTAGTTTTTAAAAAGGAAATTCACTAGGGTGAGAGGGCGCTACCGCACTATCGGAACACTTCTTTCTTCCGTTTACGCGTTTTTCTTTAATCATTCACTTTCCTTTTTTCAATTTTCATCACTTTATTTCGTACTAATCGAAAAAAATGCATTTTTTTCACTAATGGAAATAAATTTACTAATTTTATTTTTTTAACTTAATTCGATTTTTTCACTTGATTATTTTTTTCACACAAAAAAAATTGAAACAATACCGAAAATCCGCGTTCTCTAACTAGCAAAAATCCCACTGTGGAAAACCGGAGGCGGTAAACTATATGTATAGTCAAGAGGGACTGTGCAGAGTCAACCCTACAGCAGAAAACTGATGGGAAAACGCGAGTTTTGCTTCTGCTGTTGGTGGTGTGCCGTGCGCTTTTGTCGCCCCCAACAGAATATTGTTATATTTGTTGTTGTTGTTGTTGATTTTGTTGCTGCTGCTGCTGAATGTTGTTGTTGTTATTGTTGTTGTTGCTGGGTATCCCCATGAATGAGGAGGAGAAAACTAATACACACTGAAAAAAAATGAAATATACATACATATATAACCCCGAAAAACAGGAAGAGACTGATATGTGCGCAGATGTAATAATGCACATTCACAATAGTAATGACCTTAAGCTACATTATATTAATTTATTGTGACCCAAAATGGAGTATGTCTTATACGAAAAAATAAAATGCCCATGATTATTATTACCATGCCAACCAACTCTATTACTCTAATCTATGTTATCTCATCTAAGCAAGGTACTTTAAGTACAATATAAGCAATCTAGATTCAAAAGGAAATATAGTTTAAAATTTAGCACATATATGGACGAGTACATACATATATATATGGCGAATGATGTGTGGACATATTATTTCGTTATTATACATATTTAGAACGAAGTGCATTTACCAACCCAACTAAGAAATCACTTTGAGCAGATTTTAAATCTTAATAAAATGACCGCGAAGGGGACGCGCGGTACGAATGCTGTTTTGTGTGCTAATCTAGTTTTCAACGGATTCTCAAGTGGCAAATTATTTATCAACGTGAATTATTAGGTTATTGAGAGTAATCGTGCGCGCTGCGTTTGTACTACATTTGAAATTTTTGCTCAATTGTTGGATGAATTTTTTGTAGCATTAGATAATAATATTTTTGCAGAATTATTCCATTGTCCATTTGCTATATAAAAGGGCTATTTTTATCATAAAAGATTTATTCAAGTGTAACGACATTCCTTTGATAACTATACAATATAATCTTCGTTAATTGGGTTATAACACTGGTTCGTGTTTTGTCAATAATGAGATCCTTTCGGGGAGCCTTCAACAATACATCTTTTGATACTATTATATGGCAAGGTCTCTAAGTTGGCCGAAGTCAAAATATAACTTTCTAAGACTATACCTTTTCAACTTCAAATTGGGACGAAACAATTTCAAATTGGGAATAAACAATTTCAAATTGGGAATAAACAATTTCAAATTGGGAATAAACAATTTCAAATTGGGACTAAACAATTTCAAATTGGGAGTTAAGTTAAAATTATCAAAATTTTTGTTTCTTTAGCTTTAGATGGTATGTTATTTACGATAAAAGATAGCAGAAAACATTCCCGACTTAGACTTGGACCATATAGTCCAAGGATTAACTATCGAACACGCTTGGTCAAGCTTAAAAGCCAACGTTAAAAGAGAATAAGGAATTCAAATGCCACAAATTCTAACCCGAAGACAGGGCTAATATGACTCAACCCGAATATCGTTTACAACGGTTACAAACCATGTTAATTAATGATATAAGAAATCAAACTGTTGTGAACTGCACAAAACTGCCTGTGTTCAAAGATTTATACTCGATGCATTAAATATAGTCATCATCATCATCATTGCGCTCCTTTAATCCCTCATGGGACATAGGGCGGAAGCAGTTGCCCTAAAGCGGACTCTGTTTTGCGCGACAGCTCTCACCTCCGACCAGGATCTCCCAGTTGTTGCTTCTTCTAGTAGGGTTTTCCTCCACGTTGTTCCAGGTCTTCCGACTCGACGGGATCCTTGCGGATTCCAGTGAAGGACCTGTTTGGCTAGATTTTCGTTTTCGCGTTGCAAGGTGTGGTACATACATGGCGGCACAATTTGCAAGATCTTAGATTAAATTTCTTTATTTAAAACCTAAGTTTTGCACCGAACCTCTTTCTATTTCAGTGGACAACAAGACCGTAACGGCAGAACCCTCTCTAAACATCCTCGTAACATTAGCTGAAGATCTGCGCTGGAATAACCACATATTCCAAAGTGCTAAACAAGCATCCCAGTGTCTAGGATTCCTCAAAAGGTGCAAATTTCTCCTTCAGCCGTCTGCCAGGGCTATAATTTACAAGTCCTACATTCGTCCCCGTCTTGAATACAGCTCGTATATCTGGGCCGGGGCCCCAAGAACCATCTTAGCTTGGCTGGACAAGGTGCAAAACCGCGCCCTCAAACTTATTGGTGACAGCGCCATTTGCTCATCAATTGACTCATTAAGCCACCGTAGGAATGAAGCACCTTGTAAAATTTTACCGCTTTTTCATAATGACTGCTCCATTGAAATAAGTAACCTCATGCCTCCACGGCAACATTTCTCCCGCAACACAAGACTTTCCCGCTCGGCTCACCCCCACAGTTTACATCCCTTATCTTCGCGCACACTCCGATCTAGAAATTCGTTTATAACAAGAACAACTCGTCTGTGGAACAACCTTCCAAAGACAGTATTCCCGAACTCATACAACATCCAAGAGTTCAAACGCAAGGTTCATCGCCACTTTCTGCAACACTCCCTTGACTCCCCCTAACCTATTATGTCCTTCTCTCTATCTTTCGAGCTAAGCTTACTACTGGACATTGCACCATGACTTAAATGACATGACGTACTAGTAGTACAAAGGGTGACACCTGAGCTTAGACTATCACATAAAAAAAAGTATGTTTAGTTTACGTTTTATTAGTTTATAACATACGATGTATAATTTTTTCGATTTTTTACAATCAGTTTTTGCCTAAATTAGGAAATATGATTTAGTTTTAAATTTTCAATTCAAATCAGTTGATTAAACTCAGAACATAATTGAGCTACTGACGAAGATTTTTTAACAGTCATCTGTTATTTTCATACAAGACAATAAAAGCAAGACTATGGGTGTGTTCCCAAATAGAAGCCAGTATACCGGCCAAGTGCTAATGACGTCTTAAATCGCACCCGATTCTGTATTTTCAATACCAATTGGGTGCGATTTAAGACGACATAAGCACTGGCCGGTATGCTGGGCTCTATTTCGGAACACAGCCTATGGCTTTTGCTAGTCCAAGACAATTTTGTTTTTGTTATATTCAAGTAGCCTAGTTCAAGACAATTTGTCTAAAGCCAAGAACTTTTTCCTAAGATTTCATTCAGTGTGCGCAGAGAAAACCACCTTCTTATCTAAACTACCCATACCTCGCGATACCGCCTAGATATGTATGTCCCAGAAAAATTTGCGACAAAGCGAAAAGGCGAAAAACGAAACAAAACCCATACAAATTCAATTCGATCTGCTCCAATTTGTTATAGTTCATAAAGCATTTTTTTGTTTCATATAGAAATAGAAGTACAAAACAATGTAATAACAGAAATAAAGAAATAAACATACAAATTAAAAAAAAACAAAACAAATTATATAATCACATATAATAAGTAACGTCAGTGTCTTATCCGATAGCGAGCATTAACATGATGAATCAGTAAGTTATAATATGCTGCCATCATCAATCTGGGCTTGTGGATTGACCCAGTTTAAAATATTGGCCCAATGCTGTCTGCGTCGTCTTGCTGTCGTACGTCTTTTTGCACTGTTTTGCAACAGGTAATGGCTGAGTTTACTGAAGTCTTGAAACTCAATGAAATGACCTCTGAAATCTGAAAAAAAAAAAATTTAATATGTATGTCTTTTCAAATTTCAGTATAACTTGGCTCGTACGCTGCAGCGTTCGCCGAGTCAGACGTTTGGCTGGTGGTGGCTAAATGACCGAGGGGCCACCATGCTACGTTCTGGAGTTTGCGTAATCGCGTAAAAACTTTTGTGTAGGGTTTAGCCATATCTTAAGGTCCCTATTTATGCACAGGTCGCCTGCATTCCGTGGCCGTGAAAGTTTTCGCCTTGAGGCCAAGTATCACCACACACGCACCGGCCGTCTACTATACGGGGCCTGCAGTCAAAGAAAACTAACAAAAATCTTTGTGTTTGGTCATTTGTCGTCAGTTCGTGCCTGAAGATCTAAACTTCTATTCATTCTCAAGCCGTAAATTTACGCCAAGATTTCACGCCGTATCCACTCGGAACGGAAAGAAAGGCGCGAAAGCCATCCCCACACTCACGTTCGCCCTTGTTCGCACATGTTCACGGCGGGAGTCTGGAGCCGCCTTGAAGTTTTCGTTGAGGCTATGAACAATGGCGAACGACGATAGTCGAACGAAAAAAAATTGAAGTCGAAAAATTTTGGCGACGAAAATTTTAGCGTTCACGTAAGTCGAAAGAAAATTGTTCGTGTCCTAATGCAAAAACTCGATAACCCAAGACCTTTCGAGTGCCTTTCGTCGGCTTCAGGCGAAAATTTTCAATTTTTTCGACTTACGCGAACCCGAGACGAAAAAGAATTTTCGTTTTCGACATACACGAACCGGCCCCTGCTATGCTAAGCTGTCATTTTCTTTGCCTATGGGTCTGTAGGGAATCATGAATTCACCTGCATGTCATGGCCTGTCAGGCGGATACCTGAAGTATTACCCCTCAGTCAGACTGAGTAATCTGTGGCCTTCGTCGGGCCGTGCCGGCAGACTTGGTCTAACAGGCCACTGTCTTGTACCCGAGGGGGTTGGGCTGTAGGGTATGGAGGTGGGCCGAACGGGCTAGTCTTGTGTTGTGGGAAAAATATTGCTAGACAGGAGGTTCTGAATTTAAGTGAAACAGTCGCTATGCTAATAGCGATAAAGTATAGAGAGAGCTGCTTAAAGTGTCTATAGAGGCGCATAAGGTACCATCACCAATGAGTTTGATGGCACGATTTTGCACCTTGCCGAGGCAAAGTGGTTTTTGGGGTGCTTGCCTAGATATGCGAATTGTATTCAAGACGGAGCCGAATGTAAGATTTATAGATTGTAGCCAGGGCGGCTGGCTGGTGGAGGAACTTGCATCTCTTAAGATATCCCAGGCATTGGGAGACATTAGAGAATAGGTTTTGCTGTCAGTTTTGCCACAGTTACTGCTATGATTGACGAAAAACCTATCGTCTATGGTGATGATTGATGTAATTATCTGTATATTATTGATTTCCAGCAATCATGACTGATGGAATTGATTGACCCTTGAATAAACGTGTAATGGACGCCTTAAGGTTACTCCTACGATGTTAACGAGTTGTCAGCTGTTAAGCCCGCTGTGTGGATGGTTTTCTTTCTTTCTGAGTGGATATGGCTTAATTTCTCGCCGTGAAATTCTTATCGGGGTTGTGGGGGGATGGAGGGGGTCGATCCAAATCTCACGGCATCTAACCAAGGGGGAGAGTGGGTAACAAATCGCCAAAATCACGTCACGTAATTAATGGACGACCCCTTTCCTGATGATGGAATTACACCAGTTTCTCAATTTGATGTACTCACGACGAAGTGACTCATTAGGCATTCACTTCTGCATGCTCTGTAAGCGCTTACTTTAGCTTTGATTACGCTCATACATTCCCTAGTGCTTCATAGATTTGGAAGAGTGAGGAATGAAAAAACGTGAAATGGCTGCCCCCACCAGGGAGCCCACTTAGGCACTCTATTGGGCCCATTATGATGCCATTCTAGGGTTGGGACATAGTTCAGGCCATTTCAAGCCATTTTGAGCTTTTGATAAAGCGACAGAGTCTAGAGACACCAATATTTTGCAGCTCGCTCAATCCATCAAGGAAAGGTGAGCCAGGGAAGGTCCCTCTTTTCCTTGCTAGGGCGGGACATGTACAGAGAAGATGGGAGACAGTTTCTTCCTCTTCTTCATTACCACAACTTCTGCATAAGTCGTTGTGGGGAAGTCCTAATCTTTCGGCGTGTGGACCAAAGGGACAGTGACCAGTCAGCACCTTTACCACATGGCTTATCTCCTTTTTGTTCAACTGAACAAGAGATTTTGAACGCTTTGCATCCAAAGTTGGCCGCATTGCATGCTGCTGTGGTCCATCTCAATCCAGCTCATGCTAAGCTGATTTTCCGCACAGCTAGTTTGTGCCTAAGGGCATTCCCATCCGGGTTAAGTATGGTGTCCTTTCCACTTCGGTTCCCTGTCAAGCAAGCTCATCTGCCCTACAGTTTGCCGTAATCCCACTGTGTCCAGGAACCCAACACAGTGTTATATCAAACTGAGTGGCAGCCTCACACGGAGATCTGCGGCAGTTCAGAAGAGTCGTGGATGTTGTGACGACAGAATTAAGAGCCTTGAGGGCCACTTGGCTATCGATAGAATACATATATTCTTATGAGATATATTATTTATCTTCAACCATTCGAGAGCCTCCCAGATCGCAGTGACTTCCGCTTGGAAGACGCTGCAGTGGTCGGGCAGACGAAGAGACGTATTTATATTTAATGTCTCGGAAAAAATACCAGAGCCTACACTATTCCCACTTTTTGAGCCATCTGTGAAGAAATACATAGGGACCCAGTTGGGATAACACCATCTGCCCAGTCATCTCTGGCCGGAATGATGGTACTGAAACCTTTCTCCAAGGTCCACGTAGGTGCAGTATAGTCTAGGTTGTTCGCAGCGGTGGCGAACTTTCTAAGGATGGACGAGTGGCCATATGAGTATGGAGTCCATCCAAGAGAAGCCTTTGTCCTGGCAGCCGCCCAGGCTGCCATTTGCTCGGCATGTATGTCCAAAGGAGTAAGATGCAATAAGACATCCAGCGCAGCTGTAGGGGTGCTTCTCATTGCACCACTGATACACATCTCAGCTGTTAATTGGGCCCTTTCCAGTATCTTACGATAAGTAATCTTCTGTAATGCAGTCCACCATACCGATATGCTATGCATAAGTATAGGTCTGATTACGGCTGTATAGAGCCAGTGGACGATGCGGGGTTTAAGGCCCCAGTTGACTCCGATCTGAGAGCTGTTTTGGCCTTATTTGCTCTTTCTAAAAGATTCGGCCTTCACGTTAGTTTCCTATCGAGTACGAGACCTAGAAATTTCGCATCCTCCTTTAGTTGCAGTGTTTCATTGCAAAGTCTTAAAGAAGGAAAATTGGGAAGTCTATGCTTCTTTGTAAAGAGCACTACTTCAGTCTTGGCTGGGTTGACGCCTAGACCCTTTGTAGTAACCCAATGAGCAAGAGTATCCAATGCTTGTTGCATTATATCTCTTATTGTTGAGATGTACTTGCCGGTCACCACCAGCACAATATCGGGCGGTTTCAGTAATGCAGGATGCGTGCGCAAATGACTTATTCAGCAATTGAAAGTGTGAGCTTTCAATGACTGAATAAGTCAATTGCGCACGCATCCTGCATTACTGAAAGCGCCCATCATCAGCATAGGCCACCGTGGTGCACCCAGACTCCTTTAGAGCTATCAGCACTTCATTGACTGTCATATTCCAAAGGAGCGGCGATAAGACCCCACCTTGTGGTTTGCCTCTTCTAACCCGTCTGAATTCCTCCGAAAGCCCCAGGCTCGACTTTATAACCCTGCATCCCAGCAGCTGATCAATAAAGGACCTGGAGCACCCATCAACATTCAGACGCTGGAGTGCCCTCGTGACCGCAGAAGGTTCAACATTGTTGAAAGCACCTTCAATATCTAAGAAAGCAGCCAACGTGAATTCCTTGAATTCAAGGGATCTTTCGATGACCGCTACCAGGGAGTGGAGAGCAGTGTCTTCTGATTTACCTTTCGTGTAGGCATGCTGCGAGGGAGAAAACAGTTTTCTATCAATGCTTTGCTTAACATGGATCTCCACAAGTCTTTCTAGTATCTTGAGGAGAAAGGACGTGAGACATATAGGTCTCAAGTCTTTTGGATTGTGGTAGGAGATTTTACCCGCTTTTGGAATGAAAGCCACCTTCGCTACTCTCCAGGATGTTGGAATATAGCTTAGGCTAAGGGAGCTCCTATAGATGGCTGCGAGCCAATTCAGAATTAGGTCACTGACTTTCTGAATTTCGATGGGTTAAATTCCGTCTGGTCCAGGTGTTTTATAAGGCATGAAGCCTTCTATTAGTATAGAAGCGATGACTGATTGTTCATCATAAAAAACGCCTCCAAAAAGTTTTTATTGCATTTATTTTAAACATACCAAATAAGATTTATTAAAAATCGACAATTTAAATAAAAAAATGAAAAGAATTTTGCAATATATAAAATGAAAATCATACTTTTATAATCATATTTACAAGTTCTTGTTACGTAAATATTTATGAGGCTACTGGATATATAAAACATTATATTTTTTTTTAGAAAACTTTAAATTTATATTCGGTTGTTCGCCATATATTATTACAAGAAAATGTTAACAATCCAGCAACAATCATTATTGGATTAAATAAAAGTGTGAAGTTGTGTTTAATGTGACTTACACTTTTAATTATTCTTTTATGGATTTTTTGTGAAAGTCTTATTATTTTTTTTAACTTCTAATCAACTTTTACAACTTAACTTATTAACATCAACTTTCTCTTTTAATTTCATTTCAGCTCTGTCAGTAAAAATATTAAATTATATTTTTCTTATTGAATGCAAACAACAAACATTAATGTTGTCAGTTGGGGTGCCATCTTAAAAGTAATTAATACCACTTGCAGCATTTTCATGTTGGCCAGGAAATTGCTGAAATCTGCAATTAAAACAAAGAATACCTCGTAACAAAAATATAAACTGTTCGATATTGTTATGGTATTTATTTTTACTTAAAATAAAGTTTTATAAAAAAAATTAGTTTACTCCAAATGAGTTAGATCCTCTAGTTCCGGTGCATCCTGACTGCTCATTGAATTGTTAAGATAAATCGGTGTTGATGATTGAGACTGTAAGTATAAAAAAAAGATTTTGTTTTTGTAATAAATTATTAATATATATTAATCAAATCAATCAAGAAGATACACAAAGAGACGTGGGTATCGCCCGATGGTAGAACGAGAAATCAGATGGATCATGCGGCCGTCAGCCGCAGATGGAAATCTATTCTTGAGGATGTCAGCAGTTTCAGGGAAGCAGACACCGGAAGCGACCACCATTTGTTGTAGCAACTATTCGCCTAAAAATCGCCTTAATCAGAAACGTGCAGCATGATGCTAGAACCCGTAGACGGTTTAGACCCCCCGCACACTACAGACTTTCTATCGGCCGATAGTTTGGTCGGGATCTTAATCAGTATGAAGATGCAGGCAAGTGCGCACATTACAACGATTCGATATCGGCCGGATACCAGTATAAAAGTCCAACCCGACCAAACTATCGGCCGATGGAAAGTCTGTAGTGTGCGGGGGGTCTTAATGTAGATCTTCTGTGGAAGAGCGTTAAAAAGCGAGAGTTTGCTGGAAACCTACAACAAATATTAAACCAGAAAACCGTTTCTGACGACACAAATATTGAAGAGCTGTGGAGTACGACAAAGGGCGCTATATTGACGGCTGCGGAAACGAGCATCGGTTATGTCCAAAGAAACCAGCAACACTGGATCTCGGACACAACCTGGCAAAAAATAGAACGCAGGAGAGCCCTCAAAAATAAAGCAGCTGGGAAAGATGGCATCCCGCCAGAATTGTTGAAAGCCGACTCAAGCCTCATAGCAGATGCGCTTCAGCCAATCCTAGAAATAGCATGGAACACCTCTATCTTTCCGGAGGATTGGACGGAAGGTATCATAGTCAAAATACCAAAAAAGGGGGACCTAACAATATGCGACAACTGGAGAGGCATCTGTTTATTATCTACTGTGGGCACAATTTTGTCCCATATATTACTACCTAGGATAAGTGAGGCAGTAGACCGAACGCTTAGGAGGCAGCAGGCCGGATTCAGGAAGGGCCGCTCATGTATTGATCATATTAACACCTCCATAATAATGGAGCAGTCTACTGAATTCCGATCCCCCCCGTTACCTTGCTTTCGTAGATTATGAGAAAGCGTTCGACTCGGTCAATAGGAGCTTTATATGGCAGGCACTACGGCGACGTGGACTGCCTGATAAAATAATAAAATTGATAAAAGCCTTATACAGGGTGTCCCACATAAACTTACAAAGCGGCCGGCTGTGGATAGGTCTTGGATAGACGAACAAAAAGTCGTATGGGTGGGGGGGGAAACGTAACGGTTTAGCCGCTAGGGCGTTTTGAAGTTTTTTTGCTAAAGTTTTACATATAACCCTGTATTTTTGTAACCGTATAACCTATTTTCATGGTTATGGTACCAGTGCACGCACCAGTGTTATGGTACCAGTGTGCATTGTCCAAGCTTTCCAATTTTTTAAAAAAAAATATTGGTTTATCACGTATTTTTTGGAGAAAAAGGTGGTTTTCGTTGAAATTTTAGTGAAAAAATAACAAAATTTTGACTTTGGCGATTCATAACTCCAAAAGTTGGTAAGATAGGACCATTGTTTTTACCGTTGTAGATAGGTGGAGGAATTCTGCGTGCACTGGTACCATAACCATGAAAATAGGTTATACGGTTACAAAAATACAGGGTTATATGTAAAACTTTAGCAAAAAAACTTCAAAACGCCCTAGCGGCTAAACTGTTACGATTCCCCCCCCCCATACGATTTTTTGTTCGTCTATCCAAGACCTATCCACAGCCGGCCGCTTTGTAAGTTTATATGGGACACCCTGTATAACAATTCCAAATGCAGAGTTCTCCATAATGGAAAATTTTGCCGGCAACTTTGAGGTGAGCTCAGGAGTACGACAAGGATGCCTACTTTCGCCTTTACTATTTTTTATAGTAATAAATGACATCCTTGTCGGTGCTCTAGATAGTAGAACAGGCGGCATACAATGGGGTTTGTTAGACCGCCTTAAGGATCTCGACTACGCAGATGATATCTGTTTGCTGGCCCACAAACACCATGACCTCAAAAACATGCTTAACAATTTGGCAACAGAAAGTAGTCCAGCAAGCTTAAGGCTAAATCCGATTAAAACTAAAGAAATGCGGATAAATGCAAACACCATTGAACGGACTGCGCTGAATAACCGTGACGTGGAACTGATAGATAAATTCTGCTACCTCGATAGCATTATTACCGAAAATGGTGGTGCAGAAGAAGATGTCAGCTCCAGAATAAATAAAGCACGAGGCGCATATGCATGCCTGTTCCGCATATGGAGATCAACGGAGATCTCCACTAGCACCAAATTGCGGCTGTTCAACTCCAACGTTAAGGCAGTTCTTTTGTACAGTTGCGAAACATGGAAAGTCACCCAATTCATCATAGGGCGCCTCAGTCTTCATAAACAGATGCCTGCGTCGTATCCTAAAAATCCGCTGGCAGGATAGAATTTCAAACGAAGAACTATGGCGCCGTGCCGGCCAAGAAAGGATAGACGACCAAATCAGGCGAAGGAAATGGAATTGGGTTGGCCACACCTTGCGACGCGAAAACGAAAATCTGGCCAAACAGGCCCTTGACTGGAATCCGCAAGGATCCCGTCGAGTCGGATGACCTAGAACAACGTGGAGGAGAACCCTACTAGCAGAAGCCGCAACAACTGGGAGGTAATGGTCGGAGCTGAGAGCTGTCGCGCACGTCAATTGTGAACTGAACAAAACGAAAGAGTTTCGATATCAAAAATTGGTTGCAACAGCTTTCAGTAAATCGGCCGCTCCTATTTAATTTTTTACTGAGTGAATTTAACCACTTTAAATGAAACACATTGCAATAAAATTATTCTAACACTTACTTGCACTAAATTACCGCCTGATTGAAATTTCATTAAACCATTTCCATTCGACTGATTTCCAGATGAACTCTGTGATAAACCTTTAAAATTTTGAAAGAAACAATATGGAGTTAAATTTAAGTAAGCAACAATTTTAAGCAAATTAAAAATTTACCTGTTTGTGGTGTAGATGGTCGTGCAGGCGTTACTATCACATACTTTTGCTGTGGGCCAGATATATTTTGATTTTGTAAAGTTGAACGTGCTAATTGAGCTGGGATGTTCTGATTTGTACTATAATTATATGTTTGTAATTAAAATGACTATAAAGGGCTTTGTTTAGGCATACATGTTAGGTATTCTTGTCGAAACTTGAGAGCTTTGTGGTCTATTGATGGTAATAGCTGCAGCAGCCGTAATTGGTGCGTTAACTATAGAGGCGGGTGTTGATGAATTATTCATTTGTACATTCGTTGCTATTGATGGTGGTGCATTTCTAGCCTTTATTACAGCTTGATGTAATGTTGGTCCAAGGAAACCATAATCTCGCCTATAAAATGGTTTTAGTCATTAATATTTCTATCGATTTAACTATTAATTATATAAAAACTATAAATTTAAATAGAGCACCATAATGAATTATTATTAGGAGGAGCGAAATCAGAGGGCTGTAAGCAAAGGGCGTAAGGCGAGCTGCAAATTGTCCAACCACCAGAACCAAGTGCTGGTATTGAAAGCACCTCTTTTATCCCTTTCCGAAATTCTTGTACTGAACCTCAAGAGATCCTGAACATTTATATCCTCTTCGCTTAAAGTGCCCTGCGAAACATGTGGTAGAAGAGAGGCACTCCCGATCCATCTTCCAATCTCCAATCGCGTTCACAAGGTGTTTTGTGGTATCTTGCGTTCGGGTAGGACACTCCCCGAATGAAACGATTGTCGCTCTCCATGGCTCTAGCAATATATCTTCGAATCAAATTGATAGAATCGAATTGATTGTCGATCCTATTAACCAATGCCTTATCGTAGAGAACATTGTTGGCGTGAAACTTAGTGAAGCCTGATTCTGGTGTTCGATACAACCTTAAGCGCGCCCTTAAGCATTGTCTTTCGAAAACCCGAAGCTTTTTCATATAAAAAGGAGAAATGTTGAACCATATTGGGCAACCATATGTTAAAATTGGTCTGACCAAGGCTTGATAGCAGATCACTTTGACCCGTGGGCTTAGGTGTCTGCTGTAAAAAAAGCCTTTTGGTCATATGAAACGCCTTGTTTGCGTTGGCAAGAGCAGCACTTATATTTCTATTGAAATATGAGTATGGTCCAGCCAAAGCCCAAGATACTTCACTTCCAACTTCTATCCTAATGTTTGCTCAGCATTATTCGAAATTTTGAGGGTTTTCCAGTTCCTTCGCACATCGCGAGCTCTGTTTAAAGGAGTCCGGAAAAGGATCGTTTCACATTTGCTATAATTGATTTCCAACTTCCAATCATCACTATAGCGTTCAATTGTCTCGAAGTCACGTTACAGAAGCGTCTGGATTACTCCAATCTTCGACCCCGTCCTGTACACAATCAGGGCATCCTCGTATGCTAAAGAAGAGCTGAGTGAACTTGTTAGGTCACTTGTAAAGATATTAAATAAGAGCGGCGAGCTCATCGCACGGTGTTACAGACCATTTTTAATGTCAAAGAACCTATTTGATGTGAAGTTGCCATTTTTAACAACGAACTTCTTGTTGGAAATCATATTATAAATCATGTATATCTGAGGTGCTGTCATGCCGAGTCTGACCAGTTTGTAGAGAAGACCTTCAATTCATACTGTATCGAATGTCTTCTCAAAATCGATCAGGTATGCTCCGGTACACTGGCCTTTCATGAAGTTTCAGTCTGATACCATTTACCTGTTGTCTGATACCAATTTCGACACGGCATGAATAGTGTAATGCCCTGAAATCCGAATTGGTTATCGATAATTACTTTTTATTCTTCAGCCCATTTGGATAATGAACTATTAATCATTATTTCAAACACCTTACTGATATTCGGAAGAAGACTAATTGACCGGAGATTAGCAGGGTTACTTTTATCTTGACCCTTCTTGGGTATTGGGTACATCATTGCCATCTTCCAGTGTCCTAGAAAAGGGGCATTGTTAAACAATATGGTGTATATGTCTATAGCCACCAGGGGCAAATGCCTTAAGATGTGTCCGATGTTCGGAACACCATCCACCCCAGGCGACTTCTTATTGTTTAGATGCGAAACATTAACAGGAGATCGATTTTTCTAATGAAAGTAGAATTTACTTGGGCCGCGGGAATGTAATTCGCTGGGCAGTCTTCACTGAATTGGATGATTGATCGATTCTCGGATTTTCAAGTTTCAATCTCATTAACTAATCTTTCATGGTTCAGTAAGGCCCTATACACAAGGTCAACATTCGCCTGAACACTGGTATTCACTGAATAGATTCCTTGATAGTAGGCCCCCACATAATCCACCTTCTCCTGCTCGTCCTCTATACAATAATTGTCGTCGATGCGACTGATTTCTTCCGGATCCATGCCAGTAGATCTTAGTAGCTCCTCATTTGGCCGAGTCCGACGAATGCGTAACTTGTCTCATCGGTTGTCTTTTACAGATTTTATTTATCTGTGGGAACATGCTCGCGCTATTTGTTTGTATAGCACAGATTCACAGAATGTGAATATTGTTGTTTTAATAGATGTTGGAGATTTTTCATAACCGATTTAAGAGTAACGATCTCCGGACTCGTTCGGTCTCCGAACTGGCGGCGAAGGGCTTTCAGTCTCGTCAACATTCGACTTTTGTATTTTTGTAGTCCGTCGATCGTTGCATTCCTGTAGCAGTCCGTGCTGTCCTTTTTCTTTGTTCTTGGTATAGTCTTTTCCATTGTCTGTATGATGAGATTATCCATGTCTTTGAGATATGAATCAATCCCATCGTTGGTTAAATTCCTGGGCGTAGGAGTCCGTAGGTCCCGAATCTCAACCAGTGCATCTTTTTTGTATGCAAAAGGGCGCACTTCGCAATATTCCAGAAGTTCTTGTACTGTTATTTCAAGTCCATAGTGATCACTATCGTAAAGCGACATCGCTCTGCCATATTAAACACAACAAGAAATTGAATAACTTACTTGTAATCATCAATAATATCCGGTGGATTTCTCATTGATTTAAGAAGAGGTGCGCAACATTTCTGAAGCATTGCCCTGATATGTCCAGCAGCTATTTTATCAGTATTACTCATAGTAGTGCCTTGCAAGTGTGTCTCTATCCGCTCTGATATAAATTTCAGACGTGGTATAATGAAAACTTTTATAACTTCACCACCAAGCTCAGATAGCCCAGCAATGGCACCGTACAGGGACGACAGGTGCGTTTTCTCATTCTGTAAAGCTGTGCTAAAAATCCTAAAAAAATCATTGCCAGTGAAAAAAGCTAAACATTTATATAAAAATAGAATTTGTACCTAGTCACCCTAGTTTGTAAATTATTTGTTGAAGTATTGAAATTCTTACATATCTGCGCCATAAGACGAGCAGCAAAATCCCGTAATGCCCAATGATTATCAAGTTCTGGCCGCATGCAAAGTTGTTTGGATACAATACACGTTGAAACAGATGGAATCAATTCATGTAACTAAATAATTTCAAATAGAACATAAATATTAAGGGGGGAAATGTATTTACGTACATATTTTTCTAAATATAAGGCTGGATTATCAAGAAGGGCTTTAACCATTCTCATAAGGTAGATAAGCAAGGCTAAATTGTTTTGAACAACATTAACTTTAACCCCTTCGGCAATGAATGTGCACATCCTCGGAAGCATTTCATGCAGACCTGGATCAGTTGCGAGCGACTGCAAATATTTGCATTTAATTTTTGTTCATCGTGATTAATATTGTATAAAAAATACCTGTAGAGCTTCCCCTCTTCGGGGCTCATCTGAGCCAACACAGGCTTCTGTTATTTCCTTATAGTAAAGCTGCTGCTCAACGGACAACTCATGAGTTGCAAGCTGTTTTACATGAACAGTTTCGACGTTCTTTAATTTATGTAATTTGCCTGTTGCTGGTTTTCCGGCAGTATCTCTGGAAACGCCTTGCTCAAATTTCATTATTGGGTTAACAGATTCAACAGCTTGCGATTCTTTAGAAAGGGGAGGTGGATTTTCTGGCACAGTCGGCTGAATACCATCAACACACAGCCAATGTGCTCGCAGTGTGACCTCTAAAGGTATTTTAGGAGCACCCGACTGAATTATTTCACTTAAGTCAATTTCCTTATCCTCAATAAAATGTAATTCCCTGCCGCCACCTGAGGCGAATCTAAATGGGATAAATTCATTTGCTGTGAACCCATATTGCGGCTCAATATTTCTTATTTTTAATGCATGATCTATATCACTTATATTAAGTCTACTACGTTTAGCATGATGCATAAATTTTGCAGCATCTTGAACGATCTCTTTTAATTTAAAGGAAACATCTTCGGCCAGCTCTTTAGCTGCATCATCGGGTAATGAACCTACGCCAATACTTTCTGCGATTACCTTCATAGACTCGGATGATAGAATTGTACCATATAGCATGCCTTGATCACCCATAGTTTAAAATAAAGTAGTAAAACATATAATTTTTAAAGCAATATTGAAGAAGTAAATTCGCAAATTGCCTCTGTGCAAGCTGCAAGGAGCTACCAGCTGTCACCTTGCTGTCAAAAAAATGACATCTTGTTCTTCTTAAGTAAAAACATTTACAAATAACACGTAATGGTGATGATATGAATAAAATTATACCAAATCATATGAAATTTTTTTTTAAATTTTAGACCATTGTATACGGGAAATTAATTTTTGATCATATCATCATCCACATCCTCGTCCAGAACTGTCAGTCCCTGACTTGAAGTCTCCAATTTCTTATACCTAGGGCTCGTATATCTTCTTCTTCACTATTTGTGTGTCTTTTTTTGTGGACGTCCGGAAATTCCGTCTCCCTCTGACCTTTTGTTCATGATTTTTGCCATGCTATCGTCGCTGCTACGTTGACAGTGTCCTACCAATCGAATTCTGTTAATTTTTATAGTTTTTATGATGTTTGGATCTTTGTACAACTAATGCATTTCGTGATTGTATCTTTTCCTCCAAACATCGTTTTTTGGTCTTGCTCAGACAAAATATATCTCACTAAATACAAAAATTCCGGCCTGGGTAGCTTACGGGTGGGTAAAGGTGCCCGACTACTATCGCAGGGGTCAGTGGTTCGAATCCAATATGCAACATGGTCCGTCGTTGTTAGCAGTTTGGATGAAGTGGCGATAGAAAAACCCGCGTATTGCTGGTCTCAGTTTTTTTCACTTACTCTTTACTATCTTCCCGTCTATTGGAAGAACAACAACCGCAGTACAAGAAACTTTCACTCAGATTGAATTAACGAAAGCAAAACAAAGTATTATACATGGTGGCTTAGTCTACAAGAACACCTAACATTGGTCCTACAATCAAAGTAGAAGAACAGAGTTTGAAGTGGTAAACTCATTTACCTACCTTGGGTCAATAGTAGCCGACAATAGTATGGAACCAGAAATACGCACACGACTGCTAAAAGCCAACAAAGCCTACTATAGTCTGTCAAGGCTCTTTAAATCCAATCATCTAACCATTATGTCTAAACTTTTACTATATAAGACGATGGTCCTACCGGTTCTCACATATGCATCCGAAACGTGGGTGCTTAGGAAAAAGCACTCAAACCTCTTGGGCGTGCTCGAGAGGAAAAGACTTCGGAGGATTGTTGGCTCCGGTTGTGAAGAAGGACGATTCCAGAGACTACAATGACGAGACCTACGAGCGCTATCGCGACATTCTTGTGAAGAAAATAATTATAGGGGGTGGGCAGGGCATCTAGTTCGTATGGGTGAAGATGAGCCAGCTCGGAAAATTCTCTGCGGTAAGACCTATGGGATGCGGCAGCCAGGGAGACCCAGCCTCCGCTGGAAGGATGGCGTAGACCAGGACGCTCAGAGCTTAGGGTTGACAAACTGGATGACATTGGCACAGAATCGAGACCGGTGCAGAGAACAGCTGCGAGAGGCCAGGACCGGATCCCGGTTGTAAAGCCGTTAAAGAAAAAGAAGATCTTTCATCCTATAGTTCAGTTTCCTACATTATACTTCATTATAGAATGAACCATCGACAGTACAAAGGGGCGCGGTACCTCTGGGCGCTAATCTTTCGCATAAAAAAATATTTGGTAAATACAATACATTGTAAATATTTAAATTGCAGGTACGTGACATAGTTTTGTCTCTGAAAATACTGAAAATACTTTTATTACAACTGTCATAATTATAAAGACGTGCCTTCTTTGTAAATGATTTGCAGTTAAATTCCGTGATGATTCAATGAAAATAAGAAGAAGCTCCAAAGCGCTCGAATGATTTTCATATACCCAGGCTGTAGATCACACACACTTGTTTTGCAGTCGGCTGCACGTGCGTGAGGTTTGTGTTCTGTGTACTGACCGTTGATTTTTCGCAATTTAGGACGTCTCAGGTTCGTTTTATTATAATATATTGTCTAGAGATTTTAATTTCACCAATAAATGTCGCTATGTAGCGCCAAAACAGCCTCGATTATATTAGCCAGGTGATATGGAGTGCACTATGTAGAGCTCTATTGTGCATGACAGTTGCAAGGAAAATCAATAAAAGTCCCTTTAATTTCGCGATGAAGTCAGTCAATTACAATTTAAGAAAAAAAATACCGGCTGTTGGTATTATGCAATTATAAATCAAAATTGTGTTTAAAGTAGGTACAAATGAAATTCTGTGCATTCAGCACTTGTGTGGCAAATTAAATTGGGTTTGAATTTGATAAATCAGCACATTCCAATTTATATAAAATGAGCCGCGACCATCCAATAAACTGTCGCTTTCGCGAAAATAATTGATAGTGTGGGATTTTGGCACAAAATTCATAAATTTTGCCTGATTGGAAATAAATTACTTGCTCATATGAGGCTGTCTATATGCTATGTCGCGAGCAGCGTGTATTTTTCGGTGTACATCATTTTTATTTTTAAAAAAAGATTTTGAAACGTGGTTTTCGTCGCTTTGTTGTTTTTAAAGTGATTTTTTTCGACACATTTTAAATGGGGATTTTATTAACCATCTTTGTGCCAGCGACGAGTAAGATTTATCTGTATATCAGGCAAGAGTTAATTAAAAATAAACTCGGAAACTTCGGATTTTTTTATTGGAATTTATGTATGAACTTTGGATAGATTTTTTCAATGGTATCTTCCTATTTCAAGGTTACACGATGCAACTAATAAAAATGCTTTCCAGTTCATAAATTGGGTTTTTGTCTTGACTAGTGAATAAAATGGTAACAAAATTTTAACCGTAATCAAGTGCGGTCATCGTGTATTATTTTTTAATTCAGTTTAAAGTAATGAAAAAGTATTAATTACATTTTTTTTAAGAAAGTGCAGTTTATTTATATTATTTTACAAACATCAATTTCGACGTGCATCCATTAAAGAAAATTTAATACAACCTTAATGTTCCCAATTATATTTTTTTCTTTTTAGTTTTACGGGGACGATTCAATTTTTCTGATGTTAGTTGAAAAGTATTATGTTCTGGTTTAATTGGTGTCTTGTAGAGCTACTATTCCATTCTTGTAGATGCCTGGGGAATTTTGGCAAAAAAGTTACCAAAGTAGGTTTTACAGGGGTGGTAGTACGTTGTTTCAGTCGACCTCTCCATACAAAAAGCTTGAATTTTTGTATGAAGATGTCGATTGAAACAACTTACGTGCTACCACCCCAGTACTTAAAAAGGTAGACTTTCCCGGCCCTACTATTCTCGGAAGAGATACTATAACCTTTTCCACTGATTCACGTTTCAATACCTTTGTAAATTGTGCCTATTAAAATCTTTGATTATTGATGAATGACGAATATTTGAAAATACATATATTATTATTAAAATAATATACTGGTGCTAAAGAAAGCTTGCGCGAATAGACGGCGTTTTCCAGTTATTTTCGCGGCGTATATGAAATCATGTGGAGCTCTTTCATTGAATCTCATTCACGATACATATTTCACAATTTTGGAAATTGCCGACAAACCTATGACAAGTGAATCATATAGCTACAACTTATTAGATTAGATAGACAATAATTATTAAAGATAGCAAAATACAATATAGTACAGTTAAATTAAGCCGAAAAAAGCGAAATAGCGAGAATGATTGGGTACAGGCTGAAAATTTGCACAGAGCTTCCTTTTAGGGTTCTTAATAAAAGGTTATAAAGTCTACCGATTACATCTAAAACCGTAAGTTCTTTCATAAAATAAAGTTCACAAAGTTTGTAGATCATACGATTCTCTACAAAAAATGTTATGACATTTTCCCGTATGAATTGCCATTCATGAGATATCACGGTTTTAACTATTTAAAACACACATATGAACTCATTCGCAACTTGTATGGGTTATCAGTAGAGATGCCCCGAATATGGGTTCGACCGAATACGAATATTCGGTCAAAAATGTACCGAACCGAACATTCGGCCGAATTATTCGGTTCATTTTTGCGCAGTTCATATAGGTCGTCGAAGCGATCTGCGAATAGCAATGTTCGCCCATCCCTTGAGCACTTCGCTGTCGGTGTCGCGTTTTTTCCACGTTTCTTGTCTAGTTTCTTCGGTTTCCCGATTCAATTCGGCAGGTCGACCATCATTCTCCTTTCACACCCTGGACTTGGGACCAGGGCTTATACCACTTCACGATAGATGATTCATTTAAAACCTCTGCTTTTTTACACATTTTTCTAATGTGAGCTACCTTTTATTATTCCATCTTCTTCTTCTTTAAACTCCTTTAATCCCTCATGGGACATAGGGCGGAAACAGTTGCCCTCCAGCGGACTCTGTTTTGCGCGACAGCTCTCAGCTCCGACCAGGATCTCCCAGTTGTTGCGGCTTCTTCTAGTAGGGTTCTCCTCCACGTTGTTCTAGGTCTTCCTACTCGACGGGAACCTTGCGGATTCCAATCAAGGGCCTGTTTGGCTAGGTTTTCGTTTTCGCGTCGCAAGGTGTGGCCAACCCAATTCCATTTCCTTCGCCTGATTTGGTCGTCTATCCTTTCTTGGCCGGCACGGCGCCAAAGTTCTTCGTTTGAAATTCTATCTTGCCAGCGGATTTTTAGGATACGACGAAGGCATCTGTTGATGAAGACTTGTAGGCGCCCTGTGATGAATTGGGTGACTTTCCATGTTTCGCAACCGTACAAAAGAACTGCCTTAACGTTGGAGTTGAACAGCCGCAATTTGGTGTTAGTTGAGATCTCCGTTGATCTCCATATGCGGGACAGGCATGCATATGCGCCTCGTGCTTTGTTTATTCTTGAACTTACGTCTTCTTCTGCCCCACCATTTTCGGTAATAACACTACCGAGGTAGCAGAATTTATTTACCAGTTCCACGTCACGGTTATTCAGCGCTGTCCGTTCAATGGTGTTTGCATTTATCCGCATTTCTTTAGTTTTAGTCGGATTTAGCCTTAAGCCTGCTGGACTACTTTCTGTTGCCAAATTGTTCAACATGTTTTTGAGGTCCTGGTGTCTGTGGGCCAGCAAACAGATATCATCGGCGTAGTCGAGGTCCTTAAGGCGGTCTACCAAACCCCATTGTATGCCGCCTGTTCGATTATCTAGAGCGCCGACAAGGATGTCATTTATTACTATAAGAAATAGTAAAGGCGAAAGTAGGCACCCTTGTCGTACTCCTGAGCTCACCTCAAAGCTGTCGGATAATTTTCCATTATGGAGAACTCTGCATTTGGAATTGTTATATAAGGCTTTTATCAATTCTATTATTTTATCAGGCAATCCACGTCGCCGTAGTGCCTGCCATATAAAGCTCCTATTGACCGAGTCGAACGCTTTCTCATAATCTACGAAAGCAAGGTAAAGGGGGGATCGGAATTCAGTAGACTGCTCCACTATTATTCTCAAGGTGTTAATATGATCAATACAGGAGCGGCCCTTCCTGAATCCGGCCTGCTGCCTCCTAAGCGTTCGGTCAACTGCCTCACTTATCCTAGATAGTAATATATGGGACAAAATTTTGCCCACTGTAGATAGTAAACAGATGCCTCTCCAGTTGTCGCATATTGTTAGGTCCCCCTTTTTTGGTATTTTGACTATGATACCTTCCGTCCAATCCTCCGGAAAGGTACAGGTGTTCCATGCTATTTCTAGGATTGGCTGAAGCGCATCTGCTATAAGGCCTGAGTCGGCTTTCAACAATTCTGGCAGGATGCCATCTTTCCCAGCTGCTTTACCATTGGCCATCGCATGAATTGCGGTTACTATTTCCGTCTTGGATGGGGCCCGGGTGGTGATTCTTATTGGCTGTGCATTGTTGCTGTTTTCCTGAGGTTCCTGTGTAAGTGTACCATTCAGGGCGGCGAAAAAGTAATCTCTCCATCTTTGGAGTTGCTCTTCGTCGCTGCACAGCAGCCTTCCATCCGCACTCTTAACGGCATGCTTTTTAGTAGAGTGCTTTCCCGAGAGCTGTTTAGTGATTTGGTACAGCACCTTACTGATCTGATTTCTCGTTCTACCATCGGTGGTACAGCACCTGCCTGTGTTTGCCGCGTTTTCCGCTTTTTCTGCGAGCTCGTTTATCTGCTGCCTTTTATCACGCCGGACACTTCTCTTAACCTCCCGGTGTAATTGGGAGTATTCCCGTTCTAATTGGTGACGTCTTTCCGGGTCGTTTGTGGAGTTTACGCTATTTTTGAGGGCCCTTCTGCGTTCTATTTTTTGCCAGGTTGTGTCCGAGATCCAGTGTTGCTGGTTTCTTTGGACATAACCGATGCTCGTTTCCGCAGCCGTCAATATCGCGCCCTTTGTCGTACTCCACAATTCCTCAATATTTGTGTCGTCAGAAACGGTTTGCTGGTTTAATAATTCTAAAAAGTTTCCAGCGAATTCCCGCTTTTTAACGCTCTCCCGCAGAAGGTCTACGGGTTATAGCATCATGTTGCACGTTTCTGATTGCGGCGATTTTAAGGCGAATAGTTGCTACAACCAAATGGTGGTCGCTTCCAGTATCCGCTCCCCTGAAACTCCTGACATCCTCAAGAATAGTTCTCCATCTGCGGCTAACGGCCACGTGATCTATCTGATTTCTCGTTCTACCATCGGGCGATACCCAGGTCTCTTTGTGTATCTTCTTGTGACAAAAGTAAGTTCCACCTACCATGAGTTGGTGGGAACTACAAAAGTCAACGAAAAGCTCACCATTGTTATTGGTAACTTGGCTTAGGCCTTGGTTTCCAATTGTGTGTTCAAGGCCGGTGTTGTCACGGCCGATCTGAGCGTTTAAGTCACCCATTAAAACAATGATGTCTCCCCTTGGAATAGAGCGAAAAACCTCATTCAGTCGCATATAGAACTCGTCCTTGATGTCATCTTCTGCGTCTTCAGTTGGAGCATAGCATTGGACTACCGTAGTACTTCTTAGTCTGGTACGCAGGCGTACGGTAATAATCCTCTCAGAAACCGGTGACCAGCTAATGAGGCTGGAGGTCTTTGTTAGCCGTTCGCCCCCCATTCCATCTTAATGCAGTCAAAACAACTCGATAGTGATGTCATGCCTGTTTACATATTGGTACATATAGTCGTATCAATATTCCATTTACATTTTTTTTAATTGACCAGAGCGAAGTGATTATTCCATATGTTTTTACATTAAGAACGTTAACGTTTTTCTCTTACAACATTTTCACTACAAATTGTAGCCGCCTAAGTTGTAGTTAAATTCGCAATGTGGTGCAACGTACCGTAAGGGGGTCGTGTGAATCTCAAATTTATTAAAACATGAAGAAAATTTAATGTAATAATAATAGTTATAATACTGACCATACCTGACCATTACCATAATATACTATTCAACACCACTTGCAGTCTATATCTCAAGTAAGGTAAACCACTCGAGTGGTAAGTGGTATTCGTCATACTCATTATCTCTTGTACGTTAAACAGATAGATTAATTGAAAATAAAAACTTATAATTTCGTAACATTATAAAATATTTCAATCAATCAAATTCTAACAACTTGATATCTTCTTTACAGCAATGAATCTTCAAGGTGCTGGTTTTCTTGGCTGCGGTGAGCCACAGCTGCAATATTTGCCAAATAACCTCTGACGAATTTTCCCTGTGGATTCACAAAAAAATTAGTTTATAAGTTTACACTGGGATAAAATTATTGCGTAAAAGAAACTTGAAACTTCCTATATTTTTTTTGTTCAATATTGTCAAATAGATATTTATTCAATAAAAAAAGAAAATCTCTACGGTAAGTGTGTATTGTTCAATTATGCAAAAACAAAAGCAATAGGTATTAACAAAAAAATTATTTTATTTATTTTCAGATCAGTATAACAGTTACACTTCTTCTATAATTTTCATGCACTAAACTGAATCGAAAATGATATGTTGAATTATTCTTAAAATTTAATTTTTCTTTATCCTTGTGCCTCAATATTTCTCGTATCTTCTTCATACTATTATTATAAAATAAAAAAACCGAAAAACAAAACAAATATGGATTCATATTCGCCTGAAGTATTATGGATGGTAATTATTGGTTTTATAATTGCATTCATTTTGGCTTTTGGTATTGGAGCTAATGATGTCGCTAACTCGTTTGGTACAAGTGTTGGTTCAGGTGTTTTAACAATTCGACAAGCTTGTGTACTAGCAACTGTTTGTGAGATATTAGGAGCGGTCTTAATTGGTAAGTTGGTTTTTAGCTTGTTTTATAATGCTTATTAATTTGTTTTATAATGTAGAATACTTTTAATGAGTTTTCATTTTTTTGTTTTACATTAAAAATATTATGTAAGATGTTGTACTGATAGCAATTTGAAAGGAGCAGGTAGAATTAAAGCTTATTTGATGATGCTTTATTTGTTACAAATTCAATATTTTGGAATGGTATTTTAAAAATTATTAAATTATGCACAGAAATAATACTTATTGTGTTCATAAGTTTGAAAAACATTGCAATTATCATTCATATTTATATTTTGCTTTCAATCAAAACGTACGAGTAATCCGACAAACAAGTTATACTTTTTCTTTGTATTATTTTCTTAAAAAATGATTTCACTTTAATTTTTTCATACAAATATTGTAGAATTCGGTAATCTTCTTCTTCTTTAAATTCCTTTAATGACATGAATTTCGGTTACTATTTCCGTCTTGGATGGGGCCCGGGTGGTGATTCTTATTGGCTGTGCATTGTTGCTGGTTTCCTGAGGTTCCTGCGTAAATGAACCATTCAGGGCGGCGAAGAAGTAATCTCTCCATCTTTGGAGCTGCTCCTCGTCGCTGCACAGCAGCTTTCCATCCGCACTCTTAACGGCATGCTTTTTTAGTAGAGTGCTTTCCCGTGAGCTGTTTAGTAATTTGGTACAGCACCTTACTGTTGCCTGTGTTTGCCGCGTTTTCCGCTTTTTCTGCGAGCTCATTTATCTGCTGCCTTTTATCACGCCGGACACTTCTCTTTACCTCCCGATGTAATTGGGAGTATTCCCGTTCCAGTTGGTAACGTCTTTCGGGGTCGCTTGTAGAGTTTACGTTATTTTTTAGGGCTCTCCTGCGTTCTATTTTTTGCCAGGTTGTGTCCGAGATCCAGTGTTGCTGGTTTCTTTGGACATAACCGATGCTCGTTTCCGCAGCCGTCAATATTGCGCCCTTTGTCCTACTCCACAGCTCTTCAATATTTGTGTCGTCAGAAACGTTGTGCTGGTTTAATATTTGTTGTAGGTTTCCAGCAAATTCCCGCTTTTTACCGCTCTCCCGCAGCAGATCTACGTTGAACCGTCTACGGTTTATAGCATCGCGTTGTACGTTTCTGATTGCGGCGATTTTAAGGCGAATAGTTGCTACTACCAAATGGTGGTCGCTTCCAGTGTCTGCTCCCCTGAAACTCCTGACATCCTCAAGGATAGTTCTCCATCTGCGGCTGACGGCCACATGATCTATCTGATTTCTCGTTCTACCATCGGGCGATACCCAGGTCTCTTTGTGTATCTTCTTGTGACAAAAGTAAGTTCCACCTACCATGAGTTGGTGGGAACTACAAAAGTCAACGAAAAGCTCACCATTGCTTAGGCCTTGGTTTCCAATTGTGTGTTCAAAGGCGGTGTTGTTACGGCCGATCTGTGCGTTTAAGTCACCCATTAAAACAATGATGTCTCCCCTTGGAATAGAGCGAAAACCCTCATTCAGTCGCATATAGAACTCGTTTTTGATGTCATCTTCTGCGTCTTCAGTTGGAGCATAGCATTGGACTACCGTAGTACTTCTTAGTCTGGTACACAGGCGCACGGTAATAATCCTCTCAGAAACTGGTGACCAGCTAATAAGGCTAGACCTGATTTATTTGGTGAAGATTACGCCCTACACCATTCCTACGGCTTTCAGTTTCGTTTCTACCAGAATATAAGAAAGACTCACCGTTTGGGCAGATATGTTCCCCCGCATCGGGCCATCTGGTCTCGCTAAGTCCCATGATCTTGATTTTATATCGATTCATCTCGTTGAGGACTTCATCCAGCCGTCCCTCAGCAAGCAGTGTTCTCACATTCCATGATCCGATTCGTGTCCTTGTTCGAAAAGCAAAGGTCGTCGTCGTGTTGTCTAGCCACTACCACCCTGAATTTTGATACTCCTGCAGAGTCCACGTCCTCTTACATTTGACAAAACGAAATTACCTCAACTTCAACAACTTCTTCTCGAATGGCGCTACAGAATATCTTCTTGTACATCAGGAAAACATTATTAAATAACTTATTAAAATATAATTTATTGGGAGATCAATTACTAATCAAAACATTAAACTGATTTTATCTACCATTCACATACTGTATTATGTTTATTTAAATCAAGTATTAACTGGGATTTAAGTTTTACATCGGGGAAATTCTCTTCAATCGATTACGATAAGATGTATTTTTTACAGTCGATGTCCAAAGCATTTTTCAATATTTCTAATTTATCAAGCATTGTTTTTATCATATTTCTAATTTATCATCATTGTGGATAATAATTGATTTTTGATTTAGTAATGATTATTAATTTAGTATTTTTTTAATTTTTTTATTTATCATCCGATGGTTTCTGAATGATTAGTTAAGATGGAACTGAACTTGTACTGCAAATCAGCAATTAGATATCCTGTGGTATATAATTCATTAGAAAATGCACTGTGTTTTGCACTTAGTTGGATCGTAAAATTTTTGTGAATTTATAAATATGTATTTAATATAATCAGTGTTAAGAGGATCTTACATTTTAGGTTATAAGGTATCTGATACTATGCGGAAAGGAATTTTGGAAGTTAGCCTCTATCAAGGATCTGAAACTGAGCTAATGCTTGGTTGTATGTCCGCATTAACAAGCAGTGCTTGCTGGCTATTAGTTGCTACCTTCCTTAAATTGCCTATCTCTGGAACGCACAGCATTGTTGGATCAACTATTGGTTTTAGTCTTGTAGCTCGTGGTACAGAGGGCTTGAAATGGACAACTTTAGGAACAATTGTCGGATCATGGTTTATTTCGCCGGTGTTAAGTGGCTTTGTGAGCACTATGCTATTTCTTTTGATAAGAAAGTTCATATTGCAAGCAAAGGATCCACTAAAGGCAGGGCTTTGTTTATTGCCTATATTTTATGGGACAACAATATTTATAAACTTATTAAGTGTTGTTTTGGATGGACCCAAATGTAAGTTATTGTATACTATCTAGACAATTTTTTTTAAACACGCTCAATTTTTTTAGTATTGGCGATGGATAATATTCCGGCTTGGATTGCAATTGTTTCCAGTATACTTGTTGGTATTATAGTTGGTATTTTGGTGAAAATTTTTGTAGTGCCTTTGCAAAAGAAGAAAATACTGAAAAAATTACAGCAGAAACAGCCAATAAAATTCACAATTGAAGGTTTGAATATTTTTAATTTATTTGAAAAAAAAAAACATTCATTTTATATATACTAGAACCATCGCCTAAAGCCAGCCCTAAAGGAATAAAAAGTCTGTCATTGATAAGCGCTGAAAAACAAATGCCATTGGAAACAACAGAACTAGTATTTTTAGCTGATAATGCTAAGACTGACAATCTTGTTGATATAAGTGATCCATCAAATCCGAAAGGACTTCAGAGAAATGGAACTCACCGAATCAATCCAGAAATAGTTAAAAAAGTTGGAGATCTTATAGGAAAAACCAGTCTAGATAACACCGATCTAACCATTACCAGTCTTAATTATATCGATGAAAAACCATATGAGTCAATTACTAATGGAAAAACCCTGCAAAATATTTTTGTTGAAAAGGACGGACGTACTAACGAGTAAGTAAAAAAAATGTTTGTTATATTTTAAATAAAATTGATTGATATTATATGAAACATGAAGAAATTTGGCTTCTTCATCAAAATTCATTGGGGAACGCGAACGAAAAAATATAGTAAATATATTGATACAAGAATGAAAGCCGACTAAGGTTTTGCATTAGGAAAATTTTTAAAAGCTCGTATCCAGAGGGGAAATCTCGAATACGGAAGAAGTAGTTCAGGGTTCTGGTTTGGAGGAGGAGGCCGAGGACGGCGTTCAAGGGGCATCTGAAAATGAGATCATTCAGATCAACCTCCAACACTCCGAAATAGCCACATATAACCTCCAAATTTTCTTAAAGGAGGAAAATCTGCATGTCGCCTTAATACAAGAACCGTGGGTACGAGGACGGAGCAAAAAAAGGCTCTCGGACAGACAATGCAACACCTTTTACCACCGACTGGATAAAGGCAATACAAATTCCTGTATTTTGGTTAAAAGTAACATCAAAGCGGTCCTCTGCCCGAACTTCAGTTCAACGGACCTAACGGTAGTTAGATTGGACTTTGAAGGGGAAGGGTCTACTTAGCCTCAACGTATGACGAGAGAGAGCGAGGGGGTGTTCCACAATTCGATTTCTTTTGAGTATACAATCGAAATTAGGTGTGCCAACATTTCGATCAATTCCATTATATGTAAGATATATTTAATTCGATTGAAATTTAATTCCTTTTTCGATTTCATTCCACTCGAATTGTGGAACACGTTTGATTATATTTTTGGAAATAGTGGAAAGACCAATCACCATGTCGATGCTTGGAATAGAATCACAGCCCCCCTGGGATGATAGACTTGACTTTACACTTGATTTTTTAATAGAAGCAAATATAAATAACAAACATAATAACACTCGAAGCAAATATAAATAACACACCATAAATTAACATCTAATTAGCGTTCCTTCTGCCTCATAAGTAGTCTCGTTGGCATTTCAGAGATTGTGGCTTTCTTTCCTGTCAGTCCATCTTCACACAATTTGTCCTTCTTCTACCTTCTGGTATCTTCTATAGGAAGTTGCATTTGAAGTGGTAACATTTGGATACGTTTACAAACCCTGCTTAACTTTATTAACCTCTTTCATCCTTTTTGCCTCTTACTTTCTTTCGACTGATGTTTGTCTTCAATGAGAAAACGATTGCTACTATATAGAGGCATACTTCTAAGCTATAGTCTTTCATATAAAAATAATTACGAAAGTTGTAAGCACATTTTTTAAAACTTATAATTTCCTCTTTTTAGTAAAAAAAAATCAAAATCTTATAATCTTTATTTATAAATTGTTAATATATATTTTCTATCTGCTTAGCAAAATAATCGCGTCAACAAAATCTCTCCGAACATTATCAAGCAATTCATCGCCCGAACAAACCACAGTTAAAACAGAAATTAATATTCCACAATTAGAACAAGAACTTCCAGAATTAAAATTACGAAAATGCACAGATAGTACCGATCTTGTAGTACGTTCAACAATGTCACCAAATTCAAGCAAAGTACCATTAATTGAAGGCAAAGATGATGCTAATCAATTTAATATAGCATCCAAAGATGAAGAGAGTGAAGATGTTTCTATATTATTTTCTTTTTTGCAAATACTTACTGCAACTTTCGGAAGTTTCGCTCATGGTGGAAATGATGTCAGGTAAATAATTATTAATTTAATATTATTCTAAATATATCTTCTATATTTCATATATACATTTTCAGTAACGCAATTGGTCCATTAATTGCACTTTTCATGATTTATAAAGAGGGTTCCGTTATGCAAAAGACAGAAACACCAATATACATCCTAATTTATGGCGGTTTAGGTATTTCTGTTGGACTTTGGCTTTGGGGTCGAAGAGTTATTGAAACGATTGGAAACGATTTAACTAAAATAACTCCATCCATGTAAGTATTATTCATTAAGTAAAATTACAAAAGAAATAGTAATCCAATGCCTGTTATTTTTGTGTTGCTTTTTATCCTTTTACATCTTCAATATCGGATTTTGATTTTTAAGTAAATTTAGCCTCTTTTAAATAATCTCCGTAATTATTGAACCTCTGCTACAATGGGGCCCTTCTACTATTGGGAGATTGATTAGGCGAGGTATAGAAACCTCTTTATTTCTCTTTTTTCTTTAAACTAGAGAGAAGGAAAAAGAATAATACAAGGTCCTATACCTCTCTCACTTGAATTCACAAGCAGTATTCTAGGGATTTGGAACTCCCGGGAAAGTTCGTGTGGCTCTCAAGACCTGTTTTGCACTGGTTCAGGATGTTCTCCGATGTTAGCTATATCTAGTAGGTTTTTTCAGTAGACTCCTGGCTCCACAAACCTCGGACGCTCAACGTCCTCTCGATCGTCCGGGCATTCTAGGCGGAACGGCGAATCGTTGAAATATCTAGAATCCAACCAAATTATACACGACAGGCAAAACGGCTTTAGACCAAAACGGTCTACTGGCGATCTGCTTGTGTGTTTAACCGAGCGTGTCAATCAAAGCATTCACAGGTTTGGTGAGTCTGGTCTAGTTGCTCTAGATATCTCAAAGGCTTTTGACAGAGTATGGCACTCTGTTCTGTTGACTAAATTCCAAGCTATTGGTATAAACTTAGTTCTAAGGAACTGGATTAAGAGCTTTCACTCAGGCCGTTCAATCAAGATAGTATCGGATGGTGTCGTATCCAACTCCCAAGCCATTTCGGCCGGAGTTCCTTCCCCAGGGGTCAATTCTATCTCCCGCACTTTTTCTAATCTTCATTAATGATCTGCTCTCAATCCCCTCCAACCAACTTCATTGCTTCGCCGATGACTGTACTTTGCACTTCTCTTACTCCTTCGACAATATAAGACAAGCCAGACCTTGTCTTTACCACTGTAAACTGACTGACCACTTCGATCAACCGTGATATCGAATCGATTCTTCATTGGAACGAAATGAATCGTGTTGAATTTAACGCAACCAAAACGCAGTACTGTGTGATCTCCAACAAAAATTGTACTGACCTTCCTAGTATCTCAGTGGGTAAAGAGAATCTAACGGCTGACTCAACTCTCAACATCCCATGGGTAACTTTAATGGAGGATCTGCGATGGAATGATCACATATTCCAAATCGCCAATCAAAGTGGAAATCAAAGATGACACAGCCTTTGCATCTCCATCGACTATGAGCCGCCGTAGCTCTCCATGCTTTATCGCTATTACCACAGCGACAGACTACCCCGCTCGGCTCACCCCCATACCCTACAGCCCACCTTTCGCGCACAACATGTTCTAGATGTTCGTTTATGAATAGAACAACTCGACTGTGGAATAATCTCCACAGTCACTTTTCCCGAACTCGTACAACACCCAAGAGTTCAAACGTAAGGTTCATCACCACCTGCTTCAACACCCCCAGCCGCCCTAATCCTATCATTTTCTTTTCTATCTTTCAAACCAAGCTTGCTACTAGACATTGCACCATGACCTGAACCACATGACAGACTGGTAGTACAAAGGGTGATTTCCCACATAAAAAAAAATCTTCCCAACGCCCTGGATTTCTCAAGAGATGCAAGCCGCCCTGGCTACAATCCACAAATCCTACATTCGGCCCCGCCTTGAATACAACTTATATGTTTGGGCAGGCGCCCCAAAAACTACCTTGGCTTAGCTCGACAAGGTGCAAAATAATGCCCTCAAACTCATTCGTGATGGCCCCTTTCGCCGTAGGAATGTAGCAGCGCTCTTCATGCTTTATCGATATTACAACAGCGACTGTTTCACTGGAATTCAGGATCTCCTGTCTGCCCGGCAATTTTTTTCCCGCAACACAAGACTAGCCCGCTCGGCTCACCCCCACACCTTACAACCCCCCCTTTCGAATACAATACGGTCTAGCTCGTTAATGAATAGAACAACACGACCGTGAAATAATCTCCCGCAGCCAGTATTTCCGAACTCGTACAAGACCTTAGAGTTCAAACGACATTTTCTCCTACCTACCTTCAACCAGACCCCCTTCAAGCTTACTGCTAGACATTGCATCATGACCTGAACGACATGACGGTCCGGTACTACGAAGGGTTACTCCTAACCTTGGTTTTTCATATTTTATTGGGACGCATACTGTGCGATAGTATTTCCAGCTATATCACTCTAGAGTCTAGAATAAACTCTCATAAAAAGCACCACTAAAAATTTTGCTAATTTGCTATCGTATCAATATTTAATTGTGCTGAATATGTAGCAATAAATATAAATATATTTGTCCTATCATAACTAAAATGTTTACATTCTTATAAAATAACCTTTCAATTCTAGGGGCTTCACTATTGAAGTTGGTGCCGCAATAACAGTACTTCTAGCTAGTAAAATAGGTTTGCCGATATCAACTACGCATTGCAAGGTTGGTTCAGTTGTTTTTGTTGGTTATGCTGGTTCATTTAACACGAATGCCGGAGATGCTGCAAATTTCCCAGAGCCGGTAACAAAGAAAGCAGTCGATTGGGGGTTGTTTCGTAATATAGCATACGCTTGGATCGTTACGGTACCAATAACCGCGTTACTTAGTGCTGGCATGATGTACTTCGCATGTAAGATGTTTCTACCTGGCTAGAAATCCAAAACTCTTACATTTTTATTGGCCATTTGAATGCCGCAATCAATTTTAATGATAATTAAAACAAAGTACATAATTTAAGTTAGTAGAATTTGAAAAAAAACAAGAAATAAATAAAAATAAAATAAAAACAAATGAAACACAAAGTATACACAAAAAAAAGTAATTCAGATAAATGTTTTTAGTTTTGGATTTTGATTCCAAAAAAGATCGTAGTGAAGTACATGTCAAAAGCAGAGAATTTGCGTAGTTTTTAAAGAAACATTATTTTTAAACTATATTCATTAACTGTTATATAAAATATACAAAATGCACAACAACATCAGAAAAACATATTTCCATCGATTTTGTTGGGAACCAAAAAAAAAAGAAAACTTCATCTACGAATATCATAGTACTTAAACTTGCGGATGTGTTACTTAAGAAACCATACCTACAAAAGAATATAAAAAATAGAAAACTAAATGTCAATACTGTAGCCGTCAATAAATTACCACAGTTCATCATCAGTTTTGCACACGATAACAACAAAAATTGTTTGAATATTTTTTTATCCCTACATTTTATTTGTTTTCTAAATTTGTTAAAAAAATAGCAACTGGATAATTTACAAATTGTTGGTACTAAAGAGAAATGTTGTAGACTCTTTTAAAGCAAATAAATTTTGTTTAACTTTACATAATTATTTTAGTTTTTATCACTTTCTTTATTTTCAGGAACAGCGCTTGGATTAAAGTGGTCATGCTAAGGCCATTCCTACACGAGGGGCCATGATTACTTCGCACGCCTCCCTTGCCGTGCTCCCAAAACCATGGTCCCCCGCGTGGAAATGACATAACAATAGCCCTAACTATAATAGCCTTAAGACTGCTTAAGATGCTTCGTCAAATTCTTTTAAAACTGTCTAATTTTCTGCCAAAACATAATGAATCTTAATCTTTATAGCTAAGCTTACGATTCATTAAGTTTTGACAAAAAATTATCCAGTTTTAAGAAAATTTGACGGGGCATCTTAAGCCGTCTTAAGACCATTATAGTTAGGGCTAATATTATGTTCATGAGACTAACTTTGCGTAGGTCTGCGCAGTGGTTGGCTTTAACGTCATATAACTGAGCAACTACTCCTTCTCAGGGCAAGTCTAAAAGATTTCATTAGGCCTTATTACACGGCTTTCCACTTTCCCAGACTCACTTTCCCATCACTTCCAAAAACCCGGTTGTATAGCCAAAAGGGCGCGGCGCAGGGAAGTGTATGGGCGAGTTTCGAAATGCATCACTACGGTATCACTGCAATATTCAGCTACAGACTTCGAATTGAAGTCTGTAGCTGAATACCGCAGTAACACCGTAGTGATGCATTTCGAAATTCGCCCTATGTGTTGGCCTCACTTGTGAATCCAAATTTTTTTTTCGATCTCGCAGCAAATAACACTAACACACGCATAACTTTGTTCTCTGGGGCTCACATTTCTATTTACTATCGTTACACGGACTACGACTTCCCGGATACGGGAAATTGACGGTCGTCCTGCCAACAATCGAAACGATGACGCTTTACTATTCCGGTGCCAGCAGCGTTATCGCATTTTTTAAGCGTTTGGCGATTATAACCAAAGGTGAAACGATCAAGACCCATATAGCATCTGTTTATGCGCCAACCGAGATACGAACAAGGACGAATTTTACGATCAGCTTCAACAGACGGCGGATACGATTCCTTGAACCGAATTAATCATACTCGCGGGGAACTTTATTGTACATTCAGGTGCAGATCAAACCAGCTGGGAAATAACGATGGGAAAATTCGGACACGGATAAGTTAACGACAACGGTTGCGCCTCCGTTCATTCGCAGCGTCAAACAATGTGATCGTTGGCAACAGTATAGATTTTTTCAAACTCCGTGACACAAAAAATTTGAACAGCTGCGCACCTCATTGCCAAATTTTATAAATATTGTCCTACCATTTCCCCGCTTTTTAGTTAAAACGGCAACAAACGCAGAAAAAACTCAACAAAATAATTTGGAAAGGGATGCGCGCATGCCCCGAATGAACAAAGTATATGTGTTGAGCAGAGCTTTTAAATACATATAAAACTCCTGCTCAACCAAGTCAGTTTATCCATCGTAATAAGCATAATTTTACTATAATTATGCTAAATATTTCTCATCCCTAAATTTAAAATAAATTAAAAGAATTGCTGGAAAAATTTCTTTTAAAGATATGAGCATTTTCATTCATAAATTGAGAGTTCTCCGCAGCCGCAAGCAACACAACCTCCCCAATCAGAAGCGCCTATGCAACTGGCGGAAAATGTCAACAGTAATCAAAGTGACAAAAATACAAATTTCGTATTTTTTAGTAGAAATTGCTACAAATTATTTCTGTAGCATATGTGTAAAATACAAAAACCTTAAAATAACAAAAATACATATATAAAAATGGGTGTTTTTCAGTCATAATTTCTAAATTTTTTAAATAATCATTGAAGTCCCAGAAAGATACACCTCCTTTAGCAATACGCAGTCGCGACTGATTACATGGCAGCAAGTGATTTGATAGGAGGAGTTAAATGAAGCTTTTGTCTGAGCTTTTAAACATTTTTAAGAGCTTAGCTGGGGAACATGCGCGGGATGTCACGACGTTCCGCCATCCATTCGCGCAATGCAGACGATTGAACAAAGAAGTTCGAGAGAAATCGGAACGGGAAGCGTACTGGAATAAAGTTGCGGCCGACATGGAAGAAGCGGTGTCGCTGTACCAGACAATCTGGCGGTTTGATCTTCATTGATCTCTTCTTGGTCTCACATAAATTATCCGGCAACCCAAACATTCGCCGTTGCTTCACTTCCCCTCTTTCCCGATCACTATGCTATAGAGCTGGAATTCAGCCTCTCTAACCTCCAACCTGCATTTGTCACAATACCTAAGTATCGACATCTCAAAAATGTAGACTTGGCATTAATGACTCTCTTTTCTCTCAACTATCGGCCTTACGTAACTGGACCAATGATGATACCGACGCGACGCATCAATTCTTGTTTTAATCCAGAATTTTAATTCTTCCCTTGATAGGTTGGCTCCCTTAAAGCCTGGGCATTTCTGAATAGTTTTCTGACTACTATCGTGACCTGTTTTAATGCAGGCAACCTGTCTACAATCTAGGCAACCGTGATTTATTTACCAGCACTGTTGATGCCCTTCAACTTCATCATCCTGACACCCTTATTAATTTTGAAGATGTGTCCTCTTGTAGTGACAATATACCATATCCCATCATTAAAGCCGATTCCCTTAAATCATTAATTAACTCTATTCGGTCCGATAGATCTCTCTCCGTCTTAATTAACCAATCCTCGTCCAAACCTGTTGATGTACTGTCGGGAGTAACACAAGGCTCCATTCTTGGCCCCGGGTTGTTCAGTCTTTACCTTCATGATCAGTCCTGCTCAGTCCCTAACATTAGGTCCAAAGCTTTCCTCTTTGCGAACGACACGCTGATTTATGCTTGGGGTGGATCTGCAAACACATTAACGTTATTAAGAGCTACTATAGTACTTGGGAACTCTACCTTAATGAGAGTAAAACACCATTTATAGCTATCAGCTATGCTTGGGGTAGAGGCCGGAAAGGTATCGTCAAAGCCCGTGACCGCTGGCCGGATCTGGAATAACGCTAGACGATCCCGGAGTCGGTGCGAGCGCAGCTCCTCCGTCAGATGGCCCCATGGCAGCCAGCCTCTTCTTGGGAAGCTCCCCTTGAAAGACGGCTTTGCTTCGCCACCCGCTATTTCAATTACGACATCAATGATCGCCTCCTGCAACTGTGCCATTTGCTAAGGTGTCAGGAGGCAGTTGACCATGTCAGTCGAGATGAGGCCAAACTTAACACTGCTTACCACCTGGCTGAAGGTGGGGCGAGTGGGCCTCTTGGTTCTTTTCTGCTCCGGACGTTTCGGAGTTTTCTCCTCCGAGCTAACCCTCTCCAGCCCAGGGGCCGGTTCGTGCATATTGAAAACGACAATTTTTTTCGTCTCGGGTTCGCGTAGGTCGAAAAATTGAAAATTTTCGACTGAAACCGGCGAAAGGCACTCTTGGTAATGAAAGCATTTCCTCTGGCGGATGGAGAGTTTGACAAACAGCTCCATCTTCTCTAAGCTTCAGGCAATGGTGGTAGCTCCGGAAATGAGCGAATATACACGGACCGAGTCTGCTCTGCAGACGAGTAATCGGGAAAGTAAGTCACCCACAGCGATCCCGTATACTTTGGGAAGGCTAATTAAAACTGGAGGACGCCAGGTATCTAGAGTTCAAGAACCCCCTTGGTCATGAGTCGATCGGCATATCCTGTTTCACCTTAGATTAGGGTGGTTTTTTCAAGAGTGTTTTTCTCTGCGCCCGACTACCATTAGCCAGCACTCCTGGTAGAGATATGACCACGCTAGGAGTCTGTTTCCAGTCGCTCCGCGACATCCAGTCCAGTCGTCCCACGTAGTCGAATTTCCAGCAGTGTAGCACAGTTCCGGCACAGAACACAAAGCAATGTGTTAAGCCCCCTGTGTAACTGTTGGCTGGCGACTATGACCAGCCCTTGTAAAAAAACAATTTCACTCCATACTAGTCCGTAGGTTTCCAATGTTTTTGTTTATAACATCACGGTGAAAAGACTTTGTTATTATATTTGACTAGACACAACACCATATATGACGTGTTAAGGGCACACTCTGTGATATTGACCATATATTATATATTCTCATATTCCACACTCGACTTAATTCAAACCAAACCAGCGTGCGTCGTTATCGAGCCAGACTCCCAACCGTTTGGTATCCGTTCACTTAACGAACCATTTAAAAATTTCCGAATACGCCGGCATACATACTGTTGACACAGGTGCTGTATATTTTTCAATATATTATTTTTATTTGACGGCGAAATTTCCTACTAATCCTCCATGAAATTTATTCAAAACAGAAAAATCTTTTGAATAAAGACCCTCCGCGCCACTATAAATCCACGCAAACATAATTTATGCTGTCAAAAATAAACAGACAGGAATCATTTATGTAGTCTCCAACATCACAGATTTGAGATTTTCTATTTTTAGCTAATGGCGCTTGCTTGAGATTATAAGGCGCTAAATTAAATTACTCAAAATAGTATACGTGCTTTTGACTGACAGTGAGGATGATGTCGTTTCAACCATTTATTGTCACTTTAATTATTTTGCAATTTCAGTTTTTAGTTAATTGTGGTAAGAGTTTTGAATAATATGAATAAAATAATGACTTAATATTTGTAGTATTATTAAATATATATTTTGATATAAAATCGCAATATTACTAAAAGCAGAACTATTTGAAATATGTGTAGTTAGACGTAGAAAAATACGTACGTTGTGCGATTGTGATTACTTAGTTCTATCAACATCTTTGAATGGTTCTATTACCAACGAATTTCACAGCTCTAGGATATGTAGTTCTCCACTAACAGTTTAGTTTCATATGGTATTAATGTCCCTTCAAGGGATATTATTTGCATTCTATGTATTTAATTCATTAATAAATCCTTGCATCTTTAAACAAACTCACAAATATCTGATACTATCATAAACGGTTGTTTACCTGGTAGAACACTCATAACGTCTTGCAGCCGCATTACGCCTTTAACTTTTCATTTTTTAGATATTTTATAAAATTAGATCTTTTTGTATTTGAAGTAATTAGCTTGAGGATTTGTTTATCATGCGGCGGACTCGGCGCTAATTGCCATCCACCCGCCCTTCGACTAAAGTGTTGCATGTGCTATTTTAAGACCTGCAAGTGGACCCTTTAGAACACGTTTCGTTATCATGCATTCGGGATCATAGCACATACCGAAATCCAGAATCATCAAACAGATTCGAAATGTGCAAGCTGCATATCTGCTTCGTGCGTATCATGAGCAAAATGCTTACTGCAATGATTAGTAAGAGGGATGGGGACAACTTAGCGAATACTCTATGTTGTACACATTTTTCTTTGCTGACTTAATATTGCGTGCGTAAAGTAATAAAGCGATATAATTTTTTTTTATTAATAACTGATTTGTACATAGCACTGGGCAACCTTGAAATTTTTTCAAGTTAATATGTATTATAGGACACTCAGGCATGGATTACGTTTTACGACTGCTTTAGCGACATCATTAAACTCGCGCCCGTGAAAAATTGTATAAAATTCTTAGGAGCTCGTTTTGCGCAATGAGGACTCGAGATTACTCATTAAAGTCAGAGGCCCCTCTACTGAAAGTCGAGTCGTGATTTGTGACAAATTTTTTGAGTTGAAGAAAGTGCTGTTTCAGTCGAATTGCGACTTTCAGCATAGGGGGCTAAATTCGAACTTAGCACTTCCACTTTAGGCCACTATGCTGAAAATCGTAATTCGATTGAAACGTCACTTTCTTCAACTCAAAAAACTTGTCACAAATCACGACTCGACTTTCAGCACAGGGGCCAGAAAATCCTTAAGTTGTCTAATTTGTGATCCATTAAAAATACACGCTCTTTTCTGTTCTCAATCATGGACCATGCATATTTCTTTCATGCATGGTCCATGATTGAGAACAGAAAAGAGCGTGTATTTTTAATGGATCACAAATTAAAAATTCCCCGTTTTTTCCAAGGCGCTTTACAAATTGTTTTATAACCATCATCTTCATAGCCTATAGTTGTCCTTGCCTTCATCCAGCGTTTCCCTCCCTGCTTGTCGATCTATCGCCCGCATTTTCCTATTTCTCGAAGGCGTCTATCTACCTTTTCTTAGGGAGTCGTCTATCTACCTTTTCTTATGGAGTCATCAATACGGCTTCCGGCAAAAAAGATCTACTGGTGATCTTTTAGTTTGCCTTACAGAACACCTCAACCGAAGTTTGCATGGATCTGGTGAATCTGTTTCGGTTGCTTTGGATATCTCCAAGGCTTTTGATAGAGTATGGCAATCAGCCTTGTTAGCTAACCTCAAAGCTATTTGAATTGACTCGCTTCTGCATAAGTGGGTTGAGGGTTTCCTTTCCGGCCGTTCAATTAAGGTAGTATTGGATGGCGTCAAATCTGAATCTCACCCCATCTCTGCGGGGGTCCCTCAGGGGTCAATCTTATCACCGGCCCTATTTCTCATCTTTATAAATGACTTCCTTTCAATCCCCTCCAACCCACTTCTCATGCCAGATCCTGTCTTGTTGACCGTGAACTAATGTCCAATTCTATTAATAACGACATTAATCCAATTCTAAAGTGGGGAAAAAAGAATCGTGTCGAAGTCAACCCCACCAAAACCATGTAATGTCTTATCTCAAAAAAGAAGTTCAACACCTCACCATCCTTGACAGTGGGTGGCGTTGGGCTAATGGCCGACCCATCCCTAACCATCTTAGGCGTAACATTAGCCAAAGACTTGCGTTGGAATGACCACATATTCCAAATCGCCAACCAAGCATTGGGATTTCTTAAGAGGTGCAAGTTCCTCCTCCAGCCATCGGCCCGTGCTGTTATACTCGTATATAAATCCTACATTCGGCCTCTTCTCGAATACAACTCCCTCGTTTGGGGCGGCGATAACCACCTTGGCATGGTTAGATAAGGTGCAAAAAAGGGCACTTAAATGATGACGACACCGCGTACTCCACCATCGACCCCTTGGGCCACCGTAGGAATGTAGCAGCACTGACAAAATTTTATCGCTACTATCATAGTGACTGTTCCTCAGGAATAAACTCTCTCCTGCTCCCACGGCAATCTTATGCCCGCAACACCAGATTAGCCCACTCGTCTCATTCCGTCCACCTAGAACTTCCTCTTTCACAAGAATTCGTTTGTTAATAGAACAACTCGACTGTGGAATAATCTCTCGCAGTCGGTATTATAGTCCTATAACATCCAAGAGTTCAAACGCAAGGTACATCAACAACTTCTTCAATACCCCATCCCCCGTACCCTTATAAACCCCCCCCCCCCTCCGCCGTACTAAGCTTACTGCTAGACATTGCACCATGACGTGACAAATGACATGACGGACTAATAGTACAAAGGGTGACTCCTGAGCTTAGTACTGCCACATAAAAAAAATAATCTCCATTTCCCTGCCGGTACTTTCTTCAACACCATATTTACCACCCCAGTAAAAATAAAAAACGGGTTTATAGCAGTCGAACAGCGGTCGCTCGAACAAAAAAAAACCCTATCAGAACAACTTTATTTTTTAGGTTATGGTCATGTTTTTGGCGTTTTGAACCACTGTGCAGCCTAGAAATTCGTTTATAGACAGAACTAGGCAACTATGAACTATCCTGGCTATTGTGGACTCCTAAATAGGGACTCTTGGACTATCCGAAAACACCGTTATCATTTCTTTTAACCAGTCAGGCGTATGTTCTGCTTCAAATACGAAATGATCTGTGCGACCAGAGTTGTGCCACAAAATTATAGGCGAAAGTGCAAAACTATTTGCCATGGCTCGGAGTTTTTGCAGTAATTCGAAATACTTTAATTTTGTTGAGATTATGATCGATAACGAAGCAAAGGAAGTCTTCTACTAGCTAGTCCTCTATACTATCATAATTCTGGCGATAGTTTTACGCCCAAATGAAGCTTGACTAACGACGGTTATTGAAACATCGTGTTTGATAAGATTATGGTTTAGCCGCGGATCACATAAATTCGACTTGATATTTGTCTCCATAAAATTTACTACCGAATTTTCAAGTATTATTACTAATCAAACAAAAAATGGACTATCAAAATTTTTCTATTCCATTAAAAAAAAATTTGTTTCTTCAGAAAATACAAAACCGTACGAAACTCAAAGAGCACAATGCACCGTCACAACAGGTGATGTTCAAGCAAGTGCAGAGGCGATAATGTCTAAAACTCTAGAAGGTGTTTGTGGATCAAGTAACAATTCAATATTATATTAACTATTTCAAAAAAAAAAATTCAAATATATCTTTCAGAGGAGCTGCAATCTCTAATAAGTAATCTCGAAGCAAAACTAATCGATGAAATCCGTGAAATAAAAACTTTAGTGAAGGAGATAATACGAAACGATAAAGCGCAATCGCAGAGCAAAAAATTGGAACACGGAGGAGCAAAATCCACAACTGGCAATAATGTTAGCGTTAAATCTTTACCAAAAATTAACAAGTAACAATTAACTACACAGCATTTTGGTTTATTTGAAGATTTGCTAATTATTATTTTATGATTGTAGCTCCGATGAAAATGAAGTAGATAAATTCAGAAATATTGGTAAGTTCGCCAAAACGGAAACAAACTTCTTTTCATACAATTGGAAGCTTGAAAATGTTTCATATAAGCTACCAACAAATTCTTTTGAAGCAAGTCCAACATTTAATATATTAGGTAAAAAATAATATTATGTTATTACTGCTCTAGATATAATATGATTTCTGTTTTAAGGAAGAAATATGCGATTGAAGGCGAATTTTAAACATTTACATCGAAGTTTTGTCTTTATACAATTGGAACTGGCTCCCGCCGACTATGAACAAAGCTACAGGAATATAGTTTTGAATTCCGGAAACTTATTCAAAGAAGTACAAGAAAATGGCTTATTCAAGTATAGAATAAGTATCCTGCATGAGGTAAGAAATAATTTAACAAATTTTTTACCGGGTTATGATTCTTTAAGTTTGGAGTAGTGTTATAATCAGCGCCGGCCCTAGCCCTTGTTGAGGGTGGAGCTAGATTGTCTTTCGACGCCCTTGGTTCGACGCTTTCACTTCACATAAATTGAATTTCCAGTTGTCCTAGATAAAACTTTTTTCGAGTACTGCCGGCCTGCCATTTCCTTACATCATTATGTCTCCCCTTTTGCAAGCCTTTACGTGCTGGGAGCCCCATAAGGATTTCGATGGTGGTTTTAGGCTCACAGTTCCGCCTGTAGCGGCAATATACGAAGTTTTCTCAGAGTTGCTTCCTCGACGTTTCGCCAACAGCACCACCTTCTTTAGACTTTAGAGGCTATTTGGTTGTTTGTATTGCATGGTTAGGCATTAGGGCGTGCCCCAGCTAGTAAGGTTGAGATGGTGAAGAGAGTCGCCTTCCCGTTAAAAGAGGCTTCAACTGCCATCAGCTCAAAATTTTTGAATTATCCTTAAAGAGAACAACTCAGGATATTAAGTAAAAATCGTAAACTAGGTATCTAAAGTAAGTTTTTTTATTCAAATATAATATTGAAACATACACAAAATGATATAAACAAAGTAATATAATATCAAGACAGTTATTTTTCTCAACCTAAAACTAAGTTCGTTAGGCCATTTTTAGATGTTTCAGTAGAAACGGTTTTTCTATTCTGTTCATGAAGCAAAATTGTTTTTCTTCCTCATTGTAAGTGAGTTTCTTGTTATAAACGTTTACCACACGCAGATTTTTTATGTAATTTTTACCTTGAAGATAATCAGCATTGTCACCCCAAGTCTCAGGAGGTAATTGCAAGAAAGAGTCCTTGATGTCTAGAACTGATAGCGTTTTCAGCGTTCTTTGCGAGGCAAAGGCTTCTAATGTCGCCTTCGTTTAGAAGAATCATCTCGTACTAAACGAGAACCGCCGTCAACATCCATCCTTTGCACGATAGCCATTTTCTCGCCATAAGACATTTTATCTGAAAACAAGGCAAAGGCAACTAGCTCATCAGACAAGTACCACAAGTGACGCTCTAAGACACCCCTTGCTGCTGCATCGATATCGGAATCAATGGCTTCGTATGCCTTTAATCTCTTCCAAGCTGCAAGTCATTAATCGGTGCATCTGCTGCCAAGGTGCTTCAATTCAAATATGAAGTCGAATGATTTGTTTTTCTTCGCTTTTACTTAGCTTAAATGCTTGTAAGTTACTCCTAAAGAGAAAAATCTTAATAGCAAACAGCAGCTTTGGTATCCATCGAGCATGATGTACTGGTCCTGAGGCACGCCAACGAATCCTTGCAGGTAGTTTGTACAAAACAATCATTGTGAGCTCCATTAGCTCGTTGTAATCATCGCGAGCTTGTTTTTCTCCAGTTAAAGCAGTCGTAATACTTTCAATACTGTTCTCAGCAAACTGTTTTCACGATAGTATTGGAATCAAGACAATCGTATTGCTCTTTTGGAAATGTATCCCATACATCGCGGAATCTCTTGAATACTGGAATTCCAGGAGAGCTTGTTGGTCCAAAGCACAGTGCACATATTTTTGAAAGCATTATTTCAAACACGTGATGACGACAAGCAAGCCATAAAAGATCACGGCCCGTCTTTGCTTCCAGAAGAGTGCACGCTCCTTTTTGGGACCGATGTTAGAGGCAGTAGTGTCAAAACTCATAGCCCGGACTATATTTGTGACATTCCACTGTTCCATTGTGTTAAAAACAGCATCCGACGTATTTTCCCCCGTTCCTGCAGTAAGTTTGGGTACGCCAAACAGTTTTTCGGAACCATTACCGGAGACAAGAATCGGAAGACGCTCTACTTTCTTATTACCTATTATATCAGGCAGTATTTTTCCATCCCAATGCATGACAAGTGGATAGGTCGGATGTAATGTTCTTTTTTATATTCGCACTGAGATCTCTCCTTGCTTTTTTTCTTGCACGTCGAATTGTGCTTCGAGAGACTGAAAGTGAAGCGGGATTACAACCAAGAGCGGCAGACAATGGAATAATTAGGCGCATTGCTTCTCGGTCGGTTATTTTGTTACGATCAAGAGCGCTAGCAACATGTTGTGTAAATATTCTACTAATCGATGGCAGAACGTCTCTGCTACTGGTAGCGCTCTGTGTCTTTGTTAGTAAAGTACCTACAAAATCATGTTCTTGCTTATCCTTAGTGCTATCGGCGCTAGAAGTGCTACTGAAGCTGAAATCAAGTTTCAGTTCTTGACTTGACACTACTGAACTTGAAGTACATATTACTTTTAGCAGCCTTTTCTCTTAGTTCTTCAGCTCTTTGTTTTCGTTTTAGAGAACGTTCTTTGGTCTGTTCTAATTTTTTGTCAATCGATGTCATAATCATCTTACGATCACCTCTTTGATCAATGACGAACTTTCTGTCCTCCGCAATTTTGATTGAATTCATGGTATTTGCATGGGCAATATCAAAAAGTTTGTCTAGCTCTTCTGTAAACAAATGCTCTTTATTTTTCTGTGCTTCCGAATTTCTTGCTTTATTTTTTTTTTAAAGCAGCCAGTTCTTATGAATTTTAATAAGTTTTTCAACGCAGTGATTTAGTTGTCTGATCGGAATACCAGATTTGCTCCACACCTCCATGACTTCTTGAATGCAGAATCTTTTACATTTTTTGATTTATTTAATATGTGGTGATAGCGAAGTAAAACTTGTCGAAGTGTTGGAAGTCGATTAATCCTTAGCAATGGCTCAAGATCCCGGCATCCAAGTAAAAAAATATCGTCTTTTTTTCAAGTTGAACTCATTTTAATGCACTCACACTTCACTTCACAGTCTAGTAAATAACTGGACTGCACGTACCAACGCAAAAACTCAAACTTAACAGTTCCGTTATTTTGCTGCATGAATAAGAGATTTCCTCTTTGCATGATTTTTGCAGCAAGGCTGTGGAACAGGGTAAACGTGTGTTCATACCAAAGTTTTTTACGTTAACCTATAAAACTCTTAAACATTTAAAAGTAGATACTGATATGTAACAAAATATCCAAGACAAAGCATTTTTAACAAAAATTTAAAAAACAGCACTCGATTGAGCACCCTCTTTCGTTCACGCTAGCCAACTGAAATTTTACAATGTTGTTGTTATGGATACATGTTACAAATTTACGGGGTGGCCAAACTAAAAAACGCCAAATAGTTTTTATGGACCACCCTATTGCACACATCACATATTATATGGATATTCGCCTCAGAGAACAGTACCAGTACCAGTACTTCTTACTTAGACAAATAGTTCTAATGTTCTTTATCATTCGTACTAGTTCAGCTCTTCTCTGAAGAACAGAATCCCAAAAAGGATTAAAAACTGCAATACATTTTAGTAAATAACTATTTAACGAAACCCAAATTATCGGACTAAAAACGGTATTTATTTTTTTGTTAAAATTCAATTGAAGTTGCTTAAATTACTAAATTTACTAATCAAAAATCGTACCGAATAACACCTAGAATTATATTAAAATTGCAAACATAAATTATTAATAAAAAGTAAACTTTACGTATTAATTTAAAACAAAAAATCTCTCTAAATCTAATTTTAATCTTTTTTAGGCCAATCCCGATAACGATTTAGTTTCTCACGAATTCGTTAACATAGGAAACGGATTTTTGATACCAAACAATGCACTTCTCTCTACTTCGTATTCTAAAAATAACACCATATTGATTAAGTTACTGATTTATGTTTAATTATCATGTACAATTGCCGATGGTGAATCTTTATAATAAAATGCCATCAATAAAATAATTTTTAAGCAGATGTTTCTATTTTTTTTTGTATAATTAAAGCTTACTCCTTGCCCCTTTAGCCCTAATATCCAGATACGGTCGCGCTACAGGATATAGTTCTTTACTTGATTTAAATGATGACAGATCCACAATTTTAATGGGATACGATGTAGGTTTGTGTTTGCCTTCCGGGATTGTTTCGCTTGGAGTAATTTCATTGAGTGTTGCATTCGTGGGCGATCCATCGGCACTGGAAACAATGTGAATGGAAAGAACGTGGCGACCTGATGCTTGTTTTGCAATAAAAGTCTGAAATAAAAGAAATAAAATAAAAGACATAAGTATAAAAATGTACCTTAAAAAAATATATTGAAAAAATTCATATTATTTACCTTATAATAAGAAAGCAATTCCTCTTTTGTTACGTTCTTGAGTATAGCAACTTCAGATTCTGACCGATCAAAATGATATTGTGCCAAAGAAATTTCACTAAGATATCTATAAAACATGACGGACAATTTTTTCGGCTTTTCTAATTTTTTGGTTGATAAAGCCTCTTTGTGACGTTCAAATTCATCATTTGACATACTTTCGATTTCCCCCTAAAGATACATTTTATTTTTTAAACTTGTATAAAATGAATTTTACGAAAAAAAGGGACTTACTATCATGCTTTGTAGGAAATTTTCAATTCGCTCTTCAACAAATGACGGATGTTTCGCTGATTGTACAATAATTCTAATACCAGCCGCTCCATTGACTTTTCGTGAGCCACAAAAGACTATATAGCCTAGTTGTTCCTTAAGTTATTAAAAGAATATTAGTGCAAATATTAAATTATAACTAAATCTTACTTTTGTTCTCAAAGAATTATAACATGGTTCTGTTAATATTTGTGCTACTAAATCTATAAAAACTATTGATTTGTCTGTTTGGGGACCGCATTGCAAATAAAGCTCAGCACAGGAACTTTTATGAAATTCATTATTTGTCTCAAAAATATAACTTTCACCTTTAAAGAAACTCGATTATATCATCATATCCAAAATAAAATAATGTAGAATTACCATCACATAGCTTATATTCTCTTTTTTGTGTTAACTGTCGTGACAGAAGCGGTAGTATAACGGAATTTGTGGCTTCCAATTTCTTCTTCACTATTTCAGCTAGACCCAGCGCCTTTTTCTTATTCACATTTCCATAAATAAAACATTCAGCATGCAATCTTGAAAAGAATTCATTTATAAAATGTTGCAATCTCTCTGGAGTGACCACTGAAAAATTAAAAGTAGTATTTAAAATGTTTGAAAATGGCATTTATCTCTAAGTACGCACATTGAGTTGCATCGAGAAGTTCAGTTTTAGACCACGCATTTTCTGTTAAAATTAAGGCTAAATAATAAACAGCATGCTGATACGGTTGCTCTGCCTTAAAGTTCTTTAACGCTCTTACATATTCCTCCTTAAGTATCTCAAATCGTTGACGATCAATTTTAAAGTCAAACAAATGATCTAGAACCTTCTGCAGCAATATTTGTTGCTTATGACTGTAACCGCATATTGATACCTAATAATAAAAAACAAATATATAAAAATAAAAATCCCCCACTAGTTTAAAAATATTACACTTATCCCAGACGTTGTATTAGTAACGAAGAACTTGAGACCTGCCAACGCTGCATCGTACAAATATTCATTTAACTGATCCCTAAAGAGGGACACTAGCATATGAGTCAAATTACAATTTAGAGGATCAGAATATACAATTGGATTTGAGAAATCGAAGTTCATGCAAGTTTTTGGCTTTAAAAATTCCGTATCTTGTTTGTGCCATACTCGAGTTATTGGTGAATCGAAAATAATTGTTGGATGTTTCGATACATCGGCGTCTTCAGGTAATATTGAAAAATCAGTTGGAATGAACGGATTAGGATCAGGCAATTTAAATTTCTCGTTTAGATTGCAATGCTCCCATTTCTGAAAATATATGATTTATTAAATTTTTTAAATAAAATTAAAATTTTTTATTTGCTTACCTCAATCATATCAGTAGCAATTTTTTGCTTTGAATATTTAGTCTTGTACCAAGGTTCCTCTTCATTTAACATCGGCTCCAAGGCCTGGCCGATTATAATTACGCGGGATTTTTTTGGTACAAATTGATTAAGTAAATCGGTTATTAAATCTGGACGCCATTCAGACATTAAGTAAGGAGCTGATAGAACTTCTTCAAGAGGAAACAGCTGTAAAGAAATAAAAATACTATTATTTACAAAAAAACTATTACTATTAGTTAAAAAAATACCGACGATTGAACAAAGAAGTTCCACAGAAAATTAAATCGAAACGAGAAGTGTACCGGAATAACGTTGCGGACGACATGGAAGAAGCGGCATCAAGGAACGAGTACCGGACAATCCGGCGGTTAGGCGGCAAAACAATATCAACAAACGACAACATCAAAAAATCGGATAGAACTTTTGTGACTTCTCCCCATGAGCGCCTGCAGCGGTGGAGAGAATTTTACCACCAGCTGTACAACCACGATCCGCCACAAGATCCTGCACCCGAACCGCCGACGAATCAATTTCTCAATAGCGAACCGAAAATTATCGAGGTGAAGACGGCAATAAAATCGCTGAAAAATGGAAAAGCGCCCGACATAGACCAAGTAACCGCCGAGATTATCGAAGCCGGAGATGATGACTTCATGTCCTCATAACACACATATAGCATTCGGATCGTGTCCCGTCGATGTGGAAGAAAGCGATCGTTGTCCCAATTTTGAAGAAAGGCGACAGTCAGGAATGGAAGAATTGTCGCGGTATTAGCCTCCTTTCGATGGTTAGCAAAGTATTTACGAAAATCATACAATCGAAGCTGCAGAAACATCGAGAGCAAATGAGCCGGAAAGAACAAACTGGGACCGGTTCGTGTATGGCGAACGACTATAATCGTACGAAAAAAATTGAAGTCGAAAAATTTTGTCGACGAAAATTTTAGCGTTCGCATAGGTCGAAAGAAAATTGTTCGTGTCCTAATGCAAAAACTCGATAACCCAAAATCTTTCGAGAGCCTTTCGTCAGCTTCAGACGAAAATTTTCAATTTTTCGACCAACGCGAATCCAAGACGAAAAAAAACTTTCATTTTCGACATACACGAACTGGCCCCTGGATTTAGACCATATCTAAGATGTATTGATCAAATATTCGCACTCCGGCAAACGAACTGTCGTCGTTTTCATAGATTTCAAATCCGCTTTCGATTGCAACGGCTTGTGGAGAGCTTTGGAAACCGTCATTTGATGGACGACTCGGAGTTCGATGCGACGACAACAACTTCATAACCGACTTATTGTTCGCCGACGACAGCGCCATTTTCGCCGACAGGGATGCCTAAGCAACGGACATCTTATACCACATTTCCCGCATCGCCCAGGCATACGGATTAAAAGTCACGTACGCCTTTACCGAACGTTGATCCTTCCGATTCTTCTTTATGGATCTGAAACGTGGACACTGCTCAAACCGGACGTTGAGAAGCTCGAGGTCTTCCAAATGCGATGCTTGAGGCAGATCCTCAGGGTTTCTTATTCATTTTCATACTTAAATGTCTTAAATGATTACTTGCATTAACTGTTACTACAAAATTATAATAGTAATAAAGAAATAACAGTTTTAATACCTGCATTGAATGTACAACATTGCTAACAAGCATTAGCGGTGATTCTTTGTCCTTAAATCGAAAGATCATTTCATTTAAATTACAATATTCTTCAAATATCCACTTTTTGGGACCTTCCTGACGCAAAAGCTTAAGATACTGTAATTAGTGAAATAAAAAATATCTTTTGATGAAGAAAAAAAATCATTTGCCAGCTTTTACCTGATAAATTAATTCCAAGACTTCATCTATTTTATCGAACCCCTGTTTTGTTAGATCTAAGTTAATCTCAAAAAATCCAAATCCTCTCGAGGTGTTACTATGACCAGCAATCAAACTAAAATTGTACAGTAAAGAAATAACACATTGCCTTGATATAATGTTTAAAATTTTACTCATTGCACCAGCCCTTTTCGCGCAATTCAGATAACATACTGCCTTTACCTTCATGACCTATTAAGTGACTAAGATACTGCTCTGGCTAGAATGAATGTCCGTTGAGTATGATTAAGTTTTAAATAAGGAAAATACATACCCCAGATTTATAATGTTCAGCCATGTCGCCTGTTGTAAAACTAAGTGTTAGCGATCGTATATCTTTTACTGGCATAATATAAATTTTGGATGCGTATTCATCCTTTTCGAAAGGCTCCGCTGGCCAAGAGGGCAGTTGGACGTTTTTATTTTTTACTTTAGAAAATTTTGATACAACCATATCTTCCAATTCATTCAGAGGTTCTAAAAGAAGAAATTATATTGTTATTGAATTTTCCATTTTGTATAATGCGACAAAGGAAATTGCAGTAAAGAGGAAAGACAAGAAAGAAGAAATCCTTTTCATCTGCGACAAATTAAAAGGCGAAACATCATGCCACGGACAGGCTCAGAAGTAAGACTAGTACCAGCATTGCACTTTTTAGAATATTTTCCACTAATCTTGTGATAATTGTACTAGTAATCCGTTATGTTTATCACGTCATGGTGCAATGTCTAGCAGTAAGCTTAGTACGTGGGGAATAGTTTAAGGGTTATGAAGGTCAGAGGTATGCTGAAGAATTGAGGATGAACTCTTGGATGTTGCAACGAAACAGGCCACTGTAAAAACAGCACCACCGCTGTTAACACAAAGACAAAACCGCTGTACAAGACATCACGAAACAAAACAGCGACGAGCAGCTGGGCACCAATATAAAAGACCGGTGCATACCTGCGAAAATCAGTCGTGATGAGACAGTAGAAGAGATGATTCCTCTGCCTGATAACTGCAAAGAGCCATAGAAGAGTTGTTGGTATAGTTTACAGACAAAAAAAACAGACAAGCCACGGAGATTTGATCCAGTGGTACCGAAAGACCGATACATTTACCAGCCACGGAGAGTCGATCCTGTGGCGCCGACGACTAATAAATTTACAAGCCATGGAGTTGATCCAGTGGTACATTTACCGACCACTGCCCCACCATGGGGAAGGAGATTGTGCACTAAAGTGTACCCCGACACCTGGTAATGACGTAAGTCAGTATTAGGTGATATATGGGTTTCACTAAGTGCGAATATTGGCGGTTTAAAATTATTTAAGTGGCACTCAACAAAAGAGATATTAGCATGAAATCCACGAATGTTACAGAAATCAATAACAAAGCTTGACTTGTAACGGCACTTCGGTTGCGCAAGCGCGGGCTCAATCGCACATTTTCAGGGATATTTCTCGGCGTTAAATTTGTCGCAACCATCAGAGTCAATAAAATTTTACCTCGTTAAAGTGTTATGCCTTTTGAGACGGGACAAATTTCATCCAGCGACCGATTTTGGCCGCAACACTTGCCAGTCCGTGATGCCAGAGAGGGTAGGGAGCAAGGGTACTTACTTGTGCCGTTCGACTTCTTGGTTGGGTCTCGTGAAAACTGTAATGTATATATTGTGAAGAAAATTATTTTAATATTTACCTTTTCCAAAAACCGCTAAACACATAATATTAGAAGAATACCACTTTTGATGAAATTTAATAAGTTCGTCTCTTATATTAATATTCAATTTTTTTGGATTTGTATCTAAAGTATATTTATTCCCTGGAAAATTGAGCATAAGCATGATATTACCAATTAATAAAATATTTCGTCCTTTACCTGATCCAAATTTACTAAAAGGATGATTTTGACGCGCTAAATGTTTATTCACCTGTCGAACACGCCATATATCTACTGCTAAATTCTTTTCATGTTCTGAATTCACCTTTAGTAGTAAAATTACATTATTGACCAAACAAATATAATAATAATAGTAATAATTAAAATTACCGCATTAATTTCACGTTCAGTAGCACTTTCAGTAAATAGTGGTGTAATGAAAAATTGCACAAACCTATCCAAAGCACCATCGAGCTTATCAGGAGCAACATCGAAGTAATACTTTGTCATGTTTGGATAAGTTGCTGCATTTGAACTACCACCATTTTGTGATAAATATGTTGAATAGGCATTTTCATCTGGATACTTTTCAGTTCCTAAGAAAAGCATATGCTCACAAAAGTGTGCCAATCCCGGTAAGTTGTCAGGATCACTCATATGACTGGAATATTTTTCAGGAAATGTTTTTTTTTTTATTAAAAGTTATTTGAAGGATATGTTCAGATATTTTTGCATTGAAAAAATAATTTTTGAGAGGACAGTTCTTAGAACATCTTTTCCCTGCGCTCAGGAATCAGCTTATCGTGTTGTTGGTCACATCATGGTATAATTTCTAGTAGCTCGATGTAGAGAATAGATAGTTATAAGTATCAAGATTTTTTGTCCATTCAAAACGCGCGTTGGGGTGTCGAAGCCTTAAGGCAGTGGTTTTCAAACTTTATGATACTCCAGCCTCCTTGTTGCAAAAAAAAAAACGCGCAAACCAAAATGGCCACCCAATCGATACGCAAAAAGTAGCAGCATAAACATTAGTGTAAAATGAGCTTCATCCGGCAATAAAGTTTTGTCCCGGAAATCTCGGGTGTTAGCATGTAAGTTGTTTCAATCGACCTTTTCATAGAAAAATCTTGAATTTTTGTATGGAGAGGTCGATTGAAACAACTTACGTGCTACCACCTCTGACCCGGCGATCATTCTTGCGATTTCAATATTGCAAGCGACGCGGCTTTGGCAACAATATTTGAGTAAGTTGCACGTTGTATGGGAAGAATTGAAGATTTTGATTCATAATCCTTCTTAGACCCGTTCTCATTACTATTAACTCCTGAGATCGGCGGCGATACGACATGTTGGGATTATCGGCAACATTCTCTCTTACCGCTTCTACTACTTACTCGAACGTCGCGGACGCGATCGAATAGGACGATGGCGAGTGGCTACCGACCCGTACTTATAGCTAAGATGGTACTGAATGACGGTTCAGAATCGTTTACATTTGTCGAAATCGGCTTAAAAATGTCAGAGTTATTCAATGTTGAAATACCGGAGGTCTAGATGGCTCATCTCCTTTTCTCTCCCTGCTTTCTTCCCATTCGCAACCCCCAATCTTTTGGGTCGAATCAAGGTCAGGCCGATGGTCTTCTTGGCTGAGGACCCTGATTAAAAAAAAATAAATTAGCTCCGTCGTGAACGACGTGCTCCGGATACTTGGCGATCTACGGTTCTAACCAGCCTTACCCGGGTACTGCGGATCTCTGTCCGAGCGGGCTCCATTTCTCCGCTACTCGTGGGAAAAATATAATAACGCATATTAAAACAAAAGAGTAGCTAAGGATCGCAAAATAATCGGCGTCCTGGCCGAGAACGACGAAAATGGGAAGATCCCCAAGCACCAATAGCGGTGGGTGCAAGTCGCCCTCGCAAAAGCGGCTATGGAGGTTCTGAAAGACAACCCGGGACCTCCCCCCTCATGCCTTGATGCCGGATGGTATCAAGGTAGCATAAAATTAACGGCCTGCGACAGGATTCTCAAGTTGTTAATATTGCAGGAGCAGCCCCTTCTGAATCCAGCCTGCAGTCTTCTCAGCTTTCGGTCTACTGCCTCTCTTATCCTAGCTAGTAATATATGGGGCAAAATTTTGCTCACAGTAGATAATAAACAAATGACCCTCCAGTTGTCACATACTGTTAGGTATGGGTATTTTGACTATGATAATTTTCGACCAATCCTCCGGAAAGGTACAGGTGTTCCATGCTATTTCCAGGATTAACTGTAGCGTATCTGCTATGAGGCTTGAGTCGGTTTTCAACAATGCTGGCGGTACGGCGCATGTTCCAGCTGTGTTTTACTATTGGCCATTGCATGAATTGCGGTTACTATTTCTATCTTGGATGGGACTCGAGTGGTAATTCCTGAGGTTCTTGTGCAAATGAACAATTCAGGGCGGCGAAGAAGTAATCTCTCTATCTTTGGAGTTACTCCTCGTCGCTACACAGCAGCCTTCCATCCGCACTCTTGCACAGCATGCTTTTTAGTAGAGTGCTTCCCCGAGAGCTCTTTAGTAATTTGGTGCAGCACTTTACCGTTGCCTGTGTTTGCCGCGTTTTCCGCTTTTACCTCCCGGTGTGATGTGAGAATTTCCACTCAAGTTGTTAAAGGTTTTTTTCGGGTCGCTTGTAGAGTTCACGTTATTTTTCTACTACAGTTATGTCAGCGCTGGGAAAAATCGCCCATCTTTGGTTTCAGGACGAAAAGTGTTCTTTCATCAACCCAACGTTCGGCCACATACAGCATAAACGTCGTCTTTACAGAAACTGGAAAATTGAATTTGAAACGATGCCGCGTCCACCATATTCCCCCGACATTGCACCTTTAAGTTATCACTTTTTCCTCAGTCTGCAAAATCATATATGTAGATGAAAAAACTGTGGATTCAATAGAAAATATCAAAATGGTACTTGAGGAGTATTTTTCGTGAAGTGAAGATGTCCCCTGTGAGATACAAATACCTGGATCAATTAAATGGTAAAAACGTGTTACGTCAAGTTACAGTAACCTTGTTAAACTGCAAGCTTCCTCATCAATACAAATAATGATAAATAGTATATTTGCAACGTAGTTAATACAAGTACAATATTCATACCTTGCACATTTTTTAAATATGCAAACCTTGCACATTTCGTGGTGTGGGATGAAAAGAGCACATTTGGGCTAATTTCCTCATAATTTCCACCCAATTGCTGTGGATATATAAAGTAAAATGAATCTTACCCAACCTCCACCGATAGTGCCGCAGCAGCCACATCAGTTGTAGGATCACTGACGAGCAGCACTTTTAATCCATTTTCTAATTGTAAACCTCTATATTCTCGACAATCTTGTTGAGATTTTATTATTTTGTCAGCTCTGAAAACATAAATAATAAATGTAATGTGTACTAAACATGAAATCACTCCCCCAATACCTTACAATATCCGCAATTTTTTTATCAGCTAATTTCATAGTAGCTTCATTCATGGGATTAACAGTTATCGATTTCATTTTCGGATATTCTTGTTTTAAACAAATTTTGCGGAATGTTGTTCTTAAAATAAAAAGAGAATTGAATTATGTTGTCACGCCAGATGTCAAAAGTGATTTGCATAATACTTCACTATATGCTGTTCGCATATCTTGATATTGAGCCGTAATATTCGTTGCAATAACATCAAAATATTAATTAATTAAGCTAGTTTCTTGAGAGCCACAAAATACCCTTCTGTCACTTAAATAAAAAAAGTGACACAAATCACACACAAAACCACAAAACGCTGCCCCTGCAAATGCGAACGAACAATAGGATACTTCGTGTGAACAGGTTCCAAAAATGGCATGGTGAAAGTCGCGATAGTTATCAGCTGTTTTATTATCTAATATAAAATAATTTTAATAATGATGCTTTACAGATTTTAATGGTTAATAAAATATATAGTATCTTATCTAAGTAATTTTCATTTGCTGATATAAAGTTGTATTATTTAATTTTATTACACATCCAGAAATCAGTTAAAAAAGTAAACGTCATATTCGCAAATAGATGGCGCTTTTAATATTTTGCTGTGGCGACTACGATGCGTTCACCGCGACATCCACATGTCAAACATATAGACACAAACCGCTGTACACAAACCACGGCGAAAACACTGAACTTATATGCGGCGAATCCCAAAGGTTTTAGTCAGTAGGCGTAGGTTAATTTATTATTTTAACTTTAAGGAATTGTCATAATTTTAAGTTAGTTCTAAGTTAGTAGCCTTACTGTTAACAACTACTTTATAAATATTTATATTGGTAATAAAAAACGATTATAAATATATCCCGGCGTTATTCCTGTGAGCGACTAGCCCCACAGGAAATTGGTGACCCCGACGTGATCCTTGAAGGACGAGAAGGAGGACACGACGATATCTCAGAAGGAGGACCCGACGTGATCCTAGAAGGACGAGAAGGAGGACACGACGATATCTCAGAAGGAGGACCCGACGTGATCCTTGAAGGACGAGAAGGAGGACACGACGATATCTCAGAAGGAGGACCCGACGTGATCCTTGAAGGACGAGAAGGAGGACACGACGATATCTCAGAAGGAGGACCCGACGTGATCCGAGAAGGACGAGAAGGAGGACCCCGACGATATCTGAGAAGGAGGACCCCGACGATACTTGAGAAGGAGGACCCCGACGATATCTGAGAAGGAGGAGCCCGACGTTTTCCGAGAAGGGGGACCCCGTTCTGATCTGAGAAGGAGGACCCCGACGTCATCCGAGAAAGAGGACCCGACGATATTTGAGAAGAAGGACCCCGGCGTGATCCGAGAAGGAGGACCCCGTACTGATTCGAGAAGGAGGACCCCGTACTGATTCGAGAAGGAGGACCCCGACGATATCCGAGAAGGAGGACCCCGACGATACTCGAGAAGGAGGACCCCGACGATACTTGAGAAGGAGGACCCCGACGATACTTGAGAAGGAGGACTCCGACGATATCCGAGAAGGAGGACCCGACGATACTCGAGAAGGAGGACCCCGACGATATCTGAGAAGGAGGACCCCGACGTTTTCTGAGAAGGAGGACCCCGTTTTGATTTGAGAAGGAGAACTACCCGACGTGTTCGAGAAGGAGGACCCCGACAAAATCCGAGAAGGAGGTTCCCGACGATCAAGAAGGAGGACCCAGCACTCGCATCCAGGTTAACAGAGGCCAACAACCTAAGGAAGGAGGACCATTATCCATCCCTTTGGAGGAAGAAGCAAGAAGAGTGAAAAAAGAAAAAGGAAGAAATAAGAAGGTCGAGCGGACTTGTGACGCATATGCAAGTGAAAACAAGGTACGTCACAAATTAGCAATAAGTAAGACACGTTAATATAGAATAAACGCTCGCACACCTTTACCACAATGGTCCAATAAATTAGTTTCAAATTTAAATATTATGCGAAAGAAATTGTTTAGAGTTGGCTTAACCACCAAGTTGTATAGATTCTAAGTTAATGATGAAACTTGGGATTCGGTGCGATTCAACTCACTCCACTCAATATCCACTTTCTGTTTAACTTTTCATTACGTTCAAAGTTACAAGTTTTATACGTTACGTTACGGTTACATTGATTCCTGACGATAACAGGAACAAATAAGACAAGCCGAAAATTAGGAAAGTCGGAACTATTTGGCTCGCGTTGATATAACGATGGAAACTTCATCAGGGAATACCCAGGAAAACCACATGTCTGACCGCGATCTCCTACCAACGCAACACCAACAAAATGTTACGTCAACAGAAGGTTCACAAGGGAGCGAAACTGCTAGGCTCAACGCTGTGTCTAGTGTTAACCTACCACGGCCATGCTGGAGGGATTCACCAGCCAGATGGTTCGCAGTGGCAGAAGCCGCATTCGGACTCCACCGAATTACATCCGACTTAACTAAATTCAGACACATTCTAGTAAATCTAGACAATGAGATTTTAAGCGTGATTGGAGATCTTATTGACTCACCACCCGAAACAGAAAAATATGCCACTTTGAAGAATCGAGTGATAACGGCATTCGGTGAGTCGTCTGAAACACGTCTTCGACGATTATTGCGAGGGCAACCGATGGGAAGCGAGAAACCATCGCTTTATTTGCAAAGGATGAGAAACTTGGCAGGAGGACAATGCAACAGCACAGTTATGCGAACTTTGTTCATGGAGCAATTACCAGAGCAAATGAAAGGGATCCTGGTTATGAACGACACCGAAGACCTTGGCGCACTAGCATTACAAGCAGATCGGATTGCTGAGGTAACTCAACCACGGATCGAGGCCATCAACATGAGGCCAACGCAGCACCAAGACAGAGTTAGTGGATACGAACGGACATCACGAAGACAAAACATGGAGCAAGGAACGCCCGAAGCTAGAGGACTTTCAACCAATTCGGAGGTAAACGAATTGAGAGCAGTCATCGAGGCTTTATCAAGGGACGTGAAGAATCTGCAAACAAGATCTAGAAGTCGACAACGTTCAAGGCAAGGCCGGGATAGATCGAAGTCACCTTGGAGTGGCACTCGAAGCAAGGAGGACATATGTTACTACCACGAGAGGTTTGGAAAGAAGGCGCGCAAGTGTCGCACCCCTTGCTCTTGGAATAAAAACTCGGAAAACTAAAAGAGCCGATGTGCATCGAGGCGTCCGTCGGCAGTCCACACGTCTCAAAACGCCTCTTAATACGGGAACGGAAAACCGGTACGCAATTTCTAGTGGACACAGGAGCAGACGTTTCTGTATTACCCAAAGCATTTAAGAAAAAAGGCCAAGCAAATACCGAATTTCCACTTTATGCAGCAAATAACACCAAGATCGCTACATATGGAGAGGCCAATCTCACACTGGACCTTGGAATAAGGCGACCATTGACATGGAAATTCTTAATAGCTGACGTGTCACAACCCATCCTAGGAAACGATTTTCTACATGAATACCATCTCCTTCCTGACCTCCGGAACAGGAGGCTAATTGATGGTATTACGGGACTTGCTACTTACGGGATTCTCACACAAAACAACGTGCCAACAATAAAGATGGTGGTAGATGACAACGAATACACTAAGATGGTTAAGGACAACATAAGCATCACCCGAAGGGGTAAATACAGTGAGCCGAAACATAACGTCAAGCACCATATCATAACAAGAGGACCGCCATGCGCCGAACGAGCACGACGCTTATCACCTGGCAGATTAAGAGCGGCACGAAGCGAAATAAACGAATGGATTAAAGAAGGCATAATCAGACCGTCATGTAGCCCGTACGCTAACCCGATGCTAATGAGGAAAAAGAAGGATGGCACATGGAGGCTTTGTGGCGATTATAGGCGACTAAACAAAATCACACTTCCGGACAAGTACCCGGTTCCGAATATACAGGATTTTTCTCATCGACTACATGGCTGTAAATTCTTCACGACAATGGATTTGGAAAGGGCTTACTTCCAAATTCCCATGGCACCGGAGGACCGCGAAAAGACGGCATTAATCACACCATTTGGACTATACGAGTTCAATGTGATGCCTTTCGGACTAACGAATGCTGCGCAATCGTTCCAGAGGTTTATCGACAACGCACTAAGGGGCCTGGACTTTTGTTTTTGTTACGTAGATGATATCATTATTGCATCACGTTCGCGGAAAGAACACTTAGAGCACGTGGGACAAGTCATCGAGAGGTTGAAGGAGTTTGGACTTACGATCAAACTTAGCAAATGCCACTGGGGTCAAGACAAGGTTGAATACCTAGGATACGAAGTGACCGGCGAAGGCATCAGACCACTCGAACACCGAGTACGCGCTATTCTCGAATTCCCAAAACCTAACAACATAATGGAATTACGGAGGTTTTTGGGAATGATCAATTTTTATAGAAGGTGCATTAAGGACGCTGCAAGAATACAGGCACCGCTGCATGCCTTAACTACTGGAGCGAAAAAGAGGGACAAGAGACCGGTAGAATGGAATACGGAAGCAGACGAAGCATTCAGTACGTGCAAGGATACCCTAGCGAGAGCCACTCTTATAGCTCATCCTGCGGAGGGAACCCAACTGTACTTGACCACTGACGCATCTGACACCGCTATAGGAGGAGTTCTGGAACAAGAAATAAGTGGTGAGAAACAGCCACTGGGATTTTTTTCAAAGAAAATTACAGAAACTCAATCAAAGTACAGCGCTTACGACAAGGAACTACTCGCGATTTTTTTAGCGATAAAATTTTTCAAGCACATGATCGAAGGACGAGGTACAACGATCTTTACAGACCATAAACCGTTGGCCTATGCTTTTAACCAAAAAGCTTCAAAGGCATCCCCAAGACAACAAAGGCAACTTGATTTGATTAGTCAATACACAACGGACATTCGACACATCGCCGGTAACGAGAACGACGTTGCAGACACGTTATCACGAATAAATGATATTGAACTACCAGTCTGCGTCACAACTGAGGAGATTGCAATTGAACAAGAAAAAGACCCAGAAATGAAGCAATTAATCGAACAGCCGGGAGCGATAAAATTCAAGAGGTTACGTTTGACAGGTACTGATACGGTCGTATATTGCGATGTATCAACTGATGCGATAAGACCTTATATTCCAATAACATTGAGAAAGAGGATTTTCGACAATGTGCATAATACCGCCCACGGTAGCGGGAAAGCAACACGAAAAGCCATAGCGAAGAAGTTTATTTGGCCACGAATGAATAAAGACATTACGGAATGGGCACGAACTTGCTTACCGTGCCAACGCTCAAAGATTAGTAGACACACGAAGCGTCGACCAGAACACATCGATATGCCGGATGAACGTTTTCAGCATATACACATCGACATTGTAGGTCCAATGAGGGAAGTACGCGGATACAGGTACTGTTTTTTTTTTTTTTTTTTTTTTTTTTTTATGTGGCAGACTAGAGGCTTAGGGAAAGTCCCTTTGTACTGTCGACAATCTATTTTTTTCCATATACACCGTCGAACAGCAGCTCTAGCCGGAAGATAGAGAGAAGAGAGAGAGACCGCTTTACACGGTGGCCGGAAGCAATTCCAATAAAAGACATCACAGCACAAACGGTTGTTGATGCAATCTTTGAAACTTGGATAGCGAGATATGGTACACCAGCAGTAATAACAACTGACAGAGGCACACAGTTCGACTCTCAAATTTTCGAGGCATTTGCCAGAATGATTGGCAGTCATAGGAAACGCACTACAGCATATCATCCCCAAGCGAACGGTATGATAGAACGATGGCATCGATCACTCAAGGCAGCCATCAAATGCCACGAAAACGAAGACTGGGTACAAGTGCTACCTGTCGTAATGCTGGGATTAAGGAACTGTTTGAAGGACGACATTGGCTCATCCAGCGCTGAACTAGTTTTCGGTACGACATTGCGGATACCTGGGGAGTTCTTCATGCAAGACAATTTCCAAGCGGACCAAACAATTTTCAAAGAAGCGTTAAGAGAACGTATGAGGGAACTGCGTCCACGTGAAACGGCACACCACAACAAGCCAAGGATATTCATACACAAGAACCTCGCCACTTGCACACATGTGTTTATGAGAGTTGATGGTACAAAGAAGCCACTTGACCAGCCTTACACCGGACCTCATCAAGTGATCAAGCGAGATAGCGACGCTTACTATACAATAGACATGAATGGCAAACATATCAATGTTTCAATAGACCGACTGAAACCAGCAATATTACAAGATATAACAAACGAAGATAATACGACATCAACACCTAGGCCAAGAACATACGAAGGGCCAGCCGTTAGGAAAAAGAAAGTAAGTTTCGCAACACCCAACGATTAGTGACGATGTCGCTGGAAGGGGAGTAGTGTGGCGACTACGATGCGTTCACCGCGACATCCACATGTCAAACATATAGACACAAACCGCTGTACACAAACCACGGCGAAAACACTGAACTTATATGCGGCGAATCCCAAAGGTTTTAGTCAGTAGGCGTAGGTTAATTTATTATTTTAACTTTAAGGAATTGTCATAATTTTAAGTTAGTTCTAAGTTAGTAGCCTTACTGTTAACAACTACTTTATAAATATTTATATTGGTAATAAAAAACGATTATAAATATATCCCGGCGTTATTCCTGTGAGCGACTAGCCCCACATTGCTTTCACACCCAAGAATTAAGAAACAACAATTTAACTTATTGGACATGAAATAGAATACATAAAAGATATACTTTTTTATAAATCTAGACTCAATGCTAATGCCACTCTCCCGCTGTTTGACATCTAATTGAGACCTGCGCTAGGTTCAACCTTGAGAAAGGTTTAAAATACGTTTCAGTTTTTCAGACCATTAAAGCACTCTCATCTGGAAGCTCGCTTCTAAAATAATTGCATGGTAGTAGGTAGTAGGATCTCGCAATAAGCCTACAGATTTCGCTCGGCAAGAGTTTGAAACAGTGGTTCAAGGCCCCGGACCTTTCTTGAGATTTTATGTTCCACCTCCAGATATGACCCTTCGCTTAAGGGGAGTCATCACAAAGCAGATCGAGTGACTTAGAGGATTCATTATTAGAGGTTCCGAACCCCAATCGTGTTCGGTCTTCTTCGATCTAACTTCCCTTGGGTTGGATTCAATGTTTTGAAAATAGTGTCTCCATCTATCTTTTACCCTATCAGGGTTTGCTAATAGATTCCCATTTATGTCCCTGCAGTTATCCGTTCTTGGCTGAAACTTATTGTTGATCTGACTTACCTAATTCTCCTTTCGTTGAAGTCTTCCTGTATCTGTAGGATCCTCCTGTTTAGACGTTCTCTCTTCTTCTGCACAGCTTGTCTGCAGTTCTTTTTACCTTAAAGAATTCCATCCTTGCTCTTATGAGTCTTGCGAAGTACTCCCGGTTGAGCGATCTGACGTTCCAAAATCAAATTCCATATTTCGTTGCCCTTGGGTGCGTCGAAGGTCCTCAGCCTGGCGCCCAGCCTCCAACCTGGAAGACCAGTCCGGTAATTGTTTCGTTTTGAGGCGCGAAACACTCGCCTTTCACCCTCATCCGTTAGTTAAGGTAGGGACACACTGAGCCCACGTACGCAACGTATGCAACGCGTTATTAAATCTAAACGGTTGAATTTGTATGCCTAGAAACACACTTATCATACGCAATACTGTCACACGCGTCCCACGCAACGTTATATCTGTCGATCCAGATCGGCGTGGGAAGGTGGAGTGGATATCATACGCCATCCCACGCGTAAGACCAGTGTGTTTCTAGAAATTACGTTCGCAACGCGTCAGAAGCGCCAGAAGAAATATTGAACGAATCTGACGCCACATACGTTGCGTACGCGTAGTGTGCACACCAACTCTCCCACGTTGGATAGTATATACGTTGCGTACGTGGGCTCAGTGTGTCCCTACCTTTACTCTTGTATAGGCAAGAGCATCCAGAGGTTACCCGATGTAGTCAATATCTTCGTGGAGGTGGAGGTAGGATTCGATAGCATATCTGAAAACCTTAGAGGCAAATTACACGGCATAACACTTTCTGCCTTAATAAACCGGTTTGTGCGTGTTATACGAATTACACGATAAACTGACTGTTCTGCATTTTTTCGTGTAAAAATTCTATTGTCTATGTAGCTGTTTACAAACTTTCAGTTAAGCTAAGTCATTTTCGTAGACCTCGAGAATGAAATTATGATTGTGTTAGTGTGTTGCTCTGTGCAGTCGAGAATTTTTTGGGATGCACAAGTAACAAACTTCCCCGCGACCCCTTGCCTATAAAACCGGTTTATTGGAATTATTGGAAGTGTTGTTGGAAGAAATGTTATGCCGTGTAATTTGCCTCTTAGGTCGTGAAAAGATGCACGTTCATCCAGCTGCCTAGGCTACAATTTACAAGTCCTACATTCGACCGTGGCTTGAAGAGAACACGTATTGTCCGGGCGGGCGCAACAAAACCCACATTGGCTTGCTTAGACAAGGTGCAAAACCCGCCTTTGAACTCATTTGCGATAGCACCCTTTGCTCCTTGATCGATCCCTTAAGCCACCGCAGGAATGTAGCAGCCCTCAGCAAGTTTTACCGCTATTACCATAGCGACTGCTCCACTGAAATCAACATTCTCTTGGCTACACGGTAATTTTTTCCCGCAACACATAACTAGCCAACTCGTCTCACCCCTTCACCCTGCACTCTTCCTTTTCGTGCACATTGCGGTTTAGAAGCTCGTTTATAAGTAGAACAACCCGATTGTAGAACTGTCTTTCGCATTCGGTGCATCCAAGCTCATATAACATCTCCGAGTTCAAACGCAAGGTTCATCGACATCTACTCAAGTACCCTCTCGACTCCTAACCTATCCTTTCTCATCTATCCTTCAGATCAAGTTTACTACTATACATTGCACCATAACTTGAACGTGATGGATAGTAGTACAAAGGGCGACTCCTCCTAAGCTTCATCTTACCACAAAAATGCACAGGCGTTGTGTCCTCGTACCTAGAACTGTTAGCTTCCTTACCACTAATGTTTTAGGACGTTGAAATAGAAACACAAAAAAGTAGTATGGTGTAAAATTTATTGCTCCAATCGATTTGCATCGAAGCATAAAAAGATCAAGTTTAATCTTCCTCTTCTTCAACTGCACCTGCACCACTCTGTTGTTTCTTCATGTTCTTCCTCTTTACACGACCAGGGCGACCACCGCCGAATGGTGACTTCACTGAGAAATCAATGTGTTTCTGCGAATCCAATCGAACAACGAACGATGGAATGTTGACCACCTGCTTGCGTACACTACAAGGAAAAAGGATATAATTAGCACTTGCCAAACAAAATTCTGCTCTTTATCTATGAGCAATCGTTACTTACGACAGGGATTCATATATTTTCAAAAAATAAAGACATTAAGAGCCGAAAGTGCTCAACTCTTAAGTGGCCTCTCTGAATTAAAAAAATGTACTGAACCCACTATTTCATTATGGGATATTTACCAAATGTGTCTTTGACGAATCAATACACGGGCATGATGGATAGATTTAGCGAGCCCCAACTTGAAGACTTGAGTTTGTAGGCGCCGCTCCAAGAAATCTTCAATTTTTAAACCCAAAACGTAATCGAGCTTCATGCGGGATTCATCTAATACACCAATACGAACTAGACGACGTAAAAGTGCGTTACCTAGGGAAATTAAATTGAAATGATTAATAAATGTTACAGGACATAAGTTTTATGGAAATAGCAGGCAACTCAGAGCATACATATATATCTCAACAAGATAATTTCAGACAAGAAGTGTCAGAATTATTTTAAATGTTAAAGTCATCACAATGAAAGCACTATTAGCTTTAAGGGCATGTTATTTACCTTGGAACAATCTTTTCTCGTCCTTTTCTTCCAGAGTAAGCAATTCTCTAGCGGCTTTACGGATCTTAGCTAAGGCATATTTTACACGCCATACTTCACGCTTATTACGAAGACCATATTCACCAATGATCTTCAATTCCTGATCTAGACGATTCTTTTCATAAGGTCTCCTTGGAGTAACATAAGTCTTGGAAAAGACTGACGGAATACGCCCGTTCACCATATTTCTTTACAGCACTCTAAAAATTTTTGGTTAGAAAAAAGATCAATTAACATCCGATATAAACTACAAGATTTTAAGGTATTTTTAGCACATTAAATGAAAGGAAATTGTTTTCATCGAATTTACACAAAGATTTTAATAAAAAAAACAAAATAAAATCAAGAATTAAAGAAGTTTATAATACGTACATCCTGCTCGGTGCACTTTTGACAAAAGAAAGAATGGTTGCCAGGGGTTGTATTATTTCCAACGCGGCCAACTTCATGGATGATTATTTCCTATAAACTAGTACGAATTACTGACATATGTACGAATGTTAAAAAAAAATTGTAAAATTTTAAATTTATTAATTTCTTATATTTAACATTTTTATATTATTATTAAACATCTTTTATTGATATGATTATATATAGAACAAATTTTTATTAAATTAAATCATTTTTCTAGGAATATTGGGCCTGTGCGAATACTGGCTAAGGCTGTGTGCGAAACCGGCTAATTCCTTGCTAATTCTAGTACGTTTTCATTTAGTAAATTTTCGAGCTTGCTAATTCTTCTTCTTCTCTTGCTTAATATTTGAAATATTTGTGCAGGAGTTGCTACTGGTAACGGAAAATCTTAATTTAAAAGCTATTCTATTAATAAATATAAACGCAGTAAGTAAATGTGAAATAATATATATAATAAATAATGTTGCTAGCAAATGCTACTTTTACGATTGACGTCAAGTTCTTGTCAACCGGTAAAATTGTAGCAAGCTATTTTCAATTGTGGTTTCGCACAGTACTGGAATTAGACTGGGAAGCTTCCAAAAAATCTGGAAGTTTAGCAAGGAATTAGCCGGTTTCGCACACAGCCTAAATGACTAAATCTTTCCACGAAATACTAAATCGTTCCAAAAAATTTCCAATGTTCAATTTAGTTCGGTCGGGGTGTGCGAATTCTCAATTGACTAAATTTGATTTTGACAGAATGAGATTTGAGTTTCGTTTCTCAGTTTTAATTTAATTTAAATATACAATCGACCAGCTCCGATGGATATTAGATGCTCTCGACAACATAAATGATTTTTATAGGAAATTAATCATAAATCTATCGCAATCTCATACAATGGATTTACCTTTACAGATCTGAAGTTAAAAACTCAGAGTAGGGGCTTGCTTAGTTGCCTAAATTTGATATTTATATTATCTCCCCGTCGAACTCCATGTATTATATATATTTTTTAATTTAGCAGGTTGTATTTTTTATTTACGTAAGATAAGGATTTCTACATATAAACATAAAATAACATCAATACAAAATTTAGTCAGTAGCTGTCAACTTTAGCCACCTCGTGAAAAGACTAAATCGCACTGCAATACCGACCTTTCCAATAATTTAGTTTAGCCGCAATTTAGCCAGTATTCGCACAGGCCCATTATAGGAAGGCTTGTGATCGCGCCTATCCACACAATTGTAGCGCGTAATATTTCATTGGCTTTCTGCTACTGCCAGAAATTTATTGTCGGTGTCTTTTTCAAACATACAGTATAAAAAAAAGTTAAAAAAATTTGCTTTGGCGAAAGTTAATGGGAAATGATTTGTAATTTTTTTCCATGTTTTTAACAAATATATTTTAACAATTTAAACTGAATAAAAGAGCGATGCTAAAGATATAAAAGTGTTAAAAAGGGTAAATACTTAAGAGTTACGCCGGCTTTGCAGATCTCAAGTTTAGTTTTTTGGAATGAAAATGGCTGACGGCGTGGATATTGATTTATACGCGGACGATTTAGAGCAGGATTTTACACAAGTTAAAGTGAGTAAAATAAGTGAATTATAATTATTATTTATAATATTTGTAATGTTTTAATATAACAGGAAGAATTCCCTGGCGAAGGCGTTGATTTGTATGATGATGTTATATCTTCGGCCCCAAATGATTCCTCAAGCCGACCGCAGGAGAATGCAGTTTCGGTGAATATTAAGGAAGAATCAAATGGTGGATATCATCATATTGGTAACAATTTAACACCAAATCACATAGGAAGGCGCCATCAGTTATATGTGGGGAACTTGACATGGGTAATATATTATTATAGCCAGAAAATTATTTATACTTGAAGGTTATTCTAAAATCTTTTAGTGGACAACTGATCAAGATATAACAAATGCGGTGCATGATATAGGCGTTCCTGATTTTCAAGAAGTTAAATTTTTTGAAAATCGCTCAAACGGTCAATCAAAAGGTTTTTGTGTAATATCATTAGGATCTGAATCCAGTATGCGTTTAGTTATGGATCGTTTACCAAAAAAGGAATTGCATGGGCAAGCCCCTATGGTTACATTGCCAACAAAGCAGGCTCTTAATCAATTTGAAAGTCAACAAAAAACTAGACCATTACCACCGCAACAGAATGGTCCAAGAGGGCCACTATCGAATATGAGTGGTATGCAGCAACATCCCGGTGGCCCACCGCCAGGCCATCAGCCTCGAATGATGAATCCAAATATGCCACCGGGCCAATTTAGGCCACAACATATGCCTCAGAATATGCAGGGACCTCCAGGACCAAATCAGGGTCCGCCTCGTATGCAGGTAAACATTTTTTAATATCGTAAGTTTTTTTCCTACTTAAATCAATTCGTCCTATTTCCCGATTATCCTCTGTATTACAAGTTTCTTTTCATGGACATTTATCTTATTTCAAAACGAAATCCCGAAAATAGTTTTTTTTACATAAAATGTGTGTAGATATCATTTGTTCGTAATAATTTTAGAGTAAAAATAATAGACTAAAATTCACTGATCTAGTGACAAGTGATCCTGGTCATTATGAAACATTATAGGCATTCTAAAAAGAAAGTGCTCTTTGAGTAAAGTATATAATTTACAGTTTGGAAATATAATATCATTGATTGGTGGTTTTTCAAGCGAAAAATGTCGCAACTAGTCAATGCTTTGAAAATAGAACGGGAAAGTAGTACATAATTTTAAAATATTATTGCATTGCCAAAGTTTTAAATAGGCTTGCGCTTTATATATATTTTTGCATTACTACTAACTTGAAATGACATGATTTTGAAACTAACAGCATCATATATACTTGTAGTGATCGTACTACAAAATGTAAAGGGAAGGAATTAGCAAGAATGTGGGTGTCAAAGAATTTTTCGAATTGACTAATTTGTAGCATGTTCGTTGACAGGTTTGGTGAAATTTATAGCCCCTTGCCTAGCACAACACACGATCTAGCTAACGCGCACACTGACACCTTATAAATGGTATATCCACATCTGTTGACGAGATTATTGCGGGTCTGAATAATCAGACAATCCCGCTGCTCCTGCTCAAAACATATCGCATTTCCTCTTTATCTCATCTTCAACAAATCTTTATCGTTAGGAAAGTTTCCCCACGCTAAGGATAGGATTTCTTCCTAACGCCAATCTATAAATACGGTGACAAGCACTCGGTAGACAACTATAGAGTAGAACATAAGAGCGCATACTCGCTTATATGTAGATCTCTGAATGGGTTTTAAATGGGGATATGCATAACGCGGCTCCTTTGGAAAATGTAATATCATTGGGCGGCTTGAGAGTTTCATACAAGTCACCCTTTTCTTGTTATGGGTTTTCTTGCAAATATTAATAGTCAATGAATATTATTTATGCATTTTTATAATTTGAAACTTTGAAGCCTTTCTAGATAGACAAAACATTAAGTCGGTTTTGCTCTTGACGAAATTTTCATCTACTGTCGTACGTTTCTTACGTGCATTGTAGTTGGCCCTTTAGTTCTATGTTATGTTCATCGATTGTTATATTTCTTTACATTCTAAATCTTTCAAATTCATCTAAGAAAAGTTGTATCTTGTTATAGGACAACAAGCTTGTGCTCTAAATACACATTTTTTCATTCCAAATTAGTAGTAAGCTGAAATTTAAAAACGAGGATAAATATGATTATAAATATAGAAACGCGTAAAACAAAGGTATAAGGGCCGATGCACGATGAAAGCTTCAAGCTGCAAGTTTCGAGACTCAGCTGAATTTTGCTGCATTTGAGACCTCCAGCTTGCAGCTGTGAATATGAAACATTGTACATAAAACTTTTAAAAATGTAACAACCAATGCAGAACCAAAGTACAACAAATTATATACTCGTGATAAAGTTATTGAACGGGTATTTTTTATTTATTTTTCTAAGCTCAGGAATCACTATTTGTACTACCAGTCCGTCATTAAGGTTAAGGGTTATGAGGTTTCGAAGGGGTGTTGAAGAAGGTGACGCGTTTGAACTCTTGGATGTTGCAGGAGCTCGGAAATACTGACTGGGAAAGTTTGTTCCATTGTCGAGTTGTTCTATTTACAAACGAATTCATTTCTTGTTGAGTGCGTGAAAGGGGGAGTTGCAGGTAGAGAGAATGAGATGAGTGGGCTAATCTGGTGTTGCGGGTATAAGATTGCCGTGGAGGCAGGAGAGCGTTTATTTCGGAGGGACAGTCACTATGATAGTAGCGATAAAATTTTTCCTACGGTGGCTCAGGGTGGCGATGGTGGAGCAAGCGGTATCGTCATCAATTAATTTAAGTGCCCTTTTTTGCACCTTATCTAACCATGCCAAGGTGGTTATCGAAGCGCCGCCCCAAACGACGGAGTTGTATTCGAGAGGAGGCCGAATGTAGGATTTATAAATAACAGCACGGGCTGATGGCTGGAGGAGGAACTTGCACCTCTTAACAAATCCCAAGCACTGGGATGCTTGTTTGGCGATTTGGAATATGTGGTCATTCCATCGCTAGTCTTTGGCCTATGTCACGCCTAAGATGCGAAAAGATGGGTCGGCCATTAGCCCAACGCCACTCACTGTTAAGGCTGGTGAGGTCTTGAGCTTTTTTTTTCGAACAGTACTTAGTTTTGGTGGAGTTGAATTCGACACGATTCTTTTTTCCCCACTCTAGAGTGAGATTAATGTCGTTATTAATAGAGTTGGACATTAATTCACGATCATCAAGACAGGATCTGGCATGAGTCTGTCTTGTATCGTAGCTGTAAGAGTAACGTAGGGTACCGTCGTCAGCGAAGCTGAGAACTGGGTTGGAGGGGATCGAAAGTAGGTCATTTATAAAGATAAGAAATAGGGCCGGTGATAAAATTGACCCTTGGGGGACCCCCGCAGAGATAGGGTGGGGTTCAGATTTGACGCCATCCAATACAACCTTAATTGAACGGCCGGAAAGGAAACTCTCAATCCACTTCAGTAAAAGTGAGTCGATTCCAATAGTTTTGAGTTTAGCTAACAAGGCTAAGTGCCAAACTCTATCAAAAGCCTTGGAGATATCCAAGACAACCAGACTAGATTCACCAGATCCATGCAAACTTCGACTGAGGTGTTCTGTAAGGCAAACTAAAAGATCACCAGTAGAACTTTTTTGTCGGAAGCCATACTATCTGTCGTTTATGAGTAGGTTGGATTCTAGATATCCCATAAGCACTAAACAATTTCAAATTGGGACTAAACAATTTCCAATTGGGACTAAACAAATTCAAATTGGGACTAAACAGGGACTTAACAACTTCAAATTGGAACTAAACAATTTCAAATTGGGACTTATGGGTTTAGTTCATCATGAAATTAGGAAGAGTGCTTTTAAGAAGCCAGAGGTCAAGGAATTGGTTAGCCATTGTCTAAGAAATGCTCAAAATATGTATCAGACAAGTGTTGTATTAGTTATTGATAATGCGCCTTGTCATGCCTTTTCATGCCTACATCGAAGAAGTGTTTTAGGAAAATGAATTTGTTGGTCATCGATTACTTAGACTTGGATCCTACAGTCTAATGTTTAATGCTATCGAGCACGTTTGGTCAAGCTAACGTTAAAAGAGAATTAGCAATTAAAATGCCACAAACTTTAACCGGTTAAGGCTGGTCGTCCACTGGAAGCGTATTCGAGCGGCTTCGCGCTTCGGCCATACAAATGAGCCGCTTGTAGCCGCTCATATGTATGGCCGTAGCGCGAAGCCGCTCGAATACGCTTCCAGTGGACGACCAGCCTAAGACAGGGCTAATATGACTCAAGCCGAATATCGTTTACAATGGTTACAAACCATCTTGATTAATTATATAAGAAATCAAACAGATGTGAACTGCACAAAATATATCGCCCATCGTTCAAAGGTTCATACCCGATACATTAAATATGGTGGATGCTCGTTTTCAAATAATGTTTTTATATTGTTGTCTCTGTTTATTTATTCCAAACTTAATAAAAATAATTAATACTTTAATCTTTACTGATAGTAGTTCATTTATTACTTCAAATTGGTTGGTCCCAATTTGAAATTGTTTGTTCCCAATCTGAAATTGTTTATTCCCAATTTGAAATTGTTTAGTCCCAATTTGAAATTGTTTAGTCTCAATTTGAAGTTGAAAAGGTATAGTTTTTGAGAACTTTTTAACGTGGATATCCTTATATCAATAGATATAAGATTTGTCATAATTGTTACGACTCCTCTCTCTGAAAAAATATTAAAATCGATTTTTATAATTTTGTAAAAAAAATTCCTGTCTTGGGTCAAAAGATTTTCCTTCGCTCAATATTAAATTAACGAAAAAAAAAAAAATAATGATAATAATTTGTAATTAAAATAGAAATTATCCATAAAATTCAAATTCTTGAAATTAGTAAAATAGTGAAAAAAAAAATACAATATTAAAATATCTGTAAGTGTACTTGATGTAGTTTTGTGATTGTAAAATCCTTTGTTGAATAGGACAGGCCCATCATCAAATCGATATTATTTCTTATTTATTTTATATTAAACAGACACATACTATTAGTTAACTAAAAGTAAGTTCTTGTTAAGTCGCTCACAATGTAATATTAATATACAAACAAAGAAAAGTTTCTAAATTAAAAAAAAAATACTGTTTAGTAAAATAATAATATGAATTAAAATTGAAAGCTTGCAAATATATCTAAGAAATTCGAAAAAAAAACTACGCCAAAACTCTAAATCAAAATTGAATATGAAAAAAGATTGATTTCGTTTATCGATTGTTGAAATATTTTTTTGCTAATCTCAAATTTCAATTTGCAATATTTGTTTTTGCATTATTTTATTTTTTTTTTACTATATAGGTAACAAAATTTTATATGATAAATATTTCTGATAAGATCGATTCGATTTTATGTACTTTTGTACACCCAAAAGAAAAATAAAACAATGAAGATTTTTTTAAACATATTGAAATTGCAAATGGCATACACGTACTATTATTACTATATTTGTTGATTCGCAGAGCATTTGTAAACAAAAAAAATTATGTCTTACCTGTTATTCCTATTTATCCAAGAATCCACACAACAAAAAACGAACTGTAACTGGTGTAAGTTAACCAATAAAGAGGGCATTTAATAACAGGTCGGCTGAAAATTCCCCGGTACAAATCATAGATGGCTTTACTAGTATTAAATCCATATTATTTTTATATAGTACCAACCTTCAAACGATTCGTGTCAAAAGATAGACCGTCTTTTGTCTTTTGTTGACTGTGATCTTACCATTGTGAGATATACCGTCTTTTGTGAAGTAACTTTTGTTATTGAGAAAAAAATGGAAAAAAAAGACTCGTGTGTTGATAAAATATTATTTTTTGAAGGGAAAAAATACAGTGGAAGCAAAAACTTGGAGCTTGATAATAAGTTTCCGGACTCTGCCCCAGGAAAATCAACAATCATCGATTGGTACGCAATGTTTAAACGTGGTGAAATGAGCACCGAAGACGGTGGACGCCCAAAAGAGGTGGTTACCGTCGAAAACGTAAAAAAAAAGCCACAACATGATTTTAAATGACCACAAAATAAAAGTGATGGAGATAGCTGATGCCTTAAAGATATCAAAGGAACGTGTTGGATATATCATTCATCATTTGGATACGCGGAAGCTCTGTGCGAAATGGGTGCCGCGCGAGCTCACAATCGACCAAAAACAGCAACGAATTGATGATTCTGAGCAGCTGTTAACTCACATGAATTGGTCTTCGAATTGCTTCCCCAACCCACTGTATTCTCCAGATCTGGCCCCCAGCGACTTTTTCTTATTCTCAGACCTGAAAAGAATGCTCGCGCAGGAAAAAAATTTCGCTTCAATGAAGAAGTGATCGCCGAAACTGAAGCCTATTTTGAGGCAAAACCGAAGGAGTACTACCAAATTGGTATCGAAAAGTTGGAAGGTCGCTATAATCGCTGTATCACCCTTGAAGGCAACTTTGTTGAATAATTAAATCGAATTTTGTCAAAATAATGTGTTTTAATATGGTAGACCGGGGACTTTTCAGCCGACCTGTTATATGTAGTAGAGAATTTTTGTTTTTATCTACAGTAAGATAAAAAATATATATATAAACGAGTATACATATGTATATATATATTTTTTTTCTCAAAAAGCTTTACATTACAATATATTAGTTAGAATGATAAAATTATATAGAGGCAAATAATTTAATGTGTTCAAGGTATTTTTTTAAATCTGCTCGATATCGTTATATATTCTTTAGCCACCACCAATGCATCAAGGAGGCATGGGACCCATGGGACCGCAACAGCCACCGCAAGGCCCGCCACGCTACCAAAATCAAGGCCAATGGAATGGTCCACCAAGACCTAGCGGCCCGCCACGACCTGGTCCGCCCAATGGACCACCTTGTCCAATACATCAAAGACCACAAATGGTAAAGAATCAAACTATTTTTAATATATATATATTTATTATTATATCTATTATGTAGTTAGTGAAATCCTTATGCAAATCTCAACGAAATCTAAACTATCAAAAATTTTATATACATATATATCTATGATTGCCATTGTCATTGCAAGCAAGTCATCTTTATGTTTATATTTTTTTTTACTATCAAATATACAAAGAGTATTTCTTATCTAAAAAGTACTTGCTGTATAAATTAAAAATTATCTAGCTTAAATTTAAACAAAAAAAAAATATTACAAACCAATTTCGTAAAAGTTGATCTAAAATATTTTTTTTAAATTAATAACCAAAAGTCACGACAGGTTACTACTCTTATATTCATTTTAAAAAAAAAAAACATATATTTATAGAATATTTAATGGTGATTTTCTTAAGGAATTAGTTGGACAAATTTGAATATTTTTTAAAAACATTAACTAGAAAGCAATGTTAATGGAGAAACGAATCAAATGATTAATTCTTTTTATTAATGAAATGCATGGCAAATAAATAGAAAAAAAATTATCGATATTCGAAAGATTACAAAAATCTCGAATATTATACAAAAATTTGGAATTTGTAAAGAATCGAAAATGGTACTCTATTCTAATCAGATAAAATCCATTAGGTATAGAGATTTTAAGTATTTTTTAGGTTATGAAGACATCGATTGAAGTTTGTTTTTGCAATTATAAAAATACGCAGAATAATCTCTTTTATGTATAGTAAGTAGTACGGCAGGTTTAGTCGAAGCATCAGTTATTAGTAGCTAATAATGTGTTAAGTATTAACACACTTAAGTAAATGTGTATCTTGAAACTATAAGTTAACTATAATATTACATAGATACCTCAATTTTTCTATGTGAAAATCTGAGCTTAGGTGTTACCCTTTATATTAGCAGTCCGTCATGGTGCAATGTCTAGTAGTCTGTCCAGTTTGCCTGGAAGAAAGAAAAAATAAATATATGATAAGTTAAGGGTACGTAGTCTGGATGGTGTATAAAATGGAGGCGGTGAGCCTCGCGGTTAAGCTCTATGAGTTAATTTAATTTTTGTTAGCAGCCAGCTGAGCCACAGGTGCAACCCTATAGGATAACCGGAGACAGCCTCGTTGGAGTGCTAGGCCTCCTGAACTAGTGAATTCCGTTAACCTGGCGTTAAAGCTGTGATGCCGGCAGTACCGGACTAGAAAGTGAACAAGCTCGCTATGTGAAGGCTTGACCTAAGTGGAAGTGTGAGTTCGGAAACGTCGAAGACCAGCAGCTATGCTATAACACTGCAAATAAGGCTGAAGCAACACCTGATATTCCAAATTTTCAAAATTTTGTTATTAATATGGTGGTCAACACGATCAAAGGCCTTGCTAAAGTCCGTATAGACAGCGTCGATTTTCAACGTAAAATCTTGGCCTCTTCCAGCCTTACATTCTTCATCTTTTATGATGTGCCTTACGTCTTCCATAATCCGGCAGTAAAATCAAAAGCCGTTTTCTTTGCCATTTACTTCTTTATGCCCCTTTAATCCCTAATGGGACATAGGGCAGACTCATTTGCCTTCCAGCGGACTCTGTTTTGTGCAACAGCTCTCAGCTCCGACCAGGATGCCCAGTTGTCGTTGTTAGTGGGGCTCTGTACGAAGCTCTTTAATTTTATTTTTAACTGAATTCAAAAAAGGTGGTAGGTTTTTTTTTGTCCTGTTCACGCATAACTTTGCAACGCTATAACTTTTTTACTTTTTCTTTGTTTGTTTGAAAGGGTAGTTTTCCACGGTGGTCCCGTGAAATTTTTTCTTAATTCTGATAAAGTAGTTCGATGTTAGGCATAAAAAACTGTTTAAATTAATACACCCTGAACCTTTCATAGGCACCGAACAAATTACTTTATTGTCGTAAAACTGAAAAAAGACCACTGGGACAAAGCGCCGGTCTAGCGTAGTATAGCATTGCAGGTTCAAACCCCGGTGGGTGCGACTCGATTTTTTTCTTTTTTTCTCTCTTTCTAAATCCATTCTTATTACAGGAATGTTCTAAAGGGAAATGATAAACTCTCCTGTGAGAAATTTTGTATACTTACTACTTTACCAACTTTCTGAAATGATTTATTCACATAGCGCAGAGGGCTTATGGCGTATTTCTCGTCTGTGGAGTTGCGAGTATAACACATCAACTGCAAATTTTGCACATACGTATAGTACGCATCACAATGCAATCTGACCATTTTGTAAAAAAATCAAGATGGCGGCCGAATTTTGCAATTGGGCTCACCGGCCATCGACATGGGTATCAAATGTAAGGATATGATAAGTGACACTTCGCTATGTGGAGTCATTCAAAATCCAAAGTGGCGGACAACACAAAATGGCGGATTACCTTTATCTTTACAAGCCACTCGGTATGCGTATGAAATAAAAGGTTATGACAAGTAGAATACTATTAGCTGTGCGGCATCATTTCAAATTCAAAATGGCGGCTTACCTTTTTCTTTACAACGCCCTTGGTATGGGTATCAAATGAAAGTGTATGACGATTATAGTACAGTAAGCTTCGTGACGTCATTTTAAGCCATATGTAATCACAATACGACAACGAGAAGTAATTTAATATAAATGAAATAAAAGGTTAAAGATACAATTAATAGATCGCCTGCTATACAGAGAATCCCTACCGCTATATCGTCCCCAAACGTGTACTTGTACCCGAACGAAGCTTGTAGTACACTATACGAATTATTTTGAAGACAAATTTAATCGTTTCATTGTTTTTGTTTATTGTTGCTTTTCTGATAAAATTTTCTTCCATTCTGGGCCTTTTACAGTATTATTGCTTTTCTCCGCAAATGCCCCAATTTTTTAGGAAAAGCATATGACAAAACATGAACTTTTGTAAAATCCCCGCGATTGGAATTTTCGTATTCGCGTCATTTGTCCGTATTCGCTATACAGATCCCCGTTTTTTTTAAATTACTCCGAAAATCGGAAATACATTAGTGCCATAACTATTTAGTTACTGTGGCCATTCTTATCGGCGACGGCATGTCATACTACTCGTAAAGGTAGGTTCACACACAATGAACTAGTTGTGCAAACTGTCTGGCGCAAGTGGATTTGTACAAATAAACTGAGTGCAGATTACCTCCATTAGTTTTTGTACATTATATTTATACTTATCTACGTGTTATATTATGTTACATTGATTAAGGTCGAAGGGACAGGTGGTCGAACATCACCGTTTACCCATGCGCATGCTGAGTGTTGTAGCCGAGAAATCTTTTGTACAAGTCAAACGCTTTGGCTTCCGCAAGCCAAATCGTTGAGTTCACTCGCAACAATCTTTTTGTGTCCATTCACTTGCGCAAGCCAATTTGCACAAGTAAACCGTTCCGTGTGGGCCTACCTTAATAAATATTTGTTTTTTAAATAGCCCCTGAAGAAAATGAATGGGCTAAAAAGTATGAAATAAAATAATTAATTTGTGTCCATTCACTTGCGCAAGCCAATTGCACAAGTAAACCGTTCCATGTGGGACTACCTTAATAAATATTTGTTTTTTAAATTGCCCCCGAAGAAAATGAATGGGTTAAAAAGTATGAAATAAAATAATTCTTAAAAAACCGACTTCAGAAAAAAAATCAATCTCGTGATGCACAAAAAAGGATGAAATAATTGTTTGTAATTCTTAACAACATTAATCCAATCAGAATGGATTTAGAAAGAAGAATCACTTTTGAAGATACTAGTTACTTTATATTTCCTATGATAGTTTTCGTAGGCAGATTCTTTCTATATTGATTTTGCCTTGGTTCTTGCTAGAATATATGTAAACAATTTATTCAAATGCTATAAATTCATATTTTTCATTTACTGATAAAGGGTTTTAATTTTTAACTTTAATTTTAGTCATCAATTAAAATTGCACACTGTATTAACTACAGTTTTCATTAATTCATTGTATATTTTTCCATTTTCTAATTCTAATCTAAACAAAAATAATGCGACTCCAATGAGTTTTTGATTACTTTCTATTAAAAAGCAATTATTATAATTATTATTTCTATTTCCAGTTTCAAGGACCTCCTGGACCTGGTGGTATGCCTCCAAGAGGACCCCGACCGGATTGGAATAGGCCACCAATGCATGGTGGATATCCGCAAGGTCCTCCAGGCCCTCAGGGGCCACCACATATGCAAGGGCCACCTCGCGGTCCGCCACCACAAATGGGAGGTCCGGGTGGACCTCACGGTCCGCAAGGGCCAGCACCTCATGTAAATCCAGCATTCTTTAATCAAGGTGGAGGTCCTCCACAACATGCAGGCGGCCCACCAATTGGACCGCCACATGGCCCACCTGGTCCTGCACAAGGAATGAATATGTCAGCTCACGGACCCCCGCCTCACTTTAATCAGCAAGGTACACCGCGTGGACCATGGCCAGGTCCACCTGCTAAGCCTCCTGGACCATTCCCAGAGCAACCAATTGTTCCTCAATTAAGTGAAGTTGAATTTGAGGAAATTATGGGAAGGAATAGGACCGTTAGCAGCTCTGCAATTGCTAGGTTTATTATTTCTTGTTTATTTTTAATAAATTAAAATAATTTACAATTTTTTTTTTATCTATAGAGCGGTTTCTGATGCAGCTGCTGGCGAATACTCAAGCGCAATTGAAACTCTTGTCACTGCTATTTCATTAATTAAGCAATCAAAAGTTGCCAATGATGAACGCTGCAAAATTCTTATTAGTTCACTGCAAGATACATTGCATGGAATAGAAGCTAAAAGTTATAGCAGAAGAGAACGCTCCCGTTCTAGAGATCGATCTCATCGTTCTAGACCACGTCGTGAAAGATCATCATCACGGTATAGAGAGAGATCAAGAGAAAGAGAGAGGGATCGTGAAGCGTACGTTAACATAACCTTAGATAATATTAAATTTAATAATTGCTTGTATAGTTATAGAGATAGTGGCCGAGATAGATCAAGAAGCAGAGAACGTGATCGTGGCGGGGCAACTGATCATTATAGAGAAGAAAGGTAATTGTTACTAATATTTTTTTTAAATAGTTACGAAATTGCGGTAGAGGATGTTGAAACTATTTAATATTTTTCCTATTTACTAATGTTATAAATTTTATTTATAGTAGTCGATCAGGTCGTCCAAGAAAATCACCTGAACCAGCTGCCGAACCAGCCAGTGAACAATCAAAACGGGGTTATTATGAAGAAAGATATCGTTCATCTGATCGTGATCGCGATCGTGACCGTGAACGGGAACGCGACCGACGTGAAGATCATCGTTCGCGGCATTAATGATTTGGAAAATAATATTAATAATTGTTTTCTCCCTCGTTTATTATTCATTTATTCGTGTAGCGACGAATATGTTTTTTTTGCTGTAAATTTCTGAAATATTCTGAGAAGACTTTTCCTTTATTTTAATTGGAGAATAAAGAAATACTTTTAAGAAAAATTAATAATATTTTTAGTAAGTTAGTAGTAATAAACGCGATTTCTTGACATTCACTTACCGTAGAACCGGATTTCAAAAGTAATCAAATAAAAAAACCGTGTTTTCTCTTTTACCCAAAAAATATGGGTAAAAAAATATATAGTTTTTTTTTTAATAACTTTAAAATAAACATTTCATTTTTATCGGGTTGATTAAATTGTGAATACTATTAAATAATAAATATAAATGAAAGCATAATTAATTACATAAACTACACACTGGCTGGATGGTAGATTATAATGATGCAGTATATATAATGTCAACAGAGAGTCGTTAAATAAGAAAAAAAAACATCGCCCCGCCCGCCCATTAACTGAGAGACGTTCAACAAAAGAAGAATGTATTGATTATTCAGAATTAAAAATATATGTAACCAAAAAAACAAAAATCTGTAATTTGTTATTTGTATTTTTTTTAATTTTTACTTTTCCACATTGTAAATACTCGATGTAAAAAAAAACACCTGTTACTAACCACCAGGTCAATCCAGTCAAATTAATTAATTAATTTTTTTTTTTAATTTAACTTTTATTTTGTAAAATGATCTTTTCCTTATAATTATCAAAAAACACACAACCACAATAATTTTATTTATATTCTATATATATATAAAAACAAAACTAATAATTTATAATCCTAAAAAGGCTGTGAAACCATATATTTATATATATATTCATTTTTTTTAAAATATGTTTAAATGAAATGGTAAATATTTATAAGAAACTTTTGTTTAAAACATATTTCACAATATAAAAACACTTTTGTGTGTTTTTTCAATATATCGAGTCTATTTAACGATTTGATGAATTTCGTATTTCTTGTTATACAAGATTTATATAATTATATATATAATTTTTGATTCAAGTGTGGAATGATGGGAATTCTCGATATTCTTCTTTATTTGTAATATCTGTATTAGAATATTTATATATATTTATGAAGGCTACGCGACAACATTTTTTTTAATGTTCTGTAATGGCTGTGATTGATTTTAGTACAATTTTAGTGATAAGATTATATATTTTCATCATATTTCGTTATTTTTGTACTATCAAATGCATCAAATATCATTTGATAATTTTGTATTTTTTTTTATAAAAAAAAATATACAAATGGCAAAATATTTAAATCCTAAAAAAATAACATTACATCAAAATAAGCCTCTTGCAAGTTTTCACGTTCATTTTATATATACTTTCGTGCAAACCGGGTTGTATGCAGAAAGGACTTGCCGTGGATTTATATTTACACTTTTTAATCTTCATGCTTGATAGAAAAATACAAGAATTTTATTGGGTTGCTCGGAAAGTAATTTCGTTTTTCTTCATATAAATGGATGACAATTTTCTTTTAACAGTCAGTATAGGGTTTTCGTGTCAGATTTAGAATTACTAAAACCAAAAATAATATTAATATATTTGGAGTTAATGTTATGCAAAAAAATGAGAAGTGAGTTTTATCTCATATTTCTGAGCATTTACTTCATTTCGTATGCAAAAAAAAATCATTAGATTTGAGTTATATCTCATACTAAGAGATCAATCTCATCTGTTAAGAAATATCGCATTCTGAAAGCTCTTTACGAGAAATTGCTTCAAATTGTATGCAAAAAAAGAGACTGAGCTCAAATTTTTGAGATATTGCTTACAAAAAATTAAGTATGCATTTTATATTGCTCAGTTACATTTTTACGACCCAATATCATGCATTTCTTACCAAATTAAACATGCTAGTTTTATTTTTTAAATATATGCCGTCTAAATGGTTACCGTCACAGCGTACACAATGTTTATATTTGCGTTGTTGTAATAATTATTAAGGAACAGCGTTAAGTTCTCGCTTGATATTTTGTTTGAGTTTCGATATGTTCGTTGGATTGCTATACTGTACTCACGGACGGATTGGCCCCCCATAGCGGCCAGAGCATTTCGATAGGACCGGCCCAAATTTTATATATCTTAATATATGAAAATTACGTGTCACGAATTACGAACGTACGCAATAATCTCCGAAACCGCACAACCGATTTACTTTAGGTTACTTCTATTTGTTTTCGGCTGACTGGTTCGATGTGATTCGTTAGGTTGAGCTTACACGTTTATCTCGGGATAAGTCTAAAGGCCCAGCTATAATGCACGTAAGAAAAGCACGTCATAAGAGCGCTCTCATGGAATTTAACTTATTCGGCCATATTGGACGTACGTCGGTGATATTTTGTTTCGTTAAGTTTCGTTAAACGTAAATATACGAAAAGAACCGTACTCATCGTACGTTTTGTGAGAGGATTTTTAGTTATATCGATAGCTGATTTTTTATTAGTGGTTATTGGTTTTTATTTTTATATGGTAGGGATTTTGATGAGAAAATTATTATAATTGAAAAAAACACACACAATTATTTATAATAGTCAATGAATAATAAATATTCATGCACTTTAATAATTTTAAACCTTGAAGTCTTTCGAATCCTCAAACCATTAAGTCGGTTTTGCGTTTGACGAAATTTACGCTCGTCGGCTGACGTGCGTTTCTTACGTGCATTATAGTTGGGCCTTGAACCTTTTGCACTCGGATGTTGATTGTGATTCAACACGGTATATTAAACCACACTCGACACATAGTTTCACGGAGGATTTTTGCCTTTTTCTCTAATATATTTTCTTGCTTTCATTGGCATGAAAAGACAAGTAAGGTTCGAGAAAAAAGCAAGCAAGTGCAAAGGGTTAATATAGCTCGAAGCAGATTTGAGTTGAGGAATGGGCATTGTGGACTTTAAAGCGGCTCTAACAAACAGGTACGGTATAAAATGAACGAATGTAAAACAAGACTCTTAAACAAAAAATTAAATTACCATACAAAATCAGTACAACTAAGCTTAGTTAAAATTTCAAGTTTAAAACATAACATATTAGGAATAGTTTAACGAATTACGGTTTTTTTATAACCGACTATAACAATCTAATCGTACAAAATCCAATCACAAAGTTGGCGTTCGCAAAAGTTCATTGACACAGAAACCGTAAAATATAATAGTACATTAACAACAATCAGAAATCATTTCAAAAAAAGGATCTAACGAATACGTATCCACTAATTCTAGTAAAATGGTTGCAATATATGAAGGCATTCAAGCCAATACGTGTAGGCCCAAGTTTAGGGGACATCTTTTGTACTTCGAAGCCTTAATGTCAATGGTTCTACCGTGGTGCGAAGTAAAATTAATTCGAAGGAAGTAGTAGCGGGTTAGATACGTTAAACGGGGTTTCGAGGATGAAAGACATAGTTATGAACATAAGATTGTTTGTTTTATTCGAACTAATTTAATTATAGGTCGGTTCGGCGATCTGGTGAAATTAAATCGGGGCTCAAGGGTAATAAAATACGGCTCAATGGATTAACTCAGGCCCCTATTGTGAGTATCGATACTTTATCGACAAGTGACATTTATCGATTATCTACTGCCGATTATTTAGTTTGATATTGCGAATGTCGATATGATTGAAAATTCTCGATTTGACAGTCGTCTTTTATTGATTGCTTTTTGGATCACGACAAAATTTGCCAAGAATTTTAACAACGAAAAAACCGCTAAAAATATTTATCTAAATCAAGTAGTCCAATGCTGATGATGAACTGAATGCAGTTCGAAATGCATACAACAAAATAAAAAGGTAACTAGTTAACTTTTTATGCCGCGAGTAGAATCGTAAAGGTTTTATTGCTTTAATTGTTTTCGGTTGGTTAAAACTAAAATAATTAAACGTGTTAAAGTGAATATCCCTGTGCTGAAAGTCGTATTTTCTGTCATATGAAGTGAAGCTAATAGAGCGGTGTGCTGATAGTCGATTCTTGTCGTGTCTGTGTGGTTTAAAATCGGCCGGCATAGTCGTTTTTATTTTTATTGTAGTTTTATTTTAACTTTTAGTCGGCGTTAATCATATTAGAAATACTTTTTTACTGTGCTTTGTAAGACTAATCCAATTTTAACTTTCTTATATGAGTATTTTTGAATTCCATATGATCTCCGGATAGATTCCGGTTTTCTTATAGGACTAATAACTTAAGCTGGTGACATATCCAAGCGTACATGCGTTGACAGATAATATAGAAGTGTGTGTGTATTCAAATGCGACCTGACAGAATATTCCGTGAATGGAATGGATGCGACGCAAAGGTCGAGCTACTGGCCCCTGTGCTGAATGTCGAGTCGTGATTTGTGACAAGTTTTTTGAGTTGAAGAAAGTGGTGTTTCAGACGAATTGCGACTTTCAGCATAGGGGGCTAAGCTCGCACTTAACACTTCCACTCTAGGCTACTATGCTGAAAACCGTAATTCGAATAAAACGTAACTTTCTTCAACTCAAAAAACTTGTCACAAATGACGACTCGTCAAACAAAATGAATTATGGATTCAAAATGAATTTATTTTATTTGAAATCCTTGATCAATTTGCAATCGACGTCATCATTTTCCAACTTTTCGATTGACTGTAGCGTGAAGTGCTCACGAGTTTTTTGAACGTGTCATCCGAGAGTCGGTTTCGAATATTGCTCTGCACGTAAGATCAGTTGAAGAATAGACGGTAGTTGCGCGGATTTTTAAGTCCATAGCGAATAAAATGAGATTTTTTACCTTCTGTGAGTTCGCGAGAAGAATCAAGTGCAGCTCCTTCAAGCTTATCAAAAAGGTAGGCGGTAACCTTCTTACGTTCATTCGGGTTCAATCTGTTCTCGCGATAAATCAAGTAGTCCAAATATATAGTCAAAAAGTGGAATGCAAAGTTGATTGTGTAGAACCGGTCTTAATTCGGAAACAAACTTTCTGCCATTTTGTTCTTTGAAATTTTGCCATCGACGTTGCCATAAATGTCTGCAAATATGGACTGCCATTTATGTCATGTTATATAATAATTTTGTAACTCACCACAAATATTATATAATTATAATTGATGATAAAAACACACTCTAATAAATCTTTCTTTTTAATTTTTTGTTTATCAAAAGATGAACAGGTAAAATTGTTTATTGATTTTATTTATTGTATGTTAAGTAATACGCACATCGTTATCATAATACTCATTAATAATATATTATTAGTTTCTTGAAAACTATTCGCGCATTTCACATTTTAATTTTAAAATAACGAAAAACTTAGTATTATAATCGAATAGTTATGTTTGCACAATTAATTTCACTTCTTCAGCTAAAATATAGAAAACTATCCTCGCATTTCACATTGCAATTTTAAAGTAACGAAAAACTTAGTATTATAATAGGATATTTATGTTTGCACAATTAATTTCTCTACGTCAACTAAAATATAAAAAACTATCCGCGCATTTCACATTCCAATTTTAAAGTAACGAAAAACTTATTATTATAATAGAATATTTATGTTTGCGCATTTCTCATTTCAATTTTAAAGTAACGAAAAACTTATTATTATAATAGAATATTTATGTTTGCACAATTAATGGCGCATTTCACATTTCAATATTAAAGTAACGAAAAACTTATTATTATAATAGAATATTTATGTTTGCACAATTAATGGCGCATTTCACATTTCAATTTAAAATGAAGAAAAACTTAGTATTATAGTAGAATATTTTATGTTTGCACAATTAATTTCCCTTCGTCAACTAAAATATAAAAAACTATCCGCGCATTTCACATTCCAATTTTAAAGTAACGAAAAACTTATTATTATAATAGAATATTTATGTTTGCACAATTAATTTCCCTTCGTCAACTAAAATATAAAAAAACTATCCGCGCATTTCACATTCCAATTTTAAAGTAACGAAAAACTTATTATTATAATAGAATATTTATGTTTGCACAATTAATGGCGCATTTCACATTTCAATATTAAAGTAACGAAAAACTTATTATTATAATAGAATATTTATGTTTGCACAATTAATGGCGCATTTCACATTTCAATTTTAAAGTGACGAAAAACTTAGTATTATAATAGAATAATATAATCCACAAGAAACCATTATTGACAGAAACCGCCCGGTTAATTTAAAGTCTTTTTTTTTTTAAAAGAATTCGGTACGCTCCCGCCGCGCTCGATGGTTCAAAAAACACTCAATCAATTTGAGACGCGCCCGCCGCGGTCAAGGGTTTAAAAAAAACACTCTCTCAATGGTTAACTTTTCACTCGGTTAACTTTAAACTTTTTTAATAAAAGTGGGAGACGCGCCCGCCGCCGCTAAAGGTTGGAACAACACTTGATTACTTTAAAGTTTCACCCGCCGGTGGTGGCATGGAAAAATTGTCCACCGGCTGGGAAAAACTCGCCCTTGAATTTGTTCCCACCTGCGCAACTTGCTTACCGCGCGTTTCTCACGCGGCGCATTGCAAGTTGCGCTTGATTATTGTTGGGTGGGTCAAATTACGTTCAAGAAAGTCAAAGTCAAGATCACTGTTTGCCAGAAAAGCTTGGGAAGGGTGCAAAGGTAATTGCGCACCTTGCAAATCTCACAAAATGCGCGCGGATTAGGTTACGTCTGGAACATTTGTTGAAGTGGAATTTTGTACGTTGAAGATTTGTCCGTTAAGGAATTTTGTACATTTGAAAATGGAAATTAGATAATTATTTTCCGTTTAGGATTTGTTGTTCGCAGGGAGCTCATATTGCATCAAACTCATTAACTGCGAATTTGATGTAAAAGGCTCCCTGTATGAAAGTATATGGGAATTTGTCTAAGGGCTCCGTTTTTCACCGAGAGAGACCCTTACAAATTCTGTATGTAACATTCCTTCCCCCCTGGAATAAGAGAATCGCTACGAAACGTAGTAAGTAGAGCGATTCTCTGTTTGGGTAGTTTGTGGTGAAGGTTTTGGGCTCGTCTCGCGAACTAGGGGGAGTTTATGGGATTGACGTAGCGCAGGTGAGATTTTTCTGGCGATCTCTTCAACCCTTTTGTATGAAGGTGGGTTGGTAGAGTGAGGCGTAGTGACGCATTATAAGGAGGCGTGGTGAATGGCGGTATGGCGGCCCGATTTACCCTATGGTTATTGGGGTCCCAGGCCCTGGTTGTACTAATTGTATGGAAGAGGCCCTTGGTAATGTGTGGGATCTACTTAGAGGCCGCACCGCGTATCGTTACCTGTGAATAACTTTATGGTATTATCGGAGGTTATCGATGGTACTCCAAGGTTGATGGTGCTAAAGTTAGTTTCTTTTATTACCGGAAAGTAGGGTAGGACTTAAATGGTGGCGTAGAGTTACGTTTTATTTTCGTAAAACGGTTTCAAGCGATTATTATGGACGGTGACCAATCTCCTATTTATTTTGATGGTAGTGTTTACAGCGCTTGGAACTGAAACTACTGTATAGGGCCCGACCCAGATTTGGGATAATTTATGCTTCCGGGCTTCATTACGTAGGAGGACTTTATCCCCTACGTGAAGTGTGAGCGGGCGTACGTTTCCATCATAATATGTTTTGGAGCGGTTCTTGCTGGCAAGTAGGTTCTTGCGGGCTAGGGCATAGGACTTTTGCAACTTATATCGGAGTTGATGGTAATAACTCTCGTGGTTGTAAAGTGGCTCCGGGTTGCGTTTAAGGTTGGACGGGACGTCGGCAATGAAACCATATAGGCAGTCCATGGGGGTAAGTTTGGTCCCCTCGTGTACGCTATTATTGTACACGAACGCTGCCGTGCGCAGAAACTGGTCCCAATTGTTTGGGCTCTCATCTACTATAGTACGTAGGTACTCGATCAGAGGTCTATGAGCTCGTTCTAGCGCGCCATTGGATTGTGGGTGGTAGGCTGAGGTCTGAAGTTTTTTAACTTTTAGGAGCCTACACACGCCCTTGAAGAGGTCACTCAGGAAATTTGATCCCTGGTCGGTGACTATTTGTTTGGGTATGCGATAGCGCGTGACGATTTCGTCGAAGAAAATTTGTGCTATCGTTTGGGCTTCCCCATTGGGAATGGCATACCAGTCGACGAATTTTGTCAGGTTATCCTGGAAGGTTAGGATGTATTTGTTTCCGGAATGGGTTTCTTCCAGGGGACCTACTACGTCTAAATAGACTTTTTCGAAGGGCTTTTCTGCTATGTCTGTAATAACCATGGGCATTCGGAATTGTCTAGAGGCCTTCATGGTTTGACATTTCTTGCACCTTCTTATGTAGCGAGTGATATCGCGGAACATGTGTCTCCACCAATATTTACGACGTACGCGATTATATGTCTTAACGACTCCCTGGTGTCCGCCGAAAGGGGAGTCGTGGTAGTCTTTCAGTATTGTAGTGATTTCTTCGGGACTTGTAATCACTTCAACTTTCCTTCGTAGCTCGCTGGAGCTATCTTTGGAGGCTTCGACGGGTTGTGGAATTTCCGTTTCCAAGTCTATTTCTTTAGGCCCTTCGTCGGTATTGGGGGCTTCTGCAGTTGGGACGAGTTCGTCTTTTTCCTCATCCTGCATTTTTTGTGCCTGAGCCCTAGTGACCGCGTTGCATTGTTTCGGTCGTTCACTAGGAGGCAATGTATTCCCGTTTCTCTCGGGCGATATAGTTAGGGGTACACCGGGTTGGTGAATTAGAGCTTCCACCGTGAAGGTATTGGGCTCTTCTGCTCTTTGGGGAATCCGGCTGAGAGCATCAGCATTCGTATTGTATTTACCCGGTTTATACTCAATTTGGTAATCGTATTCGGACAGTTTATGGTGAAACCTAACGAGTCGAGTTGTGGGGTCCTTGACGTTGAAGACTCCCTTGAGGGGTTTATGGTCGGTATAGACCGTAAACTTTCGACCCATTAAGTAATACCTGAAGTTTTTAACAGCCCATACTATGGCTAGCAACTCTTTTTCGACGGTGGAATAATTACGCTCCGCCTTGTTTAGAGTGCGACTTGCGTAAGTTATGGGCTGGTCTTGGCCTACGATTCCTTGAGAGAGCACTGCTCCGAGTGCCTCACTGCTGGCGTCCGTTGTTAGATTGAACGGTTTTTCGAAATCAGGGTATATCAGCAGTGGTGGGGAGACTAAAGAACGCTTCACCGTTTGAAATGCTTCCTCGCATTTTGACGTCCATGAAAATTTCACGCCCTTTCTTAGCAAATTGGTTAGGGGGCGTACGATCTTAGAAAATTCTGGGATGAATTTTCTATAGTAGTTGGCAAGGCCCAAGAAGGACTGGACTTGCCTGACGGTACGGGGCGCCGGGAAGTTTTGGACACACTCCGTTTTTCTGGGGTCTGGTAGGGCTCCCTTTTCAGAGCAGACATGACCCAGGTAGACTACTTCCTTTTTCAAAAATTGGCATTTCTCCGGTTGCAATTTGAGGTTGTTTTCCCTCAACCGGTCGAATATGCGTCGTAGCTTGGAATTATGGTCCTCAAGGTTCTTACCATAGATGACTATGTCATCTAGGTAGACGAAGCATTCGAGGCCTTGTAGACCAGTAAGGACATAATTCATTAGTCGTTGAAACGTAGCCGGGGCACCTTTTAACCCGAACGGCATACGTTTGAACTCATAATGGCCATAGTTCGTGCTAAAGGCCGTCTTGGGGCGATCCTGTGGTTCCACTAGTACCTGGTGGTAACCACTGGCCAAGTCGAGGGTAGAAAAGTATCTCGAGTGACCAAGCTGGTCCAGGATGTCCTCGATCCTTGGTAAGGGATACGCATCACCTATTGTCTTTTCATTAATTTTGCGGAAATCCACTACTACGCGCCATTTTTTCTCACCGTCGGGACCCGGTTTTTTCGGTACCACTAGGAGGGGTGAGTTCCAAGGACTTTTGCTGGGTTGAACAATATCGTTGTCCAACATCTCTTCTAATTGGTCATTGATGACTTGTCTCTGAGTTTCCGGTAGTCTATACATTTTTTGATTAATGTATTGGTCGTAGACCATGGGGATTTCGTGTCTTAGAGCTTCCGTGTAGGTTAGCTTGTCCCCTTTTAAGTGGAATATGTCGGCATATTCGTAACAAAGATCCCGTATGGACCGCTTCTCGTCGGCCGTTAGAGGGTGGTCGAGGCTGAGTTCCTCGTCTAGCTGTTTGAGGCGCGTTTCACGCTCAAGGTCCGGATACTCATGGTCCGGGAATATGTATCGTAGATGACGGATGGAATCGATTTCCTTTTCATTCGTTCCCAACTTCACTTTTGCCCTTTTTCCCTGGGGTATACCTTGCGGGATTGCACCATTATTGGGCATACTTTGGAGTCTTGCGTTAGATGACGATGGGGTACTGGCGTTCCTGAGACCGTCTGGTTCAGAGCCTGTAAGATACTCACATACGTCATTAGTATTTGTTGGAGACTTAGGGTTGTTGTTAGAGGCTAGGTGAATAGTCGTGTAGTCTTTGATTGGGGCGAGCGTAAGGGATAGGCTCGTCAGGACTACTGGTTGGGTGTTAACGTTGATGAGACCAACATACACTGTTTTTGTTCCAGCTGGCAAGAGGGAATTGGCGAGGAATACTCCCTCGCTCGGCTCGTAAGATTCGCAGAGCATTTCCTCCTCTAACCTTAGGGGAATGGGGATCACCATTTGAGACCGGCTTGGTAGGCGAATGGATTTCTCCAATGCCACGTTATATTTGCCTGAATTGGTCTCATAGTCGTTGGAGTTGTTTTCCAACCTTGAACCATCTAGAGATAGGCAGCTGGTATTCCTCTCTGAGGCTACCTGGGAGACACCACCGGGGTTTATCTCGGCTACTACGAGTTGAGATTCCCTAGTTTGGGTTTGCTCCTGCTGCTCTCTAGTGTTTGACTTGGCGGACCCATTGCGTAATGGAATTGCAATTTCTACTGGGTTGATTTCCGTGCGAGGAAATCGCAGTGTTTGGTTTGGGCCTTCGACGTTACAGTTTTTGGAAAGAAAGTCGTTTCCTAACAGACCATCGTTAGGGATTTCTTGTGTATTTTTCACAATTTGGAAGGTGCATGGGAGGGGGGTGTTTAGAATGATGTTCCCCTGACAGCTCCCTAATGTTTGTCCTTGGCCGTATGGCGTTTGTAGTGTGCATTTTTTAGTTGGATCTGGTAGGTTAGGGTCCTTTAGTTTTTTATGTTTTAGTATACTGACCTCAGCGCCGGTGTCCACTGCCAGGTCGGCTTTGCCGTTAAGGCTTATATCTAGAGGAAGAGTGACGAGTGGAACACTTGGTTCGGGTGCATGAGGCCCCCCTTTGGTAATATTTTGAGGATTTATTGTCGGGCCGGGGTTTCTTGGTCCGACTGCGGGGAGTTTCCCGCTTGTTGTGATTCCCAGCGCTGTCTTTGATGACAGTCGTCTACTTGGTGACCACGTCTGTGGCAGAAATCACATCTATTTCTAATATTAAACACTGACCTTGTGTTATTGGCTGTTTGTTGACGGCCATTAGGTTGGTTGGATCCATTATTCATGGGTCGGTTGGTTGGTTGTCGGTTAGCACCCTGGTTGGAGGGTTGTTGGTCGGGGTAGCGGTAATTACCCGTTTGCTGTGACCGCGGGTCTGGGTAACGATTGTTACCTTGGAACTGAGACCGTTGGTTGGAGTAACGATTGTTATTGTTATTATTATATGTAGGCCCCTGGTTCTGGTAGCGATTATTACCATTATTGTATGAAGTCCCCTGGTTTCGGTAACGATTATTATTGTTATTATATGAGGACCTTGGAGGCTCAACTGGTTGGGGGCAGTCCCTCGCGTCGTGCGAGTTGGACCGGCAGATTATGCAGAAAGGCGTATTTTTGCGTTTCAAACAGTCCGCATAAGTATGCCCTCTGTTTCTGCAGTAGCTACAGGTGATGTTTAAGGGTTTATTTTCATTATTTGGAACGGGGCTTACAGTTGTTACTTGGTTGGCGCTTTGTAGTGGCGCCGGCGGTATTGTTTGTATTGTGTTTGCTGGGTTTGTGGGTGGGGCGTATGTTGTGTACATTACCTGTGGGCTTATCGGGCTCTGGAGTGTTGTTTGCGGCGTTGTTGGTGTGGGCGGGGCGGTGTACTGAGTGTGTTGGTTTGGCGTATTTGTTAGGGTCATTTGGTAAATGTTTTCCGACTTAGGGATAGGGACTGTTTGTCCATAAGGGTTGTATGCCGGTTTAGGTACTGTCATTTGATAGGAGGCATACATAGAATTTTGTTGTAGCTTCTCCATATCTAGTGCCTTTTGGGTTAGGCTGTCAAGTGTATCCTCTCCCAGAGTTAGTAGGTACTGGCAGAGGTGGGGGTTAGTAACCCCACTCCGCAGGGCATTTTTTGCGAAATCTTGCAGTTGGGCCTTTACGGCCGGTGCTGCCATCGCACCATATTTAGTGGTGGCCGCCTCTTCGCATAGCGACAACTGCTGTTTGATTCTAGTGGTATAGGCCGTGAGCGGCTCTAAGGGGAACTGGCGTAATTGAATTAATTTATTGACCAGTTCTTGATATGTTTCCCTGGGAAGATAAGTCCTGTTTAGGAGGTTTTCTGCCTCCTCAAAAGTGGCAGGTTGGGAGGAGGCAATTAACTGGTAGGCCTCTCCCCGAAGCCTAGTTGGGTAAATTTGAATGAAGGCGGCCTTTTCTTGTTCTGTCAGGCACTGTAGTACCCGACGGCAACAGCCTAGGAACATTTGTAGTTCAGTTGCCATCGTCGGGTTTTGGCCGCCAGAGAAAAGAGGGACTAGTTGAGCCGTTAATTTGGCGACTTTAATATATTCGTCGGCCATGGCTGTAGGAAATTCTTTCTGTAGTAAAGATTTGACAAGACGACTGTCTTGAAAGGTCGCCTCCTCTTCCTCTAGGAGGGACAAGGATCGGGTTGAGAGATCGACCCAATCCGCGAGTAGATCTATGGGCGCGTAATCGGGCTCAGGCGGTTCTGTGTTATCTTTACTTTCACAATGGTCCCTATCCTCTATGCTAACCTTATCTACTACCTCAAGAGGGCGTGGGAGACTATTTTTGAAATTGAGGAGGTCCTGTTTAAATTTTAGGGCCTCCTCTTTGAATGCTTCTACTTTAGCCTTTCTTTCTAGGCTGGCCCTTTGGATTTGTTTATCCACGGCCTCAAAATGTACTATATTAAATTTTCCTGTCTCCTGCGCCCGCTTAAGTATGTATTCTAATCTTGATGTTAAACCTACTTGTTTCTCTCCTTCTCCTAAGATGGTTCCACTTCGGAGACGTCTGGGGGATGTTTGGGGTGTTTCTGATGGGGTGGTTGTTGATTGCTGTGTTGATATTGGTGTCGAGGTGATCCCTCGTTGGGTCCCCTGGCAGGACGATGGGGTGTCGTTGGCTTCTGATGAAGTAGAGGGGCCTGGTGTGGTTAAGTCCCTGGCTGGTGTTTGGTGGTCCCTCGGTGGGGGAGTCTTGGTGTTGTTGTTTTCCCCTTGTTGGCCCTCTGACATAGGGCGTCTCCTGGGCAGGGATGAAGCCCACTAAAAGTCCCGCGATGTAGAAACTTTAGGGGGGTGAGCGCGTGCTCGCCTGGAGCAGAGGCACCGTGGTTGTACACCCCCGAGCGAGGATTCGTGGAGGATCTGGGATATTTTATGCGCTGTAGTGGCAGACGCTAACACTGCCCCCAAGTCAGGCTCAGCCTTGGGTAGGAGGTCAAGGAGCCTAGACCAGCAGTATTAACACCTTTTGATAGCGCACCCAGATCCTACCGGCTGCGCCAATTGTTATATAATAATTTTGTAACTCACCACAAATATTATATAATTATAATTGATGATAAAAACACACTCTAATAAATCTTTCTTTTTAATTTTTTGTTTATCAAAAGATGAACAGGTAAAATTGTTTATTGATTTTATTTATTGTATGTTAAGTAATACGCACATCGTTATCATAATACTCATTAATAATATATTATTAGTTTCTTGAAAACTATTCGCGCATTTCACATTTTAATTTTAAAATAACGAAAAACTTAGTATTATAATCGAATAGTTATGTTTGCACAATTAATTTCACTTCTTCAGCTAAAATATAGAAAACTATCCTCGCATTTCACATTGCAATTTTAAAGTAACGAAAAACTTAGTATTATAATAGGATATTTATGTTTGCACAATTAATTTCTCTACGTCAACTAAAATATAAAAAACTATCCGCGCATTTCACATTCCAATTTTAAAGTAACGAAAAACTTATTATTATAATAGAATATTTATGTTTGCGCATTTCTCATTTCAATTTTAAAGTAACGAAAAACTTATTATTATAATAGAATATTTATGTTTGCACAATTAATGGCGCATTTCACATTTCAATATTAAAGTAACGAAAAACTTATTATTATAATAGAATATTTATGTTTGCACAATTAATGGCGCATTTCACATTTCAATTTAAAATGAAGAAAAACTTAGTATTATAGTAGAATATTTTATGTTTGCACAATTAATTTCCCTTCGTCAACTAAAATATAAAAAACTATCCGCGCATTTCACATTCCAATTTTAAAGTAACGAAAAACTTATTATTATAATAGAATATTTATGTTTGCACAATTAATTTCCCTTCGTCAACTAAAATATAAAAAAACTATCCGCGCATTTCACATTCCAATTTTAAAGTAACGAAAAACTTATTATTATAATAGAATATTTATGTTTGCACAATTAATGGCGCATTTCACATTTCAATATTAAAGTAACGAAAAACTTATTATTATAATAGAATATTTATGTTTGCACAATTAATGGCGCATTTCACATTTCAATTTTAAAGTGACGAAAAACTTAGTATTATAATAGAATAATATAATCCACAAGAAACCATTATTGACAGAAACCGCCCGGTTAATTTAAAGTCTTTTTTTTTTTAAAAGAATTCGGTACGCTCCCGCCGCGCTCGATGGTTCAAAAAACACTCAATCAATTTGAGACGCGCCCGCCGCGGTCAAGGGTTTAAAAAAAACACTCTCTCAATGGTTAACTTTTCACTCGGTTAACTTTAAACTTTTTTAATAAAAGTGGGAGACGCGCCCGCCGCCGCTAAAGGTTGGAACAACACTTGATTACTTTAAAGTTTCACCCGCCGGTGGTGGCATGGAAAAATTGTCCACCGGCTGGGAAAAACTCGCCCTTGAATTTGTTCCCACCTGCGCAACTTGCTTACCGCGCGTTTCTCACGCGGCGCATTGCAAGTTGCGCTTGATTATTGTTGGGTGGGTCAAATTACGTTCAAGAAAGTCAAAGTCAAGATCACTGTTTGCCAGAAAAGCTTGGGAAGGGTGCAAAGGTAATTGCGCACCTTGCAAATCTCACAAAATGCGCGCGGATTAGGTTACGTCTGGAACATTTGTTGAAGTGGAATTTTGTACGTTGAAGATTTGTCCGTTAAGGAATTTTGTACATTTGAAAATGGAAATTAGATAATTATTTTCCGTTTAGGATTTGTTGTTCGCAGGGAGCTCATATTGCATCAAACTCATTAACTGCGAATTTGATGTAAAAGGCTCCCTGTATGAAAGTATATGGGAATTTGTCTAAGGGCTCCGTTTTTCACCGAGAGAGACCCTTACAAATTCTGATTGTTATATAATTATTTTTTCACCACGTACCTTTAAATTTCCTTTTTGTTGTTACTCTTTTTTTTTTGTGTATTTAAAAGCACCGGAATGTTTTTTTTTTGTTTTTTTATTAATTTTTTACCACTGAACTAGCTGTGTTACACAATAAATATGCACAAAACTGTTCTATTTGTCCTTTTGTTACATGAAAGGAATACTTTTCATAATTGTTGCTAATATTCTTAATAATATTTATTAATGGTACTCATGGTATTTTGTTCTTCGAACGGTTCTAACAACTTCAAAAATGTCCTAATTTAATATTAAACTTTGCTTCATTTCTTTATTTATTTAAAATTTTCACTAACTCTAGAAAACAATAACTAGTATTATTTAGCTCACTATATGCGGTAAATATTCCTTTTCCTTTTATTTAATTTACTTGTTTCTCGCACATCATTTCCTTATTTATTTAAAATTTTCACTAACTCTATTTCTCGCACATCATTTCCTTATTTATTTAAAATTTGCACTAACTCTAGAAAACAATAACTAGTATTATTTAGCTCGCTATATGCGGTAAATATTCCTTTTTCTTTTATTTAATTTACTTGTTTCTCGCACATCATCTCCTTATTTATTTAAAATTTTCACTAACTCTATTTCTCGCACATCATTTCCTTATTTATTTAAAATTTGCACTAACTCTAGAAAACAATAACTAGTATTATTTAGCTCGCTATATGCGGTAAATATTCCTTTTTCTTTTATTTAATTTACTTGTTTCTCGCACATCATCTCCTTATTTATTTAAAATTTTCACTAACTCTATTTCTCGCACATCATTTCCTTATTTATTTAAAATTTGCACTAACTCTAGAAAACAATAACTAGTATTATTTAGCTCGCTATATGCGGTAAATATTCCTTTTTCTTTTATTTAATTTACTTGTTTCTCGCACATCATTTCCTTATTTATTTAAAATTTTCACTAACTCTATTTCTCGCACATCATTTCCTTATTTATTTAAAATTTTCACTAACTCTATTTCTCGCACATCATTTCCTTATTTATTTAAAATTTGCACTAACTCTAGAAAACAATAACTAGTATTATTTAGCTCACTATATGCGGTAAATATTCCTTTTTCTTTTATTTAATTTACTTATTAAAATTTCCCGTCAGATTACTAAACACCAGAAAACCGCACCGTCGCCGATCGTGGGTTAAAAAAAACACTTTTTGGTATTATTCAACTTTAATTTTAACGTAACACTGCCCCAAGAATCGATAGTTTTTGTTATATCAAGAATAATCCACCCGCCAGCGAACACTCTTTTAATTATGGATGCGCCCGCCGTCGCTAAAGGTTAGAACAACACTTGATTACTTTAAAGTTTCACCCGCCGGTGGTGGCATGGAAAAATTGTCCACCGGCTGGGAAAAACTCGCCCTTGAATTTGTTCCCACCTGCGCAACTTGCTTACCGCGCGTTTCTCACGCGGCGCATTGCAAGTTGCGCTTGATTATTGTTGGGTGGGTCAAATTACGTTCAAGAAAGTCAAAGTCAAGATCACTGTTTGCCAGAAAAGCTTGGGAAGGGTGCAAAGGTAATTGCGCACCTTGCAAATCTCACAAAATGCGCGCGGATTAGGTTACGTCTGGAACATTTGTTGAAGTGGAATTTTGTACGTTGAAGATTTGTCCGTTAAGGAATTTTGTACATTTGAAAATGGAAATTAGATAATTATTTTCCGTTTAGGATTTGTTGTTCGCAGGGAGCTCATATTGCATCAAACTCATTAACTGCGAATTTGATGTAAAAGGCTCCCTGTATGAAAGTATATGGGAATTTGTCTAAGGGCTCCGTTTTTCACCGAGAGAGACCCTTACAAATTCTGTATGTAACAGTCAGATGGACTGGCAATCGAGTCTTCACTAGCTATTTCATGAGACATATATGTCAGACATATATGGACAATGGAGACCCTGTGTAAGCTGCTTTGAAAATTCCCAGAGCATAGCGAACCTCGCTGCACTCTCTCGGTAAGCCAAGTGTGATATTTACGGTGTTAAAGAAATAGCTTAACATTTATATCTGGAAAAAAGTATATTATTACAAATAATAAATATGTATATATTATAGTCAATCTGAATTGTAACATGCTGTCTCCTTATGAATATTGTTTTGTTTTTTTTTACTAAATAATTGAGACACAATTCCTGGTGTAACATACATATGTTATTTTACTTGAGCGAGTGAGATAATATTTACATTTTTTAATTAATGATTATATTTCTTAAAACATTTTAGATGTTTTTCGTATAAAAATTGTGCATTCCACACATTCCACAACAATTTTTAATGTTACTTAAGAATAAAAAGAAATTCTGTGATATTTATTGTAGCCGAAAAACTTAACTCAATATTATTTATACATTTATAGATTCCTAATTGGTTTCGAAAAGTACTGACTTTTACAACATATTGTTTTTATTTATTTTATTGTTATAAAATAATATTTTTTTTATAAGTAATTTTCTAACAAAGTTTAGAAAGTAAAGTATTACTAACTGTATTTTTTTTAATAATAAATTATTAACATATAAAAATTTTCTCAATTAAAAGCGAATGATAGACAACTGTTATCATCCCTCTTCAGGTAGGTACAATGTTTATTTAATTAATCAAATTTAATTTTTACAAATATGTATTTTCATATTACAGTTAAGAAAGGAGTACCTGAAGCAGCAAGAAATATTTGTTTATTTTTATCAATTAGTGGAAAATGATGAGTTAATAAAAATATTTTCAAAAACATATTTAGTGGCTCAGAATCTTAAATGAATCTTTGACCTCTCTGAGTTTTAAGCGTCCAGTCATCTTACTTCAAAAATCGATCTCCTATATGCAGAAGGGGGGGGGGGGGGTCAAATTGTAGCAACGGCCTCAGGGACCTTTGATGGTGCCGGTACATCAAAGAGATAAATCCTGGGTAACGCCACCTGCGATCTAAGGTCTTCACGATCTAAGATTTTCCGATATGCTACCGAATCCTACCTCAACCTCCACGAAGATGTAGATTTTACATCGGGTGTCCCCTGGGTGCTCTTGTCTATAATGAGAGGAGCGTGCTATGGCTCGGACCACTATCTAGTCAAAGTGAAATTGAGAACCCGGATAGCAACTAAAACGCATAGAGGGCAAACTAAACCAAAATACGATATAGATAAGCTAAAACTGAAAGAAATAAGAGATGCCTACCAACATGCTGTCGTACAAAACTTGAGAGTGGTATATGAGCAGCCCAACATCAACGACGAATGAGAACAGGGGCCGTATTTGGTTTCTAGAGTCGATGGATCGACTCGTCAAAAAAAGTTTCTCGACTTTCTCTAAGTTTCTTATTTGGTTTCACGACCAAATCGACAGCTAAGCGCAGCCATACAAAACCATCAAATTGGGTGGTATTACTTCAAGGCAGCAAACCACGTATATTTAATTAATATAGAAATTGTTAAAAGTTTATTGCATGCATAAATTGAGCTTTTTTAATAATCGTCAAACGTCTTTATCGACACGTAAAGAGACGACTTTCGACTTTCAACAGGCATATGACTCAATAAACAGAGAGAGGCTATACGAGAGCTTATTGGAAATAGGAGTCCCCTCAAAGTTGGTGCAACTGATCAAATTCGCCACAAACAGCTCACTGGCGAAAGTAAGGATTTAAAATGTTATAACAGACGAGTTCAAAGTACGTACGGGCTTAGACAAGGAGATGGGCTGGCCCCCATGCTTTTCAACCTGACCCTAGAAAGGGTGATAAGGAAAACGTTAGTCCAGAGAAGTGCATCAATAGCAATAGTACCCAGTCGGTACAATTACTTGGATATGCGGATTACGTAAACATCGTGGGACGGTCCTTTCTGGCAGCAAAAGAAGTCTATGTCGAATTAAAAGACGCGGCAAAGGACATAGGCCTGAAGATAAACGAAGAAAAAACGAAAGTGATGCAACAATCCAAAGCAGGAAGATTTAGAATGGGAAGCAGGAAGATTTAGAAGTAGTCGATAAAGCAGTCTACCTTGGGTCTACTATCGCAAAAAGAAACGAAGAAAAAGAAGAAATAACCAGACGAATACTACTGGCTAATAGAGCCTTTTATGCCCAAAAACAAATCCTGCACTCAAGATTTGTGCACAGGAAAACGAAACTCACACTCTACAAAACAGTAATACGACCAGTACTGTGTTATGGTAGCGAGACTTGGACTATGGCTAAGGACATAGAGGAACGAGTCAACAGGTTTGAGAGGAAAGTCCTCAGATGCATGATAGGCCCAACGAGGGAGGATGGAATATGGCGAAGGAGATACAACAACGAGCTGTATGAAATTTTTGACAACCCACAACTCTCAACTTTAATAAAAATCAACAGACAGAGACTAGCCGGCCACGTAATCAGGATGGGGGACAATCGTATCCCAAAACGGCTTATGGTTTTTTTTTATGTGATAGACTAGAGGCTTAGGTATCAGAAATTTCATGGAATAGGCTAGTGAGGAGATGGATAGACTCTGTGACGACTGTCACATCAATGCTAAACATCCGGAACAGGGGACATGCTGCAAGGGACCGTCAGATTTGGAGAAATGCCTTAAATGAGGCCAAGGCTAGATTCGGGCTCTAGCGCCATAGGATGGATGGAAGGATCGCATTAGTTTTGGATGAAAAAAAAAATTGTGACAAATCATACAGCTTCTCATATCGCCGAACCTTTTCAACTAAATTTTCATCTTCCATGATAAATTAGTTTAATAACAAAAAGATAAATGCTTGAAAAATTCGAAATGCTTCCGTTACTACGCTCACATTGAACAGAATAGATCAGTCACGTTAAGGCACGTCACGTCAAAATATAGTTTGAAACTAATCTTGATGTGCCGTTACGTTGACGGTCCGTGACGTTGCCTATATATGTGAACGTGTAGTGCAAGTGGGATGATACACGAGTCAACGTGTCTCTGCAACACACTGTCAGTTTGTTGAGCGGAGGTGATACACGACTCAACACGCTACACGCAACACTCTATGTAATAATATTGCGATTTCATATGTGTGGGTGTGCATTCCAAATTATTTTCACCCAGAATCGCTTGACAGTTACGCATACATAAACATTGTTCAAGCAACTGGAGGAAAAATAGAAATCGTTTCTAGTTTCAGTCAACACCGCACACTTCACCCTGACCCTTCCCTTGGCCTACGAACTGCGCAGAAAAAGCTCGTGTTGCTCAACATGTTGACCCGTGTATCATCCCCCCAAAACTCATTGAAGAATATTTTGACGTGCCGTTGCCGTTCCATGACGTGACGTTCCGTGTAGTGTGAATCGACCTTAACCTACAGCTGTAGGCACGCACGTAACACAAAAGATAATTCTTAACAAGGCAGAGTTCAAAAACCTGTGGCGTAAATCAGGTTGCTTGGCAATAAATAAATAAATAATTTTATATATGGGTGTACCTGATCAACTGTTTTACTTGAAATGAGATATTATTTGAAATTTAAAAGAAACAGTTATCAACGGTTGTTTCAAATGCCATCACCGGCCATCTATAAACAAATAGCTTAACTAATATTGTTTAGACTGACGTGTATCTTTTTTACGATTATATATATAAAAAGCACCCTGTGACTTCGTATCATTTGTAAAGTGCGAAGAAAAGAAAGAAGTAGAAATTATTAAAGTGGTTCTAATAATTTTTTAGTCGCTGTAAATCACCAGTAAAAATTAAAGCAATCTGTGAAGTGATTTCAATTAAAAACAAAATAGTACAAAATTCATAATAATATAGTTGTCAAAAAAGCAATATACAGAAAAAATTGAAGAAATTTCTTCAGAAAATTCCAGTAACCCAAGTTTCAAGATGTCATCTGCTTCAGCAACATTTACGCGGTTTGCCGATAATTTAGGCCGAAAATTGTAAGTTAACAGTTAATTTCTCATCAATTGTTCATGGCGATAGTGTTTTCTTCGATAATGCATTGCTGTTATTTAATTAATTTTATTATTACCAAGTCGTATAAAATTTTGCTGCGAGTGTTGAGTGCTCAAAAATCGTGTCCCCGAGGTCTCAGTATTTGTACAGCCGTTCTTGCAAAGTCTCTTAATCAAATAATAAAATGATATAATAAATCGCGATATGCCTGCATTTCCATTGTTTTAATCTTTCTTCTCAATTATTTTTGTAGATTAATAATCAGGGGAAATCTTGATAAAGAAATTACCATCATGTATTGTGAAATTTGTTTTCGTTACTTAATTTATTTCAACCTTCATCGAGCATTTCAACACTATCAAAATAGAAATATTTCTTAAGTATTTTTCAATGTTAGCATACTATTAACTTGTTTATATGATCTCGAAAATTCTAGAAAATCCCATTTGAATTGCAATGTTTGGAAACCATTTTCTCCTCAAGGGTAAAGTTCAATTTCTTATACATTAATTATTTGTGATTGTACGTGGGAAGTTCACATTGGCCAGCTGGATTTTTTTAAGTAGGCTTGCACTTGGTCGAAAACATTTAAAATATTACCTGAAATGTGGGGTCATTAATGTTTTTATGAAGTGAAAGGTATAATAATACATTATAAGAAATGAAGAATCCCGTTTGCTTTTAATTTTGCCAAGCAACATGAACACTGTCAGCGTACAGTATGAAAAAATGCATTGACACCATTTATGTAGCGAAACCCTAAACTGTGAATAATCTAATATGTAAAATGCGGAATAATATAATCTATTAGGTCCAATGCGACTTAGACATCGTTTCAACATATTTATCAATATTTATTGAATTATAATGGTTTCTGTTTAAAGTAGGTGATTACATTGCATAAGATTTAAAAAAAATACTAATTTAAATTCTAATATAGATATAAAAAGTAAATAAAATGGGAAAGAACACTGAATAACAAAGCAAACGAATAATACAGGACTTCACGTTTTGTACCCATCGATGAAACCAATGTTAATCTGTGGAATAAATAACCCTAATTTGGATACTGAAGTGAAAAGAGTTTTTTTTAAATATTTAATAACTTTTCCCTGTCTATTACCAGGGATGATATCTCGAAACATATAAATGAACTTCCACAAGATTCTTCGTCCGGCCCTGATGGAGTCCCTCCAGTTGTTCTAAAATCCTGTGCAGAGGCCCTACTGTCTCATCTACTATGTTTATTTCCAAAATCCCTAAATAAAGGGCGCTTCCCAACCTTATGGAAGAACTCTTTTATAATACCTGTCCATAAAAAAGTCTGTATGAACGAAATATCTAATTACAGGCCAATTGCGAAATTAACGTCTATACTAAAACTCTTCGAATCTATTATTTATTCTGCTATCGCCCCTATCTGCAAGAGACTTATCTCAACAAACCAACATGGATTTCTTGCAGCTCGTTCCACTACTACTAATTTACTAGAGTTCTCTTCACACAAGGTTCGAGGCTTTGTCACTGGTTGCCAAACTGACTGTGTTTATACAGACTTCAGTAAGGCTTTCGACAAGCTCTCTCACTCTATTATAGTTCTTAAACTAAAGAAATTAGGCTTTCCGCATTCCCTTGTGGTATGGTTCCAGTCGTACCTAGCCGACAGGTTAGTTTGCCCCAACCAGTATGATCAGTTTTCCGGACTGAAAACTAGCGTGCGCCCCACCTACAGTTACCTGCATTGCCAAGAGGTCACGACTTGTACGTGGTGGATAGGACTTTGCTGACAGAGCTGTTGTGATTGCGTTTTGCAGTATATATTCCCTAGTTTTTGTGGGGTGCATGCCAAAATCCAGAAAGACAAAATCCAGAAGCGACAAAATCCAGAAAAATTTTAAAAATCCCGAAACGACAAAATCCAGAAATGACAAAATCCTGAAATGACAAAATCCAGAAACGACAAAATCCAGAAACGACAAAATCCTGATTTTGCCGAATTAGCAAAACAAACTTATAATTGAAGTTGGTCTAGAAAAGAATGTCTGTTTCGATTTATGTTATTTATTTATGTTATCAACTTTATTATTTATTAAAAATGTTTCGATATTTTTGTTTTTAACACCATTTTTCTGGATTTTTTCTGGATTTTGTCATTTCTGGATTTTGTCGTTTCTGGATTTTGTCGTTTCTGGATTTTGTCATTTCTGGATTTTGTCGTTTCTGGATTTTGTCATTTCTGGATTTTGTCATTCTGGATTTTGTCTATCTGGATTTTGTCTTTCTGGATTATGACGTACACCCGTTTTTGTGGTCTCCACAACCTGGACGTGTGAACCAGGGCCGACGTTTGGCTCTTTTGCGCCCGATGCAGTATGCCATATTGCGCCCCCATCAGCTGTTCATATTTGATCCCAGTGTCGGACAAAAAAGACACAAACACTCTGTGGAGTTCCTTTAATATTTGAAAATGAAGGCACGGGAACACTTTCAATTTTTTTGAAATTGCGCCCGGTGCAAGTGCACAATTTGCACCTATGAAAGCGCCGCCCCTGGTGTGAACACTCTAGGACCTATTGTCAGCACATTGATCCCCAAGTGATATTATAGTTATAGGAAAATCTTACATTAGTTTATTTTTAGATCATTTTACTAATACGCATTATATTATAACTTACAGTGAGCCTGATGTCCGTCACCATTTGGCCAGGGTATATACCTGTTTGGCAACAACGACAGCATTTGCTGCTCTTGGAGCAATCCTACATATGACCAGCATTTTACAAGCAGGTCTCCTTGTCGGGCTTGGATCATTTATCCTTATTATTGCTTTACATTTTACTAAAGACAATGGAAAGAACTTTTATATGCGCTTGGGTATGCTCTTAGCATTTGGTTTCTGTTGTGGTAAGTACAATTTTTTTATTTATATACATATACATATATGTACACGGACGACCAAAATTATTGAATGTTTCGAACATCGCTCTTCAAACTTCTGAAGCAATGTAATTAGCGGATCAACTTGGGAGTTTTTACACAATATTTGCAATGTTTTTAAAATATTTAATAATAGATGCTTCTTATTAAACGCAAACAAAACTGGTATTCGAACTTTTTACACGGCAATGTGCCAGGATAATTTCTTACCTTATGACAATATGTCATCTCATATTAAAAATGAGACCTTTAAGGCCCTAATACACTCAGCGACGAAGTCCAACATGAAATTCAGTTCCAACAACAAAATATTAAGGGAAGCTTAAAAAAAAATACAGTCACAAAATTAAACTAACCCAATCTCAAAAACCTTCTAACACAGTCAAAATTATCTTTGCACAAAAAAGGGGTTCGGCTGCATTCGTATGTCTTGTTGGGCTTTACTTTATGAGTGCGTGCCCGAGGTAAATTTGCTGGCGACTTTCAAGAAATCTCTTCTGCGGTGTCGCCGGCTAGAAATTGAAGCCAGTGTTAGATAATTATGAATGTAAATTGAATTAATGTCGCAGTAATGCACTCTACGAACTTGTTCCTGCCATGGGATATGATAAAATATTCCAGCAAAGCCCATATTTACATACAAAAATAATAAAAACCATAAAAAATGAATTTACGCAAAATTTATCAACACTCATGTTGTAAAATACCTGTGCAAGGGATACACCTTTTTTGCGAATCTAGTTCCGGGAAGTTGTTACGGCTAAAAAGACAACGAAAAACAAGGATGTCATAAAACTTAATTATTTCATGAAGGTAGTATTTGCCATTAAAATATTTTCTTGGGTTTTTCATAAAGCCAAGATAATAAACACCGATTGATCACTACCTGACCACCGGGCAAGAATCCCTATATTCTCAAATCAAGGAAATCACCATCAAGCAAGTCATTAAAATTCTTGCCAAACAAACCGATTTTTCCTCAGATTTTATTTTTTCCCGAAAATACGATCACCATCCATGCCTGCAACAAAAAAGGTTTGAAATTTCCCCTGCAAAAGCCGAAGCAGAAGCTCTCACTTATACAAACGCATCTCGTGTAAGATTACGCAAATGCTTTATACAGAATACAACTAGCGCAGAGATTTGCTTGGAGCGGAAATTTGATGTATTAAAACTGAAGAATTTTAGGGAATTTTCGTTCTTAAATTTTGTGGACAATTTTTAAAACATAATTTACTCATGAAAGAAGGCTAAAATTCAAAAATTTTCCACCATGAATAGCTAGATAATCGATTTAAGTTTATCGTACATTAAAAAAAATTTAAAATTTTTCCACCTAAATAGGAGTATTTTCCGGGCGCAGGTACGGAACTTTGAACCATTATAACTAATATACTAATAAAAAATATTAAAATTTTCCACCATGAATAGCTAGATTTATGTTTTCTTAAAAATACCTAATTTAAATTATTTCATTTGGTTGGATAGTTTTCTTAATATTCGCGGGCGCGCGATACCCTATAATTGCTCGATTGAGTGTATTAGGCCCTTAAGTGAACATATTAAAAAAACTGGTGCTGGAATTGTTGGAAACTCCTTCCAGTGAGAAAATCCCAGAAATGTATTCTGGTCGCGATTACAAACCATTACTCTCTGGCCGTGAACGATGCATTACTGACCGGCAAGCAAGACATATTGGAGGGGTACTTTTAAAAGGAAATGCGAAATCCCCCAAAGAAGCTGGTAAATTGCTGAATATCCCTGCTAGCGAATGGATCATTCGGCGTCCTTTGAAGAGCATTGACTTTCAAGCTACTAAAAAGAGAAAAAAAACAGCGCCAGTAAAGAGTTCATTGCCAAATATGAGCATTGGACCGAAAACGACTGGGAAAGAATGGATGATATTTAAAATATTTTAGCAACTGATTAATTATTACTTTTTTAAAAGTAATTTGGTCAGACGAAACAAAAAAATCGTGTTCAATCGGACTGGAGATGTTGGGCTTGGAGTAAACCCTCAAAAAATATTCTTATAAGCCATGTTAAGGAAACAAGCATGGAGGTGGATCTATAATGATTTGGGGATGTATAACAAAAAAGCCATTCGAATGTCGAGAGTTAGGGTCATAGACTGTATTTTTAAACATGATGTAGTCCAGTCAAATAAGGGTTTCACCTCGGAATTCGAGGTAATAAGCTGAAAATTGGTATGAACCTCTGTTTTGGCATTTTAATGATGTGCCAAAAGTCTCATATAGTCTCGTGTCTTGAGATATTAGAGGTCAAAGGTTACAAAATTCAGTTTTGTGTGAATATCTCGTAAATTATCTGGTTTACGTAAATTTTGATTGAGTAAACTTTGTTCTTTACATAAATATGCCTAAAAATGTCCTATACAGAATTTTAGTAGAACCAATAGTTTTCGAGATATAGGGCTGAGAAGTCTTGTCATCGTGCTGCATTCGTTTCTGCACCACCGTTGAGGGGCGTGTTTTACATGGTGTCCCCCGTAGGCCTGATCTTCCCAGCTGTGGTAAAATTTTGACGATTATCCCTCTCATCTCTTCTATTTCCACTTCTTCCATACTGTAATCTTCATCTACAATCATCTCAGAAGAAAATAATGAAATTTGGCCGGCATTATCATTTCTGCTTCTCTTTTCATTTAGTGTTTAAAAGTTCTTTAATTTGTGTCTTTAATATTCCTTTTGGTGATTCAAAACAAAAAATGCCGATAGATGCAACTAGTGCAGCTAGGGCTGTCGCCTTCGCTGATGCTGGGTACAGTCAACGTCGCATCGCTCGAATACTCGATGTACCTCGAACAACGGTACGGAATGCAATAAGACGATATCGGGAGACTGGCTTATACATCCGGAGACCAAGTCAAGGCAGAAATCGTTGAACTTCCACCCGAGACGATCGCTTTATTGTCAGTAAAGTGTTGAGAGATCGCTTTTCCACTGCTACTGAAGCTCGTACACGTCTGTTTGAAGTCAGGAATGTTAGTGTAAGTGAACGCACAATTAGAAGAAGACTGGCAGAAAGAAATATAAGGGCTTTTCGTCCAGCTCGCGCTCCACAACTTCTCCCACAGCATCGTAGAGCTAGACTTGTTTTTGCGCAACAATATTGTGATTGGACTATGGAGCAGTGGAAGGACGTGCTGTTTTCAGATGAGATCAGAATAGCCTTAAAAAGTCCAGATGGGCGTCAGCGCGTCTACAGACGCAAAAATGAGATGTTTGCTCCCTGCGCTATAACCGAAACAGTGGGCTATCAACAAGGACGTAGCCAGGATTTTGCTTCGGGAGGGGTTTTTGTAGGTTAGGTTGAAATGGCACGCTATTGGGCCCATTGTGATGCCATTAGCCATTCTAGTGTTGGAAGAAAGTGCAGGCCATTTCAAGCCATTTGGAGCTTTTGATAAAGCGACAGAGTTCAGGGACCCCAGTATTTTGCAGCTCGCTCAATGCATCAAGGAAGGGTGAGCCAAGGAAGGTCCCTCTTTCCTTGCGAGGGCGGGACATGTACAGAGATGGGAGACAGTTTCTTCCTCTTCTTCATTACCACAACATCAGCATAAGTCGTTGTGGGAAAGTCTTAATCTTTCGGCGTGACCGATCAGAGCATTTACTACATGGGTTATCTCCTTTATGTTTAACAAAACTAGAAATTTTGAACGCTTTGCGTCCAAAGTTGGCCAGATTGCATGAAGAGTGCGGAGCACCGTTGCTGTGGTCCATCTCAACCCATCTCGAGCTAAGCTGATTTTCCTCCAAGCTAGTTTGTAGGTCATTCCTATCCGGGTTAAGTGGGGTGTCCTTTCCACTTCGGTTCCCTGTCTAGCAAGCTCATCTGCCCTACGGTTCCCCTAATCCTATTATGTCTAGGAATCCAACAAAGTTTTATATGAAACTGAATGGCAATCTCACACAGAGACCCGCGGCAGTTCAGAACAGTCGTGGATGTTGTGACGGCAGAATGGGTTTTTGTAAGAATCATAATAATGATCTGTGTAAATGAGACCTCCCCTTCCCCCTATACTTTTTTACTTTTTTTATACATAGTCATCTAGATATTTTTTTCCTTTCTTCGGAAATGCATATTACACACCAATAAACATTGCGCACATATGAATAAGACATTCGCTTATGTATTTTCAAATTTCCGCTTCGAAATGTACCAAGAATGCTACTGCGCATGGAAAATAGCCTTTTGAGAAACCTCATCTCGTTTGGTTCGCGCTATACATAGCTGTCAACGTATTTCTAAGAAGAAAAAATGCGATTTGAATGATGTTCTGCCTATCTCAAATTTAGTATACAATTGAAGAAAAACTATTTATTATTATTTAATTTTTCATGCTATCTGCGATGTCTTTTTTCATTCGGGGGGGGTTTGAACCCCCAAAACCCCTCCCCTGGCTACGTCCTTGCTATCAAGGTGGATCAGTAATGATTTGGGGAGGTATCTCTTATGAGGCTCGTACCGATCTTGTCATTTCTGATAGGGGCAGTGTGAACGCTCATAGGTACGTGGAAGAAGTTCTCTAAGATCACGTCGTACCGTTTGCTCCATTTATTGGAGAAAATTTTAGGCTAATGCATGATAATGCACGTTGCCACATCGCTCGATCTGTCACACAATACCTTAACGAGGTCGGTATTCAAACTTTGCCATGGCCAGCGCGTAGTCCTGATATCAATCCAATCGAACACGTCCGGGACAACCTCAAAAGACGTGTTCGGGCAAGAGTACCAGTACTTACTACTTTAGGGGAGCTCAAGACCGCTGTGGTAGAGGAGTGGCACAATATCCGGGTGTGTTTCAAGTTCCATCAATGATTGCAATCACTCCATCTTGTCAACATCACATACGTCCAATTTTCCATCATTTTTTGTGGGATTCGAACAATTGTCCATCAATGATTAGGGTTTATTTCCATCACTGATGTATGATGACTGATTGTGATGGAACTTGAAACACACCCTCCCTCAGACGGATATTCAGGACGTCATGGATGGTCTTCCAAACAGGCTTCAAGAACTCATTAGAGCCCGAGGTGGTAACACCCATTATTAAATTTGTAGTAAATGACAAAAAATTTCCCTTTTTTTAAATATTCAGTCAACAAGAGACTCGAAAAAGTCGATTTCGTTGAATAAAATGTTAATAAATAATTTTTTTTGCTACATTTTCATTTGTTTTTATTTATCAAGGATTGCTTTCACATACCATCCATTAAAATTACGTAAAATTAGAGGGTTTGTAGACAAACTACAAGAATTACAGGGTAGGCGGTTAATTGTACCTGTGAGTGTATTTTAAAAACAACAATTAATAAAATATAAATACTCCCAAATTAATGCGCTTGTTTACATTGCTTCAGAAGTTTGGAAAGTGATGTTCGAAACATTCGAACAATATTTTGCTCGTCAGTGTATAATTTCAATATAAAACATGAATATAACATATTAATAAATATTTTTTCGCAGGTCAAACTCTCGGTCCTCTTTTACTACATATTAGATACCTAAATCCACAGATCATTGTATCAGCTTTAACTGGTACAACAATTGTATTTATCTCGTTAACATTGTCTGCACTACTCGCTGAACGGGGGCAGTTTCTGTTCTTGGGCGGTCTTCTTGTAAGCATCATTAACACAATGCTATTATTCAGTCTGCTCAACTTTTTCGTGCGGTCATATTTCGTACAACAGGTAAGATTCTTGGGATTATTTTAAAATATGATCATATATTTATTACAATATTCTTTATTTATTGCTTTTATAAAGGCTCAACTTTATACTGGACTAGGTGTTATGAGCGCGTTTATACTATATGATACGCAAAATATTATTGAAAGGAGTCGCCTTGGAGATAAAGACTGCATCCAACATTCACTTGATCTCTTCTTTAATGTTATCAATATATTCCGTCGACTTTTGATAATATTAGCCCAAAAGGTAAGTTTTAGTAATTATTTTACTTGAAATCTAATCAATTAAAATTTATTAGAGCAAGGAATTGTATGAATTAACAAAGAATTTATAAATTACCTGAAGAAATAGTAATTTTTGGAGTAATTTTTAAAAATAACTAAAAAAAAACATTGAAAAATTTTTGATTTGTAAAAACCAAAAAAATTAAAATTAAAATACTGCGATAAATGAGAATTCTTGCTAATTCGAAGCTTTTTTTTAATATTTCTGTTTATTTTTCTTTATTCACAGGAGGAAAACTCGAGGCAAAATAAGAAGAAACAATGAGTTACTTAGTTAAAAAAAAAAATATAAAAAAAAAATAAAACCACCCAAATGAAAGACTTTTGGTTCTAAATTACTTCATATAAGAGTAACTGCGTTAATTTTCAATGTTGTATTTGTTTTATTTTCTTTTTGTCCAGAAAAATAAAATCATTTTTCATAAGTGACTTTACTATTTTGAATTAATTATTTATTTTTTTTGGAATTATATAATGCATTATATCGAAGTGTGTAAAATCCGATATTATTTAATATGAATAACATAATGAATTGTGCGATGGTGAACAACTATCTGAATTGAGATAGCCAGAGCCAATTTTTTTAGATGATGAAATAAATTGAATTCCATCTTAAATGTAAATTTTTAATATATTAAAATTTTTGTAAATAAATCAGGGTTATAGAAAAAATAAATGTTCGTTTCAAGATTTGTGATTTTTTAAGGAAAACATTTTAGTAATTATTTTTGTATTAGTTCAATGTATTTACATAATTTTTATATAATTATAAATTTTCAAGGAGATTTGTATTATAGTAATGTTAAGGCCAAATTATTTGGGTGAATAATCATCGACGAAGCATCGCGTTGGATTAGAAGTAAGATAGATATCCCCTCCCTAGTCAGAAAGGTTTATCAATCTGATGTAGATTTAATGTTGGCAGTTTGACTGGAATCCGCAAGGATTCTGTCGAGTCGGAAGACGGGGAACAATGTGGAGGAGAACCCTATTAGCAGAGGCCGCAACAACTGGAAGTTCCTGGTCGGAGCTCAGAGCTGTCGCACAAAACAGAGTCAGCTGGAGGGCAACTGTTTCCGCCCTATGTCCCATAAGGGATTAAAGGGGAATAAGTAAGTAAGGTAAAGAGTTTGGGGTCCTTGTGGGAGACGGTGGTTTTTTTTAGTGTTTCAGCCAATTGGTGTTGAGATCACTCCGGAACAGAGGAAAAAGATAGATAGATAGCACCGAATGCCAACGTAGACTTCATTAATTATGTTAGGCCTTCTCTGTACATAAGCTATGCTATGTTTTCGGTTTATTTTTTGTTTTCTTCTTTAACGGGCGGGATCCGGTCCCGGCCCCTCACAACCTGGGCCTGTACTCCCGAAGACGAGACGATGAGAAAACGAAACGAAGGCCCCTGTGCTTAATGTCGAGTCATATGACAGTCGCACATAGTTGTCGATGGAAGATGAAGATAGTAAACGCGAAGAATTGAAAATTTTATGTTATTTCATCCCAAACACTGTAAAATCTGTCACCATGCAATTCTCAGCATATCCGGCCTTCAACCACATCTGGATGGTTTTCTAAAATTCGAATTGAATTATTTTCTATTTTTAATTTTTATTCTGAAATTATTAAAAACTTAAAATTAAACGCAATAACAAATATGTATTTTCTAGTTTAAACGTCAAAATTTTACTGCCACTTTCAAATTTTCCACCTTTGTCACTAACGCAAACAGCCCGACCAAAAGTGACAACAAAATTACAATAAAAACGACTGTCAACACAGCAAATAAGCTGTCGTTTATTACAGTCGATTTTACACGACAAGAATCGACTATCAGCACACCGTTGTATTAGCTTCACTTCATATGACAGCAAATACGACATTCAGCACAGGGGCCGAAATAACGAGACGAGACAAAAATATATTTGCTACTCCTGGAGACGATAATCTCGTATTGCCTTGCGTTTGTAAATTTTGACCTATTATGCAAAACAAAACTATCAAAATAATTAACAATCCCAACATACAATTTAACAAGCCCTAACGTCTAAACGAAGACGATTACAAATATGTCATCGTTTGTTTAGACGAAAACGAGACGATATCGTCTTCCAAGGTAGCATTTTGACAAAACGGTTTCTTTTCGTCTTCGGGAGTACAGGCGCTGTTCTCTCTATTGGTCCCGATTCTGAGCCGATGTCATCTAGTTTGGTATCCCTAAGCTCTGAGCGTCATGGTTTACGCCATACTTCCAGCGAAGGTTGGCTCTCGCGCTGTCTAACCTCTTACATAGGTCTTAACGCAGAGAATTTTCCGAGCAGTCTCATTCACTGCGTTCGGAAACGTCATTTGCAGAGCAGTAGACGCTAGTCATTCGTTCGGTATTGCAATTGATGATAATCAAGAGTTCGGAAATGCAAAATGACTATTGCCAAACTTTCGGCAATGCACATTCGCACTGCCATCTTGCAATCATTTTAATGGCAGGTGGTCGGAATCATCAAATTCGCAGTAAAACTAGTCATTTCTGCAAACCGCATCAGTCATTTTTGCAGCCGACGCAGTTAATTGACGATCATTTGACGATACCGAAAGCAGCCCTAGATGCCCTGCCCATCTTTGTCGCGATAGCGCTCGTAGATCTTATTGTAGAGTCTCCGGAATCGTCCTTCCTCACATACGGGGCCAAGAATCCTCCGGCTGCTACTATTAAAGAAAGGGGTCTTTAATCCTCGCATTTACTTCATATAAAAAATCTCGTTCCACGGGCGATGTGCCCCGGATTGCCCAATAAAACGCAGCTATTAATACATCCTATCCGTACTTAGGAACAGCATACATAGCTTAAAAGAATTAAAAAAAAACGAACACGTACTCACGAATAACTGTGAGATAGTAATTGTTTGTATAAGTTGAAATAGAGATGTCGTTGCTATCGGTCCGTGGTCGTTGTAAAATCAGATGGCAAAGGTATTGAAGTCTGTCAGTTTATCCAAGAACAAATTTCGTTTTTATTAACTGGGGAACACCCGGATAAATTTTTTTTGCATTTAAATTGCCGTGGCGCCCTTTCCGTACTGTCATTTGATTTTGTGTTCTTGGTAAGCAAAGAGAGCTTCACTCTAAAGTGTTCAGTTTTTTTTGTTTAATTTTTGTTTTAAGTAAAGTATTTTGTTAAATATGGCTGAGGGACCGATACCAAGAAGAACTGCGGTTGCAATGCAACAGGAATTGGCAAGTGATAATGGGACGAATGCTGCTGTTATTTGGGATTTGTAAGTAATACATTAAGAACATTTCAATTTATTTTGAGGTTATGGGAAATTCTTAATTGTTGACCATAGCAATAAAATGCAATAAAAGAAAAACCAAGTCCATGTTGTATATTGTAAAAAAAAAAATTTTTTTTTCCATAAAATATTTCAAAGAACATCAAAAAACCTTTCTTTCCAACTGTAAAACGTGTTATGATTAGATAAGATAAGCTATTTATACATACCAATCGTATTGATTCTATTGTATGTACTTACATATGTCAATGGAGAAATTAGCACAATTCTCGTCAGAAAAAGCAATCATACTTTTAAGATAGATATCATAACCTTTAGTTAGTTTTGCTGCCCCGAAAAATCGTTTAAAATAAATCTTTAATTGAAATATTTAATATTTGTTCTTCCTTAAGGCTAAAAAAAACGCAATTTTTCAGGTGCTGCACTTTAGTACGACGCACTTATTTCTTATTTTTACAGTATTTAGAGTTAAAACGGTTTTTTTTGTTTTATTTTAAACTAAGCCAGAAACTGCCAATTTCCACTGCTAAAGATTAGCGGTAGGGGTCGCAAACCGGAATCCCAGATTTCGCAAATACCGGCATACAGGACCAAATAAAGGACTTTTAAATACCGGTATTAATTTTCCAAAAACCGGTATTTTCGGAATTTCATATTTCTCAAGTTTTAACAAAATGAAATCAGTGCTAGATAGATTAAAAATGTATCTGCAAATATCTGAATCAGGGTGGCGATTCTTCTGGAAATTGTGGAAGTCATGGAAAAAAAGTCAGGGAATTTTAAATTTCTGGTAAAGTCAGGGAAAAGTTGTAAAAGTCGAGACATTTTTTTATTGTAAGATTGCTCAATAATGCAAGCTGACAGTTGCGAGACAGCGGAGATCAGAAGGCGAATAAACGTTGCTAACAGAAGCTATTTTGTCTAGAGGAATGAAGTGTAAACTGTATACGATTAGCGTGGTAATACCAGTTCTGATGTTTGGATCAGAGGCATGGACCTTGAAAGTGGCTGATGAACCTTTCTAGGCACTTTTGAAAGAAAAATTCTACGCACAATATTTGGCGGTGTCTGCAAAAACGGTCAATGGAGAAGGAGAGATAATCATGAATTATACCAACTGTACCGGGGACCCGACATTGTCAAAAGTATAAAATTAAGGAGATTACGATGGATGGCACACGTACAAAGGCTTGACGATAGCGATACATCGAATGCCTGATGGAAAGCGAAATGCAGGTCGGCCAAAGAAGCGATATATGGACTCCGTTGAGGAAGATTTAGTAAAGTTAGGTGCACGTACGTACGGCGTATCGAACGGCATGGAGAGAAATGCTGGAAGAAGCCAAGGCAATAATAGTCTGTAGTGCTACAGATGATGATGATGAAGATTGCTAATTAAGGAAGTCTCAGATTGCGAGTTTTACACAATAGTTTCAGTCAGTCAGCACCTTCCGAAGAAGTACCCCAGGGGGCACCCCGTGGAGGTGGAATTAGAACTTGCTAACAGGACTGCTAGGTCCTGCAGTAACTCTTCTCGGATTTTAACAGAAGTGACAAATCGGGTGCCACAACTTTCCGAGGTCTTTGTTAGTCATTGGCCCCGCCCCCCAGATGATGATGATACTAAATTGATAGTAGATAAAGTCTCTTCGAAACTTCTAAACTAGATGTTAGCGATATTTGCTAAAACATGCTCAGTCTCTTACTCACTTTCTCACTTTATAATTTCAGATATAGTTCCAATGATAAAGATGTCCTTAAAGCAAAAATAATGCAGCTGATGCCGAATAGTGAAATCAATTTAGATAAAGTTCTACATGATCCAGATTTGTCTTCTTCAGAGAAAGATAAACTAGCATCAAAAATGGCCAAAGATGTGGAAAGAAATAATTCGAAACTAGTTAGTAATTTTATTTTTAAAAGAAATTTGTTATATATATTAAAATAATTTCATATTAGGATGAAGCGAGAGTGAGATTGTTAAATTCCATTTGGGCGCAAAGTATAACATAAATAAATAGTAGTTTATAGATTACTAACATTAAAATTGATTTTAATTTTAGGAAAGTATTGCAATGGAAATTTATTGATGTCAATATTATTCGTCATTCACACTGTTCAGGATGATTCTGTTCCAATTTCATATGCTAAGCATAAAACTGAATTTTCACTTCATCCGCTCTTCCGAGTTCGAAAATGCAAAAGTATTTTTTATTAGCGAAAATTAATCGATTTAATTATCATTAAAATAATTTAGAGGGGGATAGCGTTGATAATTGCTGTATGGTATTCGTTGATGAAAATGGAAGAGTGTATAAAAATTGGGAAGATTACATTAATGAGAATACATTGCCAGAAGGAGTTATTGTTGCTCCTACTAAGGGTATATACGACTTTGATGAAGCGGATAATGTATTGCTATTATTATTATTATTATTAAATTGAATAAATATTTTAATATATATTTCCACTTTTTGAAGGTAAAATTGGAACTGCACAAAACTCCAGAAAGCACAATTCTAAAGAAAACCTTAGGGTATATAGATAAAGGTACAAGTTTTATCGGCCTGGGTGCAGCGGCTGTTCCTGTTGCTGCAATGGCATTGCCTGTGGCCGCACCTGTTTTAGCCATATCTGGAGTAGCAGCAATTGGTACCGGTGTTTGGTCTGTGATTCGATCTTCTGTTAATCTTGCTGATCGAGGAAATCATGAAGAATCAATAAGTCTAAGCGATCGTCAAGCAAGAGCATCATGGTTTGGCGTTGCTGGAGGAGCTATCGGCTTGGGTGCTAGTGGAGCCTCTCAGGCTTTAGTTAGATATGCCGCCGCCGGAAAGGAAATATCTACTGTAAATTAAATATAAATTTGCACAATTTTGCAATAAATTATTGTTATTTTAATAAATTTTTAGGCAACACAATTGGCTGTTAATGGTATGAATATGGCTTCACTTACTATTAATGGTGTTAGTGTTGGTAATGGGGTATACGACTTGATTCTGGTATTTTTAGCTCCAAATATTTCATATTATTATTTCTAATATATATTTTTTTCTTACAGAAATATCAAGACGAAGAAATATCAACGCTTGACGTGTTACAATTAAGTGCATCACTCATATTATTTACACATTCCTTATACAATTTTCAATATGCATCTACAATTGTTGAATCAACAAAAAATGGAACTATTACCGATTTTCGCAAAAATTTAAGTAATAGACAAAGGTAATGTTGGTGACTACTAGAGATGCGCCGAATATGAGTTCGAACGAATACGAATCTCGAACTCTATTCACGATTCGTTTCCATTCTTCCCGGTTTTTGGCGACGTTTTGAGCCTTGGTAACCGATGATTCTTTAAGTCACCCTCGATATTCTTTACACACGTTTTCTTCGGTGCCGATCGCTGGATTCTCCAGCCTGCGGGACGGTCTCGCCAGAGAAGTTTACGTGGCAAGCGGCCATCATCCATTTGGCAAACATGTCCAAACTTCGACTTACACTTTTGCCGTTTCCGGTTGAGTCGTCACAATTAGCGCAAAACTAATCAATGTAAAGCTCTTGTCAGACGACCAAAGAGAACAAATTTTTCGGTAACTACAGGAGATCCCGGGATGAACCGCAATTTCCTGAAGGATAGATGTTTCCTGTAGGACGTCGAAAACAATACTCCGTCGAAAAGTGCTGATCCCAGATTTTAAAAATTCGTGATTTTTGTAATGGGTAACGTAATTTTTGCACGATTTTTAAAGGTTGTCGCGGGTTTTGACAAATGAGGTTTTGTTAGAAAGCTATCGCTGTGCAAAGTCCAAAGAAATCATTTCGTTTAGAGCGGGTCTCACATCAAGTTTATTAGATATTAGCAAAACTTATCAATTTAAGGCTTAGCCGAAGTTTTTCCGTTTAAACAAAAAAAGGCCCGACCGAATGTTATGAAATTTTTTTCACAGTATTTTTTTTATTTAATATTCTTCTTTCGTCAACTCAAAGAAGTCGATATAGTTTTTGGTTCGCACGGTATCGTACAAACGTCACGAACGTCGTTTAAAGAAAAAAAAAACGGTTCAACCGAATTTTATGAAAATTTCTTCAAACGACACGTCAATTAAGTCGATATCGAAAATTCCTATACTGGGAAGTTAAACATACGCCAAATACCGAATACGAATTCTCAGCCGAACATTCAGCGCATCTCTAGTGACTACAGTCAATTTTATTTCTTTTGTGTTGCTTATTGTTTATAACAAAATGTGTTTTAGGAAAATGTTTGACAAAATGGTTAGAGAAACAATTCGTATTAAAGGACCAAATCAAGGAAAAACCGAAGTAATACGAGCAATAGGAAAAATCCCGGATAATCAAATCTTCAATGATTTATATAAGATACGAAAAAATTTTGGTGAAAATGTGAAACCATCATTTGCAGCCGATGGCAATGTTCTTTTAAATGATGATGTAACCGTTAGTTCTGGTGTATTAAGACAAAATTTACAGCATAACATTGGGGAGAATATTTTAAATAATGTTGGCCCTCTACCAGCATCACATCCGGTAATACCAGAAAATACACCACAAAATTTAAACAATATATTCAAAGCGGCAGCACCAAGATTTATTGATATTACTGTTCGATTTGTACTTGCTAATTGTCACGTCTTAAATGAATCCGATTTACGCAATTGCATTCGAAAAATGTCAGACCGTTTAATTGAATCGGCTGTTACAGAAATTATAACGATTGCACGAATGTTTGTCGAAGACTTCTTTTCCGAGCTGCAATCACGAATTCGACAATTCGTGCCTTTTGAAAGTATTTTGTTCGAAACTTTTAATGTTGCATGCAGGATTGCTGGACCGAGAAGACATATTACAGCGTCTTGGTTAAATCAAGTGAAACAGGATATTATTGATTGTTTAAAAACTTGGGCTAGAGATCTTATTGAACCTGATATAAGTCCAGAAAGATGTGAATTATGTAAAATTTGTGGCGGATCGTATTCTATTATATCTCTTACGACTGGTTAGAATTATATTTTTATACTTACAATTTATTTAGAAACGTCGTTAACGCAATATTACAATTATATATAATATGATTACAAATATGAAACACAAATTAGTGCCTTAGAAAATATGTTTATTATTTCCAAAGTTTTGTAATGTATACACTGAAATTTTTATAGCTTATTATGCCATTTATTAATATAATACAGTTTTTAAGTGTTTTATGATTATATTTCGTTTGGTCTAGAGTATATTTTCGCTACTACCAAATAAAGGTATAACTTTAAGTCAATAGAATTGTTGAGAGCTTTAAAAAAAGTTTCAATTTTGCAAATAAATCATTATTTTTTACCTTTTGAAAATGGATTTTATTTTTACCGTTAACGTTTGATTAATTAATAAACTGCTGTTCTTAGGATATTTATTTCGGGCTAATAATGCGTGCTCAAACGCTTGATGCACCGTCATTGATTCTACTTGTAGAATTCAGGGTGGCGATTCTTCTGGAAGTCAGGGAAATGTCTGGGAATTTTAAATTTCTGGAAAAGTCAGGGAAAAATCAGGGAAAAAATGTGAAGGTCAGGGAATTTTGTTTATTGTAAAATTAATTTAAAAGTCAATGTTCTCAGGATAAAATTTCAAGTTTTACGAGATAATAATACAATATGGCAATATATGTATATATTTAGCGCCGGCCCTAGCCTTTGCTCAAGGTGGAGCGGGACTGTCTTTCGGCGCCTTTTGTCGACGCTCTCACATAAATTGTATTTCGGGTTGTCCTAGATAAACCTTTTTTCGAGACCTGCCGAGGCAGCCGTGACGTTCAGTTTTACTGGACAAGCTTTATATTGGAAGCAGTTTTCATTTCTTTAAGGGATTGTGCCCTCCACCATGTACGAGCATTTTCGGACTGGGCTGCCCCCCTAAGGATTTAAGCGGTGGTTTCTACGGTCAGTGGTGGTCACTCATCAGCGGAATAGGGGAAATAACATGTAGCATAACATGCACGTGCCGCAACTATTTCGAACTGATGGAAGTGCTACTATAACCTCCTGGCGGTGGCCACTGGTAAATATCCTACGAGAGAGGATAGGATAATATGATCGGAAACATTTGTGTCGTTTAATATAGGGGTTGTGTGTCTCGGTATTTTAGGGTATTGGAGGTTGATTTGCTTTGGAGTCGCATTTTGCCATATGTTGCTGCTGTCGCTGTGAGGGTTTCGCGGCTCCAAAAGTGCAATATCTGGAGTCACTTTGGTTTTGTAGCGGGTGATGTGACGGAATGTAACTCCAAAGCGGGGTCAACCTCTAGCGTGGAGCTGCACTACTTTTGCAGTGAGCGACACATTGCGATAGTCCAGGACCGGGTTTCGGTTGTAGAGCCTTTTAATAAATAATAGCATAACAGGGCATTAAAGCAAGTGTTTCTTACCAAAGTTGCTTCCACGGTGTTTCTCCAGCTACGACAGCCTTTCTTAAGTTGGTTTCTGCTTCCTTGATTATCGGAGCGGATATGATCGTGGTTGCTCGCCAGGTGCTGGCGGTCGATGAGGGGACATTGCAAGTTTGGCTTTGGGTACTTTGGGACATGGGACTTTCCTAATCCTAAGCTATGCCTGACCAAACTTGCCGCCAATATGGCCACACTTTCTTCCATTTGATCGGACTTGTTTTCTGAAGAGTTTTCAGTCGGATTCTTAAACCGTATGCCCGGAGCCTTCACCTTTTCGCCGAGTTATTGTGAGCTTTGTTCCAGAACTCGAATGTGGGATCCCGCGGGACAAAATTTTTCCCAATTTGTGTTTCTTTACTTTCTCATACAAGAAAAAGCGGGGAAATTTTCACTTCCCCTCATGCAGGAATTAGCCAGAGGTTTTCGGTCCTGCGATTTCTTGCAAGTTGTCAGCTGACAATTTTTTGTATGTATGTGGGTATCTTAACAAGCAGCATACACATAGACAATCGACATTTATGTTATCTTTTTCTTGATTTGCAGGAAATCGCCCAAAAAGTGTTTCTTTACTTTCTGAATTTTTGACAAAATTATTCCCACCATTGAGTTAGTTTCTGCCCAACAAGTTTTTGCAGGAAAAGTACTGGAACAAAGCTGTGGTTTGGAGGAAATCCAGAGGGTCTTATTATCTTCTTATTAAGTAAAACGGCATTCTTCTCTTCCTCGAGGGCGATGCAGAGTTCAGTAGCTTCTACACGGGAATACGTAGATTCCAGAATTCCGCACCGTGGTTCGTGGGCTCAGTCTGCCCTCCTTGAAGAGGTATCCCGAAAATTTCCCTTCATTGATGCCACATTTGGCACCCTACTCCATGGGTTCAGAAATATCCAACTGGCCTTGCAGGTCGTCCTCTTAGGGGATATGAAAGCCCAAGAACTGTTTAGAACTTTTGAATTCATGGTTAATATAGCTGAGAGGCTTGGACCATTAAGGGACCCTTTTTGGGTACACTAGCTTGCTAGTAATTAAGAAAACAACAACAACAACGTTTAGAACTTTGAGAGGTGCTAAGGTTTTTTTGAAAAAAGGCACCATCAAAATTTTATTTTTTGCTCGAAATTGTTTTTCGCATTAATTTTGGCGCCCCTTGACACCTGGCGCCTAGAGCGACCAGCGTTGAAAAAACAGTAATTGCCTAGGTAATAAGTTTGTCAATTGTTTATAATTTGATAACTTTTCTATTCTTAAGATTCCATCACGGAGAAAGGTTTATTTGCTTCGCCTTACCACGTAAGATACCTTATACGCCTTAATTCACCTTTTTACGCCCATAAAAACTTTTATTAATGCCAAAAAATTTACTGGCGTTAAATCCGCGCCTTTTACATATTTCTTTCTTTATACATATTACGGTGAATTGAATTACTGTGAATTCAATTGTATCATTATCAAGAAGAAGATTAGTAAAGTTTACTGGCCATGGAGGAGGTTCAAATTTTTGGAGATCATTTTGGAAATACCTCTTTAAATCAAAAACGTAGTTTTAAATATAATTATTAAGTGTTTTTATTTAATTATTAACTTGTAGATATATTTTTGAAAAAGGCGCTTGAGGAATACGATGCTGGCAATAATCTTAAATCGGTTTATTTGCAAGTGCAGGCTGTGTGTTCTGGATTTCTGGAAAAATATGCTTTTAATTCAGATATTGGTAAATTATAATAATTTTATATATAAAATACATCTAATAAAGCTAGAACATATCCAGAATATAGCTAGGGTACCTATAGAATAAGTAATATTTCAAATTCTACACAAAAGGGGAAAGGATAGCCGGAAAATCATTCAATTCAGATTTTTCATAGTTTTTCCATAAAATAAATAAATAGAACATCTAGATTTTAAGTTAAGTTTTGTAAAATATCTGAGTAACCCAAAACGTTACCTTGTTTTTCAGATCATACCAAAGTATTTAAAAATAATAATCCCCAGTCAATAAAAAGGTCAAAAAGGTAATTTAATTGTGATTAAGGCTTGTTATGTTACTGAATCTTGCTTTTAAGGGCAGAAGAACTTCTAAACTTCGTGAAACAGGAGCTACAATCATCAGAACATAATATCAGTGAACAACTTGGGAATTTGTCTTTAGAGAACTGTGCAAATACTAAATGCGATATCGTAACCCCAGGGGATCATCTGGATACATTTGTAGAAAAATGCGCAAAACTTCCAAAAGGTAATTGTTGTCCATAAACGCCCTACAAATTTGCGTTAATAATACTATTGTTTTAAGAATGGACAGTAATACACGTTTCCAAGTGCTACAATCCAGTTACAACCATATCTTTCTCATCTGAGATATTGACTGCGGAAAGACCTTTATTTTTAGGATTATTGCATCATTGCAGAAGTGATAAATATAATACCCCATTTTGCATACAAATTGATTGCTCTATTAATTCAAGTTAGTATTATTTTCTTTCTTTAATTTATCGTAATATTTTTAAGTTTTTTTAATTCAAAACAAAAAACAAGTTTGCTAAACATGAATTCTTGTATACTATTCTAGAATCTATTTAGCAACACCCCAACAGTTACCCAACAACAGATCTCTGTCGGGCATTTATTTAATTTGTAAAATGTAATTAGGGTACTGGAGAGTATTCATTAGGCATCATTAAAGGAGGTGCTTGTCAAAGGGTCATAAATGGCCCCAGCTCTTAGTTGCGACGGAGTATCATAAGATTGACTCCATTGATCATCTCCATATGGAAATTCCCCGCCACAGGTGCTTTGAGACTTCAGATCTCATTAAATTGGGCCTATATAGTCAAAGGAGATCTGAATATCCTCAAAGGTATCTAGATATTTTCTGGTTCAGAGTCCAGACGCCCTGTGGCATCTCATGGTGTAGCTCAAGGATGGGCAACCTTTTTATAACAAGGGCCAGAAAATGCTTTATATCCGATGACAATGCAATATGGTTTACTCAATATACCGTTAGATACACGGCAGCCGTCTCAGGAGGGCGGATTAATGTTCTCTTCACAACCCCCTCGACATGCGTATCAAATGAAAGGACATGATAAGTAGAATGCAATTTTAAAATACAATAAGCAATATAGTATACTCAATATATCGTTAGATCCATGGCGGCCATCTAAAGAGAGCGGATTACCATTTTCCTCACAACAAAATCAAAATGAAAGGGTATCATAAGTAAAATATAATACGCTACGTCTTTAGATCCATGACGGCCATCTCAAGAGAGCGGGTTGCCATTGTCTTTGCAAACCCTCGACGTTGGCATGAAATGAAATACAAGAGTAGAATACAATAAGCAAACCGCAATGGCATTTATTGTGTCTTCCCTCGGTAAAGCCATTAAGGCAGTTTACCCAAAGATAGTTCCTTTCGAAAATCCGATTTCGATTTGATTTCACTCAAATTGTGCAACACGTATATTCGGTTATCATTGGCCGCGTTTACGCCCGAGTTACTTTAACTCTGTTAAACTAGCACTGTTAACTTAGCACCGTTTCTAGCAGGCCATTTGATAATTCACATTTTACAACTAATAATAAGCAGAAATAATAACATTTCTCATTTTACAAATAACAAAAAGCTAAAAAATTAATAATAAAAAGAATGTCTTCTAAATTATTTGCTTACAACAAAAATTTATAAGCACACATCAATCCATTTTGACAGTATTGAGCTGTGCTACATTTTAGCTAAGTCAAAAAGCAGAAATAAGTTAGCTAACAGCGCTAAAAAAATTGCTGTTTATGCCGTTGTTAACTTGCCTAACTCAGTTAACTTAACTTGGGCATAAACGCGCCCATTGACTTTTCTCGGAATGTTCGGGTAAGAAAGAATTTGCTTTACTTCGCCGTCGAAACCATGCTAACACGTAATTTAGAACCAATGTGGGAGGTTTTGGATAATTGCAGTATAGAATTATGTACTCCTTCCACAGTACTTAGCAGGTATGAATTATATAACAGCCAAATCTGCTTCACTTTCCAATTGGTTTGTTGGATATTTAATGGTACTGCCGTTTGCAACCTAAATATTGCTATTGGTAACTTCAAATTTTTCCAAATAAACTAAGAATATGTTTCCCCTTTAGCCCAGTTGAAATTTCAAAAAAATTTTTAGAGTGGCTCTATGGTGGCTTTCGGGAAAGGGATAGACCCGCCGTTACAAAAAGATCTCGCGGGCCAGATAGAAGTCCACCGTTGGTCAGCCTATTGGGAATCAGTCTCAGAACTTAGACGGCTAAAGAAACAAAGATGACGGAACTTAGGCTGTTGTAAGGATAACTGACTGGCCAAGTGGGGCTGCGTTAGCATCTCTACAACTAAAACCTAGGACTGTCTCAGCAGACAGAATGCCTATTCTGCATGGCGAGACTTCTACACATGTCCTCTGCGAATGTATTGCTTTGATCTGGCTTAGAAGAAGAATGTTTATCAGAAAGCTTTGGAAACCCGTTCAGGTCCAGTCTTCTTCAACAAAAATCTTCCTGCCTTCGTCTGGAGGGTCATGGTCTTTTCCGATAGTAAAGACTAATTAACTTAGTTGCGGTGTTCACGATATGGGTTGCCCAATACTCAAATAAAGCCGGCCCTACACGATGCGGTGAATGTTTGATTCGAATGTTGGCTTCCAACGGTTGAGTCAATGCCGACATCAGCCCGAATGTGTCCAAATCCAAACGTTGGACGCTTGGAATTAGACACTACTACCAAGCGTCTAACATACTAGGATGTTCATAGCATCGTATAGAGCCGTCTTAATAGTAAACACGCTCTTACATATTTCATATTATTCCATAAAATGAGAAAAGGTTAACGGTCTTGGTTAAATCTTTGCTACAGAAAATCGTTTAAATACTATTCGAGGTGCATTATTTATCGTTTTTTACAGATAGCGTTTACGATAGATTTTTCAATTTACATAAAGATATTAAAGAACGAAGTTTATTTACTGATACTGATGTACGAGAGAATCGCGTCAAGTATTGGCAAGGTATGGAGAAGCTGGAAAAAGACATCGAGGTTAGTTTATTTATTTTATGCACTAACAGATTTGTCATATCGTTTTTTGTGAATCAAAAGATGGTCAATAAAAGCTAAATACATATTTTTATTTACTTTCAGAATGCCGTTAATCACTTAAAACTAATTTTGGGTCCATGGATAGCATTGTTTGCTGGAGATGCATGCGATAAGAAATTTCAAAATGATCTTTTTAAAGAAGTCGATAAATTTTCAGATGGAAACAAGTATGAACATTTATTAATTTATGTAATTAATTTTATATATTATAAATTTTATTTTTATTTCAGACTTAGTGATAGGTCTATAGTTTTGTTAAGTTACATAGTACGAAAATTACCTGAGCTCGAGGAATTCGATGTAAAACAGTTCATTTTTGTAATTTGCAATTTAGAAAATAATAATAAACTAGAAAAATTATTAGAAAAATTTCTTACAAGTGTTAAAAAACATTTTAAGAAGGAAGAGAAGGAGTTTAAACCTTGTATTTTAATATTGGATGAGGTAAGTTAAATAATGTCATTATTCATTTGTTTGTTATTGGGATTATGTGATGTGTGTGCGTCTTAGCATATTTTTGAAGAAGGCTGGCCAATTTAGTTTAAAAACGTAGAACATGTTTCCTGTGCGGCGTTCCGCAAGGCTCCATACTAAGACCATTACTCTTCTCTATGTACATAAATGATCTTAGCAGTGTCGTGACAAGCTGCAAACTCCACATTTATGCAAAATGATGTTCAGATCCACTTAAACAGCCGCCTTGGACTGGCTGTTAACTGTATTACGGATATAAATGCAGATCTCAAGAGCATTTATCAATGGTCTGTATCCAACCGTCTACTGCTTAATGCCTCTAAATCCTGCTGCATTCCAAAGTATAGGAGTAAATTAGATATCGACCGTTTTCTCTGTTGTTCTTATGAACACACGGCTACCTTATCAAACGCGCGTCTATCTAGGTGTTTATCTGAATTCTCAACTTACCTGCTGCGATCATTTTTATCATACGTTATCTAAAATTTATGATAATTTACGGCGTCTCTATACGCCTTCATCCTAGCATTGGACACGCGCTCAAAGATAATTAGTGTTACCATACTTTAATTATGCTAGTTTGGTCTTTCCTGTCCTTGATGCTGCATACCGTGGTAAGCTTAATGTGGCCTTCAACGACCTTGTAAGGTTTGTCTACAATCTTCGCCGATCCGATCACATTAACCCATATCGTTGTTCCCTTCTGGGATGCCCAATTGATGATTACCTACTCCTCATGGCATTGACATTTGTTTATAAGATTCTACATTCCGACCGTCCATCTTACCTACACGAATATTTCCGAATTGGACGTATGTCTAGAAGAACGTTATTTATGCTGCCAAGAGTCTCTTTCTTGGTTGGGCAAAGATCTTTTTTTGTTCATTCGATTCAAGTTTGGAATAGTGTGCCTAACTACGTACAAAATGCGGGGTCGTGAAATGTGTTCAGCAAACGCGTCTTCAATTTTTGAGTAATATTTCTTTATCCACATTCTTTGCAATTTACTGTATTTGCTTTTGTTTCTTTTAACGATCTACCTTTTCTCACTTTTTATTAGTTCACTCACTCGGTCGGCTTTTAATAATTAACGTGTTACGATCATGTAATCTTGATATACAATTCATGAAATAAACGAAATAGATGAAGACTAGGATGGTCAAATGTAGGAACAATACCATTCATCGTTGTCGTCACACATCTAGTTCTTCTTCTTATTTCGCTGGACTAGAAGTCATGTCATTTCAGTTTTATTAGCAGATATTCAAGTGTTCGCCACGTCGAGTTATAGAAAAGAATTAGATGGTTTATAAAGTTAAAATTATATAAAAGTGGTGAAAAAACGTAATTTTTTAATCTTATGCTCCTTAAATTCCTCGTGGGACATAGGGCAGAATCGCCGCCAATTCGTTGGTGCTTTTATGGGAGGGGGTTGCTAACCGTCAGGCCGATTTAAAACTCTCGTTTATGGCGCAGAGAACTCATAATTCGATCGCGTGTCGTTTACTTCTTCCGAAGAATTACCCTATTAGGCACCATAGGGAGGTGGGATTAGGAATTGTGACTCTTCTCGGGTTTTTTTTTATGTGACAGACTAGAGGCTTAGGGAAAGTCCCTTTGTACTGTCGACAATCTATTTTTTCGTATACGATGTCGAACAGCAGCTCTAGCCGGAAGATATATAGAGAGACGAGAAGGAAAGAACTGTCACAACCTAGCCGCGATATTTTGTTCCACCTTCTCGCAATCATTTCGCGACTGAATGGTTGAATCTTATCAACCAACCGATGGCATGCGGTTGGTGGAGCGGGTAAGGACTAGGGAAGGCTATGACAGGAGGAATCGGGAATGTAAAGAGGGAAGAAGAAAGATTTTGGAAGACAAATAAGGCGCCACCACCTTCCGAGGTCTTTGTTAGCCTACATTTAGCGATCCTACATTTATTACGAAATAGTCTTATATTTTCGTAAGAAAAACCACTAATTTATTTATTTTCAATATTAAAGGTGATAGATCACTTTCTATGGGAAATGGTAATTCCTAAGCAAGAAATTTGTCGAGTTAGCTCGCTGGATGTGTTAGAAAAATTGTTGACAAAACATGGGAAAAATTTGAATGATGGATATGTGCAAATCCGTATTAATAATGGCCATTGCTTAGTAAATCCTGGTTAGTAATCATCATTAAGTGGCAATACTTTTAATTAATAATTTATTTTATCATTATGATAGATAAAACACTGAACAAAATGGAAGTGCGTATGTCAAACTTTTTCTCTAAACTATATCCACAATGGTCATGCTTTAGAGGAGAGCAACCTACATCAGATAATTTACAGGAGTGGTTAACTACTAGCGATATTTTTATGTAAGCTGAAATATCTTCTTAATATCTTAATCTTTAAATATCAACACTAAATACGTTTATGTTTCAAGCATGGTTGTTTAGTTATGATTTGAATAAGAAATTTATTTTGCATTATAACATTTCCAGATATTGCGGCCATGGAAGCGGCCTTCAATATCTCAACGGTCACAAAATAAAAAAGCTGGACATCCAAGCGGCGGTATTTCTTTTTGGCTGTGAATCAGTCAAACTAAAATCCCATGGACTACACAGCGAAATGACCGGTTCACATTTTTACTATCACGCTGCCAATAGGTGCATATTTTTTATTAACAATTTAAGAAATTGTCATTTTTATTGGTTTCCTTCTTTCCATATAGTGTTGCAGTAATTGGCTGCTTGGCGGTTGCCTTGGATTTTCAGCTTGATAAGTTTTCAACAGAAATTTTAAGTAGATGGATACCAAGCAAGATGAATTGGAGCAATGTTAACAAAAACGCCTGGCGTGAAGATGGAAAAATTACTGGTAAATTATCTTAAGGAACTGCTCGGTTTTTGGAAAATCGATTTACTGAACATTTCAACATAATTTAGTGCAATGAAACTAATACTTTACCAAGCTTTTAAACGCTTTATTGTAATTTAAAATTATGTTGTTCATTTAAAAACCATTTCCCTTGAATACTTTTAAAATACACAAACACATATCGCACACTCTTTGAATTTATAAAAATCGATTAGTTGTTGAATGTCGATGAATCGATAACCTTTAATCCGACTTAGTTCAGTTATTTGTTTAGTGAGATTATGCCCGCTTAAACTACTTTGTTTAATTAATTATAGATGAAAAATGTGAAAAGCAGGAACAATTTAGTTATGAACCACATTTGCCAAAAGTCCTTTCTACTTTAAGGCAATCAACGGAAAAAATTTATAATAGAGCTGTTCTTGTTTATCGTGGACTGCCTTTATGTTATAAGTCATGAATTATTATTGTTGAGTTTCTAAAAGTTTTGCATGTAATTAAAAAATAATTTAAATATATATTTTTATTATTACTTGGTAGTATTTGTATTAAAACTATTTATTTATGACATCAATAAAATTGAATCTAAAAATATAGAAAAATTAATTTTTTCGGTCAAACCAGTTTTTGAGTGATTTTTTGGCCAAAAAGTGATTTTTGATAACTTTGACCTTACATAACTTTCAAAGGGTTAATCGGCTCAGCAAGGAAAGCATGGGATAAACGCGATATCTCCAGCGGCCATGTTTTTTTTGGGGATTCCTAAATTGTTTGCTTAAAAAGTCCCAAGGAAAACCAAATTTCACTCATTTTGGAGTTTTGTCTCCTTAAAATGCTAATGGATGGCCCCAGTGATCATTTATTGAATTTTGCCTAAATGAGTTATGAAACCCTTAAACGCCGTAGAGCAACGTAGAGCAATACTCTAAAATATTTGGCTTGTTGTATGTGTAGTTTCCGAAACTCCCGGTAATGATTGTTTTCTGGTGAACGGAACCAAAATCGTTTTGCCAGGATTGACTTTTAGTTCTACGCTGGCGCACCAGCTAGAGACCAGATCTAGTGCCTGCTGCAGACGCCTTGACATGGCTGCTTCAGTTTCACCTTGTAACTACTATGACGTCAGCGTGACCTTTGGCGAAAAAGTTTCGGCTGTTGAGCAACTCTAGGAGTTCATCTACAAGGCACCAGAGAAGTGGAGATAACACTCCTCCCTGTTTACAATCTTTTACTATAGTGCCCTCCAGATATCCATCCTACGATGATCTGCAGATCGCCCCTGTTCGAGTGACCCACGATATCCTTGAGTTCTTTGGATGCTGGTGGGTCCCTGCAGTCGTAGGGGAGGCAGGCTGAGCATTGAATAATCATGCTCTTGCTACCCCCTGTTAATTTGTATCTTCACCCTGCCAACTTGCCCGGTATGATGGTTCTTGCGACTCTCCCTTTTTTTCTTCTGGGATCCCTGCCCAGCCGGAGAAATCTTGGCAGTTCTTCAACAATATTGTTGATTGCGAAGCCGAGGCTTCTGTGCTGGACGAGGTATCTCCAAGGAGATTCCTCTCCAGCTATGAGCTGATGGTTATTGTAACCCATAACCCACAATCTCCTTCTTCGTCTGATCTGATTTTCTTGTTAATTTTTGGTCCATAAAAACCCCACGAGTATGGCAGAAAAGAGAAGGTCCAACCTGACAGAGCCTTCATATCAGGATAAGGCTATATAAAACTGGGTGCGCTCGGTGCCCAGAGGAGATCGTTTGGAACAGGGCAACACTACCCACTGCCAGGCAGCCCTCGACCCGATGGCATTTACGTCTTGGGCTGGTAGGCTTTTAAGGGTGTACTTCCTACTACCGTCGCTAGTTGGTTATCCATGGGTACAACGAGGAGGTGACGGTTTGATTTTGCCCCCTTACAGGACCAGATATTCTTGGATTTTCGAAGATTTTGGGCTTAATGCTCTGTTTGTTTTGTCAATGTCGAAGCCTTCGACGCGGGACATACAACTGGAGGGTTTAATGTTTTATATTGTTTCACTTGGCCTTTACGCTGCTGCAGAGTTCTGCGAAGGAAAGGGAAAAATTGAAAGTTAAACGGACATGACTCTGGATGGGAATCGAACCTACAACCTTCTCAATGATGTCATTTATGACGTCTTACTCCTAGGCTATCAAGGCCATCAATACCTGTCAGAATTATAGATCAGGTATTCATTGTTTAACAGCAAGTTTCTAAAATAGGACATACTTCATCAAACGTTACAAATAAATCCTTATCGAAAACCCCAATATGTAATTCAAAACGAAATTTGTCCAAATCCTTGACCTCTGCCTCAAAACATAATATCGCCGTCCTAATGTATTCAATATTACATACAAAGTAACCATGAAAAGATTCAATTTCACCTACAATCGACCCACTTACACAATTCTATAAGCTCTTCTACTAGTTAGATTGGAATTTTTTTTGAACTTGTTTGACTGCGTACATCTTAACAACATTTCAACATATAATTAAAATATGTCAGCCTTTACGCCTATAAAGGGGCACCAATGTTGATTAATATAATGCGTATAAATAATTTCGCTGCAATTTCATCACAAATTCTCAACGAAATGCAAAAACAAAGCGCGTTGAAAGAAACCTCTTTTCAAGTTGGTTTCGGCAAGTCTTGGAATTGAAAGAGCTTAACTTAATTAGAAACTTTCACTAGATTCTGTCGATATACTATATATACGCCGTACAGATGACCCAAATCCTATTAACTAATTAAATTACCGCCTTTCTCCACACAAAAATCGAAAATATTTTTTCAAATGCGAGCAGTTGTTATTCTTCTTTGTCCTACTTCATACATATTCATTGCAATTTAAGGGAAGTTGTCGTAGAAAAGTTAAGTTAAAATATAAAATCAGTTAAATTTAACAAAATTATAGTAAAAATATAAATATATAAAAAAAATGGGTAAAGATGATCCCGAAACAGCAGCTCTCAAAGCAGAAATTAACGGAATGGTTGAAAAATTCCAGGTGTGAAGTTAAAAGTGTTTTTTTTATTTGAAGGAGATATAAAAGTTATAATTATGTGATTTTAGGAAGCACAGAAAAAAGCTGCAGATTGTACATTAGCAGAAAAATGTAGTGATTTGTCGGACCTACCAAAAATTAGACTAGCGCAGAAGAAGATCCTGAAAGGTCATATTAATAAAGTCAACTCTGTACACTTTGCTGGAGATTCCCGACATTGCGTAACAGGCTCCCTAGATGGAAAATTAATAATATGGGATACATGGACTAGTAATAAAGTTCAGGTATACACCATAAAAGTGAATTATTAAAAATTATATTCATTTCGTTCATCCAAACCAGGTAATCCCACTACGTTCTGCTTGGGTAATGACCGTAGCATTTGCACCTTCTGGCAATTTCGTTGCCTGTGGCGGAATGGATAATCAATGTACAATCTATGATTTAAATAATCGTGACTCTACTGGTGTAGCGAAAATGACTAGGGAATTGTTAGGATATGAAGGATTTTTAAGCTCATGTAGATTTTTAGATGATGGCCATATCATTACAGGATCTGGTGATATGAAAATGTAATTTTATTTAAATTAATTTATTTAAAATAACTAAATGCCCATATTTTTAGTTGCCATTGGGACTTAGAAGCTGGTAAAAAAACTATGGAATTTGATGGTCATGCTGGTGATGTTGTGTCTATTTCATTGTCACCAGATATGAGCCACTATGTTACAGGATCAGTTGATAAAACTTGCAAGCTATGGGATGTTAGGGAGGATAAGCACAAACAAATGTTCTTTGGACATGAAATGGACGTGAATAGTGTTTGTGTAAGTATACAGATATTTTTGATTAAATTTAGTTGTATAAGCTGGTTTGCTAGTTGCAAGTGAAATAGTTCTTCAAGGTTTTTCGATTATAAAAACTCCTACTCAGCGTAATTGTTGCCTTTGATGAAGCCAGACTTGAAAGCTGTAAAAGTTTTCATTCAATATCTATTAAAGATTTATTGATTATAACACACACATATAAGAATAATCTTACATAAAAAAACCGTCGAACTACTTGAAACTCTTGAAATATTTAAAATATTGTGAAATTTATCATGTTAATACACTAAATTACGAAAATCGTAAATATAAAACAAGTGCAGTTTATAGAATGGTTGTGCGCTTGGACGATGTTTTAGAAATAACGTCGTCAAAAAAAATTGGGTTTGTGAAAACGAAATTTTGAGTGAAATTTCTCATTTTCTTTGTTTGGAAATTGGTGTTGTTTTTTGGTGTAATATTGCTCTTCATAAAGAGTTATCCAATCAGTGATATAAATATTTGAAATGAAACAAAGAGATGCGTCTTTGTTTTGCATATCCGACCCCATCTAAATTTGCTATCAGTTACAAGTTATGCTGTTCTATAGTTACATTTCGTTTAGTTTTTCCAGCGCGGATTAGGAATTTCCAATGGCCATTCATGTTAATATTCATAGAGGCTATCATGTTAATATTTTGAAACATTAGACTTATTACATTGCTGCTTAAGTGAAGTATTAGGACCTCAAGTACCGCGGGAATCATTTCGTCTAATGTAATACAATGCTATACTTAAGATTTCTAGTTCAGATTGCTAAAGCAATTCGCTTAGTAGTTTATCGGTAATACTTGACTGTACGAGTCGGATAGCGGTTAACAACCAGAACTTTCTGCTCGCTAAAGGGAGGCCAGTAGACAAGAACATAATTTAAGCTCCTCACGTTAAAGCCTGAGATCTTTTGCCTTTCGTATCCTCCATAGATGTTACTTAAATGTGCAGTGTGAAATAATCAAGCGAATCTCTGACACCGCTAGGCGAACATCAAAGATGACAGTCCTGAAGCACCATCAACAATCTAGATCTAGGATCTAGATTAATTAATACTCTGTTTTGCCAAGGCAATCATTGCCGAGCCTTTTCATTGCCTTGGAAGCCGAGATGAAATCTTATAACGTTATTTGGCGTTTACCTGTCAAAGAAGATAAAAATACTTGGCCTTTTTCAAGCCTTAGTAAGTGCATGACAAAATAATGTTCATTTTTGCTTACTTTTGCTTGTTCACAGCAGCTTACTTACCGAAGCTTATCGCTCTACTAAACCTTAGTCGTTTACGTCGAGGCTCTGTGTCTGAACCATTTGTGTACCTTATGTGTTATCATGCGGTACCTACAGGAGAACTCAGAATAGAATGTCATTAATGTTTATGTAAGGACTACAGTTTGAGATCCCTACAGGCATAGGCAAATATAGTGGTACTAAACTGAGAAGTCCACGAAGCGCTGCATTCGGCGGAGTGCGAACAGACCTTAAGAAAAGACAAGCCATTTTTTAAATCTTTCCTGATTTTATTTTATTACACAACTCGGTTTCATGTCACCATACTAAGGCCTCCTAAGTAAGGGATACGGAATCAGTGGAGAGTACTCGTTTAAATACTCATTAGTAGAATTAAAAGAAAATTACTAAAGGAGTACTTTTTACTCATTCAAAAGTACTCGATTATCGTATGTATTACTCGATTTTCGACTGTGGCAGATTGCAAGTACTTATGTAGCTTACATCCCGGGTAAAACCAAACATAGTGAACAAATGCGCCTGCCACACGGGTATGCAGGCTCTTGCATCCGTCAGAGGTATTTGAAATCGACCACTCCAAACGCGAGTGTCGCTTTTACAAACTATGAACTAACCACGTCAAATGCTGCTTGACCTACGCAATCGAACGAGAACCGGTCTACTGAATATGCTTAATGGCATTTTTTATTTTTTAAAACCCCAAATTTGCCTTTGGTATAAAAAAGTGTGATCGTACCGTGCTTTGTTTGGACTGTTCCGTTCGTGCTTTTAGAACAGTAGGCGTTTCTGTTCTGTCGGTGCGGGTTGCAGGGTAAGAACGGGCGATTCTTATTTTTACTCAGGTATACCATGGCAGTTTCGGTATTTTGATGTTGTGCGTGCCTGTTTCAGGCTAAAAACGGGCAAGTCTGATTTCCTCTGGGATGGGATATAAATTCAAATCTACAAAAGCCCGTTTACATCTCAAACGCAAATTGGAGCTCTTTTATCACACAGAAATTTATATATATTTCTCTTCATCTGGAATCCACTGCAGCAGCGTGCGTGCAACAGATAGAAAGGCATACTAATTTCTGCTCTATAAAAGAGCTCCAATTTGTATTTGAGAAGTATTTTTCTGCCTCAATTAAGAAGAGTTTAGGGATTTTTAATTAAGACAGAAAAATTCTTATCATGTGTAAGACCTTCTAGAAGAATCGAGTACCGATTCCGTCTCGCTACCCATAAGCTGCCACGCCATTTATGATAAGAGCAAAGCGGATAACGCAGAAGTGTTTTTTATATCCTTGTAGACACAATTATCTCCAAGTGTCAATATTTCGAAAACTAAGCATGATATTGAAAAAAATTATCTCACATTTTCGTCTTATTTTGTGGTCAAATCCGACGTCAAAAAGCGGGCCACGTAGAGGTGCCAATAAAAAAAGAGAGTCTAAAAAAAGGTATTGGAGTTGAAGGAACTCGGTCCTCATATTTTGCATGCCCGGTCTATATGTAGATATTGCAAGAATAGACGAGGCAAAGATATCAAAAAACCTAGTATTTGGGGATATTCTAGGTGAAAGATCAGTACACCTGAAGCCCGGGAAGGACGCAGTAGCATCAGAGGTAGGTATGATCCTAGGAAACAAGCCGCTAGAATTCGCGCAAACTGGAGGAAATCTTTAGGGGAGGCCAAGGCTCAATAAGGGCTGTTGCTCCATAGGAAGGAAGGAAGTAATATATTGGTTTATTTTTATTTAATCGTTTAGAAGTGTTGTACAATATTTCTATATATACTTTATAATATCGGTACGGAAAAGTTTTAAGAAATTTTTCTACAACAGACATGCTTGTACAAAGTCTGCTGTTATATATACACCACATTATGGGATAATTTTATCAAAAAAGATCTAATAGAATAAAGTTAGTTGGCATCCAGTTCTGCATAAACAAAACTATTCTAAACAAGTAAAGTTAAATATTACAGTTTGCTGTCATGTTAGGAATTACAAGTTATATACCTTGTCCTCAATTTTGAAAACATATGTTAAATTGTACCACTCCGGAATATTCAAATACAAAGAGGTAAGTAGGTTACATTACATTACATTGAGAAGTTCATGCTTTAAATTTCAATTATTTGAATTAAGTAGTCTGCAGCATTCTATCCTATAAATTATCACAATCTGGCTGGCTTTTCGTTAGCCTCGATGTTCCTGGGTATTCATTAATGACGCATTTTCTACCTTCTAGCTAACGAAGAGACAGATATTCTTGGAAATCTTGACAGTATTCTATATTTCAGACAAACGCTCCTCTATTAAAGCTTTTCTTCACCCCCGCTAAATATTATATCTCACCATATTAAATTTTCTTGCAGTATCATCCCGGTGGAAATGCCTTTGCCACAGCCTCTGAAGATAAAACTGCGCGTCTTTACGACATAAGATCGGATCAGCAAATTGCTCATTTCGAACCTCCAAATAAGAATACTGGTTTCACTTCATGTGGTATTTATTTATTTATTTGTTATCTTTCTTTTATTAATGAATTAATTGAACATATTTGTTTCAGCTCTTTCCTTGAGTGGCCGCTATCTAATCGCTGGATCTGTCGACAACTTTATTCATGCTTGGGATGCAATGAAAGGAACTCATAATGGTAAAGCTTATACAAGACATAATTCTATTCTAATTTTGTGCATATGCTAAACATTTTTTTATCTTGTTTTTGTTTTATAATATTTCAGGAGTTCTCGCAGGCCATGAAAACAGGATTACTTCAATCGCCTTAACACCCAATGGAATGGCATTAGCTTCCTGCAGTTGGGACCAAAGCGTAAGGATTTGGGTATAACTGCGCTCGATAATTTTAATGTTGGAACTAATTTCAATTGAAAGATAACGAAGAATGTATGATATGTATTTTATTAAATTTATTAAACAATATGTCACGCAAAAAAGAAATGAACGAAGGCTTACACAATAAACGTTAAAATTATGATTTATATAATTGCATTTTGTCAAATTGTTAAACCTTAGTACTCACTATAATAAATGTTAATAAATGAATCTACAAAATAATAATTTTATCTTTTAGAGCTTTGTGTAATAGATTAGAGAAGCTTTTGTAATTTTTTGGGTTATTGAATGCATTTCAAACGGGCTAATCTCAGGGCCCCAGGGTTGTTGGGCCTCAACAGTCCTACACAGACATTATGATTTAAAGTTAGAAAAATTGTTTCGGTATGTCCAGCATACTGCAAGTGCCTGTACGGTTGATCTTTTTTTAAATTTCGCACGAGTTTGAGCTGCATCATCACTGGATTTTATCGGTTCGTCTAGCGCTAAGCAGTACCGCGATGATTTATTCATTATCCTTTTCTTCTTATTCTTGTCTAAATTACGAGCCACTTTTCTTTTGTTTTCACCTTTTATCGGATCCCTAAAGCGGCTACTTCTTCCCTTTTGGTAGATTTTTTTCGATTTTTTTTGGTTGATCTTTTGGGTTTGGAAAATGCTTCACGGGCTCCGTCTGGCTAACAGGCAACCTCGCTTGGCACTGCGCCCCGAGGGATATCCTTGAAGTTCATTCGGTCTCTCGATTTAATTTTTTTTGCTTTCTCCTTTCTGCTCTGCTGGTCCATCCTTCACAGTATGCAGAGTTGCGGCTCAGTCATAGATGGTCAGCGGAGGGATTTCGGAGGGAGCTTGTGGATGTATTCTGAGGGCTATCGTGGGGAACTGGGGAGAGGACGGGTTGGTTGGGGAGAACGAGGTGTCTTCAGTCGGCCTCCGTCTCCCCTTATTGAACTTGGGTCCTTGGTTGTGAAGTGAGGGTTGATTGAGGTTCCTCCGGAATTCCGAAAATTGTGGACGAACTTATTTTGGCCTTCCAATCGAACATAAAACACTACCAAGACCCCATTGTTTGTCCTCTTTATCTCCGTTCGCAAAGAAGTTTGTTCATTCTTAAACGTGCAAAAGTCAACCCTGCTCCTCTGGCCGTCTATAGAGATCCAGCACCACAAGTATTACAGGCTTCCGTTCACTCACGACTTCAAATATCTGGAGCAAGGGGCTATTCTTCCTCATCGAATAGTGCTCATAATACTTCGCAGCTGGAAACTGAGTCAGCTTAACAAACGCCGGGTCTGAACCAACATCAGACGAGAGTACAGCATTGAATTATGCTCTAAATCGGTTTGCGGATGAAATTGACCAGAATATTGGTTTTTTATTTAATCAATTTCCAGGATCCAATTTTCGAAAATATTGTATGCATGTGTCTCGTCTACAAGTTATGAACTAAAAGTGGATTGTCCTGCAGAAATCTCTATGATAATAAGTGGCTTAAGGAAGTTAACACCTTCAAGAACTCTCTCTAAAGTAACTTTCGAAGTAATGTTAAAACAAACTTCTTAAATACTGTTGAGGCCCGTCTAGCTCAGCATTTAGAGTATGAGACTTTAAGCTCAGGGTCATGGGTCGAGTCACACTTTCAGGGAGATACCCCACTAACCCTCCGTTGTTTTTTTTGTCGACACCACACCCCCTCGCAAGTCGGAATTGTAGATCCGCGGTTGTAATGATGGGCCTATCCCCCTTCTAGACTTTCACCCTAGAGAAGAGGCACGTATGAAAAATTTGCTGACACGTGATAATATGCTGGTGGAGCGTTTAGCAGATACCCGCCAGTGCATTTCACCGTCAGATAAATAAAAACATCAAGATCAGAACTGCTGTAATACGCCTAATATTTCTTGTATATGATATTCTAAGCTTGGGTGTCGCCCTTTATACTACCAGCCCGTATAGGTGCAATGTCTATACAAGGGAGCCGAGTTGAGTTTTGGTTGAGTTGAAATGACACTTCAACTCAACGATTCAACTCTATGGGTTTTCCTCCATCTTTTTCCATCAATTAATTTTATTATAGATTTTTTGTAAAGGTATTTACTCAATATAAAGTCTCTTCTGGCGTCCTAGCGAGGCGCGACGTTTTCTATTTTTGTACCTTTCCCAGTGTGACGTTTTTAATTGTGTGTGTGAACTCAGTTCAACCTACTGATTTTCGTTGAGTTGAGCAGAGTTGAAAATCTTTAACAAAAAACTCTTAATGTGGTTGAACTCTCAAGGAAACTCAGCAAATGTATTGCGAAATATCGACCCGACCTAGATAGGAAAGCTGCTGGGGTCGTATTTGGTTTCTCGAGTCGATTGATCGACTCGGCAAAAAAAGCTTCTCGATTTTCTTTAAGTTTCATATTTGGTTTCACGACCAAATCGACAGCTAAACGCAGCCATACAAAACCATCAAATTGGGTGGTATTACTTCAAGACAGCAAACCACGTATATTTATTTAAAATAGAAATTGTTAAAAGTTTATTGAATGCATAAATTGAGCTTTTTAATAATCGTCAAACGTCTTTATCGACACATAAAGAGACGATATCGTGACGCCAAATGCCAATTTTTATTATCGACAGACGACAATGTCGACTCGAGAAACCAAATACGGCCCCTGAGTTGGGTTGAGTGGACCGAGTTTCAATTTGACCGCCGGTTATTCTAAGTCCATTCTTAAAAAACGACTGTGAATATCGGCTTAGGATTAAATAAATTTAAATTTAATAGATTAAATTTTTGGCGTGTATTAATATAGTTTCATCTCGGTTCAGAAACTGCATGTGCTTAAGTAAACATTTGAAGATACAAATTTTTATTTATTTACAGAAGTATTAAATACATTTGTTTAGAGATTCTTATCTACCGATTACCTGATAAGCTTGCTCCAAATATCACAGTGTGAAAAAAACTAAAATTTTCGGGTTAAAACAATTTTTAAATTGCAGAGGAACGACTGATAGACATGTTGATTTTTCTTAGTAACAATTTCCTAGTTTAGATGTGTCTTTATTTAGTTCCATGATAAAGTACGCGTAAGACAAGTTTCCACCTGATTTCATACGAAACAATTTTTATATAAAATTCGTAAATTTATGCAATCATGCGTTTAATTAGAAAATAAAAGCGTACCCAGATATTTCATAACAAGAAGAAAGCTATCGGTTACGGTTGATCACCTCCTAAGAGCAACAAACTTTTGAAAGAATATTTAAAGCTGAGTTCCACTTTCTTAACACCTCATTTGGCCTCGAGACCTCGAGACGATGCAGAATTTGGTAGTGATTTTGTTAACAGGTGTTTTATCACATGCTGTTAATACACAGTACTGTTCGGTGACAGTGAGTGGGTCAAATTGTAAGATAGTGGGATTGAAAGGTGATGCATAGTTTTGTATATTAGTTTTTAATATGATAAGATTTTTAATACAACCTAGTTAACATTTATTAACCGGTCGAAATTACCTGTTACTTGTGTGCAAAAAGAATTGATTTAAAATAATAAAAACTAAAAACGTTCCGTATCAATACTGGTTAGCGTTGATGGTTGGTGTGGTTAGCAAATAGAAAAGTGCTTTTTTGTTAGGCTTGAGAAGCAATTTTCTGCATAATTATGCCTAGTTACAAACAACACTTATGACGTGATATTAATTTAATATTTTAACTACACCTTCTTATTACTTTTGCATATAAAGGTTCTGATAGTTAGTGGTACAGCCGTCCAGATGATCTTGTTAACATGCTGATAACTTTATAACAAATTTGGTTGGGAAATACTAGAAGATAGCAAGATGTTTAGTGTCTTCATGAAAAAACACCTACATAATCTCTTTTGTAACCACAGCAAGTTGTTTACTTATCGTATTCATATAATTTAAATAGTTAAAATTACAAGGTATATTAATTGTTCTTCATTTCATTATAATTAAAATTTATTTATAGTTTTTGGGCTGTTTTTCAGACTTCATTTAATTAGTTGATATATCCGAAATTTATTCATAACAGACTTCATCAATAACCCCATTTTTTTGGAAACCGCGATGCAAATTAAAAGAATGTGTTAAATTATAACAAAAAATCGTTATATAGTGAATCCAAAGAATTATCAGAAGAGAATAGATTGTGTCGGGAAGAGATTTTAGGAATTTTAGGCTGTACAGAAATGTAAATTTAATTGCGCCTTGATAACTATTTCGTTAATGCGACATAGATATGTTTTTATTACATACATATTACTAAACATTAATTAAAAAGATAACAGTGGTGACCAAGGAACACCATCCTCCCTATCATAGGAATTCTGCCACCTTTCTTTTTTAAGTCCATGTTCTGTGAGTCTTACTTTTAATGTTAGGTGTTCGTGGTCTAGTCTGTGGTATACACGGATTGGTAAACTTAGGTTGTGTTCCTTGTATATATATATTTTTTTTATCATTTTTAAGCTGATTATGTTCTTCCAAGTGGTATTACATATATTTTAAGGATAAAGTCAATTAATTAAATGTTAAATTTTTTTGATTGCCCTGTTGAGGTTTGCGCTGTAGGGTCCTTAATGAGGCCCTTAGACTAATAATATTGTGCAAAATTCAGTTTTACTCAATACTATTGACAGTCTGTGGGTGATATTGAAAGATTGTCTGGTGCAAAAAAGGAAACCGTAAATATTTTGCTCAATATTATTGATAGTCTAGGAGCTACTTAAGAGATTCATAGGGTCTGTGCGAATACTGGCTAAATTGCGGCTAAACTAAATTATTGGAAAGGTCGGCATTGCAGTGCGATTTAGTCTTTTCACGAGGTGGCTAAAGTTGACAGTTACTGACTAATTTTTTTAAATGATATTTTATGTTTATATGCAGAATATTTAATACCCCTTACATAAGTAAATAAAAAATTAAAGCTCCGAATGTTCGTAATTTCTTTATTTTTAGATTTTTACACTACATACATTAAATACATAATGTTCGACGCGGAGATATCATAAATATCAAATTTAGGCAATTCAGATCTGTAAAGGTAGATTCATACTATATCATTGCGATAGATTTATGATTAATTTCTTATTATTTTCATTTATGTTGTTGGAGCTAGTCGATATAAGTATATTTAAATTAAATTAAAACTAAGAAACGATACTCAAATGTTATTCTGTCAAAATAAAATTTAGTCACTTGAGAATTCGCACACCTCTACCGAACTCTACTTGAACATTGGAAATTTTATGGAACGATTTAGTATTTCGTGGAAAGATTTAGTCATTTAGCCAGTATTCGCACAGGCCCATAGTAGCTATTGTATGCTTTTTGATTTTCACAAAGGTAGCAACGCAACACTTGCTACCAAAAATATTTGCAATGTTTATCCAAGTGCACATTCGTAAATGCCAAAGGCGAAAGGTGGGTTTTAAGTTCAGATTTAGTGTATTGATTTTTTCGACTCGTATCGACCAGAAATGACGTTCTAAGGACGAAAGTGAAAGAAAATTCGAGAAGATAATTATAATCGATGATTATAATCGACGAATTGTCTACCGAAGAACATTTGCAGCACACTGGTAAAGTTTGTTGGTGTAATGTAAAAAAAAAGAACTTACATAACTTTGCCGTTCCCCTAATATAACCCAGCATACCGGTTATTAGTAACGCCATACTGTTGAATCGTTCCCAAATATACTGGCCAGTGCGTGCTTTGTAGGCGAATTGTTTGTCGGAATTAATGAGAGACGGGAACTTAAAACTTTTGCAACGAATGATGCTGATTAATAGAGATTCGAAATCGATGGAAAGTACTTGAGTAAATATCATGCTAGATATAGATAGGTTCTTTATCATTAAACTCAAAGGATGTTGAGGTTGTTATCAAAGATCTTGAAATGAATTATTCTTGAGACTTGGTCTTTGTTCGGCTCTTATAAAAAATTGTATTGTGGCCTTATCATTGTATAACTTATATATTTAATTTGTCTTTGTTTAATGGTCAATTTCGGGAAGATCCCAATAATTAAACCTAAAAACGGATCTAAACATTTAGTTACAAATTGTAGTGTATATTTAATGAAATATATTAGTCAGTCAGCTTTACAATTTCCCTCTATATTTCGGTGAACGGGCACCAATACGAGGAGGGTCCTGAACCGTTAAGAGATCTGCCTGCGACATTCAGAGGTAGTTCTAGAGCTGTTTGTGCAAGAGCGCAGGGCTTTCAGAGCCGCCTGACTCTGTCTATCTGCGAAGATTTAGACAGTCCGATTCCTATGGCATTGCTGGTTGATTAGTAGAACAGCTTTTTGTATGGCTAGAAACTCCACTTGGTATACACTATAGTGATCGAGTAGTCGGAAGGTGACTTCAACTCCAAGCTCTGGGTAAAAGACTCCTCATCCTACCCGACCCTCGAAGTTAGAGCCATCAGTAAAGAAGTTGATAGCAGCCTGAAAACTGTGTGGCCTATTTCTCTATTCACGACGAGTAGGGATTTGGACTACGTAGTTCCTCGTAAATGTAATTTCGGGTATGCAGAAGTCGGTTTTGTGAGGATAATAAAAGAGTTCAGCACCTTCGTGTGCCCTCCCCTTATTCCGGTCCATAAACCAGGTCCTTTAATTCAAAGGGCTGCGAAGGTTGCGCTTTCCCTTGACACAAGATTTAAAGGAGTGAGATATAACATCACATTTAGGGCATCTGTAGGTGTGAAGCATAATTTATGCATAACATCGTACATCTTTGTATTTTTTGTAGTTTGTTTAGTACGGTGGACTTACTCAAGGTTGGCCACCATACTAACACCTCACACAGGAGTGTTGGGTGGACGATCGCTGTATGGATCCATGGTACTTTGTTAGAGGAAAAGCCCCATTTCTTCACAATGGATTTTTTGCAAGCGGAAAGGGCTATGTTCGCTTTCTTAGTGCGCTCTTCTATGCTTTAATTCTAGAGGAGTTGTCCGGGATCACTCCCAGATATTTGGCACTGTTGCTAAATTTGGTAAAGGTGGCATTCTATACCTCCTTGTGAAGAGGACCGTTCCGTTTTTACCATCCTGCCAGTAAGTATTTGCTGGATAAGGGACACCAGCGATGCCTCGGTCTCCTGTTCTGTCAAGGCTAGGGTAACGGCGTTGCTTCTTAAAGTAAAGGGTCTTGTTAGTTCTTTACCTGTCTTAGATCTGAGACTTATTCTCAGTAGGCTAGGTTCAATCCCTTAACACTGTCCTCTAATAGGGACTTGGTGTTGGACCATGAGATGCTATTGAAACGTTCGGAGCGTGGGCCAGTGTCCCCACGAGTTTGTTCGCAGCCTCATTGCCTTCGATACCCCAGTACTCGAGGATCCAGCAGAGCAAAAACTTATTTTTCCTAGCTAGACTTTAGAGCACGTCAAGGCACTCTGCAATTATTAGCTACGATCCATTGGGACTGGTAAAGTACCCAAAACTGATTCCAGCTACCTGCAACTACCCATGCTTTTGTTGCCGAGCAGTTCACTTTACATGCAACTGTTAAAAATCGCGTTCCTTTGGTGAGGTATTCGCAGGTACTTGCGAGTAGAAAAAATCGCCCAATGGATCGCACCTATTATGGAGCAAAACTTCCATAATAGGTGCCTTGATAGCAGCTTAACTTCTGCGATTTTATTGAACAACTTATTCCACAACCTGTCATCTAATAGTGCTATGGCTTTCCTGATGGTGGACTTATAGGAATATCTCAACTTTTAATTAACTCACGATGAAGTGACTAATTAATAACTACTGTGTGGTCTATTGGAGGTTTCTTTAGCTTTAATTGCGTTCATACACTTCCGATGAAGTAATATTTTCGTCCTAGGCTTTATAATCTTGGTCGAATTAGGAACTTACCTACCATAATCTCCCGGTCTTCTTTAAGCGCTTGATTATGCTTTACTTCCATTACTATTCTTGATATCACAAGCAAACTAGACGTTGTCATAGAAAAGAGTGCTCCGCCACCATACCACGAGCCGCCACTGGTCAACATCTATTGATGATATCACTGACGTTTGTGACTGTGCGCTGAATAAAAGCGAAAAGAATAAGAATGCAGCACCAACCTTCTCTAGAACATAGAATCTTCTCCTCGGTTTGTTGTTGCTTTCCACCATGATTCTGCTCTGTCCGCTCTTGCTGAATGCGGAGTCGCTGTTGCTGTTCCCCCTCCTAGCTGTCATGTAAACACTCTACCGGCGTACATATACTAGCATATACTTGTCAATGGATTCCCTCCGCTCTGAACCCTACTATGACTTCTGTTCATGTAATCACTAGAGATAGAAGAAGAAGACGAAAAGAGTCTCATTTTTTGTAGTTTATTTATTCGGAATCCGCGGATTGAGTGTTTTCCAAAAATAAGACCAGAAATTTTCAGCTTCGGAAGCACTTTTGGGTGTGCGTTTCATCCAGGAAGTCGTTGATAATTATCGTGCAGTGATTGAGTGCAAGCGAATCTCCATATTGCAACATGATTCTTAAAGTTCTATTAATCTACTTCGCGTTTCAACTTGTTGAGTGCACAGAAGGTAGGCCAATTCATGAAGTGATAGAAGAGTGATTCAAATTAATTACAATTAATTAGTTTGAGGAATAACAAAACGAATTTGCTCCAGTTGCTGGCCATTGGCTTCAGTGTCCTAATTATGGAACAGTGATAACATATGCAAAAGATTTTTTTTTATTAGGTTCTAGAAAGAAAGAGTTTGACCTTTGGCTTTTTTTTTGATTTTTAGATGATATAAAAGTTTTCACAGTAGCAACAGAAAAAAACGATGGATTTGAACGTTATATTCGGTCAGCCAGTTACTATGATATTGAGGTAATGTTATTTAATAGTAGTTCGACAAATTAAGAGATGTTTATTTATATTAAAATTCTTGCAGGTCGAGGTCCTTGGACAAAACATTAAATGGGAAGGCGGTAGTATGAAGGGTGCTGGAGGAGGCCAGAAAATTAATTTACTTAAAGCAGCTTTAGAACCGTACAAAAATGATGCAGAAAGAATCGTCCTATTCACTGATAGGTAAGTACCTACTAGACTAGATACACCTATGATTTTATTAACATAGGTAACATAGGTGCGTTTTGTAACTTAATTCATAACCCTCTTAACATTATGAAAAGATCAAAGTAGAATGACCCATGAAAATATTTCTCACACTAGATATAACTTCAGCAACAGTTCTAACATATTCCTTCCTTCCAAAAAAAACGTTGCTATTATAAAATACCTGTTCTAGAACTAGGCCAAACCGTTCTCAATGTCATAAATTTGTCAACATTTCACATTTCGCGGTGAAAGGTTCTTCTGTGCTTTCTCTAATTTTGCATTCACATTTTTTTTATCATTCAAGTGTGTCTACCACTAACGGAATTTCTATCGCGATTTATAATTCTTTAACGAGAACATTTTGTTATACAAAGTTACCCAAAGGTAGAGAGGAGCAGAATACCTTCAGAGCAATTAAAAAGTAACACACGATGCTCCTAAATTAATTGCCTGTTGGAGAAATTAATTGCTGGAAAGTTTTGGTTCTTAATCTTCAGGTAAACCTATTTCTAAGCATCATATTATTTAGATATGGCTGAGTAACTAATTGGGGAGTTTTTACTTTGTTAGTTAAGTAATAAAGTAATGATAGAATTATTTATAGTTAATTATTGCCGGTTTATTCTTTGAAGGAATTGCATTTTGTTGCGGTTTAAATGTTTTCTTTTAACGAATTTTTGGACAATTATTTTTTGATGATTGTTAGGCTGGAAGTAGGGGTGCCTCGATCGGAGGCCTAATTAGCGCTTTGGCCAGCCATCTTGTTGCTACAACCTCGTGTACCTACAGTTCGGCTGTTGTATCGTCAGCTGTATCGGATTACTAAAGCTATTCTATGGAGGTTAGGAAGCTTATCAGTGATCTGACCTCCAGTCTGGAGATTTCTTTTAGTCTTTCAGAACGCATCTACCTAGACCCGTGGTCTCCAAACGTTTTTGTCCTTTTAACGGAAATAATCACAGATTTACGATTTGGAATTGAGTATACGCAAAACCGTTGATGGATGAGCGGAAAAACGATATTGTTCGGTGCGGCATGCATACGGATTGCCTAGTCACGATATGGCGCGGTCCAGTCAGTGTATTCGTGCATTCGCAAAAGAAACGTATGTTAAAGCCAATGATTGGGTTTGTCAACAAACCAAATTGCAGAAGAAAACCCGCGATTGAAGCACCAACACTACTAAAAAGTGACATTTTTAGCCGCTCTACCCACGTGCTTATCTGCTAGAAGCTTATCTCAAGGAATCAGCAGCGAAGAATCGTTTTCTTCCAGCTTGTTGCATTAACACCAGCTTTTTGAGTTCACTTCTCATGCTATCGTGGGCTTCGTTTCCGGTTGCCAAACTGATTGTGCTTACACTGATTTTAGTAAGGCATTTGACAAGCTCTCCAACTAGCTTATAATTTTCAAACTCAGAAAGTTAGGCTTTCTGCAAGCCCTTCTATTGTGGTTACAGTTTTACTTAGCTGACGGACCTACCAAGTTCTTTTCCTTGGATCCCTATGTACAACCATAGAGGCATCATTCGGTGTCCCTCAAAGCAGTCATCTTGGCCCTCTTCTCTTCATTCTATCAATTGATGACATTGCTCCCTTGCTAAAACACTTTAGAATCTTGATTTATGCTGATGACATCAAATTGTACCGTCATACAAAGAATATTGAGGATTGCAAATTTTTGCAATCTGACCTTGACACTTTTTACTGTACTGTTTACAATAACCTGCGGCCAGTTCACACAATGCGACGTTGACTGCAAATGACACGGAGCGGGTTCAAAAACTTCACTATGGGTTCGATTCTATTTGATTTCGATCTGCGTATACATGGATTTTTCTAAGATCCAAGTAGGCTCGAAACCAGCTTCTATTTTGCATGTAGACGTACTGAATGTGTGGCCAATACAGTTTCCGTTCTTTTGTCTGATATCGTGATCTATAACCTTTCTTGGCAGGCACGTTGCTTAGTTCTTAATTTGTTGTTCGTATTTTGACTATGATAGCTTCCGTCCACTCTTCCGCGAAGGAACAGGTGTTCGTGTTATTGCCAGGATTATATGTAGCGCCCCGATTGTAAGAAATTTAGTAGTCGTATGCTTGTTTAAAGTCGATGAAAAGTATTGAAAAAAGTTGGTCCATTGTTGATCTATTTCTTCTGAATCCAGCTTGGTATTCACTTATTGCAGCTTCTGCATAAAATTCCAGTCTGGTCTTAATTATATGAGTCATTATTTTATATATAAAAGAGATATGCCTCTATAGTTTACACAGTTGAATTAATATCCTTTCTTGTGTATTGGGCAGATAATTCTTTACTCCCAATCTTCAGGAATTTTTTCGTTCCTCCATATGCAGCATAGCAATTAATGTATAGCAGCTGAAAGCGATTTGCCTCCTTATTTGATCAACTCTGCTGGGATGTTAACAATTCCTGGAGAATTCCTGTTCTTTCTTAAGGATCGTATGGTACTTTACTTTGTCTTCTTCTACGGTGGGTACATTTGTTTCTCTGGTGTCATCGTTATGTTGTAGACGGGGTTCTGGTGCATGTCTAATGCTCTCATTTGCAGCTCGCTAAAAAAATCCTTCCACCGTTTCTTTACATCTTCGCTGCCTGTAACTATAGTGCCTTCTTTTATTCTACATATGCCGTAGAAGGGTTTGAAGCCTTTCTTGAAGAAGTCTACTTCCCTGTATGCTTCCTGTGTTTTGTTTTGGGCAAAATTTTCCCCTGCTATCAGGATGTAATTGTTGAGGAATTGTCTTTTCTTCTTCCTGCAAATCTTTTTTGCGATACTTCTTGTTTCCTCGTATTTCAATTTCTTGCTCCTCGTCGGACTCTCTAGGTATATTTTTCTATTTTTATTTCTGGCCTCTATAGCTGCTTTTCATTCCTCGTCGTACCATTCACTGGCTCTGGCTGTGCGTTGGTAACCTACAGGTTCCTTCGTGACATCTGTCAGTATTGCTTTCAATCTTATCCATTTTCCCTCGACTGTATCTTCATTATTTATATTTGGACCCATCCTTTCTGCTAGAGTTGCCTGATATCTCTCCAAAAGATTCTGTTCCTGCAGGCGAATTTCTTTTGTTTGCTGTTTCTTCTTTCTTGAGTGGACAGCCGACACCTGAATCTAGCTTTAACTAAGAAGTGGTCCGATTCACAATTTGCACCTCTACAGGTTCTTACTTGGAGGATACTGGAGGTTGCCCTTCTGTCTATGAGAATATGGTCTGTTTGATTGCAGTATTTGTCGCTGGGAGATTGTCATGTAAATTTGTGAATATCCTTTCTTGGGAAATATTTTGAGCTGACGATCATATTTTTACTCATTACAAAATCAATAACACGTTGTCCGCCATCGTTTGTTGTTTCGTGAAGACTTTCCTTTCCAATGGTCGGTCTGTGCCAGTTCTCTCTTCCAATTTTGGCTTTGAGGTCTCCTATCACCATCTTGATGTCATTGGAAGGAGCCGTGTCATATGTGTTTTCAAGCTTGTAGTAGAAAGTGTCCTTTGTTGTGTCCGCTTTCTCCTCCGTCTCCCCATATACGTTTATGATTGAAAGGGTGAAGAATTTTGTTCGGAGTCGTATTGAACATAGAAGTTCACTAATTGGCTTGAACTCTATGACGTTATCTATGATTGACTTGTGTATTACGAAGCCTACTCATAAGTGATGTTCCCTTCCGCAGCTGTAGAATATCCTGTAGTTGCAAAGGTCCATTGTTCCGTCTCCTATCTATCTGATCTCTTGTAACGCGAGTAATTTTATTTTATATCGGCTTACTTCGTCTAATAGTGTCTTAACTGCTGCAGTTCGGTACATACTTCGCATGTTCCCAATTTCGAAAATTATTTCCAGGTGCTGTTGCCATAGTTGTTGCCGTTTTTCCCGTCCGTTCCGAGGCTTTGCGTCGGGTTTCTTAACTTGTTTATTTTTACAGGGTCCGGTAGTTAACTCAACACCCAACCCCACTACCAGGAGGACCTGATCTAGCCAGAAGTACAAAGTGATAAATTTTAAGTTAATTAGATCAATACATACCTAAACGTACGAGCCTTGTACAATAAGCAAGAAAAACAAGTCCTGCATAGCACAGGAAAGCACCTAGTCAAATCACTTTCATTATCCCTCTAGCCAGAAGTACAAAGTGATAAATTTTAAGTTAATTAGATCAATACATACCTAAACGTACGAGCCTTGTACAATAAGCAAGAAAAACAAGTCCTGCATAGCACAGGAAAGCACCTAGTCAAATCACTTTCATTATCCCTAAACGCAAAAGAGTGGCAGCTCGATGAAGCAAAAGATAGAGTTTTTGGGCAGAACTCTAGCAAAGGTGAAGCCCTACAATTAATAATACAATTAAAACTAACTCTATGCCCTTGTTTCTAAATTCTTGTTTTGATAAATTTACATCAGATTGCAACAGCGCTATATTTTTTTTATTTTTCCGTATCACTCGAATTAGGTTGAGATGCATACTTGCTAGACATAAGTACTCCAAGTAGGTGGTTTCTTGGATATTCAACAGCGTACAATAAATGGACTAAAAATATGACTCCATACAGTCTGAAATGTACACTTATGAAGCATTCGTCACACAGCTGAGGTTGTTCTAGCATAGTCTGGACAATAAGTTGTTTACATCATATTGCGCTTGCAAGCGGTCAGAAAAAAGCTCTCTATTATTATAACATGCACGCGTATAGAAACGAATTCTTTTGCAGTCTTCTGGTTGCAATGTTATGATGCCGACACGAACAATAGTGTCTGATACACCAGCAAATTTTAACCTCTCTTCGACATTGCGCGCTCTACTTAAAATAATTTGAAAATTTATGGCACTTCATATTCTTCATGCCGTACTTACATATATATGTATATGAAACGTCTCTAAATATAGATGGATCTTATTTCGTTTAGAATTTAATGGAAATACTGCGGAAACAAGCGAAGTTGATCATCTTCGGCTTCGGTTGGCTTCTTAGTACTGTTTCGATTAATTGGATTCGAGAGCGTTTTGCAATTTTAATAATAGATGAAATTGTAAAGTCAAGAGAATTTTTCTGTTAATACATTTTTTATTTTGAATAATAAGTATTAATGCCATTGGGGGTAATTTACACAAGACATTTCTAGAAGCATTGGAAATTAATGGTGATCTCCGTCATTCTGGTTCAAGTCCTTGTGCGCATGTTTTCATTTTTATAATAGTTTCGTAGATTTTTTTATGGATTTACATTAATCACATCTACAAAAAGGTCATATTTAAAATATTAAAAGTAACTCTGGTACAATGAGAGTTTTTTGTTTACTCAAAGTCTTGCTCCGACACCAGCTGTGCACATATGAGAGCGACTTGTATGAGGTCTGAAATGGTGCTATCATGACCGCCGCTAATCGTTATGTGTCGGATGGTGGGGCATTAGTATTTACCTCAGCCGTCGGCATTATTGAGAGGGTGGGGGGATTCACCTCTTCGTTAGAAGCCCCCCAACCAACAACCTAGAAAGTGTAATGGTCACTATCCTCACATTTGAGCTTTTCTCTTTCATTCCCGGAGTAGGATCCTGCGAAGCTTCGGATGGTAGCCTCGGGGTTTCTGCTTCCTTGATGATAGGAGCAGAACTGGTCGCGGTTGCTCGCGAAGTGCTGGCGGTCGCTGAGGGGACATTACAAGTTAGTCTGGGAGCTGCCTTGGGCATGGGCTTTTCTGCCGCCTTAATCATAAGCTGTGCCCAACCAAACTTGTAGCCAGTTTGTCCGCCCGTCCACCGCAGCTCGTCAATAGACCTTTGGCCCACAGAGAACGTCATATCTATGAAAGGTGGACGGTGCCTTTACAGGCGCCTGCACCCTTAGAGTCCTGTTTTGGACCCCTATCCACTTTAACATAGTATCGGTAGGGTCTTTAATTGCAGCTGGAAAGTATCTGCCCCCAACATGGCTGCGCGGCAGCTTGTCATCGTCTACAGCGACGAGAGTAGCTCCTTTCCAGGGCTTAAGGCTGACCATCACAGCTCTCAGCTGGAGTCGGTGCAGATGATAGCTAGCCACCCAGGAGAACACCTAGGAACTTCGGCTATTCTGAGCTTTGTCCCAACTGGGCTATCGCCTCCAGAAGACTCCCTTGCATGGCAATTAGTTGTTCCGTGGTCAAGAGACTCTCCGGATAATCAGTCGCGAGGGCACCCATTCTGTGATACAGCCTGCCATTGGCTTTGAAGCTACTTTAGGCTTCATTATAGGTGCGTCGGACTTCGGCTCAATCTCATCAACCAACCGATGACATGCGTTTTGGTGGAGCGGGGAAGGGCTAAGGAAGGATATGATAGGAGGAATGTAAAGAGGGAAGAAGAAAGAAGGAAAGTTATGTAGGTGGGAAAGTGGAAAATTCGAAGAGCCATGGGGCTGCCGGGATTCGAACCCAGGTCCTCTGGGATGGTAGCCCGATGCCATACTGCCTAGGCCACCGGGGCTTGTGGCCTTAAGACGATCCAGAGGATCTAACCCTCTTCTTATTAAGACGAACGGAACGGGCCACACAACGCCTACCAGCATTTTCACGGAAGTAGCCAGCTTTCAAAAGTCCCCTAAGACGTCTTTTGGCTGCGCTACCCCTTTTTCTTGAAGAAGTATCTTTTTCGGGTCGCCTTTCTGTTGAAACAGAGGGTTCCCGCGCTTCCGCAGGTGGGCCTCTAAGGAGATCTTCTTCCGTTGAAGGAGTGACCTCAGCGCGCTCCACAGCTTTTTGCGGGCTCAGACTGCCCTAATTGAAGAGGGACTCTGAAAATTCCCTTTCGCTGGGGCCACAATCTGCAGCTTGCTGCATGGGTTCGGAAATGTCCAACAGGCCTTGTAGGTCAGCCTGTTGAGGGGCTATGAGAGGCCCAGAAGTGGTTGGAGCTTTGAGAGGTGCTCCATCCTCATTAGTTTTTTTAGGATATCAATATTGATCCCACGCGCATTGCCAATGGAAGGCTAATTTAAACCGAAGGTCCCCTGGTATTCGGAGTCCATCGTTAGTACCGTACACTCACGCAGTACCATTCATTCCTTTAGCATGATTGTTTACCCCTTTGGGAATGCGTGCATTTATCTTAGTCAGGATGCCCTCACGGGCCCATTCAAGCCTCACCAACACGATAAGGTGTAGATACATCGGTGAGATATAGCTATGGGCATCTTTATCTTATATTGCTGGTGCTTCTCATGCCTCATATGACTACCCATCCTATTTGTACACTATTAATTTAATAAAAATGAATACTCAACGAATTTTGTTATTATTTACGTTCTTTATTTGCAGTTACGATGTAGTATTCGCCACCGGATTACACGAGATTGTTAAGAAATTTAAAAAGACTGGAGCGAAAATATTATTCGGCGCAGAGCATTATTGCTGGCCCGATGATTCATTGCGCAGCTCATATCCTGTAGTACCAGTTCATGCTTACAGATTTTTAAATTCTGGAATGTTTATGGGTAAGCTCTTGTGATTCCTTACTACTTACTACAGCCGTAAATAATAAATGTTTAATATAATCTAGGTTACGCTTCCAATTTGTATTCCATACTGGAAAAGCCTATTAAAAATTCGGACGATGATCAACTTTACTACACTAAAATATATTTGGATACTGAAATGCGCTCTAAGCACGGAATTCAGTTAGATCAGAAAGCAGAAATATTCCAAAATTTAAATGGAGCTTTAAGTATTATATTTTATAAATTAAATAAAAATATTTGCATAAAGAAGTATAAATATTTTTAAGGCGATGTGAAACTTGACATTTTACTGGATTCGGCAGAAGGAACTTTAATAAATGTAAATTTTGGAACTTATCCAAGTCTTATACACGGAAATGGCCCGAGTAAAATTTATCTTAATTCATTTGCTAATTATTTGGCTGGCACATTTAAGGCCAATAAATGCGTTATTTGTGAAGAAAATAAAATTGAATTGAAGGTAAATACTTTTTAAATTTTAATTATTTTTATGTAAAATTTTATTGGCTTTTTAATTTTTAGGAATCTGCGTTGCCTGTAGTTTCCATTGCCGTGTTTGTAGAAAAGGCAGTACCTTTCTTTGAAGAGTTTCTTGATAAAGTTTTAGCTATTGACTATCCAAAGGATCATATTCATTTCTTCCTTCATAATAACGTAAGTAAAATTTATATTTAAGGGTAAACAAGTTGTTTGTTGTGTCAAGGCACATACATACTTCTAAAGAACAAGAATTATAATTACAAATATCATTTCCCAACCGAGGTAGGGAGTAAAGTGATAGTTTATGTAAAATTTTAAAGCTCAATATGTACGCCTTTCAACGAAACCTTAAACCAGTTCCTGGGCACCCGAATAGAGTCACATACTATCTAGTCGGAACTCCCGGTTGGAGCTTCCAATTATTTTTCTTAGTATAAGATCGTCTGGCAGAAATCTACAATTTGAGATATAGTAGTAGTTTAAAGTAGCAGTAGTTAAAACTGCTTTACAATAACGGGACGTAACTATTTTTTGATATTGCAAATAAGAGTATTTTCCTAGCAAACACCGATGTCGAAGTAGAGTATATGTAACTGTGTTCTTGAATCTTGAAACATCACTTTTGTAGCGAATTATATACGAATTCAAATTGTAATTTATTTACGTAAATATTATTTTTATCCGTAGCAGACCTAGGTAGTTTAAAGCGTAATCTGTCCAGTTAGCATGCCACAGGCTTCTTTTTGTCTTCTTTGATCCGTTGGCCGCTTGCGGTCCTAGCGGGACATCCTTCTTTTTGTGTTCTTTCTTCACAGAAATTCCCTACCTTCTTTCATCAGTTGTAAGCATAAGCGAGGAGGCCAGGCTGTATTATGTTCGATCGTCGAAAGCAACTTTTTGTGGCAATAATATCGGAGTAGGGCCGCGTGTTTTGCGTTGGCATTCCCATTGCGAAAATTTATACAGCTGGTTATTATTAAATTTTTGGAAGCCCCCATTGAGGAGATTTGGGTAGGTAGACTCCGGTCCAACATTTTTGCCGGACGAGGTTTGTTTCGTACGTACCATCGCCATCTCATGCGGCTATGATTTGTAAAAAACAGTATCTATAAATTTAATAAGGTCGACTTTCGAGCAACATGGTCACAAGCAACGTAACCAGATTGGCGTTGTTTATCTCTGTTTTTTCGGTTAGAGAGCTCTTAAGACAAAACATTCAACAGCACAAATTAGTCTTTTTACAAATTCTAGTCTTCCGCATCGGAAACTACAGTTTCACGATTTCTATTTTGGAATAACATGGCAATATCCAAATTGGCAATATGAAAACAAGACGGCCAAATGAAATAAATTATTAGAAAAGACATGATAAGATGTTCATTATTTTTACTTCTTTTACAAATTATAAAAATTTTTAATAACTTTTTACATCGTTTAGTGAATTTGTCATCAATTTTTTTGTGATATTTGGTAAACAAATAAATGCTACATGGTTCAAGAATTAACTTCGAAGCTGATACATATTAATAATTTAAGGGCCAGAAGCTAGTAAGTCTATACTTTTAAACGCTTGCTTAAAACGGTGCTGGGTTTTTGATAAACCATTATAATAATAATTGAGAAGTGCTAACAAGAATCTCTAAATTCAGTATTTTAGACAATTGATGTGTTTCTTAAGTAATTTTTTGTTTTTATTGTTTTGTTATGTGTACTTATTTATTGCAGTTTAAAAATTGTGTGGGTTTTTATTTTGAATTTTATAGAGTTTTTTTTTGTTTTGTTTTTTGTTTTCATTTAAGAATTTAAATAATAAATTATTTATTATTTAACTGTTTTCAACAATGAAAAGTGAATAGATAGAATTAAAATTTATTGGCATTACAAAGATACCCAATTTCAATATCATGATTTTAATTTTTGAGCGAGTTTGCATTAATATAAATAATTTTGAGGAAAAACAACCGCGTCATTCCATATCAAATCAACCAATTTTTAATTAATTTTGGACGTCATGGACTTCAAATTACAAAATTTTTTTATATTTGTTCTTCTGGTGGAAACTAAAAAAAAAACAATTTGTGAGATTTTTTGGACTTCTAATTTTTTAGTTATAAATTTTCAAAAAACCGAAAATCGCAAAATTTTAGTAAATTTTGAAATCTTTAAATTGCTCTAGTTTAAAAACTATTTGACGTAGAAAGCTAAAAGTTCAATTTTTTCTGCATTAGTAAGAATAAAACTAATCCGGCATTTCGAAAGTTTTCTTTTTGAACTATCTCAAAATAATGTTAAAATTTAGGATGGGACGGCATTGGGCTCATATTGAAATAAAATATTTTAGGTACTTGAACGAGATATAAAAAAAATTATCTGCAGGAAAGCTGATCCCTACCCTGATAATGTCGCTTTTTACTAATTTGGGTGTGTCGAATTCAATAAAAATAAAGTTAACTTTCTAATTTGATCGGAAATTACCCCCAGGACAACCCTTATTACTAAAATTGAGCGCTTGCTTATGAAAATGGAGAAGACTCAATCTCCTCCTTGCTGTAGCCTCACAATCGCACAGCAAGTACTCCGGTGTTTCGGGAGCTGCCCCGCAGAGCCAACAGCAACGATTGTATGTAAATTGCAATTGGTATGTAAATTGCAAGCAGTGAAAGACCCTCGCTGTAAGACCCATCCTAATTTGCCTGTCTAAAATCTTCTTTATCGCTTTCAGCAACGAAGAAATGCTGATAGGTCGGAATCTTGCTTCCGTGTATGATTTTCACCTCAAGGTGGGAATAAAGATCACCTTAGCCTCTCGCCACCACCAGAATATTAATCAATATTAATCCCACGAGTTGACCTAGAGAGGACGTTCAGCCAAGGCAGAGACCCGCATTACCGTGGGAAGGCTAGGTTAAATCGGAGTGGCGATCTGGTATCCTGGTAGCTCCTCTCCGAACCCACTAAATTTGAATGTTTGAACCCGAACCGGTACCTACACCAAAAATTTACAGGGTTCGAAACCCTGCGTGTAATCACTGAGAATTGCTCTTTTTTTATGTGAAAGACTAGAGGGTCAGGAAACGCCCTTTATACTGTCCATAATCTATTTTTTTCGTATCGAGATCTCTAGTCGGACGATAGTGGAGAGAGGGAGAAGTGAAGGAAGGAACTGCCTTAACCAAGCCGTGATATTTTTTTATTCCATCTATTTCCAACCATTACTATCGCGACTCTGACATCGGGGTTATCGAGAAACAACTCGCTGGAGTGTTATGCCTCCTGAAACAAGTCAACCAAAACCAAACGATGACAATCAAAGGATGACATGCGCTTTGGTGGAGGAGCAAAGGCTAGTATAGGGTATGACAGGAGAAATCGGGAATGTAAAGAGGGAAGAAGAAAGAAAGAAAGTTATGTAAGTGGAAAAGGGACTGCCGGGATTCGAACCCTGGAGCTCTGGGATGGTAGCCAGACGTCTTACTCTCTAAACTACAGAGGCCCCCCTCTTTGCCAGAAGTGTCAGCCGTCAGCAATAATAGAAAAACGAGAAGATGATATTATTTCGTTTACAAAAAGTTCATAAAACTCAGTCTGCCTTGCACCTCGTGTCCTCTTAAAGCGTTGCCTGCACGAGTTAAATAGCGAATGGAACTGATCATTGCACGCGCAGTTTTTTGTTGTTGAAAATATTGATCTTGGAGCTTCCACAGTATTGGCAGTTTCCTTTTGAAATAGTATTATAACCTTAAGGCGGCTCCAGACTCATGCCGTGAATTCAGGACGAGAATTAACGCCATACCCTACTCGGAACGAAAACAAGGCGCGAAAACCATCCACACTCGCGTTCACGCTTGTTCGCGGGTGTTCACAGCGTGAGTCTGAAGCTGGCTTTACCATTACTAATAAAAAGAACTTTTCTGATGAGTTGGCAATCTTAAAAGTGCATCTTTCCAATTTCGAAAACCAATGTTCAGGAATGTCATCTGGGCATCAGCGTACCATGAAGAATCCGTCTGATAAGATGACATACTGGTCAGATAGGTGGGCCTACGAGCCCACACAGCTCCAACGCCACTTTGATAACATTTTTCACAGTGCAATCCTACATTCGTACATATGGCTACTCATTATGCATAACCCACTTAGAATAAGCAATTTTAAAATTAATGAAAATTTGTTAAAGATAATTTTGCAAATCATTAGACGTTGGCGTTTCCTTTATTACAATTACACCAAAAAAGTTAAACTTAAATTAAAATTAAAAATTACCCAGTCTGTGGTACTTTTCAAACCTTTGAAATTATTACTCCTATTTCTTTTAAGTCTACATTAAATACTACAGATTGTTTTATTACGTATTTCGTTATCCTTGTAACTAATGTTGTCATATGTGTTTCCAAATTTTTAATATTGATAGTTTACATTGTGTTATTAAAAAAACTTTAAATTTTTTAACCTCAACAGGTCGAGTTCCACGAGGCCGTAGCGAAAAATTTTGTTAAACGTTATGGAGGAGAATACAAATCATCAAAATTCATATCGAAAACGGATGAAATAGATGAAAAACATGCACGAAAACTTTCCATGTAATACACATTTAATATTTTTTTTGTATATTATTCACTAATTTAATAATTTCTTTAGACAACAAGCTGAATTAAAAGACAGCGATTATGTACTATCTATTGATGCCGATGCTCATATTGATAAGCCACAGATATTGCGTGATTTAATTTCATATAACAGGTATGTTAATAAATATTATGTTCTTTTATTTTTATTATTATTATTATTTTGTTTTTATTTAAGATCATTCATTGCACCACTTCTTGTTAGACCAAATGAATTATGGAGCAATTTTTGGGGAGCATTAAACGAAGGCGGATATTATGCTAGGTCACATGATTATGTTGATATTGTCAAAGGAAACATAAGGTAAAATATTCATTGTTTTTTTTGTTTATAATTTAATCAAATGCAATAGAGAAATCAGTTTTAAAACTTCTGCGATCAATTGAATACATGTTATCTGCTGTACATTCATATACACCAGCATCCATTTGCGTGGCTGGATCAATTTCAATTTTTGATTTAACTTTATCATCACCAATTCGCCATTCATGTACCTGTAAGATAAGAAAACAAATTATTATCAATTTATTTTAAATTTTGAAACACAAAATTATAAATTTATTCAATTTAGCTTACATGCATATAAAGATGCTGAAATATTTCCGTTCCATCTTTGTACCAAGTAATTTGCGGCCTTGGTGTACCCTTAGCAACGCACAGAAAAGCAATTTTATGCCCAAGAACGTATTCATAATCAAAGTGGGAGGCTTGCAATATTTTAGCTCCCTAGAATAATAAACTCAATTATCTTTTTGATTTAATTAGATGATTATTGTTTTATTTATACGTTATGATTGTTGTAGTACTGATCAGATTCTGGATCGCGATATTTTCCTGTTATTGGTAGACCAATTTGCATCTGTGAAATCGAAATATTTTATTATAAACAGTTTTTTTGTTTCTTTTGGGCACAATATTGCAAAATTCAATCCACTTTGTGCTTTCTAATTAAATGATGTATATAGTTAATTCTTGTTACATACACGAGACTTAGTTCGACCCCTGGTTCTTCCTCTTCGGCATGTAACATCACTCGTTATTAACAATAAAGCAAAGCCGACAAAAATTATTTTCACATTCATTTCTGTTTCAGTTTTTTTTTGTGGTTTTACACAATAATTGTTTAATAATTTATATAAAATTAAATTATGATTATTTTGCACAAATTAGCAAAAGTTATCACAATAGATTTAGTACCGTCTCAATCACACAAAAGCCACAGACTAAGCAAGCCCACACAGTGATAATAAGGTCGAGTAAATCCGCTTAAACAAAAATATCAAGAATCACCGCTTCTCAATTGTCGCTCCCCATGGTCTCATAAACGTATATTATACTTTGTCTAAATTAAGTAATTGAGCCAATTGATTTTATCGTTGCGATTTTATTTTCAGAAGTAATGATTACATTAACAACTCACTTAAAAATAAACATTTTGTATCAGTGTCGAAAAGTTTCTTGTACAAAGGTGATATTTTCTCTTGGGGTTTTTGGTTTTGGTATTTCAGTAATTGATCATAACATAATCGGTACGAAATCCTCGACGATCAATTGAATATTGGTTATCCGCTTGGCATTCATAATAACCTTTTTAATTTTGATAATGCGATTAGGTGAATTCTTATTAAATTTTAGTTATAAATGTCCAATGATACCTGCATCCATTTGCGTAGTTGGGTCGATCTCCATTTTAGATTTAATTACGTTGTTACCAATTGTTGATTCATGAACCTTTAAGGTTGTTTATGAAATATTAGAAATAGGATAGGATATAAAATGCTTAGAAATATCATACCTGAAAGAATCGATGCTGATATAATTCAGCACCATCCTTAAACCATGTAATAATCGGTCTTGGTATTCCTGTGATGCATTTATATTATGTAGAAGTTCGTTAATAATTCAAAATTATCATATATACCTTCTGCCATACAGAAAAATGTTATCTTACGTCCCAACATATATTCTAGCTCAAAATGTGATGATTTTATTATTTTTGCACCCTAGAAAATAAATGAAATATTTTCAGTAATAAGTAGCATACATAAAACTCTCACTTAATTTATTTCACTAACATGTTCATGATCATAATAGCTTACTGCATCTGGTGTGCGATGCTGTATTACCACCGGTTTTTTTCCAGTATAATTTCTGCGTATTGCTCTACCCGAGTTCCTGTCTATAAATTATATTTTCATTCTCGCATTATTATTATTTACTATTACTATTATTTTCTTCTTTCTACACTTACGCTGCGCAACAATATTTCCACTCATTATTACTATTAATAAAATTGGAAATAACAAGAACTTCATTATTATTATATTTATTTATTTATTTTTTTTTTTAAATTTTAATTTATTTAAGAAATTAATTTATTTTTTGTAAAGTTAACTTTTATTCAAGACAACAGAGATTCGATCCAGAGTCTTTAAATTCTTTTCTTCTACTAAATACGTTTTTCCCTTGGCCAATTTGCATGTGGCACAATATTTCATTTGCGCTTTCTGTAATGTCATTCACACTGAGGCAAATTGAATTAAACTCATCATTCTGAATTTTCTTTATATACGGCATTGTTCTTGTGTTTTAGGTAGCCCCGTTTAAGATATTTTACTGTAACCTGCAGCATGTGCATCCCGTCTCTTAAAATTGCAACTTGTTACTTAGTATATTTTTTTTCGAGGTAGAGATTGTTGTTGTTGATCAAGTGATTTAATATTCATTAAATTGACCTTTTTGCCGAAATAAAAGTAATTTTAGTTATGGGCAATTGTTTTTAAGATTTGATATTGGTGTTAGGTGTCTTTAGATTTAGTAAAACTTCGTATTATCGAATAGCGTTACTCTGCTCGATCGAAATACGTTACATTATTGATTTGTGGTTGAATTTAAAAGATAGTACTTAAAATATAGTAAAAATCAAAACTAAATAACTAACTAAATTTATTTATCGATTACTAGTCTCTGATTGGACGTTGTGGTTTGCCAACTGGTCTCCTTGAGTCATCCATTCTTTGGACATGACCGGCCTAACGTAAACGCAGTAGCTTGGCATGTGTCGAAAGTTTAAACTCTTTGCATAAATCGTACAATTCGTTTTATAGCGTACTCTCCATGCATTGTCTTCATTGATTAGGACGTATATCCTTCGTAGAAACTTCCTCTTAAATATATCCATCTGTACGTATGATGGTTTTGTAGACTCTTATTTTGATTTTTCTGTGAATGTCTCTGGATTTCATGACTGGCAGTAGTGAGAAGTATGTTCTGTTTACGGCGTTTATCCTTCTTTGTACGTCTATCGTTTCATCGTTGTCTTTGCTGACTGTGGACCCGAGGTAATTAATTTGGTTTACCCATTCGAAGTTATATTCCCCCCAGGTGGTGTTGTGATTTCTGCTTCTTCTTTCCATCCTTGACTGAATTTGAATGTTACTCTTGTCGGCATTTTTTTGCAGCCCTGCATATCCTGCCAATTTTTTTGATTTGTTAAGCAGGATTGCGTTCGCATCAATGTTTATTTTGCGAATTACTCCTAGGCAGAGATTAAATAAAATGTCATCTTGTATTTTCCATTGCCATTTTCGTCAGTTTCACTATCTTTAGGGGTATGTTTATGTCCAACATTGTCGCATACATTTTTTCCTTGTCGATACTATCGTATGCTTGTTTGAAGTCGATGAAAAGTTGATACACGTCTATGATGTACTCCCAGCATTTTCGAAGGGTTTGCGTACATTGCTACCTTATTCATGAAAATGATCCAAGTGTTACAAAAATTTCAAAACACCCTAGCGACAAAACCGTTACAATTTACCCACACCCTTTCGCACGATTTTTTGTTCTTCTATCCAGAACCTGTCCACAGCCGGTCGCTTTATAAATTTAGTCCAATCAATCTACGGAAATTTTCCAGACAATTGAAGGCAGGAAAAAAAAATATGGGCGCGTAGAACACTTAATTTGAAGAAAGATAAGGTGTTTTTTTTACGTAACTACATTGGCGAACTTAACCTAAAAAATTCGCAAAAGTAAAAAAAAACGGTTTTTCGCCAATAAAACAAAAAGTTGAGCTCAGATCCGAAAAAGTTATATGAGAAAGTTATAGGTATTAAAATTATCTTTCAATTGATGTGGTACAAAATATTGGTTAGTGTCTTATACATGGAGAAAAATGCTAAAAACCGTTAAAAATCGCGTCTTTTTCATTTATTTTTTGCTTTTTATTGATGCGACCTAGAAACTTTTTACTTGGTAAAAAGGTTGCTTTTGGCAATCTGAAAACTCATATTTTTTTTGGCTTGAAATTTTGCAAAATATGGGTGAAATTTCGATTTTTGTAAAAAAAGGCGTTTTCGTAAAATCCTTCGTCTACAGCTCCTCGACCTCGTAGGACATTTTTCGAAATTCGAAGGCCATTTTCTATAGCTCCGTAAAAAAAACATGCTATCTTTCTTCAAATTAAGTGTTCTACACGCCCATATTTTTTTTCCTGCCTTCAATTCTCTGGAAATTAACATTGTGAATCCGTAGATTGATTGGACTAATTAACGTATACACCCGGTATAGATTAAGGAAGAACATATCATGTTTTTTAATTTTAGTGATCTACCTTCATTTTAGGGAGTGAAGTAAAAGGAATACAAAATTTGTTTATTAACTTTTAAAGTACTAGTACCCTTAAGGAAACCAATTTGAGTTTCTCAGCCTTAGGTTTGCACTTCTCTTGCGAGTTTCGGGAACAGATGGTGTCAAAGAGATTTTGGTTGTTTGCGGAAGTAGTTTGGTATCCAAGTATTGTCCCATGCTAAACAAAAACGAAACAACTTGACTAGCTTTTCTTAAAAAATTTCAAATTTTCGACAGATGTCCTATTCCATATTTACTTTTATTCTTCTGATATAAATAAACGTACAAAATTTTGTTTGACGAATGGTGTAGCGTAATTCCTGTGACCAGCAATGATGCCATCTCCACTCGACTCCACCTTGTTGTTATCGAGCCGGTTTCTGGTTTTAATAGCTATTGTTGCTGCAATCGTCAATTTATTATTTATTATCGAGTTAGTCATTCTGATCCCTAGGACTTCTGTCTAAGATTGAACGACCATCAACTATTACGATAGTATTTTCCAACTCTTCGATCACCTGCATCTCGCCTTCGAATCTTACTCTTTTTTCATAGAAGGTGAGTGGCAGTGTTGGTGTATCTGGTCATTAAAGCCTAGATTGGCACCTTGAGTTCAAAATCGGTCCAGAAAGGTTGGCAACATTCTTCCAACCTATAATCTATTTGGTTGTGAATGATTTTACCATGGAAGCAATAGCGAAACAACTGTAGGCTGCAGTCACCTAACCAATAATTGGCTCCGCAGCCTTAGTAATTGCCGTGCAATATTCAATGTAAGACTGATATCTACAATTCTTACACTACAAACATACTTATCAGTAAAATATATTCATCTATTACTGTTCAAAAGATGCCTGTGTATATAGTTGCACGTTGGTATTCATATATAGGGTCATCGTGCAGGGCGAAGGAACGACAAAACTAGTGTTAAATTGTATACTTTTTATTCTAGCTCTGACTGCAAAGGTGCTAAAAACCTTTGGAAGCTGGGCCAAAAAATATCCGTAGCTTGAACTAAACAAAAATAGTCAAAGTATTTGTAGTGTTTGCACTAGCGTTACATAAACTCAGCAACGAAGTGGTGAGAAATGCAATTTCCAAGTTCCATCGTCCTTGCTAGGGGTAATTCATCAGTTGAGGCTAAATTAGTATGTACGTTCGGATATCGGTCCTGTAGAGTAGACTAGACAAACCAGTAACAACTAAACCTGCTAATCTACTAAAATTATTTATATCCCACTGAGTTTTATTAATTAGAAATGTTTGTAATAATATATTTTTAATTTTGCTGTTTACGTATAATAATTTAAAAAAATGAATGCTCGAATTTAATTCAAATCTTTCCATATATGTTAAATGGACTACATTTTTAGTTATTTATTTTGATGGCAGTTTCCTTTTTGCCTAGTAGTTTGTAACCTTAATTAACAAGCTCTAAAAAAATTTCATCAAATTCCATTTTATAAAATTGCTGACGTACCCAACAGTGTGTTTTGTGAATGAGAGGAGAGGAAGGACCAATTTTTCACTAATTTTTACGTGTCACCTCTGGCCCGCGTACCGTAGGTTCGCCACCCCTTACATAGATAAATAAAATGGCATTATGATAAATTTGTGTTCCGGTAATTGGTACCCATACTGTAGAATTAATCTTTTGTAGAATCAACTCACTTAAAGGGCCCTATGCACGTTCAACGTTCAAATAATTTTCCCTGTAGAGGCCACCTCGCGGAATCAAATTGAGTGTGTATGGAGGAAATTGATGCTATTGAGCAAACTATAAGTTTTTGCGCAAATTGTTTTAAAGGGTATGAGGTCTTTTAGTGTTATCTTGCACCATTTAATTTCTACTGATCAGTAATCATTGTCACTTCCATTAACTCTGATTCTTCGTCGTTGCCGTACAGTAACTCCGCTATCACTAAAATTAGTTCCAGAGTCAGCAATTGAATTGACATTATATAGATTAAGTTCAAGCTCGGTTTACTGCTAATGTTTTCAAATAATGATTTCTCAAAAACAAAGAACTATAATATACTTAACCTTTAATTTTTGCAGAGGAATGTGGAATATGCCATACGTAACATCTTGCTTCCTTATTAACAAAAAAATATATCCAAAAATGAAATTCGATCATGTTAGTTTTGATCCAGATATGGCAATGTGCGAGAACTTAAGAAATGAGGTAAGATTTTTTCATTTTAATCAAGATCAATCATTTTACCCATATAATTTTAGGGCGTCTTTATGTACATTGTTAATGTTGTACTTTACGGACATTTAGTAAGCAGCGACGAATTCAATCCTGAATATACTCGTCCAGATTTTTACATGCTGTTGTCTAATCGTTTAGATTGGGAAAAAAGATATCTTCATCCAGACTATAAAGAGCTTCTAAAGCCTAATGCTACTTTTATGCAAGTAAGTATTTGAAATTATTGAGAGGAATGTTATTTACATTAAGCAATGTATTTCAGCCGTGCACTGATGTTTATTGGTTCCCCATAGTGACAGAGAAATTCTGTGAAGATATTGTAACTATAATGGAAGCATACGGAAAATGGTCTGCTGGTAAAAATGATGTAATGAATTTATGACGTCTTTATTAGAACAGTTCATAAGATTAAGAATTTTATTTATAGGATGATCGCTTAGAAGGAGGCTATGAAGCAGTACCGACTAGAGATATTCATATGAATCAAGTAACTACATACCTTTTTTTGTTGGGAATTCTTAATATTAATTCTGTTTTGTTCCAGGTTGGACTAGAAGATTTATGGCTTCGTTTCCTAAAATTATACGTACGACCACTACAAGAAGCTGTTTTTACAGGCTACTATCACAATGTAATTTTTTATATTTTTAATCTTATTTTTTAAATTACCTGCTTTATTTTATTACCTATAGCCACCGAGATCCCTAATGAATTTCGTAGTAAGATACAGGCCAGATGAACAACCTTTCCTAAGGCCACACCACGATTCATCAACTTATACAATAAATGTTGCATTAAATAGAGCTGGTATTGACTATGAAGGTGGCGGATGCCGGTTTATACGTTACAATTGTTCTGTAACAGATACTAAAATGGGCTGGATGTTGATGCATCCAGGAAGACTTACCCACTTCCATGAAGGTTTACGTGTAACGAAAGGAACAAGATATATTGCGATTTCTTTTATAGATCCGTAATTAGTATACTTAATGCGTAAAAAATAGTGCGTTTTTTACGTTACCATAACCAAAAAGCAAAAGTTCAACAAGAGATTCTTTTTTACGAATATTTTATATTTAAGATAATAAAGCAATGAAATTGTATTGTCGGTTTTTTTTATTATAAGTATTTAGGTTGTGCAATTTTTTAGGTGATGCAATTTTTGAAATCAAGAATTGGGTCATACCACAAAAGTGACACTGCTCAAGGAAATGAATGTCTTCAAGCAAGCTGTAGTAGGAAAAGTACATAGTCTAGGGAAGAACGAAAGAATGATCACGGCTTCAAGCAGTTTTACCCGAACGCCTGCTAGAAAATACTATCGCGACAGTAATCGTAGATAAAAGGAAAGATTTAATTAGAGGCCAGTTTTCAAGATTTCTCAGATTTATCTCCAGCTTGCGGTTTTTACAACTTCGTAACTCATACCGACTTCCTACCTACACTGTATTAGCCTTAAGTTGGCTTTTAAGAAAATTAGTAGCTTAGAAGTGAGTGCCAGTAACTCAAAAGTTAAATAAAATAAACAAATAACTTGAGGCATTTAGTTTGAGCCAGTAAAGCATCCGGTTGCTATTCTAGAGGCCTGGATTTGACGCTCTGTGAACTTTTAAGCGGCCTACAGACGACAAACTCGGTTGACAACAAAGTTGGCATCATGAAATGTACAGACACTCCAACTTGATTGTCAACATCCGTGCAAACATCAACGAAGTGCACCGTTCAAATCACCTTGTTCAAATGATGTTCGCTGGCTAAATTCTCAACTCCGCTATAGACATACAACATGGTTGCCAACTTCAACTAAAAATCAAAAAATTTTGATTTCATGCCAACCGTCGACAAACTTCAATTTTAAGTTGTTAACCAACCTACACACTTTCAATTTTGACACCAACACCAAATGTTGCCAACTTTGTTTGCAACCAAGTTTGTCGTGTGTAGGCCGCTTACACGCACGCCATTTAAACATGGCTTTTTAAAATCCAGAAGCTTTTCATATAAAAAAAATCCAAAATGCTGGGCTATATAGCATAACTGTAGGTCTATACCAGTCTGAGCACAGCTTGATAACAAAACAACTCACCTCGCCTTAATACTTTATGATTTTTCTTTTCGCGACTTCATTGCTGGCTTAGCTAATCTGCTGTGCGATGTTGCTTGTGCATGATTTTCCGGGTCAACGGAGTTTAAGAGTGCGAAGTCGAACACCGTGGGAGACATACTCCCACCTCAAAAAATCCTGTTTTCTCATTTTTTAGCAGTAAGCAGTCAAGAAGAAATGCTAACAAGGGCACATCGGATGTATTTTTCCATTTTAGTACTTACCAAAGTACTGAGACGGAAAATAAATATCTGCTTTATCAAATTTTTTCATTTTTTGCTAGTTGTGATTATTATCACTGCTATTGCGATCTGTTGAAATGATATAGATAAAAAATTTATATGAATAACAATATCATTATATAAGATGACATAAGTCCGACTTGAATCCTACTCTATCAGCAGTTAAATCAATCACGGCATAAGTTTTATTAAAAAGGCGAGAATAATACGGTCATTGATTCATGCTGGCCATAAATGGTCCTATGCGGAGAAACAAACCACAGAGGTCTAGATCTCAAGGATACGGCGAGCGCACAAAAGTTAAAGAGAGTAAGTAATGAAGCAGATTTAATACCAAAACATAACACATCTCTGACAAACATAATACTAGCAATATTTCTTCTAGTCTTTAATTTCTGAAGTCCTAGAAGCAAACATCTGGAACTGTAAGAAAGGATACAATTTTAGCTAATTGATATTACGAAGATAAAAACGAGTACAGGGCGTTTGAACGGATTTAATACGAGCACCGTGGAGAGATGTATAAGGATTCCACCCAACAGATGCGTATTCTAAATGAGATCGAACAAGAGACATGTAAAGGAGTTTTAATGTAAATGGATCTCGAAAGTCAGTAGAATTTCACTTTATGAAACCAAGCATTGTAAGAGCTTCAGAGCATGCAGTATCAATCTGGCAAGATGAGTTGAACTTTATGAGCAAAGGTAGGCTGGGGATCTATTAGACGATATGTTTGCTGTCAGTTTTGCGTCAGTTACTGCTAGTCTGACGGAAAACCTACCACCTAAGGTGGTGATTGATGTAATTATCTCAATATTTTGATTTCCATCAGTCATGAATGATGGAATGGATTGAGGCTCGCATGAACGTGTAATTGACGCCTTAAAGTTACCCTTAGGATGTTAAGAGTTGAGTCAGCCATTAAGCCAGCTCCAGACTCACGTCGCGAACAATCACGAGCACCCACGATCGCGAATGTGGATGGTTTTCTCGCCTAGTTCGCTCCTTGTTTTCCGTTCTGAGGATACGACGTAAATTCTCGTCGTGAGTTCACGGTGTGAGTGTGGAGCGGCCTTTACACTCTCGGCTCGCTCTCGGCTAAATCGGTGTTAGGGAGCAACCTAAGTTAAATTAAAAACATGTCTCCACTAAATATGGCTAAATCCTGTATAAAAGTATTTATCGCGGTTATGTGAACGCCACAAAGTAGCCCATCGATTATCTAGCCGCTTCCGGCCGTTTACGGCGTTCGAGCCGGATGAGAACGACCCGCGGAAGGCCCGACTTGCCCGACAGGAGACGCTGGAGGAATATAGTTAACACAAGCCCCTGTGCTGAAAGTCGATTCGTGATCCGTAATAAGTCATTTGAGTTAAAGCGACGTTTTAGTCCACCTGAGCTTTATCGAAAAGTACCAAATAAGCACTTTTCTATCAATGCTTTACTCAATATGAATTTCCACAAGTCTTACTAGAATCTTGAGGAGAAAGGATGTGAGACATATAGGTCTCAACTCCTTTTGATTGTGGTAAGAGATTGTACCTGCTTTCGGAATGAAAGCCACCTTCGCTTCTCTCCAGGACGTTGGAATGTAAAGGCCGTGACACAATGGTGGCTTCGGCTTCGGCTTCGATCTCGAAGCCGATGCCTATCAAAATCAAATGTAAGCGTTGCAATACTTATTAACACAATGGGAGCTTCGGCTTCGGATTCGATTTCGAAGCCGAAGCCTCAATCAAATGATATTTGATATTCGAAGCGGCGTCGGTTAAAATTTATTTGGAAAATCGAAGTGGGCTGTCCGGTAATTTAAATTTAACACGTGTTTTACGTGAATTTTAGGTATTCCGGGTAAGTTTATATTTATTTCATACTTTAATAAAACAGAATTGAAATCTTTTTGAAATATTTCCAGAAAATGTAACAAATTTTCCGCGATTTGCAAGACGAAGACGAATGCCGTTATTGTGTTATACTTGGCTTCGGCTTCGGCGTCGATTCTTAATTCAGCGCTTCAGCGCTTCAACGTCGCTTTCGAAGCCGAAGCCGAAGTCGCCATTGTGTCACGGCCTTAACTTAGGCAAAGGGGACTCCTATAGATGGTTGCAAGCCAGTCCAGAATTAGGTCACTTACTTTCTGAATTTCAATAGGATAAATACCGTTCGGCCCAGGTGTTTAATCCTTATAGGAGTAAATCCCTGTTTATCAGTTTTTCAATAGTGGCTAAATTATATTCACTAGATGAGCTCTCAAACTCTGTTTCTGCGGATACAGCAAGAGATGTTGAGCCAGGAAAGTGGGTATCGAGCAGGAGTTTCACTGACTCCTGCATGTACCGTCTCCTTGTTGCAGCAATTCTTGGCACATTGGGATTTAAGAGAGAACCTTTATACAGCTTTGTTTTTGACCATTTAAATCTTGAGGCCGTATGTGTTCCCATTACAAATGGTTGAAAATTCTACGGCCCTCATATCCTCCTTAAAAAGCACTTTGCTTTTGATCGATTTGCCGATGTTCGCCCGCTGTAAGCCCCTTTTTTTTATTTTTACTCGGGTATAATCGCTTTCTTCCAGATGCTGCAAATGAGTTCGTGTAAGGTTCTTAAGAGTTGCGGTCCTTCTTCCTTTAGCAACTCAACTGCGATTCCATCGACGCCTAGTGATTGCCTGCTCTTTTACAGTTTCACGCACCTCGGTGGTTCCGATGAAATATGGGGATTGGATTCAATAAGATTGGAAAATATAATTTCCACCTTTGTTTTATCCTATAAAGGACTGCTTATAGGTTCCCATCTATGTCTCTGCACATATTCGTACTTGGCTGAAACTTATTGCTGATCCGGCGTGTTCCTTTGAGGGCTTCGCCTTGTGAAAGCTTGTGCTATTGGTCAGTCCTGCCTTGTTAGGATGATACTTAACAGGGCAGTGGCCAGAAAAGAGTGCCAGAATTTTGAGTTCTGATTTCTTGAATGGCGAATTTATATATTCTAGTTCCTATGGGGCTGACATAGTGTGTTTGCGATTCTGAATACAAAAAAAGGGCTTGAAATATGTACAGTACATCTTATAATTGATTTTTTTTACATTTGCTGCTACAATTAGATCATAAAGCGCCGAATCTATGTGCTTCCATCTTCCTACAGCCTAGTCCACTGAGTAATATTAACCTTAATGCTACTGAAATAAAATTTAAGCAATAAGACTGTCTGTACAGCTTCCAGAACAATCAAACGCTCATTCCTTTCTGGTATAAAAATGTTTTTTATGACGCCACCGATATTGTTTGCCGCCATCCCAGCAAAAAGGTGCACTTGCAACTTGTAATCATTCTTAATTAATGGTGCCATTAAACTGCAAAATTCCATTCGAGCATAGCTGCATAGGTTTACCATAACGAGACTCGACGAATTAAATCTTTCATTATTTTTATTTGAAGCTTTATATTTCGCTTTACGCCGACGACAATGGCTCTGGTATTGTTGCGACTGGCGCATAGCAAAATGATCTGAAATAATTGCGAGGAGCTTATAGTAATCTCCTCCAATGGCCAGCGTTAAGCTTCCATTTCGTATTCGGCACGTGAATTAAAATGAATAAATTTCAGCACACTTCCAATGCGTTTCCGTGGCAATAAAATCAAAATGAACAATTGAAATAATTTAATCTGATTGAGCTAAAGATTTTTTATTACTCATCTCGCAGCTAGAATGCATGTGGAATTGAGAATGAATTACGCGACGATTTTGTGTTTGTTTTGACTATTTTATTTCTATTTTTAAAGGTTTGCTTTTGTGCAGGTTTCTGTATGTACACAGGACTATCTATAATCTCGGTTATACCGAGGAACCGAGGCTGATTTCACTGGATGAATTAAAAATTAGTGAGGTTTTATGTGATCTTACTGGACTTTCGATGGAATATTGTTATGTTGAAATTTTTCCAACAGAACTTGGATTCATATTTGCTAGTAATACTATAGTTATAACGGATCTGTTGATTTCTTTTGGATTTCTTATTAAAGCTACACCGTTCAATATTTTTCAATGAATGCTGCTTTATTAAAAAGAGTTTATCATCCGACTATTTATGGAAAACAATTTCATTCAAATGGGTGGGTAGCTCATCCTGTTAACCCATTTTTCTTGTAAATTGTCGATTGTTTGTGGTTCTATTTCGCGAATAGCTCGGCGGATGTTTTTCTTAAACGCATCAATTGTTTTCTGGGTCGTTGGAGTATCAACCTTCGTTAATGTTGAGTCCACACGACAAGGACTTTTGCTTACAGAGACTTTTATAGAGACATATCGACGGAATCTCTTAGCGGACTTTCCATTACTATAGACATAGAGAAAAAAATCAATTTTTCGGGAATCGTATAGAAATGACGTACATTGTTTAATCAAAAATCGTAAAGAAAAGTGATACTTTTCTAGTTAGCAACACTTTTCTTCACGATTTTAGATATAACTTTAATTACAGTGCGATTAATTGTCAACAGAAAATGGCCTACTTTAACCAATTATTATTTCTTTACAATTTTTGATTTTCAATGTAAGTATTAATATTTTCTTTGCAATTTTTGATTTTCAATATTAAATGTACGTCATTTCTATACGATTACCAAAAAAATAGCATGTTCAACGCGCTAAGAAAAGTGAGTTTTCCAGCTCGTGTAAATTTTAATTTAATGTAAATATTAAATATTTACACTCACTGGAAAACTATCACTTTTTTTTACTTGTAGAACAATCTACTATTTCATTTAAAAGTCCATAGAGACTTTTAACAAGTGGGGCGGATATCAGAGAAAAAATTCTTTAGATGCCTATAAGAATTACATATGTGTAGACCCACATAAATATGAGAAAGACTAACGATAGCTAACCTTTTGGTTTAAGATAGTGAGGAAGAGTTTCGGAACGGAATAAACCAAATGCAATCTCTCGGTCTATTTTGATTTAACAACTACCTTCGATATCTAAGGATGATTTCTTGGGTAGATTAATAGATCTTGATAAGAAATGTTCTATGAAGATGGAAGTTGTCTTTGTTATTGTTTGTCATATTCATCATGGTGCATTGTAAGCATAGTTCGAAGGCAGGTTTAGAGCAGTGCTGGGAAAAAAATGACTTTTGCAGAGCACCAGCGAAGCTTTTGTTTGTACTTCTCTCACACGAATTCAAAGCTTTTGACTCTACCTCTCTCGCTCGAACAGGCTATGAGGGTGGGTGGCAAAATCGATTCGTGACCTCTTCGTACTGCCACATGGATAACCAACTAACGACTGTACTATGGACCACACCTTTCAAAGTCTACCAAGCTAAGATATAAAGTTATCGTGTGATTGGCTGCAAAGAAGTGGGTAGTTTTTGCGCTGCTGTTTGCTCTAGTTACTGAGCGCACCCGGTTGAATAATGCTTTATCATGATAACTAGGCTCTGGATGGGCATACCCTTAGCATAATCATGGAACTTTTATGGACCAATTACATTACAGTTATTTATTGGGGCACCCACGACCCATGCCAAGCTACTGCGTTTACGTTGGGCCGGTCATGTCCAAAGAATGGATGACTCAAGGATACCAAAAAAATCCCTGTATCTACTACCAGATGGCAAAAGACCAGTTGGCAAACCACGGTCAAGATGGGAAGATAATGTTAAGACCGATGCAGCGAAACTGCTCAACACGAGAAACTGGAGACAAGCTGCGGAGCAGAGAGACGTCTGGAGGAAGAAGCTGAAGGAGGCCAAGGCTCGAATTGGGCCGTAGAGCCATCGAAGAAGAAGAAGAATTGGGGCACCCACCAGTTTAGTGCAGAGGGTCTTTGCCGATCGGACCTGAATGAAACACACCGAACGCTGAAGGTCTGTACCTAGTTTGGCCTGTTGCTTCTTGTGTCGCCTTATAACGCTGCTAAGGAATTTTTGTAGCGCGGTAGAAGGGATGCTGGTGAGAAGTGGGTTACTGGCTGAAGACCTAAATTAGTCACACCGAAAATGGAACTTCAATTCGCCACGTGGAATGTACGAACAGTCGATCGAAGGGCTGCTAGCAGCGTTATTGCATTCCAATCGATATCCGCTTGTGAAGAAACCGAACACGTGCCATTAAAAATCATCCAACTTCTCCAAGCGTCGTACGATGGATCAACCAGCAGGGTTCGTATTCGAAGCGACTTATCCGAGGAGTTCCGAAAGAAACAAGTGTCCGACAAGACGACGTCACTTCGCCACTTTTCTTCAACGTCGTGGTCGACGCGATTATGCGTGAAGCATTCGATGGACGGACGATGGACTTGATGTATACCGACGATAGCGTCATCTTCGCCAACAAGAATGCCCAAGCAACGACCATCTTATACGACATTTCGCACATCGCCCGATCATACGGGCTGAAAATCAACGGGAAAAGACCAAAGTGCTCACGACGGACGGATCGAAAGCCAGTGTTCACCTCGATGGAACCCAAATCGAACAGGTTCCGATGTTCAATTATTTGGGTTCATTGGTTGATGAAACGAAAGTTGCATCGACTGTCGAGGTTCACACCCGCATCGGTCAGGCAACACCAGCATTCGCCTCGCTCAAGTGGTGCATATGGAAACGGACAAATACTACCATCAAAATGAAAGTATGCCTTTACCGAACGGTTATGATCGGAAACGTGGACACTGCTCAAGCCGGACGTTAAGAAGCTCGAGGGCTTCCAAATGCGATGCTTGAGGCAGATTCTTGGTGTCTCAATCCGCGATCGCCTTCGAAACGAGACAGTTAGACAAAGATGCGATCAGTAGACACTGATCGAAGAAGAAAAGCGAACACGTCGACTACGGTGGTTTGGACATGTTTGCCGAATGGATGATAGCCGTTTGCCACGTAAACTTGTCGAGACCGTCCCGCAGACTAGAGAATTCAGCGATCCGCACCGAAGAAAACCTGGCTAAAAAATATCGAGGGCGAGAATCAACGATTATCAGTTATCGTGGCCCGAAACGTCGTCAAAAATCGTCTCATAGGGGGCTCATAGAATTGTGTGGGCTCTAGATAGCTTCGTTCGCGCATAATTCGATATCATGTAGATGTGCTGTGGGCGACCGACGAATCGTTTTATATAGCGACTGTCAAAAACGAATAGAATGCATGCCGACCGAATCAATTTATTTTCTATTTCATAGCCGTGCGTTCCTGAATTCGCGTGTAGCATAATCGGCTATAGGAGCTATTTTCTTTGTCCCCGTCTCTCTTAGTGTGTGCATACAACGAATTTATTTCGTCGGTACTTTCTTCTTTTCCGGCGGCCATCGCCCTTAACGTATTTACTGCATCATAGAGGAGTCTTCCTACGAGCTAACTAAAACCCGATGTCATCCGCGAACCGGATCGAAACTGCTCCTTTTGGGAGGCGTAGCTTAAATACATTGTGATCCACAGGAAGGGACCCAGGATAGATCTCTACGGAACCCCACATGTTGTTCTGCACACCGTGGGCCCATCTTCGACTCACAATGAAGAGATCTACCTTCTAAGAAAGGGTTTTAACTAATCATAATTTCGAAGGGTAGTCTGTTTGTCAGACTACCCACGCGGGCCTAGCTCGATCCCCCGGCACTGATCGAGACACCTTGGACCGGGTTCCTAAATATCAGATAGCAAAGTGAATCCTAAAGGGCATTTTCGAGAATTCATCATGGTAGCTACCGGTCGAATCACAAGTTAATCTAGCATGTTCGAAAGTTGATTACTTGCAATAAGTGGACACTCACCATGTTCTAATATTCACGGGTAAGGTAACCAGAGTCTCACCACAGGGTAAGGGGGTAAGTAGTCAATGGTAGGTTAACTTCTGGTTCGACCGGTAGCTACCATGGTGAATTCTCGAAAATGCCCATAAGGAAATGCCACGAATCCCTTTAAAAGGTGTAGCGTCAGTAAATGATTATACACATATGTAGAAGGGGCTCATTAGAAATTTTCGGAAGCTGCCATACATACTCTTTTTGCCTCCAATATGATTTTTATTGTCCTCTTCGTGACAAACTCGATTATTAGACTACCGTCTTAGATACATACTTTAAAGCGCCTAGCTTGAATAACGCTTTGCCTAGTCTCATTTAAAATTCGACAGTAGGGAGCTCTATCAAAACCCAAACTGTACTTCATCACTGTGATTATTTTGGAGGTTTGAAATTTCATAGTGAACGGAGTGCTGGGAACAAAATTGATTAAATTTGACGGAATTCCAATCTCCATTTAACATTTTCTTTTCATTTAATTAAAATTTTGCCTTATATAAAAAAAGGAAAAGTTTCAGTGATAGTAAACATATACATAATCTCCTCCCATATCGCTCATAATGATATGCACACTCGTGTTGTTTATAGAACAGCATGAAATGAGAATAACAAACAGTTTGTGGTTAACTTTTATGGCGGCCTCCAAAAAGCACGAAGAAAAGAAAAACATCGGAGCAAAATAAAATTGTAAAGTAGTTTTTTGCACAGCCACACTTCATCAGTAATCCTTGAATACTCCGTAAGCTTATTAATCGAAGTGAATCCCTTTCCACTTTTCTATCAATTACGCTTGGGCGGTTCAAGGGTATCAATTCCGACAATCCTTGACAACAAGGAGAGATGCTTAGCAATTCCGCAGACAAAATGGAAGGAGCAGGATTGGACAGGCAAGTATATTCAACAAAGCGTCATCAAAAAGTTTTGGGTCATGCCAAAATTGATCAACTCCATTATAGGTGTCCGCGGCAGTTATTGTCGTGGACATTTGTTTTGGTCACGTCACTGGAGCTCGCTCGTTCTAGAGACGCGCGGCGCCCCGCAAAGAATACTAATTCGCAATTGACTCGCCGAATCGATCTTGGAGTGTGGTGTTAAGGCTCTTCAATTAGTGCTGCACTATCCGAGGCGGACAGCCTGATGCCAGTTTGTGATGAGCTTCGACAGTGAACACTAGATGAAGAATGGATAACTCCACCGTGAGTCCTTACAGCAGTGCCGCGAGTAGACCAGTGCATATTCGTCCCGGTAGTGCCCGCAGTTTGTTGCCCGAACGATTCTCACCATGGTGCATTGTCATTTTGATGGTGTTCTTCTTGCTCGGAGTTGTGGGGAACTTCTTGGCTTTGATAATCCTTGCAAGGAAGAAGAATTCTAAAAATAGCAAATATACTTTAATGTTGAGGTGAGTCCGCTCCTGACTGTAAAATTAGTTTTAAGAATTTTTTTAGTATTATTTTTCGAGTTTATTTGAAGTGTGTGTTCTGTGCGGCATGTTTTGAATTTGTAATAATAGTGGGAATTCCAAAAGCCGGTAGACATAAGGTGTGATGAGTAAGACATAGTATAGAATTGAAACATGTTTTGAATAATGTTGTTTGCTGTGATAACAAATGATTTACGTATTTTGAAAGATTTAATCAAGTGGGGTTAGATTATTTAAGTCTCAGAACTAATTGTATTCTATATGTAGAAATGCGTGGTTATGATGTTTTGGCAATTATAACTTCATCTTATCTCCCTTGAACAGGTTCGATAAGATTTTCTGAATTTTGTTTTTAAACATTTTTATATATTCTTAAATTTGGCGTATGTAAGTTTCTTAGCTCTAATAAGGCATCTTACCGGCTTGCAGTTAATAATAGGGAACCAAAGCTCCGCTTAATTCGGATTTTCACCCAGCGGACGATACGGACACTCTTGTTCGGTCTGGAACTATGGTCGTCACAGCCGTTATCGGGTTGACAACGGTGATATATATGTACGTAGTATTTCATTTCTTGGTAAAGCTTAATTATATTTTATTCACCTACTGCCCCCAGTAATTCCTTAACTAACTGCATCATGTCACTTGTGGTCTATGTATGAAATAGCAGTGTCAGGCAGAGAAGAACGAGGCGAACAGAGATGCCAATAAGTTGGTTTTGGTGTCTGTTATCCCCTTCCTCTTATAGATAGAGCCAGCGGTAGTGGGCGTAGTAAAATTCCTCTTGATAGAACTTACCAAGGCCCAGAAGTGTTTGCTACCAGCAGCCCCTGTGATCTTGCAAATAGCTTCCAAAGTTTTTAACTCACATTACTTTCAATATTTGTTTACTAGAAAACAACTGCAAATTCTTACAGATGGTGTTTATGTAGTCCCGGCAATATACAAATTTCAACAAAATCGGTTCATTGCTTTTTGAGTAATAAATTATTTTCTTTTGCTTTTAACATTGCTGCCATTTTTTATAAGATCCATTTATATTTAGAAAACTTAAGAAACAATTGAAAATGAAATTCCGTTGGAATTTTTGAAAAATCGCAATTTCGATCGAAAGAGTCCGCTGAAGGGCAACTGTTTCCGCCCTATGTTCCATGAGGAATTAAAGGAACATAAAGAAAGAGGAATGTAAGAGTATCATGCAGACGATTCTTCCTAAGAAAAGAAAGAACCTTGAATGTCGATTAATACCGCGACTTGGAACAACTATATATGGCGCCCTGCTTAACAGAGATAACCTCATAGTACCAAAAACTGCAGATGAATAGGCTCAACGGCCTCTGTTGATTACTCGAATTAATGAGTCGAATTAATTGCTCTGGAAAGCTCGGTTCCACCATTGCTTCGTAAAAAAATCTGTACCTTTATTTAAAAAATATGTATATAATGGATGGCCCATTTAGAGGTTACTTTATCAGTATAGATTTTATGTCAGATCGCGCGGGGGCTATGTCAAACGATCGTGGTTTTTTCTTCATTATTGTTTGACATTTGATAATAGAAAGGCAGCTTGGCACAACGTCCACAAATTATTCAGAAGAAGAAGATCCACTGTTTTCGACCAAAATTTTGTTCATCAATGTAGGCCAAACATTCTTTCCCCTTTTGGGGTGAACAGGAACCCGCTACCATTGCATCCAAACAAAGCAACGGTTTGGTGTGAATTGATGGTGGAATCATCCGCCATATATCTGCTATTGAAGTCCGTGACCTTAATGACGTCAGGTTCCAACAAGACGGCGCCTATTGCGAGAAATTTTTGGTGAGCAGTTAATTTTTCGCTTCCGCCTTAGATCATGTGATATTATGGCTCCTAGACTACCGAGGCCCCAAATATTGACAAGTCTAAGATGTTGAATTCGAAGTTGTTGGCCGATATAAAACGAGACATCGAACATGACATCGACATCGTCTGAAGTAAACTGTGAAATCAGATCCAGCTGATGGTGACAGCTTTTTAAAATAAAAATTAGGTTTGCCATTGTTGATCGTAAAATTGCTCCAACACTTCTCTGATCGGATGCGTCAGTCGTTAGATTGTATTTGTCATCCTCCAGTGCTAAATCGTTGAGCAATGTAGCTAGAGTTGAGCCGGATTTACACGAGGCAGTACATTTGTCCCTTACACTATGGTAAATTGTACTGAGGCCTCAAGTTTTTGAAATGTCTCGGTTAAAAATATTGTACTACTACTAATTGTTTGAGCGCGTATCGAGGTAAATTCATTCTTGATTTTCGATTTTTAACATACAAGAGGAAATGAACCGGAGTGTGATAGCAAATAGAACGGAAGGGAGAGAGATGGGTTTCTGATTTCTTACTTCTTACTACTTAAACGAGACGAGGTGAATTGTAAATACTTTTTGGTGTGGGTTCGTTTAGCTTTACTTCTTGTGGTGCAGTAAAATTCCCATCCACCAACTTGAAGTGACGCGAAGTGTGATTGGCGTTGTAAAATTTAAATAAACATTGTGTAGGCATAGGGTTTTACTCTCTTACTCTTACTAGGCGGTTTAATGGATATTAGATACAAACTCGTAGAAAAAACTCTTCAACGGTATTTGTTTTCTTTTTTTTTGAATTTTCTTGTTTTTGTCATTTTGGCATTACAATAGGCCCTCGCTGCATTTGAAGTATGACATTGTACTGGTTCAAAAGAAAAATGAGGCAACTCTTACAAATTCATTTTATAACCGTGTCCTATTCAACACTAAATGTAGCTTATGCCATCGAAGTCTTTATTTTGTGGTATGTATCTTCTGCGGGCCACTTTTTCAAGTCGAAGTTGTCAATGCGTTTAAAGGGCTTTTCAAGGTGAGTAAGATGTTCTGATTCAGATCTCCTTGCGATGAGTATATCATATAAGTAATTTGAAGTCGAGATTTCTCGTGACTTCGATTATGAACTTCTAAAACATTTGGGAGACGTTCCGTAAGCCAAATGGCATACTATTATATTAAATTCGTATTAGCCGAACGGCGCTATCAGCAAGGGACAGAGCTAAAAAGAGCTCAAAGAATGTTCGGCAAATTATGTAGAAACTATTCGTGTTTTGTTGCAGTAAAAAAATTTTCACATTAGCATTCATAGAGAAAACAGAGGTAATTGAATAATCATGGGTTTGATTTACTAAATGGAGGGGCAGTAAAAGTTTTTTGAAGCTGAATTCCTGTAGGCCTACATCTCTTGCTGGCTAGCCTTTGTTATATTTCTGTGTATAAAATGGACAGGCCTTTGCATCTTTTTTTGCTTACGCCCAGAGACCATTGTGGCTAGACTAAAAATTCCACGACCCCACTTTACTCGCAGACTGATCGATGTTACAAATATTTTACTCAAAATTAACATAAATATTCCGCATAAGCTCCCAGACAAAGTGATATCCTTTTCGCATATAAAACACCCACACAATTTCACCGCCCGAAAATAATTAAAAGAAATATAAATTGTTATCCCGCAAATTTCAAAATATGAATACCATCCAGAATCCACACATGAATCTCAAAATGGATGCAATTATGACCCACAAAAAAAAAGCTTTATACTATCGCAAATAATTTGCATAAATTCTCGAAACGAAAACGGACAATTCTCGGGGGTGCTGACGGCCGTCATTTGTTGGCATCCTGGCGATAATGGCCAACAGAAATATTTGAATAATATTTGCGCGTTATGTAAAATCTGCGTGATCAACGGAAGGGGTTAGCTGAAGGGTTTCAACCCTCGTTATTACTGCTTTTCTGGATTCGGCAATGAAAGGGTCGTTTACCTTTTTTCGGGAGCAATTTTTCTTCTTCCACTAAACGGATTCAAGTTGAAATCCTTATAAACGGGTCGGAATTTTACAGCGCGTTATCAACGGAATCGATTGGTATGCTGATATGATGAAAAGGACATTTGCATGAGATGAATGCAGGAGTAAGTAGATAACGTTGAGCGATTGTCAGATATTGACGACAGGAACTTTTGTAATTGTTGTACTGCAGATGCTTGTGGCAAATTTTGAATTAATGAGATAGAAAATTATGCAAGGAAATTTTTACAGGGGTATAGTAGGACAGTTATTTGAACTCTGTTGCTGTGTTCCAAGTTTCTGTTCTTCCTCAAAAATAAGGTTGTGAATCATATACATATGTACTTGATTCCTCGTAGAAACATAAAATCGCACGATAAGAAGTCTTTCCAGAGTTTTTAAATCAGAATTAGCAACAGCACACTTTTTATTTGACTGTTGCGTACATAGTAGCCATACTTGGAAATGTCAAATTTGCTGCCGTCTGACCAAGCAATTGAATTAGAACCACCATTAACCAATAGGAAGAGTTTGCTGCCGTTGCTGCTCCTGGTTTTGAATAGGCCTTAATTGATCCGAAAAATACCGCCGATTCGATTCGCCGCCATTTTGGATTGGTTGTCATTTGTCAGTTCATATTTGAAAGTTGTGGATAGTAGTAGCAAATATTTTGTTATAGATCATCGAACGCTGCATCACCTTGTTGAAGTTATTAAAACCGTTCAATTATGAATTGCCTGATTTTTGCTGTTAATCATGCGCATGTGAATAATTTGGAAAACTTGCAAATATTTGGAGATAAAGCAAAGTCTGGGTGACAACTAACGTATGCCAGAAAATATTTATGAAGTGAGACAGAATCAAAGTGGGTGCTTTTTCATTACAATGTACTAACCGTACTGACCGTATTAAATGCGTCTTACTGCCGGGGCCCAATGATTCCGTCAACGTGATTTTCCCCTACCACTGTCGGTGAGAGCTCGCCCAATGAAACCGTCGCCGTCAAAGTAGCTTTTGCTTGACAAATGTCATTGTCTACTTGTAATTGAATTAACTGTTTGATTATTTTGTATTTGTTTCAAATTAAATTATATAAAAGTGATATCTTCTTCTTCGAGTACATTTTCCGCACTTTCTGTTCAAGAAAATTGTGGGCGGGTTTATAGCACCAACATAAATGTAAAAGCTTTCTTGTTTAATTAGGGTTTACTTTTTTTAACAGATGGCAGGCAAATCAAAAAAATGAGCGAAAAAATGAGAGCGCTTTTGCTTGTGGAGGGGTAGACCAGCAAAATTAAAATTAAATCCAAGTCACCGTCACCATCAAAAGCAACAACAATTTATATGGAAAATCACGTTGACGGTTTCATTGGGCCCCGGCAGTAACTGCCGGGGCCCAATGAAACCGTCAACGTGATTTTCCATATAAATTGTTGTTGCTTTTGATGGTGACGGTGACTTGGATTTAATTTTAATTTTGCTGGTCTACCCCTCCACAAGCAAAAGCGCTCTCATTTTTTCGCTCATTTTTTTGATTTGCCTGCCATCTGTTAAAAAAAGTAAACCCTAATTAAACAAGAAAGCTTTTACATTTATGTTAGTGCTATAAACCCGCCCACAATTTTCTTGAACAGAAAGTGCGGAAAAATGTACTCGAAGAAGAAGAAGATATTACTTTTATATAATTTAATTTGAAACAAATACAAAATAATCAAACAGTTAATTCAATCACAAGTAGACAATGACATTTGTCAAGCAAAAGCTACTTTGACGGTGACGGTTTCATTGGGCGAGCTCTAACCGACAGTGGTAGGGGAAAATCACGTTGACGGAATCATTGGGCCCCGGCAGTTAGACTCGAATATAGTTCAGTGAGATGATTGACCTCGATCGTAAGTGATAAGTAGCTCTAAACGATGAGTATGGGCATTTGAGGCTATTAATGACAGTTCGTCCTTTTGATCGGCTCCAGTCGTACGCTTCAAGTAAACTTCAAGCTCATGAAAACGCAGTATATTCTGGACCCGACAACGCAAGGCAGTATATTTGTGCGGACAAGTCGACGAAATTGAAATATGTACCTCTTGGGACTTCGACCATCTCGTTTGCGCTGACGGGTAGTAGGCAGTCTTTCCGAATGTGGTTAGTAATTATTAAAGTGACTGGTAACTCTTTGAACAATGTAAATTCGAGTTGTGTTCCTTCATCTGTAGCAAGTTTAAGTGGTATGTTGAATATTCTATGTCAAAGCGGTCTATATTTGTCAAGATGTACGAGTATCCTTAAGATTGTTTCGAGGTTTCACTATATCCATAGGTACCCGGTCAAATCTGTTGGTAAAAATTTCGTAAAGAGACTTTACTTGTCTTGAATTTTGAATACTACCTTACGACATTTAAGACCGCAGAATGCCTGTATTAGATTCGCAATCGACTTTTTGAGTCGTAAAAGCCAGGGTCGTGAAACCTAGTTTTTCTCGTGTCGTGAAACCTAGTTTTTCTCGTGATCAGGTTGCTGGGATACTTTTGGAGAGGCTTTAACTCTATATCTCTCTTCGGTTAGCCTGTGCGAGTGTGTAGCTCGAAGTTGATTGGGTCGGCGGTCGGTCGGTAATATCTTGTTGTTACTTTGCATGTTCTTTCATATATCTCGCACGTGAAGTGTGCATAGGTGTCATATACTTGCTGACCATGCGCAAAACCTACGCCGAGCAGATGGTGTCAAGTGAGGTGACGACAATGTGCTCCGTACAGAGTGCTAACGTGCCCCAAGGGAATTCTTAAATCATTTAGCAGTTTTTTTTTGGCTTGGCGGTTTATTCCACTTTTTGACCCGACTAAAAATAATTTAGTTGGTTGATTTTCTTACAAGTACGCACGTGCCCGCAGCTAGAACGCATAGCGAACAAACACTCCCGCCACAGCCATGCACGCTCCCCCCGCAGGCACGAAAATCTTCCCGCTATAGTCATGAACACTTTTAAATGTATCCGCATCAGCAACGGCCATTCCAAACGCTGGTGCTGTTTTACCAAACAGTCCCCTAGCTAAGCAGTAACGTATGTCTTTGCAGATCATCCCTGCGTACGCAGAGAGACCGCTTAGTCTATATGCGGTCCTCCATTTTCTGTTGTTAGCCGTCCTCTTCAACGTAGCTGTCTACATTGCTACGTAAACACGACTGATATAATCAACTTCGTCATCAAAAGGCGGCGCCTTGGTATTGCGGCCCTATTCGCCATTTGCCTCTAAATGTGCAAAATTTAGCCTCCGGTCGATCTTCACTCCCAGGTATCTTAGGGGGATCTGTGAGTGAATGATCTGTTTCCATACCTTGATCCTTAGTTTTGTGCTCAGCAAGGGTGGGACCAGCACTTTTAGCCTACGCTTTGACCTCCAGGATTGCTTCGTTTACGCACAATTCGATCTTATCGAGGCGCCGTCCTATGATCACTTCCCCGATTGTGATCCGCGAAGCCAAACATGAACTGCTCCTTTTGGGAGACGTAGCGTTAATACATCGTTGTACATTGTGGTCCACAGGAGAGGGCCTAGGACAGATCCCTGCGAAGCTCCTCTTGTTATCCTGTATACCGTTGACTCATCTTCCGATTCACAATGAACTGCTCTAGCTTCTTTCCTTTTTGGATAAAATATCAAAACAGGTTGGGGATGGGGGGTGGAAGTGGGTTGTTTGGCTACCCACCCGAGCCTAACACGATCCGCCGGCACTGCAGTGCGTGGCTGCTGTATGCTAGGTGCGGGCGGGTTTCATTTTTACTCGGGGAGGGTTGTTCTTCATTCCATACTAGCTTGTTTACGGATGAAGAGACTAGCCAATCTTATTACGAAGTAGTTCATTAACCTGTCTTTTAGGGCAGTTTTCAATGGCGAACGCCACTGCTTTTTAGTCATTATTGGACCATTTTTCTTCGGCTCGTTTTTTAACAATCAAAAGTTTCACAAACGAAGATTTATTGTATGTTTAGAACTGGGAAAACCCTTGATAGAGATAAAAATTTAAAATGCAAGCAAAATATTATAGTTATCTCCCTCATGAATGTAATCAGTTTTTTTTAAAGAAATGAACGAATTTAATTGAATTTTCAACACATTAATGTTCTCCTTTCTGTTATCAACGATAAACCGGTCCAACTTTCCCGGATTAATTCTCCATTGGTCGATTGATGACCCCATTCTGCGATAGCATAGGTCAGACGGCCTTAATCTTGGGCTGTAAATCTTCAAGGTTGAGTGAGCATCTCTCGACACCCTTAGTCCTTCGGCATAATACAGCTACAGCTCGTTCCAGACAAAATAATCCTAGTTATTTAAGTTCAGTGTTTTTTGGAGGCCATTTGTATCATTTCAGTGTTACTATAACACCGGAGCCGACTAAAGAGGTACTGGGACGGAAAGTAATTCTATTAAGGGCAAGAAGGTAGTTAAGTCTGGGAAATTTATGGTTTTTGAAAAGCAGCACATTTTCGGTGTTAATACCCGAAAGTGATGCTGAGCACAAGGACAAGTATGATAGCATGCGAATTTTCGGTGTTCCCTACCTGCACCATCAGCAGTCATTAGTATTTTGTTAGAGAGCATTACCACTCTGGTGTAGTTTTGATGTTTAGGTAAAAATAAAATGAGTGGGTTTCTTACGGGCAACCCCCATAGGTACACCCTTTATCAGCAGCTCCACCCAACATTCCCTTGGCGTGTAAATTAGCGAACATTACCGCATGACATCATTTTCAGGTAATTCTCGCTGCCGGATGTGAATTTTCATCAACAAAATCATCAACAATTTTTACTTGGATGTGTGTTCCTGTTTTTAGTACATACATATACATATATTCAATTTGCTCGCCCCCAAAGCCAAAGGAAATTTTCTAATTTCCTTGCGATCTTCAACCCTTTGAGCCCATATGAGTGTATGTAAGAAAAAGTGTTCAAGCGACAGCCGCCTGCTAAATATCAAAGAGATTAAAGCCAAATTTCATTATGGAAATTTTGCGTGTGATGCCATTATTTTGCCGAATTTCACTAATCGAATTTCGTTTCGTGAACGTTGCTGCTGAAATGATTTGCGTTCGCCAAACTCAAATGCGACATTTTAAAAGTTGAAACCTGCCGTAGAACATGTTATCGAGTTTCCCCGGGCGAATGCCGTTGGTGTACTTTTCAACATACACACAATATCACCTCAAAGGGAACAATTTAATTTTATAGAAAGTCTTGTTTGAAGACTAAATTTTAAAACTAAAAATTGATTAAGATTTATTCTTACTGCGTAAATTTTTTGGTGGGTGTTTTCCACGAAGAGCAAATATTGGAGATACTCTCTCGAGGGGGTTTTTAAGAAAGTCAAGTTTAAACCAGCCGACTACAAGTGGTCAGTAATTTTTAAAGTATCTTTGATGTGTGTTTTGGAAAATCTTTCAATAGAAAATACCATTTCAAAGGGAATTTATACAACTTGCAATAAATTTCTTATACAAGAAATTCAACAGACCGTAATAAGATTAAGAAAATCTGCACGAAAATAAAACAGAAAAAAAATAAAGACTTAATAGAGAATACTTAAGGCATTTAAATTTACTCTTTTGCAAAGTAAACTTATTTTTAGGCGTAGTTAAATTTACCTTCTGAATTTTAAAATTATTTGTATATTTTTGTGGAGATTGCCAAAGAAAATAAGATAAATCTGGGACCTTCACAGTTATTGAGTAAAGGCAGACTACGCCTTCGATGCATACTGAAAAAATACTAACTCCCGCGTACAATCCTCCCTGGTTGGATAGACATACCCTCACTCTTATCTCAAATTAGATTTCTGAGTCTTATTTTGGATCCGAAACTCAAGTGGAAGTCGAACATCGAGAAAAGGATAAAGATATCCTGTATATTTTCTTGCAAAAATATATTCGGCAACAGATGGAAAATCTGAAGATTGTTCTATTGATGGTTACATGGTATACTTAAACAAGGTAAGCGGCCGGTGTTTGCCCGGTGGCCGGCACTGAGTTTGTTCGTAGCCCCGTGGGGGTCACCGGTGGCCGTCGAAGCCCAGATTACTAGAAACACAAAATTGGAGTAAATGTTCAATAATTTTAAATTTTTCAATTTATGTATGTATAATGGTTACTGAAATAGTGTAAAGAAATTAATGCAGTATAGAGCAAACGGAAATATTTTTATTTATTCGGGGGGCAGCAAAAGTCCGTCAACGGTCCGATATTACCTGAATATAGTAGGTTTTCGTGAAAAAAGTTTCGAACAAAAGTTCCTTCATTAGAGCGCTGACAAGGGTGTCGTTTGTTACTATAAGAACGAGTAATGGCAAAGGTGGGCATCCTTGTCGTACTCCGTAATTCAGTAGACTGTTCCACTATGAATCTCAAGGTGGTGGTATGGTCTATGCAGGAGCGTTTCGTATGATTTTATCTTTTTGACTTTTTTGACTCATTTAGCTTTTCTTAAAAAAAAAAAGAAGCTTATACAGAGGCTCTGTCCGTCTGTGACCTTCTTTCATCTCTGAAAGTGCTGTCGCTACAGACTTGGGCCATATCTCAAATTGTAGCTCTTGATCAAGAGACCTAAAACAGAGAAAATGGTCTGGAAATTCCAACCGGAAGTATATTTAACGACAAAAAAGAGATTTCTAATAAAGTACGTCATCTCACGTAAGATTTTTCAGATTTAAAATAATCTCGAGTATTTAACACTAAAAAATACGTATTTACGGACGAAACCCAAGATTTAATTAAAGATAACTGATAATACGAACTCCTACTTTTCCTACTTGTATTGGGCACACAACTACCAAAAGGGCTTAACAAGAATTTCATTACGCTACAATTCGGCGAGGGTCCTTTCTGTAGTCTATATTCTAATGACCTTTTCGCGGGTCAGTTTTACTTGGCTCTTACGCCGCAGCATTTGTCGAGTCGCCCGTCTGGCCGGCGGCGGCTAAACAATCGAGGGACTACTATGATACTTTCTGGCGTCCCCATAAAAATTATTGTGTACGATTTAGCCTTATCTTAAGATCCCCTTTCACGCACAGGCCGCCGGCAGGCCGTGGCCTGAAAGTTCTCGCCTTGAAGCCAAGTATCGCCACACACTTCCCGGCCGCCAACTGGATGGGGTCTGCAGTCCAAGAAATCTGACAAAAATCTTTATGTGTGTGGCTATTTAGCCAGTTGGTCAGTTTGTGCCTAAAGATCTGAACTTCTATTCAGTCTCAAGCCGTGAATTTGCGGCTAGAATTCACGCCGTATCCAGACGGATATGTAGGTCATGTACATTTTTGCACTACAATTAATAGCCTGCTATGTCTTCGCCAGTATGTCTGTAGTGAGTTACGACGTCATCTTCATACCACAGCCTGTCAGGCGGATAACTGAAGTCCTCATCGCACAATCGGACTGAGTATTATGTGGCCTTCATCGGGCCGTGCCTGCCGACCTGGCCTGCCGCCGGTCTGTAAGTAAATGGGGGTCTTTAGTGGAGAAACATGTTTTACTTAATTTCAACCAGCTTTTTTACCACACTGTTTGTTGAGGAAAAAAATTACGTGATATTTGGCGAGACACCCGCCTCTCCCCACGTGAGATTTGGTGAGTTTCGACTCGACCCCCTCCCCCCCTAAAGGCCTCACGTAATTTATGGACGACCCCTTAAAGCACAATCTCAGTATATGGATGTAAATCTATACAATTGCTTCTTGAGGCTGCGGTTTTTATGCTATCTTCAGCACGCCTAGTATTGCAGCATTTTCGAGCCCACATAATTAGCATCAACCAATAGAAACAGTTCTTTGTTTATACATCACGATACTTCGCAAAAAGAAATCATTTAACCTAACCTTTTAGCATTGAAGACCTTCATACAAAAAAAAAAATATCCTCCTTAATGGAAATGTTGTTAAGCAAGTATGAAATTTAAATTCATTCAAGCCAAAGGAAACCTCATAAATTGATTTGTATCCCGTGGGCTTTTGTCCGCCAACTTAATTCTTTCGTTATTTGCTCCTTCAATGTTATCCTTATTCACTTCACATCCAGGCTCAACCCTTCAATTAATTATGTATATTTTTTCCCTGCTTTTTTTTGGTTTTCGCTAAGAAAACAAA